>JAVJGI010000062.1:16600031-16704179 GCA_035590275.1 Ibycter americanus
ATACTGCAGCAGTCAGTTTGCACATGAATTTGAGTGAACTGAAGTGGAAATTTACATGGAAGTTAATGCTTAAACTGCTGGAATTTGGTGGAGCTCAATATGAAGCTACCAGCCCTAGGGGCTGTTCTGTTATATCAGTTCATGGGTAGCCTGGACCAGGACAATGCTCTGAAAGGCCTGGTGGGTCATGTTCAACGGTGAGCATGGGCAAAGAGTGCCTAATGTGAAATATACGTACCTCTGTGCAGTGATGTCAAAACAGAAGCAATTTCTAATATGGGTGGAAGCAGAACTTCAGCAATGTTAAAACATCGGTGCTTATGTGGGCTACAAATGGGCCAAATTAGGCAGCAGCTGAAAAAATGGTTTTAAAGATTCCTTTTGTGGATATAAGCATTAAAAGTGGGAATTAGTTCGACTTCAGGGCTTATTGTTTCCAGAAAACAATCTTTTCCTGTCTGTAAAGTTGGTAAAGCAAAACTCCCCCAAAACCCTCTAACCATAAGCTAAACTTTTATTTACCATTGACTGAGATCATCTGAGTAGTTTACCTCTTCTAATGTGGAAGATGAAACTAAGGATATCCAACCTGGGAAAAAAAAGCCCACCCTATGGAAAATTACATCAGATCACTGATTTATTTTCATGTACGAGATGCACAGCAGAAGTGTTTTTTATTGTACCTGTAAGTGTACAATAGGAAAACATCTGTGCAGAGGTGAACCATAAACAGTAAGCTGTAGAAACTTTTCAGACTCTGCAGTCTGAAGGACCACAAAAGAAACTTCAATGCTATATAACCTTTCAGTTTTCGAAAGTATTGAACATTTCGTAAAAGGGTGACTGCTCTTAAGGAAAAAGGATTAAAAAACCAATGAAGTGCTGTTATAAAAATCTATACAATATACTTGTGAAAGTGCACCTCATTATGGAGTATGACAGATAATTCTTCAGTGAAAAAGGCACTGCTGTGGAGACTGTGAAGATGTATGGATTGCACAAACCAAAGAGAAATTTAATGTGAGATGAATCCTTCCAACAAATGCAGTCTGTGCTTTGCTCTTTCTCTCACGGAAGGTTCTGTAACAAGGAGGTATTGATGCAAGTTATTTGCTTGGGGATGGTTTCAAATGCTGAACTTTGTAAATTATATAAAATATTTAAATCTCGGTCTTGATTGTTTGAAGACAACAGTGAATGTGCTGTCTTTCTCAGCAAATGGTTTATCTGGTTAAGTTTATTTGAAAATATGTTATATATCTCTATATTTGAGAGGAATTTATGAAAGAATGAGAGAAGTGACGTTAAAGGATATTCTAGACTAACAGAAATAGAGACCAAAAAGCATATGGCTGATTGTAAAAAGCATACAAAAAAAATAGTGCCACTGTTTTCTATTTGGTTTTTTTTATTATTATTTATTCTTGAGAGTAACTACTCAAAACATTCGGCTTGAACCATAAACTACAGTTTATATAAACTAGGCTGAAGTGCAAACGCTCAATTTTACTGAAGTTTGTCAACTAAATACTTTAAAGTGCACACTATTTAGTGCAGTATATTTGTGAAGTGAAAGAATTATACAGGATTAATGAACTCCATTAGCAATAACTAAATTAACTGTGGCTATTGCAGTGGTAAATATATCAAACCCAATTTTTATTTGCTATTGGAAAGAAGATATTGAATTTCTTGTGAAATAGAACTCATATAAAAGTAGTTCAATAGAGCATTTGGCCAGGTTCTCACATAAACATATAGAAGATTCTAAGACAAGTAATGAAATTATGTTTTATGAATCTTCTGGAATAATCAGAAATCAGACAAACAGAAGTTAATCCGTCTAGAAATGCCATACAGTTTGGAGGCTTTAGGTTTTTCTTAGATTCCAGTTACAGGAAGAAGACTACTTTTTGTGGCTCTTCTCCAAGTCTAATCTATCAATATATAAATGACTGTGTATCGGTTTCATCAATCACAGTGCAACACAAAATAACATTTAAACTATAAAACAGCATTCTGCAAAATCTTCTTACCTGGAAAGTGAGACAATTTCTTGAACTATTTCTTCTGCATTCAAGATCATAAATTAACCAGACATCTACTCATGCTGCCTGCTTGTGGTTAATCATAAGTTCATTCCGTGGTTTCTGGCAATTATAAGTCATTCTGTAGTGTGATAATGCAGTTTCCACTGGAGTATTTCTGACTGTTAGCAGAACATCTGATTCGCTATGAATGCACATAAAACTGAAATGTAAAGTATATATTAAATAAATATGAAGATTCTAAAATATAAACTATATCAAAATATAAGAAAATTGATATTTATTAATTCTCATTTTACCTGCAAGGACAAAAACAACACTCTCAAGAACCTTCATGAAAATACAGAAAAGAAATAATAGAACAGCATAATTTCATCTATTTTCCAGAAATAGATTTTTGAGAGTATTCATTTTTCAATATCTCAAAAAAAAAATATAATAAGAATAGAAATAACCATCAGATTTACCCAGTGAATAATACTTTATTTTTGCTTTGTTTTCCTTCTGCTTACAGCCAGTGTGCTAGTCCTCTCTCCTGCTGTCATTTCACACACAGAAGTCTTACTGACATGTATGAAGTTCAACTCTCTGAATGAATAACAGGAACTATTATGGACTGACCACAATCTCCCATTTCCCATCTGCCCTGCCCCACTCATGGGCCAGGGAGAAGGTAGAAAAGTCAGGAACGAAGGAATGAAGTTGAGCATGGGAAGAAGGGAAGTGTGGGGTGAAGGTGTTCCTCTGTTTCTTGGCAGCCTGCTCTGTTTTTACTTGTCAATGAATGAAACTAATTTTTACCAAGCTGAAAATCTCTTTTGCCTGTGATGGTAATTGGTAAGTGACCTCCCTGTCTTTATCTTGACCCACAAGCTTTTTCACCTTATTTTCTCCCCCTACCCCGTTGAGGAGGGGGAGTGAGAGAGCAATTGGGTGGTATCTGACAGCCAGCCAAGGTTAACCCACCACTAAAACAAATGAGAATTCTAACATAAAGACACCCCAGAGGTGCGAGAGGATGGATGTGAGAGGATGGGTGCAAGAGGATCTGCAAACAGGGAGCAGGTTCCCACATTCCCAAAGAGAGCATTTCAGGGCAAAATGCCAATAGCTTTAATTATACAGCAAATACGAAGCTCGGTGGGAAACATCTGGATTGATGTTTTGAGTCTGAGGCAGGCTGGAAGAAGCTAGTGCAGGAAGAACAACACTGAACATGGTGATCTTTGCTGCCAAAGGAAATAACCCAACATGAAGGCATAGCCCTTTTTCTCCACCATCTCTGTTCCCAGTTTCCCTGTAAGTTGCATCTCGGAAACTTACGTGACTTTCACAACTTCTCCAAACTCAGATATCCTCAGTGTCTTGATCTCAAATTCCCTCTAAACTTCCTCCAACCTCCTTCATGAACTTTTCTCCTACTGCAAAATTGTCTGTTTTCTGCTCCAGAGATACTGTACTACAGCATCAGCTATTTTGATCTCATCCCTTGAGGGTGGAGAGGGTTAATTCAATTTTGCCTACACTGAGTTGCTGCTGCCAACCCTTAATTTCTCAGCAGTGTACTATATATGGCTCATTCTGCGATTCTTTATAACAGTGGCATACTTTTAAAGCATATTGAACTTGCAGAAAATACTGATAGGCTACAGTAACTGCTCCTCTATACATAAATGCTGCAGTGCAACTATGTCCACACTTGCTGATACAATGTGACTACATTATTGCAAAAAACATCATTGCTGGAGTTGGTATGGATTAAATCAGTGAATCATGAGCATAAATTCCTGCGCTATTCTACAGGTGCACTCACAAGTCTTTTAAATTTGTAATGTGAGTTATTTCGTTATTCTTTCTCTATCCTGTGAATGATGTATGCCATTCTGCAGACCATAAGAAAAGACCACAAGTCCCTCGGCACCCTTATCTCTTAGTAGGCAGCATCCTGTCCGCGCCAATGTTAGTAAACCAGCTAGCAGATTTCTACTGTGTGCAAAACTGATGCAGTCCGGAATTTGCAAATCTATTAAGTGAAAATAAGCTGGGTTATAGAGTCAACTTGTATTTTAGATGATGCGAAACTACTACAGTATACTATTTATGGATTTGTGTTCTTGGTACTATATTTTGGCAGAATTTCAGCAGATAAATGTTCCCATTAATTCACCCTAAAGGAGATGTATACAAAGGAAAATTTGAAATGAAAAGGTGAACATTCATGTTTGAATCTGAAAAGCTTTGTGCAAATAATAGTCCTTGAAGGCACACGAAATGTCAGTTTCTTATATAAGGAGGGATTTGCCCTTGCTAAGGGACCAGTGATACTAGTGATACTCTATTTTTCTGACGAGCTCATGGAGTACTGTTATTAGCAAAATCCAGATAGCCATGTACATATGAGCATGGATATGTTCTGTACCAAACACAATGAATGATAAAGATATTATCTTGGGGAATGGCTAACATCATTAATTTCTATGTCCCTATTAAGCTTGAGTCTTGAGAAAGTTTTGTTACGCCTTCTGAGCCACTAAATAGGATGTAAAGCCAAACTTCAGCCATTAGTGTTGGACAATTCCAACCCATCAACAGTGCTTTTGCATGTGTAGTAGGGGAATGCTTCCTTCAATTGGTATAAAAAGGACAAAATAGGAAAAGTAAAAGTTTTATGAGGTCACCGTTTCTGTTTATCAGATGTCAGTCAACAAAAAACCTTATGGGTATATGTAAATTACAGGCAGTGTAGCAGGAGGTAGATTCTTCTCCAGAGTTGCCAGCATAGTTCTACACTCAATCTGTACCTTGCATGTGGTTTCTCCTGAAATATACCTTCTGGACTTAAAAGTCATAAAGAAAGGAATGCAAAACATAGCTCGTGCATATGTTAATAGAGAGCAAGGTCCGGTTTGAGCTATGCTTTTAATTTGTTTCACTATGTTTCTTTTGACTCAAAATTAGCTTTTTCTTCTGCAGGGATCTTAATCTTTCTGCATCTCTTGTACAAATCAGTGTTCTGACAGAGGGGAAGGAGAATTCAATTAGTGTTGCAAAATCTCCTGCCTTCTTACTTTCACCAATGGAGGAGCCCTCCCTTTGCCAGATTCTCCTCAGTTAACACCACGTCCTCTTTACCAGACTCAGCCTTGAAGGTTCTGACTTAATTATTTGGATCCCACCTGTTTCCCCGCAGATCTGGGGTCCCAGGCAGCTGGCCTAATCAGGCTTTGGCAGCCTGAGTTGTTTCTTCCCCTCACGCCCAGCACCTCGGACTCTGCCTCTCTGATATTCAGCCAAGCTCCTTCAACCTCCGCTGGAGAAATCCCAGAGGAAACACAGGTGAGAAACAGGAACTTCCAGCTATCACTAGGGTAAGTAGCCACGGGATTTTTGCACAAGGCAGCAGCCTCAGGCTTCAGCTGATTTTTTTCTGCAGGCAGACCCAGGTGGAGGTGAACTTGCCTTTGGCTGAGGTCTGGCAGGGGCCAGGCTGCCTCTTCAGCAGGCAACCCACTCCTTGTAGGAGCAATCTTCAGTGGGCATTGGCTTAAATATCACTGACATGACTCTGAAAGCTATCTCAAACCTGGGAAAGGCGTCAGCAAAATATGTACATTGAATAGAAGGTGAGATATATTTTAGGCTGATTTTCCTGAGTAAATCCTTGCCTTATTCTCAGAGAGATTGCTGCCTCTACCTCCTGTGCCAGGTGGTGGTGATGGTTTGTTTAGATGGCATTTTTCAGGTTCTTCTGATAAATCCTGTTGGGTTTTTTTCACGTAAATTTTAACGGAGCTAAGCAAATGTTATGATCTTTGTTTTTAAAGGCCTTGTATTTCTCCATAACAAACAGTTTAAGCTATTTTTCAAAATACTTTGAGATTTCTCAAATGAAAGCTTTAATTTAAAGAGGTTGCTTCAGGCACAGTGAATTAATAATGTCACTTTTTAGTCCTTGAAGATACACCTTCAAGTAAAAATACCAGTTTTACAAGGCTGAAAAGATTCTGTTATTGTCAGATTGAATTAACTCTACTTTTTAAATTCACAACAGTTCTTATTAAAAAATAATCCTCAGCAGGGGTATATAAAAAAAACCCCAAGACCGTAATTGTCTGAAAATTGCAGAACTCACGTTCCTAAGCTTGTCTCTTAACAAAGCAATTGAAAGGAAAACACTACTGACATTTATTTTTGTAGATATTTCTCTGGGATTATCAAGCAGAACTAGTGTTGGAATTGGAATAATTTTAGAAGCAATTCAGCTGTAGCACTTTGCTGCACAAGCGGTATTCGCTCTTGTTTTCTACCCAAAAGGATGCTAATAAAATAAGAAAATAACTTCTTTTGAGTTGAGGATCATAAGGCCATGTAACAAATGATGCCTCTTGCATCTTCTCACAGAGCAGCTAAGATAGACTATTATCTTTCTCACTTATAATTTTCTCTGATAGCTCAAGACAGTGCTTTGCCAAAGTGCTGTTGCCAGTATTGAATGATAATATCCTTCATCATTCAAGAGGGTGATAATGAAAAAAATGTAGGTCAGTACTGATACAAGTTTGAAGGATTTGGAAGAAAAATACACAGGCCTTTATCCTGCAACATGCTTGAGTGGGAGCAGAAATCTGGGGTCTTGGAATTCATTGCCAATCTGGAATAGAGTCAGAAGGACATGCACCCTGAGTTATCTGTCAGTGTGAAACTGGAAGATGGAATTTAGACTGCTTTATATCATTACAATGTAATGTGAAATATATAATGTCAACAAAACTGGCAAAGCAAGCAAACCTGTCCCAAAGAATAATTGTTTTGTTTGAAAAGGACAATGAGATTTTTTTAAAAACACTGTCTGTGTTCCTAACACAGTTGAAACTAATGAATGGGAGAAGCAGACCATAGGAAAACGTCACACATGGGCTTGTTACCTGCAGGGCTTTTGTTGAAGATGGCTTATCTTACTGTTTTTTAGACTGTGTTAAAGCAATACAGACAGATTGTGGGCTTAACACTCTCTTACCTGCATAGATCGTATTCCACTGAGCACTTAGTAATGCCCGAAAAGACCTGGTAGCTCCACATGGCTCAGTTCTTCTCATCAGTTTTGTCATTACCATAGTCATACACAATAGAGAGAAGCCATTTATTAACGAACCAGATTCAGTGTGCCTATAGTAGAGCAGCGTGCCTAAACTGGATGAAGTAACCTGCTGGCAGCTGGAACTGTTAAGCACAGAAAAAATGGGCAAAAGAAGATGCAGGGGCTTGATAGAACCTCTGTTGCAGAGAGTTGCTGCAGTTTCCTAAAGATATCTGGGAACTGTTAAGCAGCCAAAGAGTCTAGATAAGAAAGAAAATGGGAAAGCAGTGAAAAGATTTACTTGATGGTTTTGTTAGGTCAGGGAGGATAGAAGGGCATAATGATTTCTCTGGATCAGGCGTGTGATGGGTTGACCCTGGCTGGACAGACTTGACTTGGGGAAATTAGTAGGATAACAGGAAAATAAAAACCTAAATCTTAAAACACCTTGTCCCTACCCCTCCTTTCTTCCTGGGCTTAACTTTAGTCCTGAATTCTCTACCTCCTCCCCTCCAGTGGTGCAGGGGGATGGGGAATGGGGGTTACGGTTAGGTCATCACATGTTGTCTCTGCTGCTCCTTCCTCCTCAGGAGGAGGACTCCTCACATTCTTCCCCTGCTCCAGCGTGGGGTCCCTCCCACAGGACACAGTCCTCCCTGAATGTTTCCAGCGTGAGTCCTTCCCACTAGCTGCAGCCCTTCAGGCACAGGCTGCTCCAGCGTGGGTCCCCCATGGGGTCACAAGTCCTGCCAGCAAACCTGCTCCAGCATGGGCTTCTCTCTCCATGGGTTCACAGGTCCTGCCAGGAGCCTGCTCCAGCCTGGGCTTCCCACAGGGTCACAGCCCCCTTCAGGCATCCACCTGCTCTGGCATGGGGTCCTCCATGGGCTGCAGGTGGAGATCTGTTTCACCATAACCTCCACGGGCTGCAGGGCACAGCCTGCCTCACTGTGGTCTTCACCACGGGCTGCAGGGGAATCTCTGCTCCGGCGCCTGAATCAACTCCTGCCCCTCCCTCTGCACTGACCTGGGTGTCTGCAGGGCTGCTCCTCTCACATATTCTCACTCTTCTCTCCAGCTGCAGGTGTGGTTGCCCAAGTCTTCCCTCCTCACTTCTTAAACACGTTATCCCAGAGGGGCTACCACTGTCACTGATGGGCTCGGTCTTGGGCAGTGGCAGGTTCATTTTGGAGCCAGCTGGCATCGGCTCTGTCTGACATGGGGAAAGCTTCTGGCAGCTTCTTACAAAAGCCACCCCTGGTACCAAAACCTTGTCATGCAAATCAAACACAACAAGAGAAAGGGTAGAGGTGTTTTCTGACTGAACAGCTCAGAAAAACTTCAAAGAGAGGAATAAAGTTGTCAAGCTGCAGACATCTAAGGGATGATGGAAGATCAAATAGGCTTTTTGTTGAAAATGCAAATGTTGATTTCTCAGTATGAGATAATAAGCTGCTCTGGGTAGGAGTGAAAGAAAACTTCTGAGGGAGTCTTTGAGTCACTGCCAAGACAGTAACGTGCTGTGCTCCCTCCACAGGCACTTGCCATGTGTTTAGTTGAACAACTGTGATATTGTTAAATAAACTCTTATATTCTAGAGTCCACAATGGCCATTACAGCAAAATATGTGATTTCTGTCCTACTGTAAGCAGATCCACTAAGGTCTGGTTAAACTAAGAGCAGTTTTGAAGGGTCTCCTCTGAGTGTCCTTCCTAGCTTGAGTGGCTCTGATCACATCCCATCTATACTGGGAAATTTTGTCTTTTTCTTTTGGCAGTATCCATCTGCTGTGAAGATTCTTCCTGGGTCTCTAATGGGATGGATCAGTTCCACTGTATTAACCAGGCAGTTCCTGAAGGAAAAGAACCTCCTTTAATCCAAGCCACATTTTTCAAAGGGAGAGAGGCAAAGACTTCCTTCTAATAACAAAATCCTATCATCTGAGGAGATACTAGTGTTAGCTTATCATTCTTTGTTTTCCAATCATTGCTTCAAATTATATTTCTCTTTCTCACGTGTAACCATAAAAAGGAGAATTTTACAAAATGATGCATCTAAGTTAGACCGTGGATGGCAAACTTGCCAGCAAGATGAGTTCTGGGTTTACAAAAACAAAAATAAAGAGATATAGAAAAGCCAAAAATGTATTCAGCCACTCATTACTGTGAATGACCGTGTCTATATTTTTTTGAAAATTCCATTTGTAGTACTTTAACATTGATACGTGATTAATCTCCATGTGGGGTAAACTTTCAGGCTCAGGATTTATAGAGTTCAAGTATATGACTTCTAGACAAATGGGTATATAGTGCCTCTTGCTGTTGGTTTCCTTCCTGTGGAAGGTATGGAACAGTGTGAGTGCTCAGAAAACTCATCATCTAAATTGTAGACCTAAAAGTTTTTGCACAAATTGTAATTTTTTTCTTCTACAGTTAGCAGTTACTTACCATGCATATTGCAAATACTGAGAAAATCTTATTGTTCTTGGATGCTAGTAAAACAGGGCTGTAGATTTCAAAGGAATTTTGCTTTGAACAATTCCCATGAAGAACACATGATAACAAGATATGAAGTATTGAAAAAACCTAGACTTTTATGCACCAAATGAGCTCTTAACTCTCTTGAAACATGTGACCGTACCTGTTTCTGTAGAACCCTAGAAAGTCTTGACCTATATTTGTTTTTATAACTCATTTTGGATTAGCTCTGCAATATTACTTCTTACTGCTAAAAGGTGACACGAAAACATCTCTAGAAGTGCGTTGCAGTGAAAAGGAACCCTCCCAACTGTTTGTATTACTTTTTGATGTGTTACAGATTACAATATAGGCAGAATTACAGGTGATGTCTCCAATTTGCAAGAACAACTCTCAACATTACATTAAACAAATGTAATGTGGATTAATTTGATCAGTTGTTCTTTTTAGGGAATGGCCTCAGAAGCAGCATAATGTGGGGATAGGAGAACTTTTTGCATCATACATCTACATGCAATGTAGTATATACGTATGTTGCCTCACTGAGTATCAGACAAGAAAAATACCTAGAAATACCAGTTCCTTACTCCCTGTCCACTTCATAGGCTCCAGATTCAAATGTATTATTTGTAAAAACATGGAATTGTAATTAGACTTCACAGAAATTAAAACCAGTTCTGTGTTGAACTCAATAAGCTGAGTTGAGCTACTTGGTTTTATGCTATTACAATAATTCTTCCCTCTAGCAAATTATATTCAAACTTCAAGTGTTGATAATAAGCTTCCATTCTGAAGGCAAAGACTTCATTTGTGCACTTAGCAATATTAATACAAACACTTGTCAAACTTCCTTCTTGCTCCCTGTAATTGCCTAAAGTATCAGACTTTACAGATTATTTGCTTCCTATATATTTAAAATGCCTCTTCATAGTTCCCTTGTTGTGTTTGATGTTTTATTTATGATATTTTTGCTTATCAATGCTGTGTTTAATTATGTATAACTTTCATAAGCTTCTTTTTTTAATACAGTATGTTACACTGATATATTCATCAATACGTTTTTTTGTTAGTCTTTGACGCTTCTAGCAAAAAGTACTTCAGGATTATCCAATTTACAAAGTTAACCTCTTGCACATACTATCTACCTCTTATGACACCTATTATACACCTGGAAAGGCAATAAACTTCCTTTGATTCAATATTAAGCCCAAAATTGAAATGAGAAAACTGTTGGATTTGGTTTGAACTACAATCAACATCAAAATCGAAACTATTATAACCTGGAATGAAGTGCTTGGAGCAGTGTAGTCCCATTTCCATCTTTAGTTTACCTATGGCTATTCTCTTTTGCAAATTTGAGTTTTAAATCTGCATTTTTAAATGTAGGCTTTCTCAGAGTTAAAAGAAGTTTGTTGGAGTTAAATATTTAAGTATAAATGATTAAATATTTCATCAAAATCAAAATAAGTAATCTGTTTCTTCAATATTCTTACTCTTGGTTTGTGTTTTGGATTTTTGGTTAAGGATGTTTGCAGACTATACACTTCATTTTATTCCTTCTAGAACTCCTTTTTAAGGCAATGTACTATACACTGGGAAAAGTATTAACGTGGCTCTTAACGGTTGTGCTCATGTATCATGAAAGAACCCCTGCTAAACTCTGAGGTATGCTCCTGGCCTTACAGTACTCAAATTCTGAATAAAAAGGAGTGGAAGTGGCTGTTAGTTCACCTGACAGTTTATCCCATGGCAGCATCTTGAGTCTACTCTTGAAAGACTCAAGCACGTGTCTGTCTTCCTTAAAACCTGCTCCCAACGTGGAAGAAACTCAACGGTATAAGCAAGGTGGGAACTCCAGTTTGCTTCAGCATGCATCTGGTCTTAATCTCCGCATCCCTCAGCAGGCACATTGACCTCCAAGAGTTGAGGTATCCTCTGAAGTAAAGCAAGAACAATCTCAACTCTGATGCTACAACTAAGAAACTCACAGTACAGAGGCAGCATAACTTTTGGTTTTGACTACCAGAAAATCTGACTTTAAATGTGGCAGTCACATTGGAAATAGGAACTGCCTTCCTAAATAGCTGGCTGACTTTATAAAACATCGTCTTTGATCTTACCCCTACTGTTTAAAATTCCTTTTTCCTTGAAAATGTAGCTTAGATTAAATCATGAATGTAAGATTCATCCTACAGCAAAAAATTACTCTGAAATGGGGGCACATTACAGCAGCATACCCATGAAAATATAGTTGCAGCTGAGCAGAGGTACTGAGGATCTTGGCAATAGCTATATGGCTAAAAGGAAGATCTCCCTTAGATCCCTTAAAAAGTATCCACTCAATCCACTCCTGTTCAGTGATATAATTTACTCTGCTGAGCATCAGGGTAAATACATATGGTAAGCACACCCACCAAGTGTGCCAACAACGACAGTGTATGTGAGCACTAAATGATTCTACCAACTGATGTCCAAGTGAAATTACATCAGTGAAAGAATTTTAAACAGCTGTGCTGATGACTGTTTTCCTGATTCTTTCTTCATACTCCCATAGTTTCTCTGTTTACAAAGGAAATATCTTAGTTAAACTACTATAGCACTGATTTATATTTTCTTTTTGCTAGGGATCTTGACAGTTACAGAAGGGTGAAAAAAGTCAATGTGTTTAGAACAGGAAAATGGACCATAAGCAGGTGTCACATTTTTTTCACTCAGATTATAAAAATCTTTTAATATCTATGTCTTGTACTTGACCCAGAGAAGATTTTGTTTCTCATCTGCTTTGTTTTCATACTGTGTCTGAACTATTCCATGCCAATACAAAACCTTTTCCAAAAGCTTTTAATTGCCTCATTTGTCAGTAGACAAAAAGTTATTTTCATTTGATTGTCAGGGTAGTCCTGATAAATGTCATATTTATGGCAATTTCAGAAATAAGTATCCTTAAAATTTCCAGAAAGCACTATTCTGAAGTTCCCTTAAAATCTGTTGAATTGATTTTATATTACAGAAATCGCAGCCTAGTTATTAATTTGAAAAATGCCTACAGAGCACTGTGGATATATATTTTTTCTCCTCTTAGGATTTGACCCCAAAACTACTAAGTGAATTCCATAGTTTTTTCAGTGTTTTGATTCAATGGAAAGATTATTTTCTTGGATGCAACAATAGACAAAAGGTAAGATTTTTCATCCTCTTTGGACAAATGTCCTGCAGAGGTTAATAGAGATGTAATTCTTTAAATAATCTGTAGTGCTTAGAGGACAATTCAATATTGTTCTGATTTTTTTGGAAGACTGTTCCTTTTGTTGTTTTTAAAATCAAAGTTTGCAAATCTTTTGAAAACATCCTTTGCGAAGTTTTGGAGCTGTAACAGTGACAATTTTCCCACACTCACCACCTGAAAAGTCTTCTCACTACCAAAGCAGATGCCAGCATGCACATACAGGATGCTTATGGCGTTATCGTTGTCCATAACCCTGCTTTGATTAATTTAGAGCCATTTACTAAAGGCTAGCCAAGATATCTTCCACATCTTTTGCAAGGGATGCTAATGTTTTGGGGGTTTTTCCCCTGGATGGACCTGTACATTGGCTTCAAAGATATTTTAAAATTAAAATTCCCACCAAAATGTTTAATATTTAGCAATTAACCCAGAGTTATTTACAATGTCAGGTTTATTTACAATGCCAGAAGAGTGAGTCATAGTCCTTCGGGCAGAGCTTAGCAGAATATTGGCATTACTCGCAAATGTTGTGGAAAGACCCAGTGTGTAACCTCCCAAGAAGCAGGAAGGCAGTTCTGGGCCCAGACACCTTTCCAGCGGTCTGGCACAGGATGACAACAGAGCAGGCCTGGAGGCAGAGAGAGGCAATCTGAACTGGGACAGAAAACAGGCCAGCAAAAGAGATTTACCAGCCTGATGCACGAGAAAGAGGGTGGAAGAAGAAATGCCATCTGCCGAAACACCTGCATGGAGAAGGGGTGTTCTGGCAGAGAGAGCGGGAGGTGCAGAGTATTACTTTGTTTAGCAGGCAGTTTGGGAAATTTCTATGTTTTTTAACAGGTGGTTCTAACTAACTGCCTTTACTACAGGTCTGGATATTTTCATACTGTATATGGGCTGTAGATTTTTAAGGACAATGTAAATCAGCTAATATAAGATACTGCATAATCCAGGCTGTGGAATCCAGTGATTCCTGTGGTACTGGTGGAACCTGTACTACTGCACACTTTAAAGATTGACAGCCAATATTGATTTAAAGTGATAGCTAGGAATATGATAGAACACTACAAAGTTTTTATAGTTATTTAGCTTTTCTTTTAAAAAATAAGGGCCTTCTGTCTTGTCTAAATGTATCTAAATTTGGACTCCAGCTTCTGGTTCTTAAAATGCCTCTTTCCTTTTAGGGTGAGGAGATTTTCTGCTATAAAGGGCTTCTCAGCCTATTTTTTATAGTATAACTTATAATTTATTCTAGCTTTGGTGCCCAGTAACTCCATGCAACAAAACACCTTTCCTGTCCTGAGTGACCATCGTAACAGATGCTTTACCTATTAAACTGTCTTTATGTCAGCCGATGAGTTTTCTCACCTTTACTTTTATGATTCTCTCCCCCATCCTTCTTGCAGGGGGTGTGGGTGACCAGCTGTGTGGTGCTTAGTTGGCAGCTGGGGTTAAACCATGACAGTTGCGCATAAATGATAAATTTCAAACATCCGAGTTCAGATTTTGCTGTCAATCTTTTTATACTTTCACTTATGCCGTTAGTAAAGGTAAGGAATAAAACATGGATAAGAATGGTTATACAGTCCAGTAATCTGTCAGAAACAACTCACTTGCGTGTTGGTTATTAACTGTAGATAATTCAGGTTATGTTACCATAAAAATCTTTGCTACTGCATCCATCCTGGTTTCTTCTTGTCATCTTTCTGTCAAATTACACTTGACTGAATCAATTTTTTAATTCTTATAATACTAATGCATTCATAGTTTCCCTCTAGTGCTTAAGAACTTCCTGGCATCCTGGCCACTTGAAGAAGTCCCTTTAAGCTCTGGCAGTTGTTATTTGGTCCTACACATTCAAAACATTTTTGTCTTTAGCACTTGCTCTTTGTCACATTTTGCAGTTACGGATGAAATAACTAAAATGTAAACCAAAACAACTCTGTAAAGTGTGACATCATCCAGCTTCTTGGTTATTTTGCTTTTCTTGCTTTGATTTTGAGTGTGTCTTGTCCTTAGCCTCCTACTTACATTTAGCTATTGCTTCCAGTAATCTGAACTGTTAATATGCTTTCAGCAACTTGACCTAATGAAGTATGAAGGAATACCATTAGGCATCTGGAGTCATAGTGGTGCCAGAGAGAAGACGACCATCTGGAAAGTGTGCCTCAGAAGAAAAGGTGTCTTAGAGTTCTTGTTCCTTTGTTCTTTTGGATTTCAAGCTCTACATGCTACTGTCACATGTTAACCTTCTGTGGAGGAATGGGCTGTGCTCAATGAGGAAAAAAAACCCAGAAAAAAATTACTAGAAGATGTTCATTTTAATACAGTTTCAGAAAACAATGCTGGAGGATGTTTGCTCAGGGCTATCCCTTGGCACAGAATAGGGGTACCTACTTAGGCACAAAATGGGAGAGTTAGGAATTCAGAGTTTTCAGTTCTCCTTGTGCACAGCATAGAAAACACCCACCAAGGAAGGATCTCACAGTGCACAGAAAAAGGCACAGACTGGTAAGTGCTCACACATGCTGGCAAGTAATAATTGCATCTGTTTATATTGGGATTTGATACAACAGGACACATTTGTGGTGGAAGAAACAAACTGGAAACTTTTATATTGTATTAACAAGTCCTGCCTTAGTCAGTCCTACCAGGTTTGACATATCACGATCACTTATGTTGTATAATCTGACATACTGACATAATGAGAGCTGATATGTCACCCTAATGATAGCCGACTGAAAAATGAAAGAAGACATGGCTCATAATATTGGAGCTGAGATTACTATGGCTTTCAGTAACATGCTCTTTTCAATTAAGATCATAGTCAAGCTGTGCTAAACATGCATGCGTGTGAATATGGTCAGTCATATAATCACGTTTTGATAATTACAGCCACAAGTACAAATGAAAAAATTTTATGGAGTTTAGTAGTAAGGCAGCCAAGTAGTAAGGAATGTAGAAAAGCATACAGAAATTGCCGTAAGTATTTAACGGTCAGTAATAGATTTGCTGTAGCTTTTAAAAGCCATTGTATGGGATTCCATAAGGAGAATACAACACTATAATTTTTTTAAAAAATTATTAAAATGACTGACATGTCATTTAATTTTAAATCTATCAAAAGTCTCTATTTCTATATGATTAACCATTCATACCCAAAGACTCCAGTGTTATGTACAGTCTTAGATTTATTTACCCACGCAGAACAGTATCAGCATTGCCTATGGAGAGCAAAGACATACTTACAGTAAATGCATGGCCATTTTTAGAACATATCTGTCACTCTTCCTTTGTGTTATACTGTTATCAACATGGTAGAAATACAGCAAATTATTGCAACTATTATTATGTTACAACTATGACAGTTGAAATGAACACAAATTTTGAAAAGCATTTTATTCATCCCTTTTGCCAAAAGGTTTTAAAAATCTTTTATTGTTAGCCTGTGACCTTGCAGAACATGACTGACTCTGAGAAATAAAAGGTGCATATTTTCCCTATGATACTGCTGAGCCCTTTCAACTCCTGTTACTGTCAGGGGAAGGCAAGGACTTCTGGTGCCTTCGGTGCAACAAGTCCTACATGAAGATCTTTGCAGTCTAAGTTGTGCAGTGTAGACCCAGGAAAAACTCCTTACCAGGTAATGGAGGTATGATTGTATCCCTGGGATCAATTTTCTGACTGTTTCTCTTTGCCATATTCAATTTTCCATGAATAATGTTACAAATAGCTAAATTTTGCTTTATTCCAACTGGTAAAATTTATAACTGTTCTGTGCATGTTTACTTTTTTTTTAAACTAGAAGCTGGACTAGGCAGTGCAATTTGGTTGCTTATGCTTTAGTAACCAGGGAGTACTGGCGAATTTTGTTTACTAAACATTTTGCAGAAAAAAGAAAGAAATTTTCCCTCTCAGACTGAAATTATAAAGAAGAAAACAGGTGTTATATAAACCTTTAAACATATGAACCCACAAAATTTAAAATGTAAGCTTATATTCTTCTGGTGAAAATAGAAGTATTTTCAGGAGAAACTTCTTCCCTAAAAATAAAAAAAGATGATTTAGTCTAAATGAAGTAAAAACCATGCAGCAGATATAATGGTGTTTTCAGCCACTAGAAGTTCTGGCCTGGAAAGTACTGCGCAAGGAGGGAAGCTAATACAACGCTTTTTGCTGATCTGCATCACTCTCTCCTTGTGTAAAATTCATGCTAGAGAACTGTTGGGGGGGCACACTTTTGTCAGAAAGATTCATTTGCAGAATCATCCTGACAGGGATTTAGTCATATAGCTTTTCTGTTTCTCAATAAATTTTTTAGAGTCCTAATTTTAAATTTGTTTTGAGCATCAGTGCCCCTGTTAAAATATTACAGGGAAATAAGAAAAAAATAAGATACATTGGACTGATGTATTTCATTATCTATTGCACGATCATTCAAAATATAAATGAGGTACCATTAAAAAAAGGAGTGCAACAATGTAATTTCCCAGCTTAATTTTGCCTGTTTCTTCTACTTAAACATTGGCAGCAATGTATGTATAATACATTATTGAGGGGAAAGAATGAAATGTATTTGGAAAAAAATCCACATTAATTTTGTTTTATTTTATGGAGGAACTTAATTTCACAGATTTCCAGCAACTCTGAAAGTGCTTGATCAGTGCAAAAACAGACAAAGTTAATTAATGATTTCAATTTCAAAGCACCTTTGATTAACTGAAGCCAGTACACAGGGAGGCAAACTACTTTTCATTAATGACTCTTTTTATCGTTTCTATTATAAAATGCCTCTAATTGACAGCACATATTTTCCAAACAGTCTGTATTATTAGATTAGAACTCTTGACAGTGTTCACATCTGGGTACATAAGCAAAAATAATTAAATTTAATAATAATGGAAAAACCACAGTAATCCATCATACTACTACTGTAGCATTAGCAATGAAGTCTGAGTGGGTGCCAAACTAAAAAATGAATTCATAAAAATATGCCAATTACTATAACCATAATAAAATTTCAGCTCCTCTTCAAATGAATATGAACCATAATCCTCTCTCTCAATCTCACTGGGGTCTTCTGATTTCAAATTGCACCTAAACACATACTTAATGTGACTAGTGTTGCACATTAGCTTTAGAAATCACATACAACACCGTAGCCCTGGCTGAAACAAATCTTCATGACTCTTCAATTTAAAGTTTCTCCATTTTCTGTGCTACTGCCTCAGCTTCATCACAGCATTCAGTATGACTTGAAGTATTTTTCCAAACTCATCGTTCATACACTGGCAGCTTCCTAAGGTAAGCACAGTGCGATTCTCTTTCTTTAGACACTGCTTTTTGCATTCTTCTCAGCTTTCTGTACCAAATGTTCTCATTTTTCAGGCTTTAGAAACCTGTTTGAAGAGCAAATAAGGAGCTCTGAACATTCAGAATTTTTGTGTGTGTCCTGTGAAAGCTATTGTTCAACAAAAAAACATCTCCTTTTTTCATGGTTAAAATAGATTGTTATTGTAACAACTGAGAAAGACATTGTATAAATGTTGTTTCAGTAGTGCAGATGCATGCATCAATGTCATGTTTGTTTCACCTTTTTCCATATGGAGGAAGATAGCATGCCCTGGTAGACATGCTTTCATTAAAGAGTCAGTATGGCCAGTTCACAAGATCGTTGATAATTCACGCGGGAAAGGACCTCAAGAGGTCTCCACTCCAACCTCCTCAAAGCAGGGCCAGCTATGGGGTCAGGATAAATTGCTCAGGACTTTTTGCAGCTGAGTCTTGCAAACCTCCAAGAATGGAGACTCCATTACCTCTCTGGGCAGCCTGCTCCACTGTTGTGCTTTCCTCATGGGGAAAAGGTTTTTCTTTGTCATGAGCCTAAATCTCTCTGGTTTAAATTTATGTCTGCGGTCTCTCATCTTCCCACCATGCACCACTGAACAGCCTAGATCTGTCTTCTTTATAATCGTGTAGTACTGGCAGGCTGCTGTTAAATCCCCCTGAAGCCATGCCTTCTCCAGGCTGAACAAACCCAGCTCCCTCAGCCTTTCCTCACAGGGCAAGTGCTCCAGACACTGAGCTCTTGGTGGCCCCGGCTGAACCTGTCCAGTTTATCAGTGTCTTTCCCATACTGGGGAACCCAAAACTGACAGTATTCTCTTCCCTCATTTGACTGGCCATCCTTTTGTTAGTACAGCCCCAGATGCTGTTGGCTGTCTCTGCTGCCAGAGCACACTGCCGGGTCACACTCAGCTTGCTGCCCACCAGAACCCCCAGGGTCTTTCCCACAGAGCTGCTCCCCAGCTGGGCATACACAGCATGGATTGTTACAAGGAACCCTTCCTTCCCAGGTGCAGGATTTTGCACTTGTCCTCACTGAATGTCATGAGGTTCACTTAGACTCATTGCTCCATCCCGTCTGTGTCCCTCTGAATGCTTTAAACCAATGAAAGTTCCTTCCCTTGCCTCCTCCATGTCACTGATGAAAATGTTAAACAAGACAAGTTCAGGGCAGACCCTCTGCACTTGGTGCTGGCCTCCGGATAGAACATGGTACGTTAACCACAGCCATAACCAGTCTTGTCCACCCATCTAGACTGTAATGTCACCATATCAAAAGCTTTGCTGGAGTTGAAGTTATTAACATCCACTGCTCTTGCCTCACTCTCTTTACCAAAGAGGGGAATCAGGTTGATCAGGCATGATTTACCCTTGGTAAATCCATGCTGACTGTTCACAATTACCTGATTATCCTTCATCTGCACAGAAATGTGTGCCGAGAGGACACTCGGTGACTTTCCCAGGGCTAGTACTTTGTAGTTCTCCAAAGCAAGTTTCCTGTGTTGCAGACCTGTAGAGACACAATGAAGTTTGTTGTCAACACATCCTCTTGAACTTGTTTACAAAGAGCAGATGATTCATCTCCATGTGTGTATGCACTGTTTGACTGTATTTATTCATCATTTATCTCGTCCAGTGAACGCTCTTCCAAACTCCACTCTCCAGCAAGGACTGTATTCAAATATGACAGTGTGAAGAGCTTGAAGAGAACAGCAATTCATTTTCTTATGACAAACCTATCATAGTGAACATTTCAGCAGTTTTACTTTGTTTTGCTTTGGAATATGTTAAAAAGAGATATTTCTGAGGTATTGTAAGCCTGTCTTGTTCTGATTTTCTGGAGATTACAGATAACCTAGTTTATGCCTGTAAGTAAGCCAGCCTGAAACAAAACTGTGTTTTGCCTTCACTACATGCAAAATTTACTTCTCTGCAGTGATGCACCAGCCATGTCCATGTGAGCAAGTTTCATGAACGTTCACATTAAGGACATCAGTCATAGATATCACTTCCTTTTTTGTACAGTTATGGACAATATAAGTTGTGATATTTTTCCTCAACTTTTTTTTTTTTTTAATTTAAAAATTTATCAGCATTCTCATGGAGCTCCAGTAGAATTATCTACAGATAATTTAGGTATTTCACCTTTAGAAAAAGTTATCTGGAAAAGATTTTTTTTCGCAGCAGTATGAAAATCTGAAAGGTGCTTTTTAATATATCATCCAAAAAACTCGAAAGCCTTGCTTAAGAAACACAATATACTGTTACCAGTCCACAAAATAAATGAGTGTATGAATGGAAGACAGGTCATTGGACTTAATGATCAAGAGGCCTTAAAACCATACTCAAAAACTTTACAAGTGCATCTGTAAGAGCCTGCCCACAAGACTTACGGAATGCATTAGAAACAGACTGTTTTCACAGATATGTTAATATTCCTTAAAATCTTTGGTATACTTGAAGGTTTGCAGAAACAGTGTTAGTAATTACAATATTTATTCACTGGAAATAAAAGTAGAATTATTCTGAGACTATTCTTTAAACTGGAAGGTAGCTTTATAAACCAAGGAGTTTTCTCCCCCCTTTTTCTGTTCCGGAACCAAATCCTTTCATGCTGAGAAAGGAAGGTAGAAGTCCTTTGCCACCATGTTGATCATATCAGAATATACTCAGTGTGGCAAAGAGTTGCCGCTGGTAACTCTAAAATATATGAATAGCACATTAGAGCATGTAAGTATCCATTTATTTAGAGTTATTAATGCTGTAAATCATGGTTGGTAGTTGATTTTTCACAGTTTATGTTTTTCACAATTTATGTAACCACCCATTAATGATATTTTCATGTAAGAGACATTAAAATAAAAAAAAATAATCATTCAAATGCCCCCCCCAAAAGTACTTTATCCGTCAGCTATCTTTGATGACTGTTTGTTTTCTTATGGGGAATTACCTAGTACCTCATCCAGCTTATTGGCAGATGGATGCACTCATCGTTAATTCATTACTGAATTCATTCAGTTCATAATTGTGGGAGATTCTGCTCCCACAAATTTTTAGGTTCAGCTATACAAATTAGTCACAACAAAGGCAGCAGAAAATAGTGAGCAAAATGGGATATCTGAGTAAGGGTGCAAGTTATCTGATGTAATTTCAGCGATCTAAAAGCTAGGCTAAGCAGTTATTTGGACTCCCTCTCCAGTCGATGGGGGCACTTCCTGAGGATGATTAACATTCCTCACTGATCTCTTTCAGGAGGTTTTTCATTCCACCAGTTCTCCATACTGGCAAAAGGGAGCAAACCCACCCAGCTTAGCTGGGATGCCCAGATTTTTAGATGGCCTGTGTGAGGGAAAATTCATATCACATAAACTTTACAAGGTTGTCACAGGATTTCTGGGATGGCAGTGGAGTGGCCAGGAGAAAGGACGGCTTTCTCGACCGTATACTGTAGGTGGCACCACTTTTACACAGTAACAGAAATCTGCAGTTTCTTGGTAAATATCTTTGTCAGCAGAAACCAAGATGCTCCCAGGCTGTAGGACTTGGCACGGAAAGCATGCTTAAGGTCAAATAAATTTTGGATGCCCAGGTCATGAGAGTGTGATGAGACCCAGACAATGGAGCATCAATCATCATGCTGAAGACTGGAATCTGGGTCAAATCCAATTATCTGCTGTGGGTAAGAGGGCTGCAAGCTCTGAGAAGCTTGGGGAACTTCTATTACCTTGGAGTTTCAGGATAAGCAGACATGTTTTATGTCTGTTTTAAAATGAATGGACAGATAAGGAAGAGATCCCCATGGTACCTTGAGATAGAAAACTTGTTGCAGAGCAAAAGCAATATGGAATAGTCACATGCTGACCAATAAATACCAAAACCAGCAATAAATTTTATAAATGTCAGATAAACATCATCATCAACAAAAAATATTTGTTGCTATAGGACAAAGAAAAACTCAATTATTTGATGGAAAGTGAATCACAGTATCTGTGCTCTGCTGTAAAAAATAGTACTGCTGAAATATAATAGTAAAGGATTTTTTTTTTCTAAGTAAAATAAGATATTACAGATATGTAACTTTTCCCACTACCACTGGTAAGCTTTGCCAGTATGAAGTCTGTCTTCAGACAACTACTATTTTTTGACAAAAACTTTGTGTTCCATAGTGAGGGACTCCACTCACAGAACTGACCCTAATTAAGAGAAAAAAAAAAAAAAAATCTTACTGTTGCTGAATATGATCTATGACACCTATTTTTTTTTTCCTGTGGTAATGCAACAGTCACATTGAAAAAAAAGTAACTGTCATTTCAGTACAACTGGTTCTCAGCTAAAAGGAACTAAATAGTCTTGTTTAAGAATGATACTCGTTACAGCTCTTGCTTCTTTTGTATTGCAGAAGCTTCACAGAGTCCTTGTAAATTAGGACAGTTAGGTGCTGAGGAAATACAATCCAAGTGGGAAACCTCCCATTTTCAGGATTAGTGAAAGACTGCAGACACTTGCCATTTCTGTGGCAAAGGTATTAATTGTACTGAAGAACAAAATAGTGATACTCTGCGCTGTTTTAGGTATACTCTGTCCACAGACTTTCAGAGCACATTCAAAGCAAATATACTCTCAGTTCTTAGAGAACTAGGACCAAGGGAAGCAAATTTTTGATGGTGGTACCAGAAACCTTGAAGGACATGATGTACAAAAGGTTGTGTATCCCTACTTGTAGTCTATAGTTAAGGAAGGCAAGCTGAAGTCTTTTATTATGTAGCTTGATCACATTGCTGGAGTCTTGGGCAAGACTTAAGGAAGAGTAAACCCAACTATGTTGTCCTAAGCCAGCTGCAGGCTGCAAAGAGGGACTTCACGTCAAAGAAACACATCTTTCTTTATCCTCTTGCTTTATCAGAAGCATTCCAAAGTACTTTAGTGAACTTCTGGACTATGAGAAACTACTGGCAGCCCTCTTGAAATGACCCCCCAAGGACTGCAGGCACAGGTCCCCAGTTGCGTTTAGGTGGCTAGTGCCTCTAACAGTTGATGGGAACCTGGGACCGTAATACAGGCTACAGTCCTAAATAGCTTTATATATCTGAGCCACATGTACTCACCAAAGAAAGTCAGCAAAGCTTTGTAATATTAAGAAGGATTAAACTACTGCAGCTATACAAACAGTTGCAGACAGTCCATCTGCTATTGTGGTTTAATACAAACATGGTGCAAGCCTTTGTTGTGACTTCAGATTATGAAAATATTAAGAACGATTACATTCAGTGGTTTGCATGTTATTATTACTTTTGACAGCTCTTAAGGATAATGGACCTGGACTAGACTTCTGCTAATTCAATCTCCCCCAGATCTGCATGAATTATTTCCAATAATTTTAAAATGTTGACAACATACTGAATACAGTATATATTAGACAATCTATATATAGAAAGGAAATAAATCTGAAAATACTGCAAAGGCATAGGGAAATAAGGACGTATTAAAAAACTTCAGTGATGTACGGTTAGACTTCATAAAGAAATGTAGGTTGTCATATTTAAGGCTGTTCTGAGGTATGGTTCTGTGAAATTAATCATATTTTAATTGCTCAGAACAGAAACATTTTTTCTGTTTTACACTTCAAACTCAGTGTATCATTGAATCAAAGAATAATCACCACAGCATTACCACAGTCAAAGAATAATTTAGCTAATTAAGGTGCTTAGGACTCATCACAAAGAAAAGTTTGCTGTTGTTTTAAGTCCCGTCTTGCATTTTAGAAAGAATAAAAGCTATTCTATCTCTTTGTTTGCAAAGAAAACCATAAAGATGTAACCCAGGACAGCCAACCCTGTCCAGCTCTGTTGAGTGCATAGAGTAATTCTCCAACCTGTGAACTTTCTCATACATGTTCATGGGCTACTAAAAATGAACCATATGGCAACAGAAGAAGGAAACCCAACTGATATTACCCACTTTGCAGTAGCTCCATGAGAATTTTAGTGCTTGACTGATGTAGTAGCGACAAGCTTGGTTTCAGCACACGAGCTAGGTCTATCCAACATGCCTAAAAACAAAATAGGTGATGCAGAGAAAGGAAAAGGAGGAATGACTACTTCTGAGACTTCACCAGGAAAACAATTTGCTTTCTGTGTCTCACTTCTACAGCTATCCACTGTTGTGTAAGACAGAGCAGAGAGGGTCATATTTATGGATAGATAGATGAAAGTTTAGCCAGGAACCTGGATCTTTTGCTTTGCAAATCATCCTTGCGCAGACTTGTGGTGAGAGTTAAACAGCATGCTGGACAACGGCTCAGAGATTTGCTCCGGTGTCCTTTTTTCCTCATAGGAAGTATTTAGGAAAAGAGATTGTTAGAAATCAGACCCCCAGACTTTATCTCAGAAAATCAGTCTTGCTGTACAAATGACGGATTGCCTGTGATTCTAAGAGTTGTGAAGTGACTGTTAATAGTAACTATGTATATGTAAACTAGTGGAAAACTCCAAAATTATGAGGTTCAAGTCTGAACAGAAGACAAAATGGTAATGTAATTCTTGTGAAACCAATACTGGATTTTAACAAAAAGAAGTCAGACCATTGCTTGCATATCATACTCAAAATGGAATAGTGCCCTGGTATCATACTTCAGATGGGGTTTCTATGCTTCCCTGACCTGGCTCAGACAGGACTGCCAAAAGCAGAACTACCATTAGCAGTTTCTGGGGCAACTGGTCTGAAATTTCCATTAGAAATGTCAAAGTTGCTTCGGTTTTAAAAGATATGGCAAAAAAATACAAATCAGTACAGTTCCATTTCGCATACATGTTACTGTCTACGGTGGTATTTGCAGCAAATGCAGGGGCTGGGAAGCTGGTTTTTTTTTGTCACCATGTTCTGCCCATCTTTATTTGATTGTTATGTCATTACTTTGGCGGTGAGAACCAAAGACTTGCAACCTGCAAGAATCAAGCTTTGTCCAAAAAGCAGTAATTCATTCAGATAAGTAATTTTGGAAGTAGTCAGCAAAAAAATTCACTTATATTTTGACATCTGCTCAATTCCTGCTGTCAGTTCAATGGCATAGGAAAAATCTCGATGACACACTAAAATAAAAAATGCTGATTCTCACAAAAACATCCAAAAACCACTGAGGTCTGAGGGAATGAGAGAAATGGGGAATTGCATGTTCTCGGGCTGTGGAAGCTTGAGGATAATCAAGACCTGCCTGGACCAGCAAAAAACATATTGAGAATTTCAGTGCTGCAAAACAAGTTGCTTTCATTTCTGAAATTTCTATAAATTAGGGCTTTGGATAAAGTGACCTTGAAGCTATCTTTTTCCCTTCTGGTCATAAACTTCTGGATGCAACTCAAGAACAGCCAGATCTGATAGGTCAAATGAAATGAAACTTGACCTATTGATGGGGTGTCATAATGCTATTCTTTAACTAAAACATCTCTGTTTACTCCTCTCTTCTGTTCATTCTCTCCACATCAGATGTCTTTTCTTTCCATCAAATATCTGTCCTCACAACCTTTCCTTTCTAAACTGAATAGATGAAGCTCTTAAACACAAATGTTAAGCCTTATTTTCCAGCATGTGAATTATCAGTTTTGACTCTCCTTCAAACTGTTATTAGCTTCAAAGAAGTGGCACTAAAATTAATCTCATTACAGTTACTGGTGAGCTAAGGAATCTGGGTATGTGTTCAAGATCACCCCTCTGATTGTAGCAGATATTTCCACTAGGCATCCAAGGACTAAACTAATGAAACTAATCAGCTGTCTGCAAAAAATCTTAATATATCTCTGAGTCACTACTTTTCAAGAATTTCCCACCCTCATATTATAGATAGCTTGTACGCCTTGGTCCTAAATACATTGGCTGCATGCAATGGCCAAATGGCACTGTTCCACAACGTGTAGACTCCTTTCTTCATCAACAGGAAGAAATAAACATTTGTTTCTGCCTTCAGAGTTAGGTCTAGAGATCATTTATGAACATTTTTGTGTAAAGTTGTGCTTATCTAAAGTGATTTCAATGATAAGAGCTTCTGTTCAGTGGGAAACAATTCTAGGTGAGCTTCATTCCTTTATCATAGCTTTACTAATGCATTAAAGCAGCAAGGTTCCATATTTAATTTCTGTAGCTGTTTAGGCTTTCATCTTTAGCTTTAAAAAATATAAATAATTTCTTATCTGATCTATTTGCAAATTTTTATAGGATTGTTTCTTTGGGGCATACATATTTCTCTATATATTTAAATTAAGATTTTTCAGCCAGAAAGTTTATTTTATATATTTTTTCTCCAAAACGTTGTAACTTGCCTCAGAATTTTTTTTAATTCTTTACCTTTTGCATGTCTTTTAAAACTGTAACTGTGCTTGTCTTGCGGTCTTCTATTTTTAATTATATGTTTAGTTAGATGTTTAACTCAGTGTTCTTTTAAGACTTCCTTGTGAGTGGCAAAAAAGTTAAAGGGAATGCGAGTTTCCTTGAAAATTAAGTGTCAGACCAGTGATTTCTATTTCTTATATATTTTTTCATTTTATATGGACTCCAGAAAAAAACCCAAACCAATGTACAAACAAGAACACACACACACACACTCCCCCACGCACACACACCAAGTTAGAAAGCTGACTAGAAATCATTATACTGACCACCAACTTTCTGTATGCCAATCAGTTGCCTGAGAGAGTCATGCTGGTCAGAAACATGTCAGGAACCACATTAGCAATTTAAAAGCACTGACAATCACCTGCTTGTGTTTGGAATGCTGCTGAGACACTGACGAATTTGCTGCTATAGAAATGGTCTGTTAGTCAGCAGTCTGCTAGCTTATGGGTTTGTGAAGCATCCTGTACCATGCAGTACAAGGATGAACATATTCTCTCACTTTTAATTAAATAAATGATTTTGATCCTTGAACAACTGTAGTAAATTAACAGATATTTCCGGCAAGATTCATGAAGGGGTTTTCATGCAGAGGTCAGACCTCTGTTTTAAAAGATGGTAAATTTTCTATTGACTTATCCTTGTAAAGCCCTGTTAATTTCTTCTTTTATAGAACAAGACATGTTATGAGGCAGAGCTGTATTTCCTGAAGTTCAACAGCTCTGGTTTTGTACAAGACTCGTGATGATTCTGTACAACTAGACATGTAGCATTGAAAATACAGATTTTTGAATTTTCATTCCCCGTCACGTGCCCCCCCCCGCCTCCCCGCCCGCCTGTAGCAGTTTCAAGACCAAAACAGCTCCAATTTGTTGCCTTCTATGATTGTTACAGAAAACTGGGTCAGGGTAGCGTATTTCATTCCAAATTGTCAGCAACAGACTTCCTAGGAGGCGAGTGACTGCATGTTTTAGCTGCTTACTGTTGTCACCTGGTGGATGTTCCTATTAGAAAAAAAAAAAAAGAGAAACAACATTACAAGGACTATTGTCCCTGTTTAAATACCCACAAAACATTATGTATGCCTATATTAGGACTTGTTTAGAGAGGATTCAAATTTATTCTGCATGAAATCTCTTTGTGGTTTTCCTTTTTAGTCTTTTGCTGGTTCTACTTATAAAGAAATCAATTGTGGGTGCCTGACAGACTGTTATCTAAAAAACTCATTACCCCTTACAGTTTCATTATTTGTGTTTATGGAATGTTTAAGGGTTTTTTTTCAGTTGTCTTGATGCTAGCATCTAACCCTTCTGAAGTAGCATCTGAAGTCTAGTGGGATCTCCAAGACCATCTCTTGGATACCTCAAAACACCTCAACGTACAGAACTGATTTGTGCCCCTATGAAAAGAGGTTGTTTGGGATTTACACGTTTATTTGCAAATGCCTGCAAGTATACTAGATGTTTTAACTCCTGTTATAATCAGTGAAAATCTAGTCAGTGCAGGCAGGGTATTCAGAAGACAATAAACATCAAAGACCTGGTTAACCAAATTCCTCTGCAGGCTCTGCTGGCCATACTGACCACACTTCCATTGACTATAACAGTCAATGGAACAGAACCTTCCATACATAAGGTCATCTAAATTCAGATGTTTTGATATAGAACTGAATTCTAGCCTTAATTTATTATTAAAAAAAGCCACTGCGTGACACTGAAAACTGCAGTTCTGGGGCTGGAACAGCATGTGCTGCCCGCTCATTCATTAGAGAGGCTGATGTTTAGCAGCTTCCAACTCTCATAGTATTTCCTCTGGGGTGTAAATTGGTAAATATTTGGTGTTCAGCTCAAGCTGAAAAGGGATAGTACAGCCTGAAAACAGTAAATTTTTTACTGCAGCTGCTCATATAGAGTACAAGACCAAAACGAGAGCACCATTTCTGATCTTGCACTTTCAACCCTGCCTAAAGTGCTGGTTGCACTGAAAGCATAGGACAGAAGTACACAAAAATCCGTTAAAATGATCTCACAACTTCAGTCACCATTTTATTCTTTTCCAGTACTCTAATTGCCTTCCAACTGTGCACATGATCAGTATTTGGCTTGCTGTGTTTTTGCCAGGTAAACACAGCCTTTCCAGAACCGTGATGCCCGCCGTGATGGCCACACATGCCCGCTGCTTTCACCCTCGGCAGAGACAATGCTGTGGATGCTGTCAGACCTTGAAGGGGAGAGAAAGAATGATTTTGTGACTCCAAACGAACAGCTGTGTTGCCACAGCACTGTCATTTAGTAAGCATTTAACATTATTCTTCTTCATGAAAGTAGTACTTACTACCTAAATAGAGCTCTCCATCTTCAAAGAGTTAAATAAACGTTAAATAGTTAATCCATACAGCATCCTGCAAAGGAGGTGAGTAATGTTGTCTCAACTGTTTTTTAAAATTCAAAGACTACAACTGATCTGCCTAAATCAAACAAGGAATTAGCATAATCTAGGTGTAAGTGAACATCTCTGTTGTGCTCCGACTATTAGATCATTGGCAACTGCAATGCCTGCATCGACCTTTTGTCATGTCTTTTTCAAGATTTTAAAACAAGCTTTTCTTTGAACGTTATTTTATCAAATATTTAGGTTAACAGTTAGATACAAGGTAAAATTATGAAATGTAATAAAATTTAAAATTACTAACATAAAAAAAGAAAAAATCTTGTAATAAAATATACTCAAATACTTGTGAAAAAATATACTCAAGCTTTTAAGGCAAAGTTCTAGGACTTTTAACAGTATCTAGTAACATATTTCCCCAAACATGCCTCCTACTTTGACAAATCCCTATTTTAGATTCTTGAGAAAGGCAGTGGTTAACTCCATAAGAACAGCTCAGCGTGGTGGGTGGCCTGCTGCACTGTTTCTGCCCTAAGTTAGGGTCTTGCTTAAAGATTGTGAATCGTATGCAGTGGCACACAACAAACCTTTTTTCAGAAAGATTGACATTTATGATTTTTCAAGAAACTGCTTGACAAGGCAGCTGTCTAACAGCTGGGGGAAAGAAAGAAAGAATTACAGATGAGGGATGCACTCCCCCGTTCTGCTCCTCCCAGCTATTCGCTACCCTGGTAAACACTTTGTGACTAAACGCTGCTGCTTAAACACTGTTTTGACAGGTTTCTCAGCCTACTGAAGTTCTAATATCTTTGATAGGGAGAGATAGTGTGGCCTGTTTGGGTTGGTATCCTCCTGCCTGTGCAGAAAAACTTGTCCCCTCTGCTAAGTGTTCTACACAGGAGGTGGAACTATGGATGTCACTTAAAATTGCCTTAAGAAGAAGTCAATATTTAGGTTTAAAATGTACATGTCTCTCATGATACCTACTTTACACAGAAAAATGGAGTCTGATAGTAGCAAAGCAGAAACATTAGGTTTTTCTGACTATTTTCATCAGATAGCGTCTACAACAGCTGAGGTACTATCTGGAAAACAAATGGCTTAGGACATATGGCATTAAGTGACTTTTGGCAAACATATAGAGCAAGGCATATGGCATATGATAACCTTGAAGGAAGAAATGTCTCCCAGTATCCTGCAAAATGATATGACAAACTGATCTCGGAACCTATTTCTTGTCAGAAACTTGAAAAATTACATTGCTTACCTAGTATAAATTTAAGGGGTTTCATGATTATTTTTCTACCCAACAGTGATTGCTAATTATGTCTAACTGGCAACAGAAGATTTTTTATTTTTTTGGAGTCAGCAGAATATATGGACATGAATACGAGCAGTCACCTTGTCACTCACAGCTATTACCTTGTTTTATATTTTCCTATCAGGTGAGAGTATTAGAGCATCTCACACACCTTAAGTAAACCCCACAAAGATGTTACACGTAACAAGGCACACTGAAATTGTATGTATCTAAGGAAGATGTCTTATGAAAAGTACAAACAAGAACCTTTTTGGGTTTAAGTAAATGCAGAAATGCCGTCAGTATCAAAACAGTGAATAAATTAATCTAAGAAAGAAAATGTTGTCTGTTTCCTAGGCTTGTGTTCAAATATTATGCCAACAGCACTTTCTGGCTTTTTTTTCTTTTCTTTTCTGTTTTCTGTGCTAATTGTATATAAAATATAGGTCACTCCTATGCATAGATATCTGAACTGAAATAATTCTATATGATACAACATCTTTAATCAGGATTACAATTTTAGCAGTAGTGAGCTAGGAGTATGCAGACTGTTTTACCATGGAGATTTTACGCTACACAGTCCTACTGCAAATTCCATAGTAAATTAGTTACCAAAGTTGTAAATAATTTTTTTTCCTAATCTTCCATCATTTTTTTCTCTCAAATAGACAGATTTTCCAAGGCAAGGATATTAATTTGATGTGTAGTCATAAAATAAAAAGTGTGTTTAATGACAGTTTCAAGCCACACATATAAAAGTTGTTAATTTCATGATGGAATATCCATTTTTCATTACCAACAGAGCTTGAATAAAAATTGAACCCTATTTTCCTCAAAATCAATATAAATTAGGGATACAGTCTTGGCTTCTCAAGTTTAAAGATGGTTTCTGATGGATCAGGAGTGAACATTCAGCATCCTGCAGTTTGTAAACCTAAAAATATCCAGAAATCAGGTTGTTTATTTCCTTAATCTGCATCGGAATAATTTCATAATCTGTCTCAGAATGGCACTGGAAGTGTTTCGATAGTCCAGAATGACTATTTGCATGGCCAGAATAGCCAATCTGGAAGTAAGCAAATACAATTTGTACCTCTATTTTGTAATCAAAACCATTCCTGATTTTACTCTATGTGGAATTAGAGCCAAGAGGATTTTTTTTTCTTCTTTTTTTTTTTTTGGAAGAGGTTGGGCTCTGTTCACCATCCTGAATAGCAGTTCTTTCCTTCATGTAGGACTTCCAAATAATGTAAGACTCTGCCCACTGGTAGATCCAGCCAACTGGATACTTCAGTGCCTACAGAGCAGAATTGTCTGCAGCCCATGGGACTTTGTGATGTCTGAAGCTGGACATAGGAAACCTGGTAACACTTGAACTGATAATTATTTTGGAAATTTCAGTTGCCTTCATAGTGAATTTGTCTCTTACAATCAAGGCTACCTAAAATTAGACGTTGTGCTGGTTTTGGTTGGAACAGAGTTAATTTTCTTCACAGTAGCTAGTATAGGGCTATGTTTTGGATTTGTGCTGGAAACGGTGTTGATAACACAGGGATGTTTTACTTATTGCTGAGCAGTGCTTACACAGAGCCAGGGCCTTTGCTGCTCCTCCTACTGCCCTGCCAGCGAGGAGGTTGGGGGTGCACAAGGATTTGGAAGGGGACACAACTGGGACAGCTGACCCCAACTGACCAAAGGGATATCCCAGATCATATGACACCATGCTCAGCAGTAACACTGGGGTGAAAGGTGGCCAGGGGGCCACTGCTCAGGGACTGGCTGGGCATTGGTTGGCCAGTGGTGAGCAATTGTTTTCATTTACATCACTTGTCTTGGGTTTTATTTATCTTTCTTTGTTATTTTCCTTTTCATTAAAATTGTTAATACTATTATTATTATTACTACTACTACTACTACTACTATCATGAATATTATTTTAACTTTATTTTATTTCAATTATTAAACTGTTCTTATCTTAACCCATAAGTTTTCTCACTTTTACTCTTCCAATTCTCTTCTCCCATCCCACTGCAAGGGGGAGTGAGTGAGCAGCTGTGTAGTGCTTAGTTGCAGGCTAGGGTTAAACCATGACAGTCATATAACCTAACCACTCATTTACACTTTGCTTTCACTCAGTCTATAAAAAGGGAAACCTCCAGAACCTAAACTATCTCAACCTAAGGTGTTTTTAAAAAGTAGATGCAGCAGCCAACCTTAAAAAAGTTGAAAATTTGGACTAGACAGTCAACTTCTGGTTGGATAAAGCTATGTCAGATGAATCTCTTAAAGCATTATCTACTCCTTGTCAAAGAATGACTTCCAGTACCTTCAAAGGATAAGTGTGCCTTTGACCTTCAGGGGTAACTGAACAAATCTGACCCCATGCCCACAGAGGCAACAAGAGCCATACATGTACCTTTCATAGGCTCTTGGCTTGGGGTTATGCCATGGCACTTGTAAGCTGCTGAGCAAATGCTGAACACCCTCAGACTCTATGGATGCTAACGAGGGCCAAGGGTCATCATTACCTTTCAGGTCAGAGCTGCATAGACCGAAGGACATGAAAGCAGCATTTCCTCTCAGAGACCTTCCTAGCTGATTATGATGTGAATTTCCATGGGCAAACTATTGACCTCTCTACATCACTAGAAATTGTGTCTTCAGTTTTAATAGAAATCAAATTTCACTGTAGGAATCTGACCACATTCATGTGCATATAATCTAGGACATAACAGGTATAAGTGATCAGACTGTTTTGAGCCTATCTGGGATATTTAATGACAAGTTCAAGCTGTAGAACATGTACAGGTATTCTTGTGGTGAACATCTTATAAACGGATTTAATAAAAATTTAAATGAAACAATCACAAATTCAAATTTCTTTTCATTTGATATAATTTTCGATTATCCATTAAATGTATAAACTATACTCTTCAAACTCCAACTGTATCTTGTTACACTGATGATTTTATAATTACAAATGAAAATGATTCTAACAGGAAGGAAATTGTTTGCAGAAAGGTGTTAAAATTGATTTTTGTTAGAGCAGCACACCAAATACATTTTAACCAAGCAGTTAGACTGGGATTGGACGCAAGATCTGTAATAAGCACATTTAAAGATTAGCTCCCATCCTCCAAAACTAAATCCCTTGTGTTGATTTTAATTATGAACTGACATCATTAAAAAGAAATGACCTTACATGCTCTTGATTCAGATCACGCATACTTTATATGAAATTTCATATTACTGCCAATGCATTGCAAATAATTACCTTATTCAACTGCTCAGAGGTTAAACAGAGTTTTTTATACTTCATAAAGAAAAATAAACATCATGTAGAGCTAAGGTTTTATAGAAGAAATTATGTTCTGCTTTCTCTTTCCAGTTCTCCCTTACAAGCTCATGCCTTTTAAATGGAAATTACTTGCAGATCTTACGTAGAGATGCAATTTATATAAATACATTTTGTATATTAAACTGATTATCTTTTTCCTTTCTGTTGCAAATCTACCTACCAGCTTACCTACCCACTTATATCCATCATTGTTCACATTCTAGAGGTGGGTGTACACAGAGCACCCAGAAAGACCAAGGAGCAAAAGATGTCTTTGAACCTTTGAACCCTGTAGATCCTGAGCTGCTTTTTTTCAGGCTGTTCCCAAGATGACCTGGCAGGACACAGGATCATGCTGCTGGACAGCCATAGCAAAGGATGGCTGCACAGCAGCACTGTCAATGGGCTGTCTCTCCCCTGCCCCACACCACCAGGTTGGGGGCCAGCACTGGGACAGAGGATGCTGCTGCTATCATCACTTTACCTCTGCGATCCTGAGATCTCCCTCTGTGTGCATACCTCCCTCACAGCAAGCTGCAGAGCTTCACCGAGTTGTCCTGGCAGGGAGGAGAAGCCCGGCCAGCTCATTTGTTCTGCTGACAGTGTTTGTTCACACTCTGCTTATTTACATCTTTTATCTTTTTCATGGTGCACTCGGCATTACATAAACAGTGTATGCTAACTTCCTAATTATATAACAATGAATATTAATTGATAAAAGAAATTAGTTGCAATGCCTTTAATGTCCCTGGCCTTAGCAAGGATGTCATCTACTAATACACACAGGACCAGTGTATCTGCAGCCTAGTATGTCAAATTACAGTAAGGCCTTATTTAAAAAATTGATTTCTGTGTGTAAGGCTGTGAATGGGCTGTAAAGCAGAGAGGACAGAGACCATTTAAGTTCACAGGTTTGGAAGTAGCAAAGCACCTCATGTAGTCTTCCATTAACACAAATTAAAAACAATTTTTATTACATTTTTCAACAAAGCTTTCAAATATACATACTTTACAAAACCAAATAATCATTTAACTTGAAATGATTTGTAAGTGTTTTGAAACAAAATGAGCCCCTGATTGGTTTATGCTGGTTGTTTGCCCTCTGCCTTTCTCTGCAGTCATTCTACAGTAACTCACTTAAAATACAGAAAGAGGGTAACTATGCTTCTTGACTGTTAGTGTGAATTTCATTGTTTTAAAAATGCATTTATAGCTATTAGAACTGGTGTTCTGTGCAAATTACATTTATTACATTCTTCATTTAGCAGAGAGATAACTTTCACCACCTGCTAAAACGTTTGACATTTTGAAAGGCAAGAGCTATGTTCTGTCATAAATTACATCTTTAGGTCAGGACAATACTATTCAAATCAAGTCAAAGCAAAGGGGTTGGACAAAAAAAAAATCGCCTCTATTCAAGGGCAAAATAAAAAACAGTTGACTGGAAATTTTTTTCCACAGCTTGTGGTAGCAATAGGGTCTTCTGGGGAAGATTTGTCTGTGCTGGTGGGGATCAAATCACCTGTCAGGTTTCTGAAGGGGCACATCAATCAGATTTGACACATTGCTGATTGCTCCATTAAATCACCACTGTGGTCCTGATTTGTCTTATCAGGTCAGACGAAATTTTTTTTGAGGAGGCTTGAGATGGTAAACTGTTTTTCAAATTTCCTGATTGAAGGCTTTTCAAATAAATACATTTTTCATTGAACTAGTCTAATGGATAATAAAGCTCCATCCCAATAACAAGGTATTTTAGAACACACACTTTTGTCCTGTGAAATATATTGAACCAGAACATGCACTTGTTTTTTCTATTTTCTTTTTCTTTTTCCTCTTTTTAATTTCTATTTTTTTCTGTTTCTAATTTCTGTTTTTCTTCATTTGCTTTCCCTTTCTCCCTCCCCTTCCCCTTTTCTCTTCCTCCTTCCCTTCTCCATCTCACCTCTCCTCTCTCTTTTTTTCTCCATTTAAAGCTACACAGAGTATTTGAAAGCCGAAAGTTCTTTTCCTAAAGTTCTCTACCAACATGCAAGTCAAAGAAAAATAAGGAAAAAATCAAACAACTCTGCAGAGCAATAAAGCTTTTAGAATGCGGTGATTTCCTCTGACAAAGTAGCTCTGAGACATATATCATATGGCTTCATTATATTCCTGGATTTTCTATTAATATTTTGTATGTGCACCCAGAGCTTTGGATGTATGAATATTTAAGCAATCTAAAGAAATGAATAGATTAAATTATCACTGTTTTAAATATTTCTCCCTTGGTTTTGCATATAAGGATGTGGTAGTCTCAAATCCATATTTGAACAGATTATACTCATACTTGAGGTGGCACTGGGATGATGACTTACAGTAGCCATGACTTTGGGACTCCTTAAATATAAACTTGAGAGCAAAGCTGTGACCCAACAACTTCGTGACTTGAAGTTCTCTGGAAATAGACCTGCTGGTGATATTTCAGTATGGCTGCTTCTTTCTTGAGCCAGCATCAAGAAATATCATGGCACATAACATTTTCTGAGTGCCTACAGTTAGCCTACATAATCTGTACTTCAACACCTCCAGCAGATATTTAACTTCAAATCCCAGTCTCATTTAACAACCACTAATACTTCTCCATGCCCTGATTCAATTTGAGTGAGTTTAATTAAAATCAATGGATAACATAAATAAATAAAAGGAAAAAAAGTTTTGGAAGCTCTATAAGCATTTGCTCACGTGTCTTAAATCAATGGCCTTTCTGGAAGTCTGTCCTTACATCCCCCACAAGTAAACAGTTTCTGATGAATCAGAAGCCAGTGCACACAACCATTATGGATATTGGGAACATTGACATAGGGCTGATTTAAGGTGTGGGTAAAAAGGTTAATTATGCAGCAAAGCAGCCTGTCAGTCAGCCGTTTCCCTGCTTCGCTTTTGCTCGAGAAAATAAGGACTGGCACTGTGGGTTTCTTACCTGTGTAGCTCTCTTCTACTACAAAGTGACATCATGTATACAATCCCCAGAAGGGACGTGCACAGGGAGGATGTAGGAATTGTGTAGAATGCTCTGAACAAGGAAAGTATGTTCAACTTTCTCCCTAGCATCTTTCCACCCGCCTGTCACAGCAGGAGGCCTGCAGCAGGCTATCTGGGTATGCTTGATGGTATATTAACTTTCAATAGCCAGCTATGCTGGGGTCTGTGCCTGAGCCCAGCCTGACTGGTTTGCTCTCTAAATCATCTGTGTACTGCTCTTGGTGGGACTGGCCTTGAACCCAAGTTATTTTTGCAACATAGATAGGGTCTGTCAAACCTCAGATGTACAGACTGCAAGGCAAAACAAGTCAGAGGGTCCCTGTGACACCCACTGTGTACCTGCCGTGTGAGAAATGAATGAGCCAGTACAGGGTATAAATTAGGAAGGCTGTAATCCACAGAAGCTAAAGACAGGTCTCTTAATTGGATGACTAATGCATGTAGCAACAAGAGCTGCTTTTTCCCCAGAAGGTTTACATTTCAACAAATACATCACTTTGCATAAAGGTAAGCACCACTGCAACTTACTCTAGTAGAATAGTTTTCTGTTGAGATAACGGTTATGTCCCATTGCGACTGGCTTATGGAATGAACAGAAAGCTGAAAATGAAGCAGATTGTTATCAGCTATGGCACAATAGCTGCCATCTGACTGCTTTTGACTGAGACTGCTTCACACATTCTTACTAACTTTGGGTGGGCGTGTTTGGGGAAGACTGCTCTGCTTGTGGAGTCTTACAAATACTTACCTTAGGTGTGGTTCTACAAATACTTACCTTAGGTGTGGTTCCCAACACCTGGACCACTTTGGTTACAGACTTTTAATTTTTGCTTCACCAGAAGCTAAGTAGATTGATCAGTTGTTAAATCCATGCCTGGTATATTGAAGAAATTATTAAACGTTTGAAAAAGGTCAGCATTGAAGCTTTTCTTCTCAGCTTGAAAAATCAGAGAAAACACAGTAGAGTGATCACATCTCAAAGACAGGTATCAGTGAGGGAAGAAAAAAATGCATGTTCTTGTGCCTGCTAAAAATCAGTGAAAGTGTTGTAATGAACCCCTGTATAAAAAGCACAAAGTATAGAGAATGCCAATAAATTCCCAACAGCTTTTTTGGCAAACTTAATACATTTTTAAACTGTATCAACTGTTTCCTGCATGCCTTATATGCTTACAAGAAACTGGCTCTTTATGAAATTGACTGAGCACTATTGATGTCTTAATTCTAGGTTTTAGATGGAATAGACTCGAGGCTTAATTCAATATAATGCATCTGAGAGTCCCCAAAAGACAGAACTCTGGCCTTTGCTTCATCAAAGAGCTACTCTGAGGTGAGGAAACAGAGAGAGTTACATGCGGTGTTAAGTCAGCATTTTTGCCTCCTTATGCAAGGCAATGCTTCACTGTTCTAGGTGCAATTTTCTTGTCAGGAACCGCATCCCTGTCCCCACTAGGAAAAAAAAAAAAAAAAAAAAAAAGAAACACATCTGCAACTGTAAGGAGAACACCTATGCATAGCCTTGTCTTATTTTTCTTCAAAATATCATAAGAGTGAACATGTTCAGGAATCTGGTTAGATTAAACAAGTCTGAACATTAAAAGGAGCATGTAAAAGCAGTATTATTGAAAAGACTGTTAAGGACTTCCACCAGAGATTGAGATGAAGTTAGTTATAGAAGCATTAGTAGATATTTCAGCTACTTCTGATATAAATCACTGAGGAATGGACTTGTGGTGCTACATCATTCTTCTAACTACTGGATTCTTGAAATTTTATTCTAAGGATGTGTAGGTTTGTGCACTTCCATTGCTTTTATCTTCAGCTTTCATAGTTATAAGACGTGTTTGCATTTTAAATGATCTGATTTTCACTTGATGTTTGTTTGGTATTCACTTTGATGTCGACACTTTTACTATGTCATTTGAATTATACACACTCCAAGGAATTAAAACATCACTTCGGTATTTCAAATGTTTAAATGACATGTGAAATAACTCCTTGAAGAAACAGTAGATGTGTTTCAATTTGACTTTTCAGCTGTAGCTGCCAGTGTATATCAACCCCATAAAGAGTACAAAATGTGTGCAAGTCCAAATGTACAAAATTATTGTTTACAACTTAATCAAAAGGAAAAGAAAGAAAATAAATCAATGTTTTAAGTATTAATTATTACAAAAGTAAAAACTGAGAGAAGTGTTTTTAACGGTTTAAGTTGGAATTTCTCATTATGATATACAGGAATTTTACACTTTTCATCTAAAGGACAGCACTTTATTACTTTTTTATTTTATTTTCAGCCTTCATCACTTAGACACACAATATAATAATTACAGTCTATTCATACACAGAATACTTTGTATTCTACCTCCTGTTAAAGAGCTATCATTAACTGGAAGACCGAAATCATATTATGCTATTTAAGAAACCTATGTAGAAAAGACTGATTTGGCTGGTATGCCACACAGACAAATTCTTGTTTCCTTTAGCTTTGTGTTTACATACTCCTTTATGTCCCTATATACTCCCACAACATCTCCTAGCCATTCCCTTTTTCCAGCCTTACCCACTTCCCACCACCATCAACTTTCAGCTCAGCTTTCCACTCAATAAAATCCCAGTTCAGTCTCCGTATCACAGGATCACAAAATTGCAGAATGGTTGGGGTTGGAAGGGACCTGTGGAGATCCTCTAGTCCAACTCCCTGATAAAGCAGGTTCACCCAGAGCAGGTCGCACAGGATCACATCCAGGTGAGTTTTTAACGTCGCCAGAGAAGGAAACTCCACAGCCTCTCTGGACAGCCTGTTCGAGTGCGCTGTCACCCTCAAGGTAAAGAAGTTCTTCCTCATATTCAGAAGGAACTTCTTGTGTTTCAGTTTTTTCTCATCGTCCCTTGTCCTGTCGTGGGGACTACGAAAAGAGCCTGGCCCTCTCATCTTGACACTCACCCTTAAGATATCTGTAGACACTGGTAAGATCCCCTCTCTTGTCTTCTCCAGGCTACACAGCCCCAGCTCTCTCAGCCTTTCCTCCTAAGGGAGATGCTCCAGTCCCCTATTCATCTGTGTAGCCCTCCACTGGGCCCTCTCCAGCAGTTCCCTGTCTCTCCTGAACTGGGGAGCCCAGCACTGGACACAGCACTCCAGATGCGGCCTCGCCAGGGCACAGCAGAGGGAGATGATAACCTCCCTCCACCTGCTGGCCACGCTCCTCCTAATGCACCCCATGGTCCCAGTGGCCTCCTTGGCCACCAGGGCACACTGCTGGCTCATGGTCACCTTGCTGTCCACCAGAACTCCCAGGTCCTTCTCCGCAGAGCTGCCTTCCAGCAGGCCAGCCCCAGCCTGTACTGGTGTGTGGGGTTATTCCTCCCCAGGTGCAGGACCCTACACTTGCCTTTTGAACTTCATTAGCTCCCTCTCTGCCCAGCTCTCCAGCCTGCCCAGGTCTCGCTGAATGGCAGCGCAGCCTCCTGGAGTATCAGCCACTCCTCCCAGTTCTGTATCACCAGCAACTTGCTGATTGCACACTCTGTCCCTTCATCCAAGGCACTGATGAATAAATTGAACAAGACTGGACCCAATACTGACCCCCTGGGGAACAACGCTAGTTACAGGCCTCCAGCGAGACTCTGCACCACTGATCACAGTCCTCTTAGCTCTGCCATTCAGCCAGTTCTCAATCCATCTCACTGCCCACTCATCTAACCCACACTTCCTGAACTTAACTATGAGGCTGTTATGGGAGACACTGTCAAAAGCCTTGCTGAGGTCAAGGTAGACAACATCTACTGCTCTCCCCTCATCTACCCATCCAGTCATTCCATCATAGAAGGCTGTCAGGTTGGTCAGGCATGATATCCCCTTGGTGAATTCATGCTGACTACTCCTGATAACCTTATTTTCCTCTACATGCTTAGAGGCAACACCTAGGGTGAGTTGTTCCATCACCTTTCCAGGGATGGAGGTGAGGCTGACTGGACTGTAGTTCTGGATCCTTCCTTCCTGGATCCTCCTTTTTGCCCTTTTTGAAGACTGGAGTGACACTGGCTTTCCTCCAGTCCTCAGGCACCTTTCCTGTCCTCCATGACCTTTCAAAGATGATGGAGAGTGGCTTACCAATAACATCTGCCAGCTCCTGCAGCACTTGGAGGTGCAACCCATTGGGGCCCATGGATTTGTGGGTATCAGGTTTGCTTAAGTGTTCTTTAACCTGTTCCTCCTTGACCAAGGGAAAACCTGCCTTTCTCCAGACTTCCTCTCACTTCTAGTGACTGGCATTCCTGAAGGCCAGCCTTGGCAGTACAGACTGAAGTGAAGAAGACATTCAGTAACTTTGCCTCATCTGTGTCCTTTGTCACCAGGGCACCCACCTCATGCAGCAGTGGGCTCACATTTTCCCTAGTCATCCTTTTGCTACCGATGTACTTGAAGAAGCCCTTCTTGTTGTCTTTGACATCCCTCACCAGATTTAATTCCAAATGGATCTTAGCCTCCCTCGTTGCCTCCCTGCATGTTGTGACAACGTTCCTATATTCCTCCCAAGTGGACTGTCCCTTTTCCCACATTCTGTAAACTTCCTTCTTCAGTTGGAGTTTTGCCCTGTCCCTGTCCCTCTCGCTGTCTTTTCCCTCTCCCTGTCCTTCCTCACACACACATCTATCCTGTTGCTGATCATCACAAATCTCATGTGAATTTACGAGACCTCAGTCAAATTTGGTGGAACCTGGCTAGGAGATTCAATTTATCAAAAGGAAGACAAATGGGTGGGAAAGAGACAGACAAATGGAGAGTGTAATTACAGAATCCATGTTTGTTTGGGAAATGAGGCTAAAAGGCTCATGTTTTTAAAGACTACAGCAAGTGGAGTTATAAAGGTGCATAAATGCTATCTCAGCGTAGCCCATTTCCTATTACTTTTAGTGAAAGATTTGCAGTACAAGAAATAAAACAAAAACTCAAAGAATACTGATAAGAGACAAATGGTCTTTTACAGAGATTGCTGATCCCAGGTACACCACTTCTCCAGCACCAGCTGATACAATAGGAGCTATGCCTCAGGATGCTTATTTATTTTTTTATTAAATCTTAGTAGCTTATCTATCACAACTGATTTCATACTTTGCGAACAAAATAAATAGCAAGGATACTTTATGACATTTCTGTTTATTCTTCAGTTTCAGGAAATGAAAGCTGATTTTGAGAGAAAATGGAAGTTTCTTTTGTTAGGTATGTTATATATATGATACTTATATAAAGTGGAAACTCTTTTTCTGTTTCTATAGCAGATAGATAGAAATATCTATTTGCTTTCATTGTTTTCATTTGACAAGGCTATTGGAACTTGTAACGTTGGAAAGCTGTTTTGAAAGTGGAAAATTTCACAGCTTTCACTATAGATGGCCGCAGTCTGGAATTTTCGTAGTCCTGGAAGACTCTCCCAAAAGCCAGTCTCTCTTACCAGGAATGTTATGTCCTCAGTACTTGGAGATCACCTTGACACAAAACAACATGACTGTTGTCACCAACACATCAAGAAACCTTTAATCCTTAATATAGCCGTGGCATGCTTCACTAGTCGTTCTGAAGTTAATGAAGGATCTGGATTATGGACATGATGTGCTCTTAGGAACTCAAGATATGGACGTGATAGACAGATACATTTCCAAATATGCTTTAATCTACAAATTTCTAAAAATCTACCATAACAATACTGTTCTTGCTAGCTGGATTACAGCCCTGACAAAGAGTGTCGGGAAGGATCGACACTTTTTCCCTTTCTAGCAAGGTATCATGTGGGACATTTCAGGCACCTTGCCTCCAGGGTAGATTAATAGGCGGTGATTAATCCTGTTCAGCTCTGTCCTAGAAAACATGCTTGCTTCACTCACTTTACTATAGCTGAGTATTGCATGTTTCTATCATCTTCTTCAGAAAACCTCAGCAGTGTACCCTCAGCAAGTTTGCAGGTGACAACAAAGTGGGAAAAGTGACTGATATGTCAGAGGGTCAAGCTACCATCCAGAGGGACCTTGACAAGCTGGAGAAATGGGACAATAGGAACCTTATGATGTTCAACAAGAGGAGGTATAAAGTCCTGCACCTCAGGCGGAAGAACCTCATGCACTGACATATGCTGAGGGCCACGCAGCTCTGAAGCAGCTTGGCAGAAAAGAACCTGGGGGTCCTGGTGGACACCATGTTGAACATAAGCTAGCAATGCACCTTTGCTGCAAAGAAGGTGAATGGTAACCTCAGCTGCATTAAAGTATTGCCAGCAAGTCGAAGGAGGTGAGGTTTCCCTTCTACTCAGCACTGGTGAGGCCACATCTGGAGTATTGTGTCCAATTCTGCACTCCCCAGTACAAAAGAGACATGGACATACTGCGAAGAGTTCACCAAAGGGCCACAAGGATGATTAAGGGACTACAGCGCCTCATGTATGAGCAAAGGCTGAAAGATCTGGGGCAGTTCAGCCTAGAGAAGACAAGGCTTGGGGGAATCCCATCAGTGTATGTAAATACCTGAAGGGAGGATGTAAAGACAGAGACAGGCTCTTTTCAGTGGTGCCCAGTGACAGGACCAAAGGCAATGGGCCCAAGCTGAAACACAGGAGAATCTGTTTGAGCATCAGTAAACACTTTTTCACTGTGCAGGTGGGTGAGTACTGGCACAGGTTGCTTAGAGATGTTGTGGAGTCTCCATCCTTGGAGATATTCAAAAGCTGTTTGGACATGGTCCTGGGCAACCAGCTCTAGAATGGCCCTGCTTGAGAAGAGGATTTGAACAAGATGATCTCCGGAGGCCCATTCCAACCTCAACAATTCTTTGGTTCCATGACCTGAGAAACCTTTAAAAAAAATATTCCACTTGTCTGTAGAACCTTTGCCTAAACAAACAGAGAAATCAGATCTAACTCCTCTAGCAAACATGAATTTTATTTCTCCATTGTTCTCCTCTTTCTTCAAATTGTTATGGAGATGACACAAGACGAGGTGATAGATCAGGGATCTCAGTAAACACATCACCACTAATTCCAAAGTGGTCCATCTTCAGTACTGTCATTTTTATAGTGATAATCACAGCTCAGCCTCACAGTTTGTCCCTCCTTCCCATTGCTATCTGGGCCATTCCATGCATTCTATTCATATTTGGCAACATCCAGGTGGCACAGCAACTTTTATCTTGCAATGAGCTAATACAGTCAGTTACTTTAACATCAAGGTCTCCATGGTGTTCTGCAGCTGTGATTTGACCTACTACACTCCAACGTTTCTGCTAACTTATGTTAGCAAAAGCTAACTTATGTCAGCTAGATTATGTTAGCTTTGTTGTTTTAACACTAGCTTATATCTTCTAGCTCTTTCAAACTGAGTAAAGGATGCATGTCTTAAATAAGTCTACCCATAAGAAGATTTCAGGCAGAGTTAGTTTGGTGAAGCTGTGGTTGTGTATAAAAGCTAGCCTTATTTATGAACAGTGAAGAAGACAGCATTTCCCCAAACACAGCAGATACTTATTGGCACTTTTCTCCAAAGTTTTTATAAAAATGGCTTATTTGTTCCTAAGTGGTTTTTTTTTGACTGAGCAGATTAAAAACCTGAAAGCCCTTTTATATGTAAATGCCCTTATTTGTCTTGATTTTTTGTAAAATGTTTACTTCAGCTTTAAGGATCATCATTTTTGTAATTTCCATAGCTGATAAAAATTAAATGGAGCTGCTTCCCTTTCACACCAACAGCAGGTGAATTTAATTAGACTTTTTCCTTATTCCGTTTATGCAAGCCACCAACCACTCCCAAAATTTCTGTATGTCACAGACTATTTTTGTTTCCCTTATTTTCTTCCTTCTCCAAGATAAACAGGTTTTTCATTTGGTTATGTTTTATTTGTCAAAGTATTAAGTTTTGATATGAGTTTTCCTCATTTTACTTTTATAAACGTCCAAACACCCCACAGTTTCATTTTCCTTTATTTGTGCTCCTCATGTTTCTGTTCCACATAACAGTTATCTCTGTTAATTGGATTTGTTTTTCACTTTCAAATTCTGCTACTGTAGTTGAATGCTGCTGGTTGGACTGAGCTGAGAGCAACCAACGGGATTTATGCAGTGTCCAGACTTCTTATACTGAGCACAGACTTACCATGTTAATGCTTCCCTTTAATTTTTGTACATACAAACTCTAACCTGATTTATTTTCCTCAACTATTGCTTAAAAAAGTGGTTAATAGCTCTAAAAAACCAAATCTTGTATGAAGAACAGAAAATACTGGATCCCATTAGAAAGAGATAACATTTACATTTTTAAAACAAGATGGCTCTTTGGGATAATCTGAAAAATGTGTCTCTCTGGTGGACCTAAAACAATAAGCCAAATGGCTTTATGAGTAGAAGGTAGAGAAGTTAACTACTGTAGATGTACTCCATATGTTCTACATGAAGCAAAATACTAAATGTATTAAATACACAATGTAAGATGCTTTTTAAAAAGATGTCTATTTTTCCCACTGATTTTTTTAGATCGTATTTTCCCCTGTATTTATTATTTTATCAGATTTTGGACAAACATTTATGAAAAGTTTATACATGATTATGAAATGTTGTCCTGAAGAGCACATTTCTATTTCCTGAAGCATAGAAATTAGTAGGATTAATCCAATTTTTGCCATTCCCAGTGTAATCAGAGGAAACCACAGCTGACTATTTAAAGATTAAAACTAGATATCTAAGTGAAAATACAATTCAAATTAAAGTACATGAAGCAAACCTAGGAGAAGAAAGCATAATACTGCAGTGAATTAAATGTTATGTGGGTAACGAACCTATATCTCAGTTCTCCTAAGTACACATTGACCTAAGCTATAGAAAAAGCCGCAACTAGAAAAGTAATATAGAAATCTATTTCTTGCCCTCGTTAGGTTAACTCATGACAAAGAAAGCCATTTTTTTGTTGCAAGTTGTTATACTTACAGGTTGTTTTCTTTTTATACATATTTATTTATTATTTACCATCTTCTCTGTAGATAAGATAAACTGGCAGATATTTAACCCATAAAAAATTGCCTGCTGGTTTCACCCTATATCCTATAGGAGTTATCTAGGTTTTCATCCTTTCAGTTGGGTCAGGCCATATGAAAATACCATTTTGTTCAAAAGAATTTCTGCCCAGGTCATGATTTTTCCCCAGTAGTTGGAACTTTTGGTCGTTTCTTTGCTCTGCTACTCCTTGGGATCAGGTTGTATCCTAGCACCAGTCCAGTGGTGGGTCTTCAGGCTTGTGGTGGGTTGACCTTGGCTGGACAACAGGTGCCCACCAAGCTGCTCTATCACTCCCCTTCCTCAGCTGGACAGGGGAGAGAAAGTATGAAGAAAGGCTCACGGCTTGAGATAAGGACAGGGAGAGATCACTCACAATTACTGTCACAGGCAAAACAGACTTGACTTGGGGAAATTAATTTAATTCATTGCCTATAAAAAGTCAGCATAGGGTGATGAGAAATAAAACCAAGTCTTCAAACACCTTCCCCTCACCCCTCCCTTCCTCTAAAGCTCAACTTCACTCCTGATTTTCTCCACCTCCTCTGCCTGTGTGGCGCCGGGGGATGGGGAATGGGGATTGTGGTCAGTTCATCACACATTGTCTCTGCCGCTCCTTCCTCCTCACACTCTTCACCTGGTCCAGTGTGGGGTCCCTCCATAGGGCATAGTCCTTCCCAAACTTCTCCAGCATGGGTCCTTCCCATGGCCTACAGTTCTTCACAAACTGCTCCAGTGTGTGTCCATTCCACAGTCACAAGTTCTGCCAACAAACCTGCTCCAGCATGGCCTCCTCTCTCCACAGGTCCACATATCCTGCCAGGAGCCTGTTCCAGCATGGGCTTCCCATGGGTCACATCCTCCTTCTGGCATCCATCTGCTCTGGTGTGGGATCCTCCATGAGCTGCAGATGGAGATCTGCTCCACAATTAACTTGCATGGCTGCAGGGACACAGCCTGCCTCATGGTCTTCACCATGGGCTGCAAGGAAATCTCTTGCTGTGGTGCCTGGAGCCCCTCCTGCCTCTCCTGCACTGACCTGGGTGTCTGCAGAGCTGTTTTTCTCACATATTCTTACTCCTCTCTTCTGGCTGCTGTTGTGCAGCAGTTTTTTTCCCTTCTTGAATATGTTATCACAGAGGTGATGGGCTCAGCCTTGGCCAGTGGTGGGTCCATCTTGGAGCCGGCTGGCATGGGTTCTATCAGACATAGGGGAAGCTGCTAGCAGCTTCACACAGAAGCCACCCCTGCAGTCTCCTTCCCCCGCTGCCAAAACCTTGCCATGCAGACCCAATTCAAGGCTTTAACCAGCACATTCTCTCTCTGACATTGTCTGGTTCTTTTTTTTTTTTTCTTTCATTTTTTTCCCTAAACTCCTACTCTAGCCTACAAAGAAAGGCTGTTTATACTGCTTTTCCCATGGAAGTCAACCTTTGCATCATCTCCTTTTCCCTATCAGGTGTCCATATTCTATTCCCATCACTTCAGCTTTTACATCTAGTAAAATTCAATTCTTAACAGACCGAGAGAACTTGGTGGATGCTATTATTAATATATAAATCTAAAGTATTCTTAAGTTCAAGCTTTATTTAAAGAAAATCATAGTTTGTAGCTCTGAGTAGTGTTCTGAGAAAACTATAAAGTTAACAACCTGAAAATAAACTATGAAAAGGAGCAGTTATTATCCATGAAAGAGACATCTAAATGACTGACAGGCTGAGAACATCAATTGCCTCATGGCTCATAAATAAATAATAGACACAGGCAGTATATCAGCTATTATTAATATAAGAATTAGTTTTTCAGAGAAAGTTAAATCCTTATTTTCTACTCCAAATATTTATGAGAATAATGTAGGAAACTATGCAGCTACTTTCATTTTATTTCTGATTAATAGACCAAAAAATTTCCTATTTCAAGGAAATGAATAAACTATTTTCTGACCTCTGGTGAATCTCATCCTATCAACTTCTTGCACAGCTCCATTAAAACCTTTACATCCTTCTTTGAACTTTGAAAGCCTTTTAAACATCCAAACATCCTCTGTGGCACAGTCATTAGAGCCCACTATGCAGCTGGACCATCAGTGTCCCATCTAGAAGACAATTTCTTCAACTGATTTAGACGCTCAAGTGTTTAATGGAGTATAAGAAGTTTTACTTCAATAAAAATAACAGAAAAACCCGTGCAAACTAAATATATGTGCAATCTAAGTATGATGAAGGATTGCTAATGGTCAACCAGTCCTTGAATTCTACACCTACAGATGTAGAAGACTTCTATACTATCATTGCACATATGTCAAGAGGTCAGTGCTGGAATCTAACGGTTTCATTGGTGAAGCTTCATAAAAGATGTTAGAGAGAGTTCAAAAGCTATCTCATTTATCTATGTTATACTGATGCTGACACTATTCAAGAACCATTTGTAACCAACTCCTTAATAATTCATTTTATTAATATAGCACCAAACAGCAGACTACAATTTTTGACAGCGTACTTCACACATTCATTCTGCATCATCTGTATTGTGTGCTGTACATGAAACCTCCCAGAGAAACTATGGCCATATTTTAACATCAGACTGTAAATCTCAGCCACTAAGCTGGTTCAAAATCTAGGTCAAATATTTATATAAAATAAAATGGTTAGCTTTTTGCAAAATTATTCCATGTGAATTCATTAAAAAATCTGTGTGCTTGCCCTATACTACCCCTGTAACATCTTTTTCTTGCTCCTTTCCCATGATATCAACTAATCACAGGACCTCAGCACTGGCAATTACAAAGTTGAGTGGAAAATAGCAATGTTTCAGACCTTATTCTCATCCATACCTGTGCCAAATACCGCTCTATGTGTTACTGGGAAATATTTCAAGATACAGGTTTTCCAGAATCGGAGATACAATTCAGCATCATAAATAACAGTTAACAAAAGGACAACTTCATAACCCCACATATGGGCTCCATAAAATCATATATGAGGTACTTGGGAAAGATCTCCTTTCCTAACCTGTGATATTACCCACTTGTAAAAAGAACTGATGCATATAATGCTTATGATGATATCTGCCATAACAAAAATCAAATAGCATATTGGATTTCTCACACTGAAACAACGGACATTATATTGCAGTCAGTAAAAGTGTCCAGGCAGAGGCAGCGGATGCTGTATCTAAATGATGTCAGTTCCATGGGACTGATGATGTATTCAGAGCACATCTCTTTGGAATGCAACAGTTAAAATTTTTCCTGGCAAGGGAAAGCTTGCAACTGTACTAAAAAAAAAGTCTTACACAAAAAGAGCACCATTCCCAACAGACATTTTCTGAATTTGTGCAAGCATGAGAGATTTCATGGGTCTCTTTTAGAAACTGTCAGAATTTACATGTTATCTATCCCCTCTTAAGAGTGCAACAATTGATATCAATTAATGCTGTTTTCAGCTGCCCTGGCAAAAAGAGGTGAAATTGATTGTAGCAAGCTCCTGCCGTGTGAAGACCATCTGTTCCATCTTGCCCTGCATGCAAACTGTTAGGCAGGAATCTGGAGGCAATCTTTGCAGCATGAATTCATCCTGTCCAATTCAAAAATTTGGGGTAGGACAACTAATGCCAAAGGGAATCTGGATATTCAGAGAATGGCTGGATCGTCAGCACCCAAAGCTATCCCAGAAGTTACTAATACAATGGCATTCTTTCCTGCCAAACCAGTGAACACACATGCATTAGAAAGACACTTCAGTGCAAAGGCATGTACAAGCTGCAAACCTGTATCAATTACTGAAGGCTGAATACACTAGAAAATGACCCTGGTGAAAATTTAGAAAAAAAAAATTAATAATATTATATATGTCTATATACTATATAATCATACATAATATTATATATACAAAACTGCATATAATGTTCATATACAGTATTTTATATAGGATATTACAGTATAAATTGTAAGGTAGGTATTCACTTACCTTATTTTATGTATTTGTGGTGTTAATGGCACTACTAAGGTCTAATTCTTCTGACCGAAAATAGATCTTCTGACCTATGCATCTTACAATCTCTAAAGGGCTTGTTCCTCTCCATTGATTACAAAGTACAAACACTGTACATATTTGAAGTTAAATGAGATGAACCCTTTTCTTTTACAAATGCCATGTATTGTATCTAGTATTCTTCCAGCAAGGATAAATACTTGGGGTTTTTAAATAATTTATATAAATAGAATTTTAATCTCTTCCCCATATCAGGGCTTCACGCACTCCAGCTTGGATCACTCTTCAACATAAATAAGACAAAGTTCTCACCAGGTTTTTCTTTTTTTCTATTCAGATGCTGGTCGTGGTTTCCTGTACCCTTAATGCAGGCAAGTCAATCCTTTTGAACCCTGTCATCATGGGATCATACTGTCATAAAATTGTTTGGGGTTGGAAGGGACTTTAAAGAGCATCATCTAGTTCCAACCCCCCTGCCATGGGCAGGGACACCTTCCACTAGACCAGGTGGCTCAAAGCCCCATCCAGCCTGGCCTTGAACACTTCCAGGGATGGGGCATCCACAACCTCTCTAAGCAACCTGCTCCAGTGCCTCACCACCCTCACAGTAAGGAATTTCTTCCTAACATCTAACTGAAATCAATCCTCTTTCAGGTTAAAGCCATTGCCCCTTGTCCTATCATGACAAGCCCTTGTAAAAAGCCCCTCTCCAGCTTTCTTGTAGGCCCCCTTGAGGTACGGGAAGGCTGCTATGAGGTCATTCCAGAGCCTTCTCTTCTCCAGGCTGAACAACCCCAGCTCTCTCAGCCTGTCTTCATCGGAGAGGTGCTCCAGCCCTCTGATCATATCTGTGGCCTGTCATCTGAACACATTTCATTTACCCTGCCTATGGCAGTGGGGTTGGACTAGGTGATCTCTAAAGGTTCCTTCTAACCCAAACCATTCTGTGATTCTGTGATTCTATGACCTGGCAGAAATTATTACTGTCTGTTCAGTCTTTGCCATATGAACTACAACATTTGTCCGGTGGTCCAGGAAAGGGACTCTGAAAAGTCTGTCCATGTATGTAAACTTCTTATTTTTCCAAGTTTTTCTTCCAGTCCATCAATATTATTTACAGGACGTATACACACACAAGTGTATGTTTTTTGGCAGCACAACACAGTGTTTTGTGCCACTGAATTATGCCATCTCTGTTTTAACCGAGCTCCTGCTCCGTCCACATTGTATGTGTCATAGCATCACTGAAGGCCCTGGGGCTCCAGTGTGATCTCTGTTACCTTGTGGTATTCCAGAGAGCTTCTCTGATTATTCATGGATGCTGGAAGAGACTTTTACCCCTAAGACATCTTCATTGCTAACTGTCTACTGAACTCATACATGCAGCTTAAAAAAATGCCTATCCAGAAACTCTTTTATAATATCCTGGAAAAACTTACTAAGAAACTGGATACTTTTTTTTCAAGTGAATGTAGTTTTTGAATTCGCTCATGCTAGCTCACTACTTTTAAACCACCCTTAACCACAATCATATTGATGTAAAAGTTAATTAGTATGGTTTATCAAACCTCAAGTACTCGGCAGTTTGTACTTTTATTAAAACATATATATATATATGTAAAGAAAGCTTCATTTAGGTAGCATTAAGTTCACCTGTCAAGGTTCATTTCACCTGATATAATCCAGGTAATAAAATGATATTTATCAACATTCCTGGGCACTCACATGATTCTTATGCCTGAACTTCTGTTCACAGAAGGAAGTCTAATTTTGGATATTCTTTCTTTTATGAATATTTCATATATATTTCAAAATTAATAGTTCATATATATTTCAAATCTTTCATCTCTGCTAGACATTTAGCATTCGTGAAAAAAAACCAAGAATGTGCCTATATGTTCTTTCAAACTATTTGCTGCTCCATGTTTTGAAGATGTTAGACCTTCAGGCCAATGAGCCTCACTCAAAAATTTTTACCTCTCCAGACAGGACAGAGTCACTTAACTTCCAACATCTACACTGTGCATATCTGCCTCTGATCAAACCACAGGTCCCTTTATATTCAGAAAAAAAGAAGCAGGGTCTAATTTAAGCATGTTTTAGGATAAGATTAATTTCATACCTAGTCATATGAACACTGTAAGCTTATTACCAGCATTTGAGTGACAATGAGTATCAAAGTAGACTGAAAATGGGCTCATTGGGATGACATCTTTGAGAGATACTGAGACTGTGAAGAAAGCATGAGACTTCAGTATGTCTACCTGTTTCACTTTGTGGGTTACGGAAGCCACAATTCTTTCACACAGTAGTCTCTGCTGCCTTCTTTCACTTGTAAAGCTGCTTGCTTCAGAACAATTTAGACATCATCTTGTTTTTGATCTGGCTGCTTCCACTTTTGTCTTCAGTTCTACATTATTTAAAAACAAGTAATTTATCAACATGGTAACTTTGCCTCCTTCATCATGTGCAGCCTATCTCTAAACATGCCCTCCAACCTGAGAAAAATACACTTAGTTTTATTTTCTGTCTTCCATGGTACTTCAAAGATGCAACCAGCTCTGCTATGTGGTCGTTGTTACCACCTCTGAAATACAGAATTCAGTCTGCTCTGAGTGTGCAGCAGATGTCAGTTCTCAGAATACGAGTCACTGTAATGTTTGTCCTCTTCATTTCAATGTGCTGTTTTGGGAGGACTGAGCTTTTACAGCTGCAGTCTCCGCTGAAGATGGGATCTCAGTGTCCGTCTTTTTTGTTGTACCATTTCACACCAACATCTGCCTATCATAGTCACATTTAACAAGCACCCAATGAGTCCTCTTTGCTTTCAATTACATAATTTCAATTTCAATTACCTTTTAGATAAAGATAAAGCCTATCTCACTCATTGCTGTCATATTTACAGCTTTCCTTGGTGGTTTAGTATTTTTTCTTTGTCAGCTTTTTTTACCACTGCCACTTCCAAAAGCCTGGCTATTTCCATTGTGTATATACTCTAGAATTTTCAGGGATGCTGAATATACAGTACTGGGCTCTCAACTAAACCTTGACAACATCTGGGTCTGGTCATAGATGTCTGCCAGCAGACTAGGCTAGCAGTGTGTGCTTGAACCCTACACAGGTGCTTGGATCTTCTGAAAATATGAATACTACATTTGGAAGTTCTTTGAATCCTGTGTAGAAAGGTGTCTGTTGGTCCCATATGTGGGAACATAAATGTCACAGCTCTGGAATAATTCTGTAATGCTGCCTGTGTGGTAAACCACACATCATCAGCATCATATCAATAAGAACAAGTAGTAGCAGGCACACAAGCAAAAGTGATATTGGATTGCTCAGTTTTTGATACAGTGAGAGCAAATATGAAGCTTCTGCTCAGGTAGATGCATAAAGCACAGGGACACAGCTTTTGCTACCTCAGACGATAGTGGTTACCCCACTTGCCTCATAAGTGTCTATACATTACAGTTTATATGAGAGCAAGTTCACTCTCTAAAGAAAAAAAATGAACCCTAACAAAATTGTTGCAGAATTACAATTTAGTAACAAAACCATAAAATGCCTCAGTTTTGTAGAAACTCATTAGAATGATCTACACTCACATTTTGATTGTGAACCTTCCTAGCATTTTCCCCTACAACCCAGAGATTCAGAATGGCCAATCCCTATTGTTTTAGCGACCCCACAACAGAAGTATAACTATCTTTTACGTCTCTTCATGCAAGGTCCAGCTTCTGGGTCTGGTTGTTTTAGCAGAGAAAGTTGCTCTTTGGCAACTATCTTTTGCAGAAAGTTTTCAGAGACCTTTTAAATGACTGACAAACCATAAAATTTTCTGCAGAAGAGAAGTAGCAAAGCTAAAGGTGAAAGGACTCTAAAGTTACCAGTGCCTCAGCAAATCCAAGGTTTCCCATGCATCTTCAAAGCAATCTCTACACATGCCAGCCAGGGCAGTATTACTAACCAGAGCTGATTGCTGACGTCAATAATTTCCAAAACTTCTGTGTTCTTTGAGGATAAACAAAAGGAAAACTCCATGCCAGAGATAAAAGGATTATCTAGAGTTGCTCTCCTTAGCAGAAATGGGGTGAAGAATACTATAGATAATTTGAGAGTGCTTTCAGAAGATACTACCTTTTTTCAGCCCACATCTCTCCTTAATCACACCAGTGGAATTTTATCTTGTTCTCCATCATCCTGAACTTGGCAAAAACCTGCTACAACAAAAACAGCCTACTATAGGATATGAGTTGTTAGTCCTTGAGCAAAGAAAATCTATTCCCTAAGAGTTCTGCTCTTGCAGTTTCATATATTTCCATCTTTGTTCATGTAACATTTTGTCACAGTTACCTTTTTTCAGCTTTGTTTCCTCTCGTCAGCTATGTAAAACCTCTTTGCTGCATGAACTTCCTTCTTTGCATTTAGCCTCTAATTTTATGTATTTGTCATCATCTTAAAGACATAAGCATTATTTTATTAGTAAACATGTGAGTGTGGTGCTGTAATATGGCTTTGCATATAATTTTGGTGGAAGGTCATCTAGCAATGTTCAAGTTTTCCAGAAAGACAGTGTATATCTCTTCCAGCTTTGTAAATGTTCTAGATTGACCATGTTTTCTGCTTACTGTCCAAAGAATGTCATCAGAGAGGCTTGTGTAGAAACAACTGAATGTAGCACTTGTCAGACAAGTGTTATAATGAATTATAAAACAGCCTGGGAAGAAAAGAAATTCTGGTTTACGAAATATGTTAAAGTTGCCTGCTGTCTGTTACCATCAATAATCATTATTATTTAAGTTTAAGGTTTTAAGTACTGTTTCCTTCTAATTAAGGCCCAAAGGGAGAATCCCTTGCTGTTATCAAGTAATATTTTCATAATGGGATTAAAATTTTAAATTCTTTTAAGAAATGTTCCTTCCCCTCAGTTCCTTCTGTTCTTAGTAAAATCATACCTAGTCACACTTATGAAGAGGTACTAATTTATCTGATGTATTTGGAAGTATGTGATATATAAGTGATGTATATACCTAATCTTAACTCTATGTGAACAGGAGTGCAGAATTTGCTGATTTTAGAAGACTCATAGCATATGCAATAATGTTGGAAAAGCCTCATGGCAACATAAAGAGGTGGAGGACAGCAAAGGTTAAATACTTAAAAAAGAGAGCAATGCAGGTATATACAATATTGAGCTCCATGGAGTCTCTATACTATTGCAGAATTACAGTTTATTCTGTGTCCTGAGTAGGTGTATCACTCATGCTGGGGCAACCAGGAGGCCTGGAGGAGAAAATTAAACAAACATAAGTATAAACTCAGATCCTTGTTGTCCCTGTTCTGACAAATTTGGACTGGAAGCAAGCATTCAGAATAGCACAGCAATCCATTGTACCCCAAAAATGCAGTTTCTGAAACCACAAAAGCTAATTGTTTGTAAGGTAAAGCACATAGCGGTATTTCCTCCACTTATAGCAGCAGAAGATGTAACCCAGTTGATCAAAAGAAGTGGTGAAGCTGGAAGTGACAACCAAAAGAGCAAAAGCAAATTATAATTTTTCGTAACTGAATGACCATCTATAACTGCATGGTTTAACCCCAGCTGGCAACTAAGCACCACGCAGACACTCACTCTGCCTCCCCTGGTAGGATGAGGGAGAGACTCAAAAGAGTAAAAGTGGAAAAAAAATAATGGATTGAGATAAAGACAGTTTAATAGGAAAAGCAAAAGCTGCACACACCAGCAAAGCAAAATAAGAAAGGAATTCATTCACCACCTCCCATTAGCAGGCAGGTGTTCAGCCATCTCCAGGAAAGCAGGGCTCCATCACACATAACGGTGACTTGGGAAGACAAACGCCATCACTCCCAGTACCACCCCCTCCTCCTTCTTCCCCCACCTTTATATGCTGAGCATGACATCATACGGTATGAAATATCCCTTGGGTGAGTTGGGATCAGCTGTCCCAGCTGTGTCCCTTCCCAGCTTCTTGTGCACCCCCAGCCTCCTCAGGGGTGGGGTGGGGTGGGGTGAGAAGCAAGAAAAGGCCTTGATTCTGTGTAAGCACAGTAATAAGTAAAACATCCCTGTATTAACCAACCCTGTTTCTAGCATGAATCCAAAACATAGCCTCATGCTAGCTACTACAAAGAAAATTAACTCTATCCCAGCCAAAACCAGCACAATAACGTATTAGGTATATGGGTGAGAGACATTTAATGATAAACTTAACATCCAGAGAAGATATTGTCATAAGTTACCATGATATATTTAAAGGAACTGGAGAATCTGAGCATATTTTCATAGAAATAAATGTTGTATGAGGTATATATGGTTGCAGTAAGATAATACCTGATACACTTAGTACTTAGCCAGTCAAGAACAGAGGAAGTTGATATCATGATAGAATGCATTAGCACTTTGGCTGGATCTGAAAAAAGCAAAGACCAAAAAAAGACTCAGTATGTTTAACACCAGAAGGTTAAATAACACCATGCCTATTACCACTGCTATGTACTGACATCAAAAGATTTGCAACGTCAATTAGCAATTGAGCAACTTGTTACAATTTCAGACAGGAAAAATGGGGCCTGGCAGGTGAAATTAGATAGGTATGTATCTTTTAGATATCTCTAACTCTCCAGGAGGACATTATCAGTTTTCTAGATTAACATTTGAGATTAAATGTGTCAGTGAAATATTGCAGAAAGAGAGTTATGAGGCACTTGGTGATACTTCCAGGAAAGATATAATTGCTGATGATATGATTATTGCTTCCACTGATGAGGCTGAGAATGACAGTACCCAGAGAACAGTAATACTGAAAGCAAGAGATGAAAATATTAAATACCAAAAAGACACAGTAGAAAGAAGTAGAGATAAAATACATGTTGGACCTTGTATAACTTCAAAGTGACTTAAAAATCAAAAGCTATTGTGATATGCTGATGAATCCAAATAAGGAAAATGAGAGCTCTTTACAGAGAAATTCAGTGTGAAACATATGCATCTTAATAATTTAGGAAATACTGAGCTATATTTTTCAGTCATATGGAATTCAGTTTTTGCTGCACTGAGGTCTTTTCCATAAGTCTTTGTAACGGAAAATATAGTGTTCTACTATGTTGTCTATAGCATAGTTTATCTTCTCAGTAATTTGCCATTTTGAAGGTATCTGGATACAGACAAATACTAATTCTCTGTTCCCATGACTAGAAAAGACCAACTCCCTGTGGTTTGTACTTGTACGCTACCACTACCTTATTCAACACTTCCTAAAAGTCCTGCAGAAAAAAATGTGTCTACGGAATAGATCATCAGTCATCTCACAGGCCCCCACAAAATGTGAGATTGACGTTATTGGAGTAGATTCTTCCAGAAAAATCCAGAAGGCACTTCATCTCGTCTTTAAATTTGAGTCTGAGTCGGGGGAGATGGATAACCTTCACGAAATGCCTATTTCTTTTTGCTAACTATACGAGGAACCTAGGATGATTAGCTTAGATGTCAAACATTTAGGTATTTAGGGGACATAAATCATACAGAAAACATGTGAAGATTAAATGCCCTTTCTTTTCAGCATATATGTACAACAGGGACAAACCCGATATAATACAAGTTTCTCTTTTACTATAGAGAAGTTTCAAGACGTCTCAACATTGTACAGCCATTTTTTTCCTATGTAAATTCTTATTTTATTCTGTTTTTCTTTTAAGCATGCCTCTGAAATTCAGTTTAAATTATAAAAATTGTCTGCATAGTATTAATATGGTTTTCCTATTAATCTGTGACAATGCATGAAATTTAATATTTTCCCCATGACAAATGCATGAAATTTATCAGCCTAGCCTATGCTCTGTAGAGTGAACTATTTATAATCTATGGTTTTTAAAAGTAAAGGAAGTTGAAATAAATGAATAAATATGCAGAACTTTTCTCCCTATGGTAGTTTTATTAATTACTGTTGTGGAATATAAGTTTTATATTATTCACAAAGCTTTCTCAAGCTGCAGCCACAGCCTTTGTCATGGTACCATATGTTATTAGTATTCAACTTGATACTAAGCAAGAAACCGATTCTGAATGAAAATTCAAGAATAAAAGGAAAATATCCTCTTTGATCATTTTAAGTAGCATATATTTAGGATGGGATTCTTCTGCAGCCTCCAGACTCTTCTCAGTTGTCATAGGAAATCAAGGCATTCCCTGTGACTACCAGTTCTTGCTGCACTTTTTTCTTTCACAGTTAGCTATCATCTGTTGCAGTCAACTTCAAGTGCCGAAAAAGACAAAATCTCCCAAATTGTATGATTGCTTTAAAGGACTTAAGAATGGACAGTAATCATTCTCTTTATTTGCTCTTTGGCACTGAATGGGGATTGCACCAGTTTCCACTGGTTTTCTCTCAAGATCTGGGATTTCTGAATGAGGACAGCTCTTATAAGGCTTATTGAAAAGCTGGCAACACATTTTCTGTCTCTGTTGCTGTACCTGTTTGGTTTCGATTGAGTTTTTTGTTTGCTTGGTCGTTTTTTTCATAGTCACCATCTGCATACTGATCAGCTTAGACCTGTTTCAACATTTTCATCTGCCTTTCTCTTTCACAGCTCTGTTAGCAGTTTCAGTCAGCCTTGTATTTACAAAGTATATTCTTAGCTGATGAAGCAGGAGGATTGTGAAAAACACTGTTTGGAAATTCGAGGGATGCAGGAAAACTAAGTGCACATTCCTAAACTCATACCTAGGATGTGCCTGTATCAAACTCTCTGGGGGCTTCCCTTTCCTTGTCATGAGCATAAAAGTCATTGAGGGCAATTAATCTGGATTTGGACAGCTAGTTTTGAGATATATCACTCACAGTTATGACTCTCACCTTTGTTGTCTACGTCACATTTTGCACCTAAGGCTTTGCAGAAGTGAGTACCAAAGTGCCTAAGCATCTTTCAAAAACCCAGTATTTTCCTATTTCTGTCATTGGACTCAAAAGTTTCCAAGATCACAATATTTTGCATATATACATAGTTTGCATGTGTAATATACATTTCAGTTGAGGCATGTGATTATCTTAAAGTTCTGCTTTAATCTAATTTCTCAGTTGGGCTCAGGTCAAATTTCTTACCCAGAAACTTCACTGAATTTCTCAGGCCTTTCTAGACTGCAGAATTTGGTATGCATTAAAGACAGAATGGAAAACTCAGATTTCTAAGAAAAAAAAGTCTAGAATTTTAAACAGCTTTTAAACATTTCTACATTATTTTCTCCTTTCAGAAACAGGACATTACAAAATGCCTTATGAAATGTAACAAAAATCTCCTTATTCATCCTGACTAATGCATATACACATACATAAATCAAATGCACTTTTAATAAAGTGCTTGAAATTTCTTACAAATTAAAAACTGATATATTTATATATACATACACACACATACATATAAATTTACACACACATATATATATAGGATAAGTGTTGGTTTTATCCTAAAAAATAGCATAGCTTTCTATAAATACTCTACAAAACTATACAATATATTCATCCAAGATTAACAGATTACTGTAATTATTATTCATTGGTCATCCTCATGATGAACTACACCAAGCAAAACATATGAAGTTAAACAGAACCACACCATCAGCTTATATAAAACCCAACACTGCTTCATACTTCAGAGCAGATATTCTGATTTACCCCAATGGATGATTTCTCAAGAGCGTTTGTTGGGTTGCAGAGCTAAATATTCTTTACTCTTCAAATCATCCACTTTTTGAGATACTTTGCCCTTGGCATCTTAATTCTTGATGTGTTACTGTACTTTGTGAATTTTAAACAAACAAAAAAAATATCTGGGTTCCATGTTTTTAAATCCAAAGGGCTTTAAGAGAAAGTCCTGTTGCAAAGGCTCTGGACCATAGTTAGGCAGTGTCACAGTGTTATTTTTTTTCCCTAGGCATAAATTTGCTGAGAAGAAGGGAGGAGGAAAGGTTGCAACAAACTTAGCTTCCCATCGAGCTCTCATTCTTGCACCTCCTGCATACACACATGTGCACACACAGACACACAATGCTGCTGCTCAGTGCTACCACTTCTATCTACCTGATAGAAACTGCAAAACTGCTTAGCAGCCAGGATTATTTCACAGTGCCTATTCCCTTCCCTAGCAACACTGCACAGCAAGACTGTACTCCAATTGTGTGGCCTGTATTGGGAAACACGGCCCTGGCTAAGGGGCAAACCTGACACCGTAAGAGAGTTCAGCCTCTCCCCAATGACTATGAGATTGCATTCAACTCTAGGTTTTATTTTAAGCAAACCATCTTTATGAATTAAGGTAGTTCTGAGTAGTGTCTCATAATTAATTGCTTTCACTTAAAATCATTGTTTAGGGTAGATGTTACATTGGTACACAGAGTTGTTAACAATATATACAAACCCCAAACATATAACATATTCAGATAAGAAAGTAAAATTAAGTACTAGAACCCACATTAAAGATGTAGCCTGCAATTTATGGTGTTGAGCTAATTGAAAGTTTTTGAAGAGTAGATGTTTCCAGTATTGCGAGGCAATAAGTGGATTAACTGAATTTATAAAGCATGTGAAGGTCTGAAAGATTCTATATAAAGAACAGAAAAATTCAAAACTGATGTTTCTACGGAAGGAGAAAATTGTTGACTAGAAAAAAAAAAACCAAACCTGAGCAGAAAAACATAACTCTGCAATGTTATTCAAGATGCCTTCCACTCCCCACATAAAATCACTTCCCCAAAGCAGCTCTCATTTTAATTCTGTTTCAAAAAACAAATGTAAAAAAGTGAAGATATGGAAAACTTGATCTATACATAAAATACCAGTAACTCTACTAGGTGGGAGCTGGGAGTCTTGGTGGACAGCAGGCTATACATGAGCCAGCAGTATGCCTGGGCAGCACTGAAAGCTTATAGCATCCTGGGCTTTGTTTACAGAAGCGTGGCCAGTTGATTGAAGAAAACAGCTATTTCCCTATATTGAGTCCTCATTACAACACATCTGGGATATGTCCAGTTTGGGACCCCCAAAGGGAATGTTGATGAATGTGCACAAGTCCAGCAGACTTGTTCCATCAACGTTGTCAGGGGCTGGAGCACTTGACCTGTGAGGACAGGCTGAGATAGTTGTGTGTGTTTGGCATGGCAAAGAGGAAGCTTTGAGGGCATCTAAGCAGCCCCACAGTGCCTATGGGGACAATGGCAAGGAAATGGAGACAGGCTTTTCACAGCTGTGCATGCCAGGAGTTTGAGGGGCAATGACCACAACCTGAAAAGGGAGATTCTGACATGTGGACAAAATTTTACATTATGATCATGATTAAGCACTGGAACAAGTTTCCCAGTCATCATGCAGTCCCCAGTCTTGCGGATTTTCAAGACCTGACTGGATAAAGCTCTGAAAAAACTGGTCTCATTACTTTGTTGACCCTGCTGTGAGGAAGAGTTTGGATGAAAGACCTCCTGAGGTCCCTTGCAACCTGAATTATTCTATGATATTATGATTTTATAGAGGTCAAAATGTCATTATAATGAGAAAACATTTCTAAGTTCACTCACTTTTTATGGTCACTCTGTTTTGACTGGGGAAAGGATACGTGCATGTACATGCAAAACTGTAGTTTTAAATACCATGCCTACATGATGTAAAGAGGATACTCTGGCTGAACTGTGAAATCTGTTGGATAATTTGTATCCACAAGAACAAAGAACATTTATATATATTTGAATGTATGTGTGTATGTATATATATGCACATACATATTTACTCATGCAATAAGTTTGTTTTTCAACTTTTCAGTCATTTTCCCTACTCATTCCACATAATCAAGATCTTGAATTTTGTATTAATTTCCAAAAAAAATTTCATCACATTTAAGAATAAGAACTTATGGTAAGTTTTACTGTACTTGCAGAGTATGTTACTTCTTTTGGGCTTTACTACTAGCTGTTTTGTTTTTAATGAAATGGGCACAGGATATATAGTGATGTTGGGGCTGAAGGATGAAAAGGAATAAAATAAGGTCTAATGTGGAAAAAGTGTTAGGTATCAAGAATTGTATGGGTTGCGAGGGAGATCTGTTGGTAAAAGCTGATGCAAAGTGATGCAAGTTAAAAAAGAGCAATACATAGTTTGCCATACCCCTCTCCAGTCTAAAATAATGGATTAAAATAAACCTATAAATTGCAAAGAATTTAAAAAGAAAATTCAGTTAAAGAAATGTGAAATGAAATTAAAAAATTTAAATGTACCCCTTCACCATGAATCATGATAAAATATTTTTTTTTTTTTGTCAACTACTTAACAAAAGCAAAATTGTAAAAACCAAGATTTGGATTTCAGAGGTTATATAGAACAAGATTGAACATCAAAACAAACTACTCATGAGAATAATGATCATAATTATTCATTTGTGTAATGTGATAACATAAAATGAGAATTTTATCAGACTATATAAAAAATTAAGATCGACGTTCAATCCAAAGGAACTTGAAATACAGAATAGAGAAAGAAGGGAAACACTGGTGATGTGAGTTGTTAAAGGTTAAGAAGCATGATAGTAATCATGCCAGGACTTGAACTTGCATCTCCAAGGACAATGTTGCAGTCACCAGCTTACATTGCTTTCATAATAACAGACCAAAGCATTTAACCTTTCAGCAATGATGAGGAATTCTGGCTGCATAATGAAGAACGTAAGATCGTATCCCATCATCTTTCATAAGACACCCTGTTTATACAGAGGATAGCACATTTGGCCAAAACTAATTACAGCTCTCAATTTCCCTGGAGAGTAGCTGTCTATCACCAGCTTCCACAAATAATTGACAGTGAATTATCAAAGTGAATCTTTTGTAACTATCTCACTAGCTGAAGTGTATTATTTTCATGCTAGTAGGCAGACCAGTTAAAAAATGAAAATAATAAGTCAATCTGCAGAAATCAGGATGGGTACATGAAAAATTGTAAGACTCAAATCCTTCATGATCAGACTTATTATTCACTGAAAATTAAGTCCTCATCCTAACTTCAATAATGTGCATCTTAGTGGAAGGCTTGGCAGTTAAGATGCCACAAATTATGACTGTTGGAGGACTTGTAGGAAATCTGCACCTACAGTTTTCATAACTATGCCATATACCACGCAGTTTTACCCTCTGAATTAATACAGAAAGTGGTGGAAGCTCTACACAGTGCATTTGAATTGCAACTGTCTGAATGGATTTACACTATGTTTTGGAATTATTTTTGACACATTCCTTAAAGGAATCACAGAATCATATAATGGTTTGGGTTGGAGGGGACTTTTCAAGGACCATCTAGTCCAACCCCTCTACCATGGGTAGGGGCATCTTTCACTAGATCAGATTGCTCAAAGCCCCATCCAACCTGACCTTGACCACTTTAAATGATGGCGCATCCACAACTTCTCTGGGAAACCTATTCCAGTGTCTCACAATCATTGTAAAAATACGTCTTCCTTATATCCAGTGTAAACTATTTCAGTTTAAAACTGTTCCCTCATGTTCTGTCACTACAGGCATTGGTAAAAACTCTCTCTCCTCTTTCGTATAAGCCCTCTATACATATGGAAAGGCTGCAGTGAGGTGTTCCCAGAGCCTTCTCTTCTCCAGGCTGAACAACCCTAACTCTCTCAGCCTTCCTTCACAGGAGAGGTGTTCGATCCCTATGACCATCTTCATGGCCCTCCTCTGGACCCCCTCCAACAGGCCCATGTCTTTCTTGTGCTGGGGACCCCAGAGCTGGACTCAGTACTCCAAGTAGGGTCTCACCAGAGCACAGCAGAGACACAGAATAATCCTCTTCAATCTGCTGGCCCGGACACAGTTGGCTTTCTGGGCTATGAGTGCACATTGCTGGCTCATGTCTGATTTTTCATCCACCAGTACCCCCAAGCCCTTTTCTGCAGGGCTGCTCTCAATTTCTTCATCCCTCACTATGTATTGATACTGGGGGTTGCTCTGATGCAGATGCAGGACCTTGCGCTTGGCCTTATTGACCTTGATGAGGTTCATGGGCCCACTTCTCAAATCAGTCAAAGTCCTTCTGCATGGCATTCCTTCCATCCAGTGTATTAACTGCACCACTGAGCTTGCTGTCATCTGTAAACTTTCTGAGGGTGCACTCAATCCCACTATGTCATTGATGAAGATATTAAATAGTACAGTCTCTTGAGGGACCTTACTACTTAAGGATTTCTTTTTGGAATTTGAGCCATGGAATTTAGCCAAGGAAAGTTAAACCACAAATGTATTTTACTTTCTACTTGCTTTTCTTATTGGGTGTTTATTTAATCTATTTTATCACTTTGGGAGATTTAATAATTTGGTATTGTCTGTAATTTTATAAATTCTGTTATTGATCTTCTTGACATTTAAACAGTCATATCTTGAGGAGCCTGCTTTACCTGTAAGCAAAATATATCAATATTGTCAAATGCTACAATACAGTTTGTAAATATATTCAATAACAAGAAAAAGTAATTTGAAAACAATGCACAAAGATAAACATGAAGGTATACAAGTTTTCATTTGGAAGAGAACTAAAGCTGAGTGTCTTTCAGACTCTTATGAATAAAACCATCCATGAATGAGCTCTCTGTGCACAAGAAAAAGAACATCATTACAAACATCCACAAACAGGAAAGTGGAAAAAGTTGGATAAATTGAGAATCAGAGAGACAGACAGAATTTGACAAAAGAACAGAAAGTGAGAAAAAAAGAGTAGGGAAAACACTGACCGGAATACACAAACTAAAATGAAAGGGTCAAAAAGAGATGAACTCTAACGGCTCAGTTCATTCTTGCTGCACCAGTGCTGTGCTGGAGAAATCATAGCAGTATCAGGGGGCATCAAACTGCAAAACAGCAGTAACTCTGGACAATCATGGTTTGGAGAGAAACAGAAAAAGCAATACAGGGAAAAGAACATACCAAAGGTGAAGCAGGCATGAGCAGGGAAGGAAGGAATAATGAAGAGAAGAAATTCCTGGCTTCTGCACCCTCCTCCCAGCCAGTACCGCCCTGCTGGGGCAGAAGGTGGGCTGCCGCAGCAAGGGCAACAAAATCTCAGGGGAGAGGGAGGCCAACACACTGTAGCACTGTGAGAATCCTCCCACAGGAGAAGATGAAATACTAAAGATTGAAACACACTAAACTACACTTAAAAGCAGGCAGAAAAAAAGAACAATAGAAAGCTTTCATAAACAAATATCACTGGCAGATGAGTACACTCCAGGTTGCATAAGTGATTTTTAAGAATAAATTTAATCATTAATACACTGTATTTTATTTATGTGTTTAGTTACTAAGTGAACTGCACTGCATAGACATTTTGTTCCTACAGATGCTAAGGTAGTAAAGTTTTCATAACAACTTCAAACAGGAGAGCCCTGGATTGAATTAATTTCAGTAAACTTCTACTTTGTAGGCATCTACACCTTTGCTCATCAACTCAGGCTACCTCGGAAGTCAATGGAAAAAAATTTGAATAAGAACCACCTTTCTTTATTTAGAATTTTACAGGTACATTGTGGAGTGCTTTAGAAACAATATTTTACAAACTGTTTACCTTGTATTTTCCCATATAGATGTGGCATATGCATTCCATGCACAGTAACTGTATTTTGTTGACATTTAAAGTAACTTTTACCAGTAACCACTATTTAGAATATGCAATGAGATATTTATATGGAAAACTATCCCATAAAAAGAATTATGTGGAAAAAGATTAGAAGAGTGAAGAGTCACGCACAACATTCTGACAGATAAAATGCAATTTTGCTTTGACAGAGTGAAATGTATATATATATGCTATATAAATTTCTTCATATTTGTTCATTATTTCATTCCATACAAAGTACTGGGACAGCTAAAAGACCTCAACTTTCCCAATTTCTAGGGCTTATCTTTTACCTGAAAGACAGGAACTTCATGTGACTTCATAATTTAACTGTAAAGAAGTTCATCAAGGTTCCAGTGCACCGAAGAGCAGTCATATGCTTAAATTTAAGCACGCGCTTAAATTATTCCTCCATGTGACAAGTGACCTAAAAATGGTGATGCTATTTTGATACTTTGTGAGGACATTAATGAAGAGTTAGTTATATAAAATTACCTTGGAGGAAGTTATTTATATACAAGCTAATTTTATTCAAAGTACATTGAACGACAGACAAAAACTGCTGAATTACAAAACAGCAGACTTTTATAAACTAAGAAACTTTGATCATTCTCATAGGACCTCTTTGCAGCTTTTCCGTTTCAGCTATACTGTTTTTTGAAATGAGGGCCAGATGTGTATTCAAACTGCAGGTACAAAATAGAATATCCTTGGATTTATTCTCAATTCTTATTTTAATAATTTTTAATAATTGATTTTTTTTTTTCTTTTGGTTTTGGTTTGGTGGGTGGGTTTTTTTTTTTTGACTTACTGAGCATTTGGTTTCTGGAAAGACCTAGTATAACTTTAAGAAAAATTGAGGTGAATGCTTAGTGTGCAATTTGACATATTTAGAAAATACTTTAGAAGTCTGATCGGGTGTTAGGGCTCTGGAGAAGCCATATTTGTGTTAAAAGTGACTGGAATGACAAGTATTCCCAATATCTTCTACCTATGTGCAATATGCTGTGAAACTGAGCTTGTGAACTTCCAGCTGGAACCTGGATTTAAGACATAGCCCCTGCCTGGGATATAGAAAGATTTGGAGCCACAGAGGATGGTAGGATTTAGATGTCAATGACATGGCTAATCTAGGAACATTTAGATAGCCTTATCATTGGCCACCGAGGTGGAGAAATGTCAAACTTCATTCATCCTCTTCCATTCGAGATGAGTAAGAATTTAAGACTGGAGAATAATAAGCACAACTATAAAAAATGCCCACAAAATTTAAGAAAATGTAAATTTGCTTGTGGATCTAAATTAAGAATTTGAGGTTTAGATTAAAAAAAATCAGTAAGGAGGTGTTTCAGGATAGACTTCTTTAATAGGGGAGCAATACTGCTTGCCTTCTTTCCCCATCAAGGAACAAGTACAGCATTGCTAATGAATTGATCATCTTCATGATTTTTAGAGATGCCACACACATTAGAATAACAACTGTCCAACAGATGACTTGGTTTAAGATTCCATTTTCTCTCAAAGTCAGTGCATCATATTAAAACTTGTAAAAATTTCTGCCCAGTTAAATGGCTTGTCATGGTTTTAGTTAATCTGCATTTTATGTAAATTAGTCTGAAACCCATGCTGCAGCTGGAGGAAAATATTCCCTGTAAACTTTTAGCCTACAGAAACACAATTAATTTGTATTTTTAAAGAAACCACCTTTTAGAAGCCTTTCTGCATCCATCTTACTAATCACTCATTTTCTGTGCAAACGATGAAGGTCAATAAAATTCTATGTTATCTTTTCAGTTGCACATGCTATACTTTGTCTGCAAATACAGAGTACTGTCTGCAAAATACAGGTATGATTAGATGGAAGTCTCACTATTGTGGCTGCTCTCAATCTTTCCTGTCAAACAGCTTTCAAGGCCATTTTTTTCATGTCATGAGAAACAGTGAAGTCAACATTTCTATAATATACAAACAGCCTGAATAATAATATACATTAAACATACAGCAAGAAGAAAGTTTACAGACCATTTCAATATCTGTTCTCAGTGTCATATGCATTGTTCACCTAGTAGGAGATGATTTGCCTTAATAATATTTACATTTGGCATTACTTGAGTGTTCAGTGTCTTGAAATGCAGAATTATTTTCTCTGAAACACAGCAAGAAATACAAATATAATTCTTCATTTCTATATTTGTGTCTTCAAATATCTGTGTGCTTTGATCATGTGAATGCCAATTCAAGTGCCATTAGCCATTTAGTCATAGTCAAAGACAGGAGAATATGAGCTCTTAAAATCATCATACAGCTCATCTGTTTACTCTGTTCAATCAGATACAATAACAAAGAATTGGTTATGCTTGAAATCTTAATGCAACAAAATAAATAACTGATTACCATAGCATTATTTTTCTTAGATTTTGAATATATCTGCATCTGAAGTCTTTCATTTAAAAGCAAGTGGTTTTGGACTGTGCTCCACTAGGACTTTTCACATACAAATAGCTAGGTCTGGCATTGAAACACATCTTTAAAAAGATGCTGAGCGTATTTTTTTAGCATGTGAACAGCCACAGCAAAGTGCCACCTTCAAGTGATGTAAAAAATATCCAGGGCCACTGCCATTTCGTGGAAGGCCACTAGCTAATCAACCCACATTAACACAGGGCGTAATTGAGTTTCCAACATTCAGAGACAGGTCTCTGCACAAACATATTACTTACCAAGGTGTCATCAATAATGAAATCTAGACAGGGGATAAAAGCTTCCAAATTAGCAGAGTGTCACTTATGACTTTAAACTTACTATTTTTACAGTGCTCCTCCAGGAGCTCTTCTTGCCTTCTGTAATCAGCACCAGAACTATTTGCTTGCTCCCTGCTAAGCTTTTATCTCCCTGAAGTGAAGGTGACAATGAAACACTCTCCTGCAAGATCCTCCTGGCAGCATTCCCACAATGCCTGCTGGACTGTTTTGATCCCGTTCCTTATGTCCACAATTTAAACAGCACTACAGCTGCCTGTCTCTGTATTGTATCGTATCACACTGCAGGGTACAATCCTGTGGTACCTGAGTTTCGAAGTAATCTTCTCAGCCTATTTCAATTTTCACGTTAAAGAGTATGCTGCCTGGAACTTGATGATTATAGGTTTGTAAGGACAGGATCAAACAGAGGAAGATGCTAGCAGGGAGTCAAGAGTAAGAACATTATTCTGCAGACATAGCTGTTTTTCTCTTCTTTGAATGAATTCAGTCATCTACAGCAACACTGATCTAAGCATGGCCTTGCAGTTACATATTACTGCAGGTACATTTGAGTAAATTCCTTATGTGTGGCTGCACCCAGGAAAGCAACTTATGAGAGAGCTGGTTTCATCATTATCTAATTGTAGCTCTGGATTATTAAGTGCAGGGACTGAAAAGTTAAGAATATCTTTGCAATATATAAAAAGGTACATATATGGTAATTTAATTGAGCAATAAAACTATCAATTATTCTGTCTACTGATTAAACACTATGAACACTGAAGAATCAATTTCTTTTTCAGGGCAATTCACTTTCATAACAGACACTAGCTCCTTTTTTCCCCCTGAAATCTGTCAGATCTTCTTATATCACATTTACATCAGCATTTTAGTAAACTTGCTGATGGCTAATACCATAAATGATAGTTCTTTGACAGTGAGACATTCTGTCATGTCAGAATACTAGCTAGTGAAGATCCATGTTCATTTACATCTTGGCTTTCTATTCAGAGACAAAAATTACCTGAAGATACCACAGCTACCCCTCAAAAATTTTAATAGAAAGTTATTTGATAAATAAATAGCATATACATTAAAATGGTACATTTCATCTGGCAACAACTGACATGTACATATTTATTAATGTTTAAAAAATCTAACATAATAATAACATAAAAAACATTCTTATCAATGACATGAAGAGTACATAGGTTTTAAAATTAGTTTTCATCACTGGTTGTGGGACTGCACTAGGGAGGATGAAATATTTAGTGGGCACTTTGTGTTCTTTTTGTGGCCCTTGGTACCATCTCTACAGGTATAAATAAGAACTGTTTTTCTCCTGCTTTCTTCCTACAGTAGGTGGTTAGTAGAAAGATTATAGACCACAAAGCCTTGGCTTTAGCCTTGTCCAAGATGGTTACTCTGCCTGCACTGCCAGTGATGAGGACTGAAATATTTTCCATTCCCTTCCTTTCCACTCAGAGAAGAGACAGCGAAGCACAAGAGGAATCATGCCTGGACAAATTACTGGGACAAATTAATGGATCACAAGGACCAGGTTCCGACATCCTTCCTATTCCGTTCTCCTCTTCCCTACTTCATTCCTCATCAGTACCACCATAATACCTAAGAATCTGTCTCTGGTAGATTAAATAACACAATTAATGTCTCACAGGTATTCTCCATCTCTTTTCAGGACCATGAATGGTGGGAGATTGGTGTATTGTATACTGGGATATTTCACATTACATGTATCTATATCCATCTATGTATCTACATATACACTTATAGATGGACATACATAGCCACTATTCTGAGTTAAAGAAGACTATGTCAAAGGAAAGTGAAGTAGAATAAAATAAAAAATCTTCTGTGATGGGCCTTAGTCTCTAGATGAGTGTTTTCTACAGTTGGAGAGTCCTGAGGAAGCTGTCTTTGTTGTACAAAGTAAATTTAACACTACTGGACATCTTCATTTTATAAGTGTTCAGTATTTAGGTAAGTTGGCACCAGGCCATCAAATGCCTTGAGTAGCACTCTTTGGATCCAGTACTAGTCAGAATTTCCAAGCTTCCTACCTAGATGGATCAATCAATTGCAATGAGCAAGTCAGAGAAAGGCACAGGTAGCTGTGACCAAGTCATAATCTGTCAGGATGAATCAAATTTTCCTAGCCAGCCGGAGTCAATAGAAAGCAATATTTTTGGACATTACTTCTGGCCACTATATGGAAATGAAACATCAGTGAAGAACCCAGGACATTTCTAACACATGATCTAATCTGGCAAGCTGAATACATCTCCAGATAAAGGAAATAATCCTACGGTTACAAACCTGTCAAATATTCTTCTCCAGCCTCTCCAACCCTCTAACTTATGATTATACCAGGAAAAGCACGTTTTTCTCTACGATATCTCATTTTTTGCCTCAGTGACGAATGTGGAATAGAAGTCAATATCAGAGAGAAAATAACTGATGTTAGACAGCCATGAAAGAACCCACCTCATCTGTAGGTTCCACAGGCTTAAGACATGCACAGGCTGGACAGGGCCCAGTGAAGGGCCACAAAGATGATCAAAGGACTAGCAAGCCTGCCATATGAAGAAAGGCTGAGAAAATGGGGTTTGTACAGTCTTGAGAAAAGAAGGTTTAGGGGACACCTTACCACTAAGTTCCAGTATTTAAAGGGTGGCTACAAAGAAGATGGAGACTCCGTTTTTTACAAGGAGTCACATGGAAAATATAAAGGGTAATGGGTACAAGTTACTCCTGGGGACATTTCAATTGGACAGAAGAGGACAATTTTTCACAATGAGAACAATCAGCCATTGGAATAATCTCCCCAGGGAAGTGGTGGATTCCCTGACATTGGGCATTTCTAATATTCAGCTGGACAGGGTGCTGGGCCATCTTGCCTAGACTGTGCTCTTCTCAAGAAAGGTTCAAGGATCAGTGTCAGGTATAAGATTAACAGTTAGTGGTTGTTGTCTCCATCTATCTCTTCAATGAAAAATGGGTTTTGTGATTTTTGCAAATTTGTTAGCTTATGGATGGTATGTATGTATAACTATGGAAAGTATAACCGAAGTGTCAAAAATGTCTGAAAAAATGGGGAGAAGATATTTCTGAGCTGAGAAAATATGAATGGTAAATGAAAGACTTAAGGTGTCTATATCTGAGATATATAGCTGTAATGTGACTCTGTTGAGATCCAGATGCTATATAACAGGCTTGAGAGGTGGGCCTGTATGAAACTCACGAAGTTCAACAAGGCCAAGTGCAGGGTCCTGCACATGGGTTGAAGCAATCTCAAGCACAAATACAGGTTGTGCAGAGAATAGATTGAGAGCAGCCCTGCAGAGAAGGACTTGGGGCTGCTGGTGGATGAGAAGCTCAACATGACCCAGCAATGCACACTTGTAGCCAAGAAAGCCAACCATATCCTCGGCTGCATCAAAAGAAGCATGACCAGCAGACTGAGGGAAGTGATTCTCATCGTCTACTCTACTTTTGTGAGTCCTCACCTGAAGTACTGTACCCAGCTCTGGGGCCCCCAACATAAGAAAAACGTGGACCTGTTGGAGTGAGTCCAGAGGAGGGCCACAAAGATGATCAGAGAGTTGGAGCACCTCTCCTACGAAGACAGGCTGAGAGAGTTGGGGTTGTTCAGCCTGGAGAAGAGAAGGCTCTGGAATGACCTCATAGCAGCCTTTCCATACCTCAAGGGGGCCTACAAGAAAGCTGGAGAGGGACTTTTTAGAAGGGTGTGTAGTGATAGGACAAGGGGCAATGGCTTTGAACTGAAAGAGAGCAGATTTAGTTAGATATAAGGAAGAAATTCTTCACTATGAGAGTGGTGAGGCACTGGAACAGGTTTTGCAGAGAAGTTGTGAATGTCCCATCCCTGTGAATGTCCCATCCCTGGAAGTGTTCAGTGCCAGGTTGGGTGGGGCTTTGAGCCACCTGGTTTAGTGGAAGGTGCCCCTGTCCGTGGCAAAGGGCTTGGAACTAGATGATCCTCTTTAAGGTCTCTTCCAAACCAAACCATTCTGTCAGCCAAAACTAACCCAGCTTTTGCCAGTGCTCCAGTTTTGATGTGGTGAGGTATCATTTTAGCCCTAAGATACAGAAGATAAAAGAGGATCTCAAAATGATGGGAGAGAAAAAGAAACTGTATTGTTTTGGTATCTTTGATTACTGTAGCTTTGCCATGTACCCTGCATTCAAATAAATCTCTTTTAAGTTGTTTGACAAAGCAAGGAATACATGGTTACTTGGAGCCTATTTGGCCTAAAACTTCACCCCTTCCACTTTTATAGCATCTATACTCCTTTCTGTCTAACGAGGTTTGCATGTGGTGCCAATTATTGAAATAGGAGTGCTATTTATAGTTATTATTTCAAAATCCAAATTTTTTAAAATCCAAATCACATCTTGAGAACTTGAACTCAAGGAAAAAAGGGAACGTGGATTTCTGAGAGTTGAGGCTTTGAAACTTTCAGTATCAGTAAGGGTAAAATTTTCAAAAAACAAGAGGAAGCTAGCTACATAGATTAGTCAAATAATGGTAATTAATATTTTTATAAATGAACTCCACTACTTGAAAATCAGCATTTAAACACTAATAGTTAAAATCTCTGATTATTCACACATGTATGCATCCCCATCCATTGTGAATTAAATATACTGAAATGTATTAAGAAGTCTGATTATTTTACTTCTACCAATATTTCACTTTCCTTATGCATTTCTATTTCTTATTCTGATTAAACTTTAGCAATTCTGTGTGCCCAGTTTTTAGGTTAAAGAACCTTGCACTTTTCTTAAAGATATGCAGATTTTTCTTAGAAGACATATTTTGGGAAGAAGAAAGAAGAAAGATATCAAAGTCACAGTGACTTCCCAGTTGTTTAACATTCTGGATCAGATATAACCTGGTGTCTTAAAAATACGTTCATAATGGCTTTGCAGATCAACTGTTAAAATATGAAGGTATGAGTCCTATTTTAATTTGAAGGGCAAACTAACTTGAAGAACAAAGTTGCAAGTTTTGTCTGGTCAGATGGACTGCTACAGACATTCTTCAACCTTACTGCTTACAGGAGACATGAAAATCTGGTTTTCAATGGCAAAGACATGTAATCTTATTTGTCAGAGCACAGCTGCCTGTCTTTTTAGTGAAAAGTTAGACTGGAGGTGCTATCTCATGCAAACTGACAGCCATGTGTTATGGGGGGGGTCACTTGCACTTTATGAAGTAGTTAGGACTTGAAAGTACTCCTGAAAGCTTCAAAAGAAGTGCCCTACCCAAGCCATATAAATGGTTATAATTAAATAAATCTTTATGCAAAAGTTCTATGTAGTTTGAATTGGGATGAAGCTGCATGTTAAACATTTTTGCCAGTTACTCTTTGGGAATCTTCCCTACCTAGAGCGATTTAAATTTGCAAATGACAGCCACAGTTTCGTAAGGACTCTAAAGCAACTGCTGTCATTAGTTGTGCATTATGCAACAAGGAGCATGTCACTGTTACTTAGGAAATAAAAATGCATAAAATAATACATGTAAACTGTTATAGCAATAATAGCTTATTGATTCCAATGTATGAGCTAAGGATATTAAAATATGAAAAAAAAGGTAGTGGAAAAATCTGTTAACACTTCCTCAAATATAAACACGAATTCAATTTTCTTCTTCAGGAACTAGAAAATTAATGTCTGATTCTGAACAATGGGGAGAAGGGGACCTTGAAGAAGACATCACAGACAAAAGAGCTACTGCTGAAAAAAGTCTGTATGTGCCTGATCTTCCCAGTCAAGAAATAGGAGAGAAGCTCTCTCAAACAGAAGGAAAAAAACCCAACCCAAACACAGAACATTTTGTTAAAGAAGGAGCTATTCAGCTCTCTTTTGATAAGACTAGCTGACAATCGTGGGTTTTGAGGTTTTTGGTTTTTTTCTTTTTTTGGAGGGGTGTGTGGTGGTGGTTTTGTTTGTTTGTTTGCTTTTATTTTTAGAAAATACAGACCACCATGATAAATAAAGCAGATCACATCCAATTTTCCCTGGAATGTTGATTGATTAAAAATTACATGATTGTAAATCTAAGCAAGGCTGATAATCAAGTATATCTTACTGGTAATCTTATCAGCATTTTGTCTACTGAAAGTGACATTATAATTCCATGGAAGATAGAAGTAGGAATGCATCTCAATTTTACTTGTGCCTTGTTAACAAGTTAAGACAATTTTTTTCTCATTAAATGATATCAATAAATATTTTGGTATCTATGAAGAAATGCATGTGCTTCAGTGCATAAGAGAAGTGTTGACTTTGGATACCTCTCTATTCATCAGGACAGATTTTAGCACATAAGAAATAGGCAAACTGTTAGCCTATTATGCTAGTGCAGTCTATTAATATCAATGTTGTGAATCTCTGCAAAGGTGATGGCAGCCACGCAGTATTACAGCTGAGAATGGGATATCTGAATTCAGCCAAACATTATGGTGTCTGAAAAGGCACGATAACAAAAAGTTTCTGCTTTCCTTCTCAGTTCAATCTGGCAGCAAACAATAACTGTGAATTGGAAAAATAAGAAAAAAAGCCAGTCATACCTACTAAAATATTCATTGATGTTTTCTACTTCACGCTTCTAATCCATAGTAAAACATTTGGTCCCTTCCAGTTGCTTTCCATTAAAGACTTGATTTATCTTTTCCATCATTTTTGTGTTGATGCAGACAATTCATCTGTTTGATGCCGTTCCGATGTGTTTAATCAGTTGAATTATTCTTCTGTTTTCCTTTAGGACTATAACCTTCTTTTTCATCTGCTGCAGAGATGAATCTCTACATCCATTCTTAAGGAACATAGTTGCTGATTACAGGAGCTGGGAAAATATAAGCTTTTAGTTGCAGTTAACACAGAGTTAAGCATTTGTACTGAACATTATGGACACATCTTTCTGTTCTATTTTCCAATACAAGAAATTAAAAGACTGTGACAATATTGACTAGATCATTAGATAAACATTATAGGAGGGGAAAAAGGCAGAATGTAATAGAGATTAGGACAGAGTGATGACAGCTTCTCAAGACCCACAGACCCATTCTTACAATTTGTCACTGTGCTGGTTTCAACTGGGGTAGAGTTAATTCTCTTCATAGTAGCTAGTACGGGGCTATATTTTGGATTTGTTCTGGAAACAGGGTTGATTAATACAGGGATGTTTTACTTATGGCTGAGCAGTGCTTACACAGGGTCAAGGCCTTTTCTGCTTCTTACAACACCCCATCCCTGAGGAGGCTGGGGGTGCACAAGACGCTGGGAGGGGACACAGCCAGGACCCCATCTGACCCAAGGGATATTCCATACTGTATGATGTCATGATCAGCATATAAACTAGGGGGAAGAATAAGAAAGAGGGGGACACTGGGAGTGATGGCATTTGTCTTCCCAAGTAACCATTATGTGTGATGCAGCCCTGCTTTCCTGGAGATGGCTGAACACTTGCCTGCCAATGGGAAGTGGTGAATTAATTCCTTGTTTAGCTTTGTTTGTCTGCGTGGCTTTTGCTTTCCCTATTAAACTGTCTTTATCTCAACCAATGACTTTTCTCACTTTTACCCGTCTGATTATCCCCCCCCCCCCATCCGACTGTGGGGAAAGTGAGCGAGCAGCTGTGGTACTTACTTGCTGGCTGGGGTTAAATCATGACAGCCACAGAATATTTATTTCCTCTGGACTGTTATTCCACTGAGCAGGAAGGAAAAAAGCTTGCACCCATTGCCTGCTGAATCCGATGATCCAGTATTTGGCTGATACGGTGCTGACTGTATTGGTCTGCAGGTAACAGATTTCGTGAGCAACCTTTGAAATCTTTTATAGGACGCTTCAGAATTTTGTTCCAAACCAGAGAGCAGCCTAGATCATACATCATTTAGGCATAAGCTCTCAGTCAGTGAATGGTGAGGCAATTAAAACAGTTAAAATTATTATTACTTCAGGAATTTGCCTGATTATTTTTCTCATCAGCCCAAAATGGACTATATCCAGGGAAATATATTCAGGATTAATGATTTTTCTCATACTCTTAACCAACAGAGAGGCCTTGAAGTGCCAACTGTAAGCAAATGTAGCAAAGATTTCCATCATCAAAACAGACAATCTTAATTGTAATAAAGTGCAAATACTTAATAAAACCAGGAAACCATGTCATTCATGTCACATGTTAAACAATCTACAGTTGCTCCAAGACAGACATGCTCAGACCGTCACCCAGTGGCTTGAAGAATTTCTATCCTTAGTGGAAAAAAACCCAAAATGTAGGTTTTTGGGAGTCCCCCTTCCACTGCTATGTATTACAACAAAATGGAATCCACCACGTTCTTCTTCTGCATATGCGGTTTTTGGTGATCATTATGTGACATGAAAAAAAAAAAACCAAAACCTTTTGCAGTAGAAAAAATATGTAGATATTTGAATTTCTATGGCTTATATTTCTATTATTTTCTAAATTAAATCTCTGAATTCAGTAATACTGAGGAGCCTAAATGCAGGAATTTTGTATAGTTTTGTACACTTTAGCATATATAAATGTCTGCATAGGTCTGACAGATAAGAAACAAGACTTAAAAGAAACCTCTACACTTCTGGACTGGCAACTTATAGCCAGATAGGAGAATCTAATGGCCTAAAATGTCACTAGATCTTTTTTTCCTACACCACAGAAACCTATGTCATTTCCTTTGAGATGCTTACTTTCCCAATTCATCTGGAATGGAAAAACTGAACTTTAAAAAATGAAGTGAGTTTGTAAGTAGTCAGGTTGCATTCCTGTATGACCTAGGGCAAAATATTCATATTAACAAGAGTTAATTATGACAGCTGCAGATCTCAGAATATCTCACAGACTATTTACATGAAGTTAAGTATCCAAGTTAATAAATTCAGCTCTTGATTTTGTATTGACTCAAGTATGTACTCAACCTTATGCAACTTTGTGAAATATGTGGAATGATGCACATAATTTACTTGCAGAAATATGGCCAGGACAAGGGCCAAGGTCTTAATCTCACTTTCTTAAAGCTTCATTAATGTTTTGGTTTTTTTTTTTTAATAATTAGAGATGCTTAGAATAAGAGTTTTACGTAGCTCAAATGAAAGTGTCATATTTTATGAGACTGAGTCAAAGAATCATAGAGTATATTTGTAAAGTGTAGTTGGATGGATCCTATGAATGCACATCATTTTGAGGCAAGCTAGAGCTGTATTATGAGTAAGCTTACAATGTTATGCAGGACACTTCATTCCTGTAGTGCAAGTTTGTTCTATGTGTTGGGAATAAGTCCGGGAAGTCTGTGGCTGAGACCTTACACGTGCTATATGTGCTAGACTGAGTGGTAGCAAGCTGCTTCCTCCTGTAGTAGCATGAGGGTGTTCAGGTATCCCTGTGATTCTGGTGACAGTGCAATACTATATGATTTAAAGGGAAATGTACAGCTCAATCATTCATGGATGTCACATTTAGAATTTAAGAGGTAATTTATGGAGCTTTGCAAATCTGTATGTCAAATTGCTTAAAACTTGGTATGGCATTTGCTAAAATTATTTCAGACAGCAAGTACCTCCTGTATAACAAAACTACTGCTCTGGGGCTAAAGTACTTTATTGAACATCCTCTCTTAAAAATGATACAAGATCATCCTTTTACCATTTTAGTATCCAACCTTTCCACCTTTGAATTTGCAAGACACGATATGCTTTGTCCTATACAGAACAGAAGATACATTCACTTTGTTTTGCCACTAGCATTTCAGCACAAAGCTTGTAACAAAACTCTCTGATGTTGTCATGTTCCCTTGCTCACGAATCTATAAAAAGAGTAACTACAGAATGGTCCTTGTAGTGCATTTTCATTTGGAAATTAGTGAGGCTGCTGGAGAGAAACTTCTCACATACAGGGTAGGAAGGAATGGAGGGAAGATATTACTTAGTAGCTTAAGACTGAAATTCCCCAAACCTCTGATTTGCTCCTCCAGCCTCATATTTTCACTAGAAACATTACTGCTCTGCTCAGTCCTTTCCCCTATTCCTCCTCAGTGCTCAGCTCCTTCCCTCATTGCCTCTGCTTAGTACCTGTGGGCTAATAACCTTGTCAGGGGAAAAAATAAAAAACAAATCACAGAAGATTGGGATAGATACATAAATAGGATGATAAATGCTATGAAGAGTTTTTACTCTTAAAAGAGTTTTGGTAGCCAGTAGTTTGAAGGACATAAAAGGAGCCTCTTCCCTCTTCCTATTGTAACTACTCCCATTCAATGGTCAAATACTAATGGCTTAATGCCATAATCATGTGAGTAATGTACAGTCATTACAAGTATGGATTGCACTATAGGATGGTTCTATTCATAGGAATTGCATGCTTGCCCTTAGCTCTTAAAAGAATATATCTTCATTGTAGCTCTGTGGAATTTCGGCAGGTAGTAGCCATCATGACAAGTACAAAGCTGACAGAGATGCTCTTCCAACAAGCTTTCCTGACTTGTTTTGGTGGAACTTTGATAACGTTAATGAGACTGACATCAGGCAGAGTGACAATAATCTGTGAGCATTAGATCAACACACAATCAAGTGCATGGAATCTTGTTTTCCCTTTGAACATTTCTAGTGGAACAAAATTATGTCATGGTCTCCAGATGATCACAAATTTAAGATTAGAAATGGCAACCTTAGACTTCTGGGAATGTATTTCTTTTATCACAATTGGTCTGCTAAGATCAGTAGGCATTTCTATTCTTTTTCTAAAAATCTCATCTGCAGCAATCATGTCTGTCATTATGAATGAGCCCAACACCTTTGTCCAATGTCCTTTTTCAGAACACTCAAAATGAAAACAACAAATATGTGCCTGGTTGCTGGAGGCTGTGGAGAGGCCCCCAGACATGGTGAGACTGAAGTAGGCGGACTGAGGCATCAAGGGAAAGGATATGGACTTTGGTTGAAGTTATTGCAGGACTCTGATTCAGAGTTTATACCATATCAAGCTAAAAGGTGCTCATGCTGCTATATGGAAAGATGCATGCTCAGGGGTCTTACTTTTGTCCTCCAGTCCCATTTATGTATCAGATTTTTCCCTCCACTATCTCTGCCAAAGAGGATCCTTGTTAGTGTGAGTACTCAGCTGAAGTGACCTTCCAGCTTGCAGAGAATACTTCTTACCGGGAACACTGGGAGCAAAGGGTAAGAAATGCAGAACTCCCTGTGTACACCAGGTTTCTGTGGAGGTAATGCTGGCCTCTTCCCAGGACTGCCTTTGCCACTGAAGAAATTTTATCTAATCTCCCTATTATTTTGTCCTCATCCATGTTAGGATAAAACTAACCATACCCCAGAGGTGCCTCTCTTTCTCTTTCATTGGGAAAGTAGAGTAACTAGCACAGAGACAAATACCTGAGTGTTAGATGTGTAACGTTAGGTGAGATGAATGCCATCAGTAACCACACCAAAAGACTGAAGATCACAATCTAACCATGAGGACATAATGGCTTTTGCTATGTACACAAGCAATAGCAGAAGGATTTTACTTCGTAAATGTTATTGGCTGATGAAGAACAAGTGATTTATGTTCAGCAACCTGTTCCTTACTTCAGGTCTTACTTCACAGATCTCTTACTGTGATCTCAGTGAAGCTTTTAACAGTACCAAGCATGATTAAAAGCCTTTCAGTGGATGTTGGTAATCATTCTCCTCCTTTTTCAAATGTTGTGACTACCTACCTTATTTTTTGTAGAGTTGTGGAACTCTGCAACTCCCTACCCTGCAAGTGATCAAACATGAGACACTTCTCTATAGTTTTCAGAAAAGTGCTTTACCTTTTCCAAAACCACTCTTTAATTAGTAGCTCCAAGGTCTGGATCTTTGAGCCACAGCATTTTTTTAATCTGTCATCTTTCTTGTGTCAAACACTATCTCTGGTACACTATCATAATATAGCTTCGCTTTAACCTCATATTTAAATATTTGTTTTTAACTCTTATAATTAGTTTTTCTACAGTCTTTCACAAAAACTGAAGTCCAGGTATTCTATTAAAAAAATATTAGTGCTTTACTTCATTCTCCTACATCTTTACTGGGATTCCTTAAGTCTTTCCTCATTACTTGACATAAAGGAATAAAACCTTAGTGTCAAAAGAGAAGGGAAAGAAAAGACCAGCATTATCTCTGTTACACCAACACGGAAACTGGTCATTAACAACAAAGAATAGAGATTGTCATGTTAATATGTCATCTTTTAAATTTGAGTTATATTTTATATGTATGTGTGCATATATTTTTAAAGCAGTGTTTGTGCACAAGTCTCTCTTGTCTGAGACACTGTGCACACAGTTTAGCCAAGCTAGACAATATTGATGCTCTGAGGGATAGATAAGTCTTACACACAGCGAGAAAACACAGAAAAACCAGAAATGAAAATGTTAATATGTTTTCTAACTCCCTATGCATGTTTGCTGTCTTTTTCTATTTGTACATCCCTAAAATTTACAGAAAATCTTCGTCTTCTGAAAATTGACTTCTTTTTCTTAGTTACCATTTATATGCACACATAGCCTAACAGTCCTTGAGCCCTTGAACTAAATCCATACTCATACATGGCCTGAGCCCAGCTGGCATCCACAGGCAAAATACTCCCACCCTCCTCCCATATAGAGTGGCTACCTCCTGGCTGCCTGTTGGGAAAGGTCTCTGATGGCAGGAACTAAAACCATGCCTAAGACTCTACTAACAATTTAAGGGCACAAACAAGCATATATCAATGTTTAGTCCCGAGTTCTGCTACTGTTTAATTTACTGATAAGCTAAAACCTTACCATCCAGAAACTACAGCTTGAAAACCAGTGCTCTGGACAACTGTGTTTCTAAAAGCCCAAGACAGGGAAACCCGCCACTTGAAAAGCACATGCAGCACATGCACAACCTGCACGGTTCACTGGTTTTGGAATCAACATTCACTGGCTCCTGACTCTGAAAGTCAGAAACCAGAAATGAAAATCTCATAGTGAGGGACAGCTGCACACCTGTGGTTATACTAGCAGTGCGAAGGGAAAGAACTGGAAGGAACCAAGGGGGTATGAAACATAAAGGCTAGAATGAATGTGGGCACCTGCTATCTGCTGATTTTTCAGGCTGGGTCATTATTTTTACTAATTTATTTGTTCTTGCAGCTATTTAAATAGGTGAAAAACTGTATGTGCCTTTGTGCCAGCCTAATTGGCTGGAACATCACTCCATTTCCCCTTTCTCTGAGAAACAAAAAATGCTGCCTATAAAGCCTAACTTTTTTTTTTCTTTTTACCCTCTGAATTATTTATAAAGCATTTTTGACAATCACTGTAAAGGATGTGAAAGCACGGGGAATGGCTCTGTGGGATACAGCAAAAACTTTGAAATACCCAGGTGCCTAGAACCAACAGCTTTTACACAAGATAGTTCCATAGTGAGACAAATAGAGCAGGCTTTGGAGAAGAAGACCTGATAAAGTTGTTCCCACTGCTGATGGCATTGAATATCCCACAACAGGCTGCATAAAATGGACTGCTTTTGTACCAGTAGCCTCAGTCTCCCTGGCACTGCGAGGCTTGAAATGTTATCAAGAGATTTTCCTAAACACTGCATTCGATAGTAACAGTATGAATCTACAGGGCAGATATCCAGTAAGTTATTATTTCCATAGGGACACATGTATTAATGGTGTTCTACCAACAAAAAATTCCATTCATCCTAAATGAAGCACACAGAAAAGTTTTTTCTCTGCTTCTTCTCTTCAGTGGAGCACTAGTAACAAGCCCAGCAGAGTTAATTTAGGCTGTAAGCTAAGTAGCAGCTCTCTTTACTGCTCTGTTTAAAGATCTTGAATGTCTCACTCCAAGATTCAGCAGCCCCTCAACTTTATGATACAGTACCTTAGAAAACTTGAATCTCATCTTGTCTAAAATTTATATGAATATACTTTTCACCCTAATTCCCACATTTCAGAGTTATCCATAATTCATATTAAAATCCACATTGCCTCCCCCTAAAAAAAATTTGTTGCAATAATAACCTGGCGGAATCAAAGGAAAGAAGCATAACAAGTCGTGATTTTTTCTGCTTTTGCTTGTGTTTGTACCAGTGGGAATGAACTCAAGAGGCACATATGTCTTTATCTTGTTTAATAAAGAAAATCACTTCATTATACAACCTGCATTCTCCCTCCTACATTTTTGAATGGTGCCTCTATGCTTTCACCTCCACAGTGGAAGCATCTATGATATTTAAAATACTAAGCCAGCCTTCTTGTTCCTGCATGTAGGAATAACTTCAGTAATATCAAGAGAATTTCACTGGTAATTAATTTTCCCCACTGATGACATATTATGTAAATAATTTATATTAGTGTGCAATTCCAGAGTAATTTTAAAATGTTTAAAGACTGAACTATAGGAAGAAAAGGAACCAGCTAGATCCATGGGAGACCAGCAGTAGGACAGAAGACAGGGTGAAAGAAAAGGAGGAGAGGAAACATGGGAAAAAGAAGCAGTATGCATATAATGGAAATTGGAGTGAGGAAGATGTGAACAGATAATTGCAAGTTAGAATTAGTGAGGTTAGTGAGAATTAGTGAAAAGGAAGACATAGGTAAAAGAGAGATGTGGGATAGATTTTGAAGCACATCACTGACAGAGAAACAAAAGGCAGTCTTTCCCTCTGTCTTGTGAAAGCAGCCATGGCAGACTTCCTATTCTAATGTTACTCAAGTGGGTACCTTTGTCCAAACTATATTGGGAGCTAAGCTTGATATGCAGAATAATTTTACTGTGTTGTAAGAAATATGCACTGGAGTGATGTCTGTTTTTTCAGGTTGCCTGATTCATCTACTTCTGATCTAAGAAAATGCAAGAGAGATCACGGGGCTCGGAAGAGAGAAAGTCCGGCTAGAAATTCTATGCTACCATGGTAAATGTGAAAAATAAAATAAAAGTCTAGTGTGACCCCGGGGAAAGAAAAGTAAAAAGCTGTGATAACCTGTAGACTATCAGTATGGTGAGTGACATTTTTCAAGAAATCTTCTACACTTTCTGCAATTTTTAGTCAAGAAATAAGGCATAATTCCTCAGTCTTCCTTCTGTCTCTGTCCCTAAGACAAATGGTGACGACATAAAAATAGCTGACAGGGATGTCTTGTCAACTTTTCTAAGCTTGGAAATACACTACAGAACAAAGTCTACTAGGAAAGTTGTTTTAATATTTTGTGCACTTCCAAAAATGAAAGGTACAATGAGTTTTACAAAAAAAGTCTCATCTTGAAATTGGTTTGCAACAAAGCCTGGTCGATAATTATATACAACACTAGTTCATAATTTAGATTCATTTACACTTGGGAATTCATAAGGCATTTAAAAACTGTGTAATTACATAAAAAACTTCTAAATTTTAACTTGTTCACTGGAAGGTGCCATTTACTGTTTATACTGAAAGCAAAACCTGCCAAAAAACCCCAAAAAACAACCAGCAGCAAAAGAACTGAATCTCTTTGCCTACCCTATGTTATCTTTATGTTCCCAAGAGTAACGCTAAGTAGATTTGCAAGTTCTTCCCAAAAACCACACCTGTAAGATTAGGGCTGGCTTTTGCATTGTTTCAGTAAATGTTCTTTCAGTATGTATTCATGTAGCATGTTTTTAGTTGAGTGCATGGATAAGCTCATCTGCTGAATACAGTAGTGCTGAAAGGACATTTTCTTATATCAGATTTGAATGGATCTTCCTTCCTGGATTTATGTGAAGCACCACAAAGTATAAATACCGAGCTGTCACCTTTCCACAGAGGTCTTCAGCAGGAAGACAAGTAGGCTCTGCTGGCACAACGAAAGACACTTTCGTTATGGTGCAGATGTGTGCTGCAGGGCAATCTGAACTGGTCCTGGTTCCTTGTTTGTTTAGATCAGGGGCTGACCCCATGCCCAGCAGCTCCCTCTTGGTCCTCATGCACTGCACCTCTTTCCATTTGAAATCCAGGTACAAGGCAGGGGATGTGGAGACTGATGGTGTGTGGTTGGGTTTCTGTCATGGTTTAACCCCGGCTGGCAACCAAGAAACACGCAGCCACCAGCTCACTCCCCCTGACTCAGAGGGATGGGGAGGAGAATCAGAAAGGAATGTAAAACTTGAGGGGTGAGATAAGAACAATTTCATAGGTAAAGCAAAAGCCAGGTATGCAAACAAAGCAAAACAAGGCATTCATTCACCACTTCCCATTGGCAGGCAAGTGTTCGGCCATCTCCAGGAAAGCAGGGCTCCAGCACGCCTAAGAGTTACTCAGGAAGACAAATGCTGTAACTCCACATGTCCCCACCTTCCTTCTTCCCTCCCCAGTTTATATACTCAGCATGACATCCCATGGTATGGAGTACCCCTTTGGTTAGTTTGGGTCAGTGCTCCTGGCTGTGTCCCCTCCCAGTTTCCCGTGCCCCTCCAGCCCCCTCGCTGGCAGGGCCCAAGAAACCAAAAAGTCCTTGACTTAGTATAAACATTACCCAGCAACAACTGAAAACATCAGTGTCCTATCAGCATTGTTCTCACACCAAATCCAAACCACAGCACTGCACCAGCTACTAAGAAGAAAATTAACTCTATCCCAGCTGAAACCAGGACAGTTTCATTCTGTGGTGGAGGTGGGCTGTACTTGAAAATGTTCCTAGGTCCCAAATTTTAGATACATCCTAAATATGTGATGTCTCTAATGCTCCACAGTTCATGGTAAATCAAACCCCAAAATATTCATTGGGAACACTAAAAGAATGTGTTGCTCTAAAGGAGAAGCTGGCTTTAGCCATACTATACAAAGAGCTAAAGTTATAGCTTGCATCATTCAGGTCTGGTTGTCATTTACTTGAATGCTTTTATACTCTTTTTTAGTAGTGTAAAAGGAGTCTTTAAGAAGGAATTATCCCATGCTGAGACTTCATTTTTATCTGAAGAATATAAAGGGATGTCAGTGTATATACAAATAAGCTCTTATTCCACATGCAGACTTCCAGGTAATTAACAAGCTATTCTCAGTGTCAGCATCTGATTACTGACATTGTGTCTTACCGGGTTCCTTGAAAACAGATTCAGTTATGCCCAGCTTTTATGGATCCATCATTCCTGCCTACCACCATCGTGCCTTTTGCAATTATGGTTGTGAAACTTAGGACAGAGTAATTTCACTCTGTCTCACTCATCAGAAGGCTCTGCCATTTCCGCATCAGACTTGATCACTGCCGAGATATTCCTCTCGCACTTTCAGCTCAGTGCCATCACCTACATGAGGATAAGATTGTTTATTCTGAGTGTATTTAATCAGGGCAGGCCCAAGGGGTAGGGAAAACAGCCTCACGTCATATGACAATTTTATGTGCTATATCCTGAGTCCTAAAGACTAGCTTGTCAGCCTTTCTCACTGATGGCAATCAAGATTTTTCTCCGTTCCATATTTGACAGTGGAATCAGAGACTGTAGCAACAGCGAGGGGGTGAATCAGCCCCCAGAAGCAATCTAAAGACCCTGGGCCACAGAACAGGCAATATTCATTTGCTGCCCAAGAACGCCATGCTGTTACATGGTGTATGGCAGATTTCAGACTGGGCCCAGAGTCCCATCACAGAAAGAAAAGCAGAACTGGCTAAACACAAAGGTTTTGAGAGACCTACATATCTGGTTTTCCTGGATGGCACATCAAGGCCAGTATTTCTGTTTCAGCTAGGATGTGTATTTCAGAAAGACATCCAATCTTTGTTTGAACACTTATCAAACATCTAGGTAACTTATTCTGTTGGTTAATGATGATTCACTGTAAAAATGCATGTTTCATTTCTAGTCTCAATTGACCTATGCTTCATATTCAGGCTCTAGGTCTTTAATGTCTTTGATAGATTAAACTTCCCTCAGTGCTGGAAGTATCTGCATTTATAGACCATGATCAGGTCACAACTTAACCTTTATTTTGTTAAGCTAAATTGGTTGAGCTGGTTTAGTATCTCAGTGTAAAGGCTTTTTTTCAGAACTTCCATCATTCTTGTAGCTCTTTTTCTTAAGCCATTTCCAGTATGTCAACGCTGCTTCCAAATGAGTTCATAAAACAGAACATAGTACATGTCTCACTAATATCATAGAGAATCAAAAATAGCTCTGCACTTCCATTCTTTATTCCTCTTTCTATTTACCTAAGAATCACATTTTCTTTTTTAGCCACTGCTTCGCACCATGTGCCCAGTAAAATTTAGTGCCCTATATTGATTTCTACTGCCTAGGGGATGCTTTGGGCAAAAATCCATGTTGGATATAACCACATTTCACCAGTGCAGAATACTTCAAAATCTTCAGCAGTCAACCTAAGTATGTAACACGTTAAATTATGAACCTATTTTATAGATGATTGCCTGCACAAATACAAGGAATATTTACTATATGACTATACCAGTAATTTTTAAAAATGATAAATAGATTTTAAGTATTCAAAATTTGTGTAGTATATTGAAGGACTACCTTTCAAAAACACCACTGAAAAAAAGAAAATTCAAAGAGAATAATACTGCTTTTTTTCATTATGAAAGTATTATCTGACTTCTTTGTATCATATTCAGCCATACTATTTACACAATGGTATCGAATGCTTAGTTGACTAATCTGTGGGTGACTTAATGAGTCAGATTTATATCACAACATTGTTTAATTAAAATATGATTAATGACCATTGCCATGCTGTCACAAAGATACAGAGACAGTCTCATAGTCCCAGTTCTGTGAAATTTAAAAATTTTCCTTTTTTTTTGCTTTTTGCTTGTACAGTTCTCCTATAAGTATTCAGTGATTGGGCAAGACATTTCTTTATATCACAAAAATTTCTGTACCACCTCTGTATGGCACTGCTGGTTCTATTTTGACATTTGCCATCAGAAAATGATTTTAATTTTCCGTTTTTCATTTGATGCTTAGTTGGAGAGATCACTGGATGCTGTATGGTGAGAAAATGCAGCTTCTTAAGTTGTTGAGCTGGAGTATTGTCTGCCCTAATGCTTTCCCTGGCAAAGCTCTGGATAGATCAGAGGACCTCTCTCTGTGGGCAAGCAGCAGTCACCATCTTCACAACATCAGTGCTAAGGAGTCAGCACCTCAGGTAGGCAGTGTTGTGCAGGGACACCCAATCTAGCTTTGAGTGAGCTAGTTCATGAATTAGAGTCAATACAGGTGTTATACATACAAGTCTGGGAGGTATAATTTGCCATGTTGCTGCAGTGAGACTGCATCTGAGCTAACTTTAAGCTGAACAAGCATGCCTATTGTGGTCTTCATGGTAGGCATATCTCAATGACTCATTGTGTTTTTTGATCTAGGTAAGATTCAAACTTAGGCAGGAGCTGGAAGTTTCTAGCTGTGCTGACTACGTAAATTACAACGGAAGAGACAGACAAGAAGAATCAAATTGCTACGTACTGCATTGTGGTGACAGGATACTAGAATTTCTTTTAAATGTAGTCTTTCATGTATATTTATAGTACCCTTTTGCTTATCTTGACTCAATATTGCTACCCCATAGTGAAAAATATAAACAAAAATGTGTTTGCTTTTCTATCACTGGCATCTTCCATTTGGGTCTGAACACAGTTCATTAAAGTTCTCATTTTTCTGCTGATAGCTCTGGTACCAGGGGAAAATATTTTTTTCATATCAATTCATGCTTTATTAGGTTATTTCACTGTCTCTTATTTTTAAGTTTCTTTCACAAAGGATAATTTACAGGCTTCTCCCTACACTTTCGTGAGAGACAGATTGATTTGTTTGCATTCAGAAGCAAAGGCATAAGTAGACTGTACTTCTGGATAAAGAAACATCAGCAACACAAAAGACACTATTTTGACAGGTTATCTAGAAGTCACTAATGTTAAGGCAACAAAAAACCGTTCTATTTCAGATTCTCAACCATGTGAGATAGCTATATATATGTGTATATATATGCCTGAATGGCTGTAACCAACATGAGCAATAAAAATGTTTAGTACAGATTTTGTTTTCTTAGTATTCAGAGCAAATTATAAGACATGGAGGTAATGTCAGCCAGAGTGACAAATAGCCAAGAGATTTCTAATTCTCTTTTTGCCACTGGCTGGAGAGATACACATGCTCCCAACCACAAGGCTCCAGTCTTTTCAACCACAGTTTGGCTGCATCTGCCCTTTGCATTAATACATTTGCATGCCATTTTGCCACTTTCAAGGACAAAGCAGGACCACAGGCTTGCAATGCATGTTTATCACAGGCACTCCACACCTCTCTGAGGAAAAGAATCTTAAAGGCAAATATTTGCTCCACATATAATCCAGAAAAATTGTTGTACCTTACAAATAAAATGGGACAGTGATTTAATGTAAATACCATTTGTGATGCCAGATTTGAATTCATCCATTCCTTGCTCCAATTACATTGAGAACAGTAGCCCTATATAAAGAAAACAGGGAGAGGGATTTGGCATGCAGAGAATTATTGAAATGGCACTGCAGAGCTATGGAGTTAGAAATACGTTCTTACTGTATCACACTGCCAGCTAGCATTACAGTTGAAAGATTTATCTTTCACAGTATTCGCCATGGAAGAAACAGACCTGTAATTGTACTAATCACATATAAAGATGTTTAAAAGAGGGCAATTCATTGTAGGCTATTTCAGATTCCTGTCCTTATTTTATCAAAGGCACTCAAAGTTGCTGGTGAGCTCATTTTTAGCTTTCATATTAAGTCTAAATAAATCAGAGAGTTCCTGGAGATGTGACTAGGTTTTGATGCCAAATCACTATTCTTTTTGTTTACATGGCAATGTTATGAAAAGTGGCAGGGTTCATCCAGGTCACAGGTGTTGAAGAATTTGTCTAATTAAGGGTCTATTTGCTAGGAATTGTGCTAGAACATGTTCTACTACACCAGCTTGACTTGTGTCTAAATCATATAATGAAAATCTCTTTCCATGATAGGCCTCCTCTGTGAGTAGTATGTTTGTCTAGTTATTAAAATAATTTTCACAACTGTTGTAATGTATATACTATATATGTGTATAGAGTATGCATTTAAAATAATTATGTACTTTGTGGGTATGAAACTATTGTTTCTAGAGAGTTAAAATTAAAACCAAAATGTTCACTCCAGCTCTAGCAGATGCATCTTATCTAACTCAGAATTTTAAAAGTGCATTTTGGAAATTTATTACGGTATTACTGATTCATCCTGAAGGTCCACCTTATGAGTGGCTTGTGTTGCTAGTAATAATCCCATAATAACCTAGTTATGTTTTATGAAGCTTTACTGAAGAATGATAACATATCCCTTAGAATAAGGGCCGAACTGTCATTCTTAATACAAAGGATTTAGGATTTGTTAAGCAGCATCCTAGCCCTTTTCAGCTGACCAGTGAGCCTGATGAGGAAGCAATAGGTGAACTCTGGCTGCCTAACATGCATGGTGATATGATCTATAACCTCTGATGCACATCTGTGGTTAAAGCTGTAGCTATGATAGAATACGTGAGTTTTCTCAGTAAAACAACCTCCCAGCACTTCAGATCTAATGCAGGCTGTTCGACCCTTATCTGCACAACTGGTAGTCCCTCTAGTATTTATTGATAACACCTTTTGCTGGTAGAGCTTCCAGAGGACTACAGGCTCTTCTTTGTTTGGTGGTGGTTGTTTTTCAAGATCACAAGCTAACACTATAATGTTTTCTGTAAGTGTATTTGTGTCAAAATAATGTATCCGAAAAAGAAACACAGTTAGCACTTTTCACGTAAAATACCAACAAGAATCATATGCAGTACAATAAAAATTATCCAGTCTTTCTTTGTGGAATCACTTCAAACATTTACTACATTTAACAAAAAAGGCAGAACAAGATGTAAGGAAACAGGGTAGCTTATTTGGGTGGGTTTTATACAATCTGATTCAGACACCATTTGAATGAATCACAGTTGTCCTATTGAACAGCAAACTTCAGACCAGGTCTTTACAGGAGGGCAGAGACAAACTACATGTGGGGCTTTGTTGGGTTTGCGTGCCCCGGCGCTGGCGGGGGCTGCAGGGCCCCTGTGAGGGGCAGCCAGGGCTGCCTCGGGCCGGGCACAGCTGGTTCCAGCCGGCTCCAGCCCACCCCTGCAGGGCAAGGCTGGGCCCCAGGGCCCGGGTGGTGGGGCCTCAGGGAAAATGTCTTTAAGAAAGGGCAAAACACCCAACAGAGAGATAAGGAGGGAACAGAAAGAGTGAGGAAGGTCAGAGAAACACAGAATAGTCAGGGTTGGAAGGGACCTGTGGAGATTCTCTAGTCCAATCCCCTGGTAAAGCAGGAGCACACAGAGCAGGGTGCACAGTCACGTCCAAGCAGGTTTTGAATGTCTCCAGAGAAGGAGACTCCACAGCCCCTCTGGGCAGCCTGTTCCAGTGCTCTGTCACCCTCAAAGTAAAAATTTTCTTGATATTCAGAAGGAACTCCCTGTGTTTCAGTTTGTGCCCATTGCCCCTTGTCCTGTCGCTGGGCACTACTGGAAAGAGCCTGGCCTCAACCTTTTAACACTTGCCCTAAAGATATTTGTAGACATGAATAAGATCCTCTCTCAGTCTTCTCCAGGCTAAACAGGCCCAGCTCTCTCAGCCTTTCCTTATAAGGGAGATGTTCCAGTCCCCTCATCATCTTTGTAGCCCTATGCTGGGCCCTCTCCGGCTGTTCCCTGTCTCTCTTGAGCTGGGGAGCCCAGCACCGGACACAGCACCCCAGATGCGGCCTCACCAGGGCAGAGCAGAGGGGCAGGATCACCTCCCTCGACCTGCTGGCCACACTCCTCCTAATGCACCCCAGGGTCCCAGTGAGGAGTGGGGGAGGGGAGGTGCTTCAGGGACTGGAGCAGAAATTCCTTTGCAGCCTGTGGAAAAGACCGTGGAAAAGCAGATTGCTCCCCTGTAGTCTATGGAGGACCCCATGCTGGAGCAGGTGTATACCTCATAAGGGAACTGTGGCTCATGGAGAACCCATGCTGGAGCAGGGGAAAAAGTGTGAGTGAGAAGGAGTGGCAGAGGGGAACCACTGGGTACTGGCAGCATTTCCCCCTCAGCCCTGGCACTGCTTGGGAGTCAGGAGTGAAGCTGAGCCTGAGGAGCAGAGGGGAGGAGAAGGTGTTGAGGTGGTGGTTTAATTTTTGTCCTTTTTTCCCCACTACACAGATCTATTTTAATTAGCAATAAATTAAATTTAGTTTTCCTAAGTTGAGTCTATTTTGCCCATGACAGTAATTGCTAATGATCTCCCTGTCTTCATCTCAATCCACAAGAAAGTATTTTCTCCATCTGTCTCTTTTTTTCTTCAGATCTTAGTGGCAGAAAAGCAGCATTTCTTTTGAATTTAGACTGAAGCTGATCCCTGAGTTTACCCATTTCCACTGCTCTATCATCAGCTTTCCCTGTTTTTTCCCTCGGTGATCATGTTGCAGCTCCTCCACGCTTCTCCACTTTTCTGGCACTTTCGTCACCTGGATTTGTATAAATTCTTCTGCTTTCAGCCAGCTCCCATCACATCTTTTATCTTGTCCTTTAGAACAAGATGAAAATTCAGTTTGAAGAAAACCTAATTGTCATGGTGTGTGTTTTAGGTGAGAGGAAGCCACTTATCTCTCGAATACGCTTACTTGGCTTTAGTCAGCTGTCTGCTTTATTCAGTTGGGGTTTTTTGGTTTTTTTTTTTTTTTACTGGCTGCACAGGAGTGGCAAGACATGCCAATAATTTCCCCTCAGACTTTCTGCAAAAGTCTTCTGGTAACTAAGTATATGGCTTTACATATCAGAAAAAATTCAGGAAATTAGAGATCTTTGTGATGGAAGCATTAAAAGATCGGTAAATCAGGTCAGTTTCAAATTTCAGAACCACACTTTATGAGATGACATTCCCCAGCCTGTGGCAGTGTGCTCTTTGCCTCCCATCATCCTGACCCTTGTTTCTGTGACAATGCTCAAGTGATAACCATTTGTGGCGGTCGTGGTGGATGTATCCAGCTCATGATGTCTGCATCTGACTCAAAATGAATTTCCTTCCTGCTCTACATACTTTTCTGTCTTGCAGATTTTACTACTTGAACATGTTTTAATGTTCACTGTGCTTTACTGTGCAATGGAGACAGATGTCTTCATTTACCCCTCTTCTGTTATGCGTCATTTACGTACTTAGGCCCAGTTTACTCTTAGCAGCAAACCAGGGTTTGTCCAGGTTTTGGCTGGGATAGAGTTTATTTTCTTCGTAGTAACTGGTACAGTGCTGTGTTTTGGATTTAGGATGAGAATAATGTTAATAACACATTGATGTTTTAGTTGTTGCTGAGCAGTGCTTACACAGAGTCAAGGACTTTTCAGCTTCTCATGCTGCCCTGCCAGCAAGAAGGCTGAGGGTGCACAAGAAACTGGGAAGTGACACAGCCAAACTGTCCGAAGGGATGTTCCATACCATATGACATCATGCTGAACAATAAAACTGGAGGGAGTTGGCCAGGGGCGGCGGGGGCTGCTACCTGGGGACTAGCTAGGCATCAGTCAGTGGGGTGGTAAGCAATTGCATTGTTGTCACTTCTTTTGTATATTCTTTTATCATTATTATTTTCCCTTCCTTTTCTGTCCTATTAAACTGTCTTTATGTCAACCAATGAGTTTGAACCTTTTTTCTGACTCTCTCCCCCATCCCACTGTAGGGGGAGTCAGTGAATGGCTGTGTGATGTTTAGCTGCCTGCTGGGTTAAGCTACAACGGAGTTCAAGGTAAGCAATGCCAATTACATGTCACTTAGCATGTTTCTACTTCTCTGGCTGCAACACTCCCCTCATTTGGCTACAAGGTCTCTCTAGTCCTGTATATCTACCTTTTCTCCACCCACTTATTCTCTTAGTAATGGCTTACTGATACAGAACCTTTCAGGTTTCACACAGCATATTTGGGCGATTGACAGTTCTGAATTCCATTTATGTGACAATATATAGGAATGAGAAAAGAATAATTTATGAGACCCACTTCTTATGCCTCCTAAAATCATTAGATTTTTGAGTCCAAAGAAATGAAAGGATGCCTTGTACAAAAATATACTGAAATAGTAAAAGTAAGCCTGAGAATGAATACTATTCATATATGTATATATGTATGCATGATAAGAAGTCTACTTGTTATGCATTTTTAAATTTAGCATTATATCAGTCCTACCAATTAGCATTATTTTGCTAATATAGAAAATCAGTAGTTAATTAGTGATCATCTGTAATTAAATTAATAACACTGTTATCATCAGTAAAAATAATAAAGTTTGATACTAACATGATTAGAGCAAAGTTCATGAATAAAAAATTTGGTAATACAATAAATGGAGCTTCTGGAAAATGCTGACATTGCTTAATGTGCTTTATGGTTTTGCTTGCATATTTAAATTTTTCTCATGGGTCAGAAGTAGAACAGAAATGTGATGAGTTGCACTATATTCTGAAAACTCACATGCAATCATCAAAACGGATTCAGTTTGAACCAAAGTTCAGTGATAGTCTGAGACTTTTGTGGGGTTCTACAGCATGGCTGCTTATGTCCTAATTTGCTCCAAAATGCACATTTCATGATTAAGCTGTTTCCTGTACCCATGAATTTTTCGTGGCTACATTTTTCTTTAATGTGTGTTAATATCCTGCTTCAGAATAGTGCAGCTAATTCTTCAAGGCATCAAATTTTAGGCAACAAGACTAGTTAGCATCACAGTTGAGCTTTGCAGGTAGTTCTTTGATGATAATAATTCCCCCGTTCAGTGGTGTGTAATGTGATGTGTGGTTCTTGCATACTCCTTTCACTTGACATCATAGAATGGAGAACAGAGAGTAAGGCACACAAAACGTGGTCGGTGATGATAATTGAGAGTGAAACTTACATAATTTATAGCTTTGTCATGTTGAACACTCTGCTTTATTGACATAACACTCCCCCCACTCCCCCCCCCCCCCCAAACACCAAACACCAAAAATAATTACAGAGCTACAGAAAAGTGCCATGAAACCTCTATGGTATGACTCCAAAGAAAGGAGAGGCATTGTTAATTAAAATATGTTGATAATTCAGCAACCTGTGCTGATAAGAGGAAGTAACATCTAGGTATATTCTGAATTATGGGCTTCCACAGTACCTGCATAACTCAGCGCAAAGATGCACCACTATCAAAACTTCAGCAGTAACAAGGCACAGTAAGGAATATCCTATAGAGGACTATGTTCTTCATAAATCTTGTAAGAGAAGCACAGAAAAAACTAGGACCAGCAAAAGCCACAGTAGACTTGTCATTTGTTAGCTATTTAAGCTGCCTCTTGCTATGGACTTAGATTTTATCTCATGATGGATCAGTTCTTGGTGATGCTCAATTACGATTTCATTTTCACTGAACAACACAATTTTTTAAAGCAAGCGTGTCAATGTGAAGAACTAAAAAGGAGAATTTTGGAAGGGATGTGAAAAAAATATTTTCTTTCAATTTCTTCTTGCGTTTAGTGCAAGATACAGGAACATTTTTTCCATTTTCATTTAGCTTTGCCATTTTATTCCTGAAGAGTCACAGAAGCGGATAGGTAATAATACAGGGTTGAATATATTTTCTTTTAAAATGTAGCGGTTGTGTGGGGTCATGCATCTTCTATAAAATAGCACGTAGGAAAGGAGTACCCACCCAAGGAGTCATGCTTTTTGTCCTTTCTTCATCTCTAAGGGCAATCAAACACTTCATATCTCTCAAAATCAAGCCCTAAGTACTAGACTGGTTAATTTTCATCTTTCCTGTTCAAGTTATACTGTTGAGGAACAGAGAATAACAGATTCATGAGTCAAAGTACCGAGGAAGGTCAAGTGAGAAGAATATTGTCTCTATCCTTTATTGGGACAACCAGTCTGGAGAGGGGAATTCTGCATTCCTGTTTCTGCTCCAGCAATTGTTTCTCACTGTTTATTATTCAGCAATTAATATATAGAAATGTTCAGTAAAAATGGCTAGAAGAATTTTCCATCTTTCTCTCACAGGTGCCATAACATTTGCATGCTTTGCTGCAAAATTGTCACATCAGCAAGAGCAGTACGGAACACATACCTATAAATGCCACTGTGTTTTTCAAAAAAGTTGTTGGTGCAGCATCTTGAAATGTCTTGACGTGTGCTACCTGTATCACGAGCGTCTTTATGGCATATGAGGGTTAGGTGGACGTATTGATTTCCTGGCTTTCAAGATCAAGTTTAGGCAAAAAGCACATTATTAGGATATTTTTCTGGAACAGTTCTGGTAAATCGGTTGTACTGCAGGCATCAGTAATTTCAGATCAAACAGAAAGGCACTTGTCGAGCTTATGCATTAGAAGGAAACTGAATAGACAAATTTTCAGGATGGCATCTTTTTTTCTTGCTCTAGACTATTCTTACGCTATAATCAGACATATGGCACACTTCCTGTTGCATAACCATCCCCAACTAAAATCTGTCATGTTCACGAGACAGACACAGTAGCAGAATACGGTACCTAAATCTATCTATGTGAGATTTATCAGCTCCTTATTCATCCACCCCTTTCTAATTACGTATGCCATATGCAAGATAGGACACAGAGAGCAATGTGTTCCGTGGGAAGCTTCCAACAGTGCTGCAGTCAGTTGTAGTGTATTTGGATAGGGAATAGTGTGACAGTCTGAGGACCTCTCATTGCTGATGACCTTTAAATGGATCAGACTTGACTAACATTTACCAGCCGCAAATGATAACTCAGTGGATCAGCCAGGCTTTAGTACATAGAGTAGAGTCTCCTACTGCCTGGTTTCCATTTAATTTAGAGAAGTCCATTTGTGGCACATATTGCCACAGCCACCTCTTTGCATAAGTAGAACATTAGTCTGACACTGTAACAAGATAATGTTATACTTCATACTGTCATGTAATGTATACTCTGAGATTTTTGGCCATGTCATCAATGAGGGACTAACAGCTCTTTTGTCTCCATCATAGTTCTATGACTCTTTTTTTGAAAAATGTAAGACTCTCCATGATATTAAACACTGATAAAGCCATGTGTAAGATGATGTTTACCTACATAGATACCACAGATTCATATTGATAATGTGTAGAGCCAGAAAGATTTATAGATCATTACACTTCACTCTTGTGAGCTGAATTTGATCAAAACTTCTCTTCTAGAAAGGCAAATTTTTGATTTAAAGACAAGAAAGGGAGAATTCACCACTTAACCTGGCATTCTCTATGAGCAACTTTGCACCCTCACTATTCAGACCATGTTTCCTAATTTCAAATTTCATTTTTTTTGGCTTCAGCTGCTAGAATTTGGTTCTTGTTATGCCTTTTCCTCACAGACTGCTAAGGTTTCAGGACCTGGCCTTTTCTCCTTCTAAAGGTATGTGCAGCAGGTAATCCAGTCATCTCCCTCTGGTTCTTCTCAGACTTAAAACTTCTTAAAGACTTCACAGTTTAAAAAGTGAGTTTTAAAAGTATCATGCTTTAAGACCTTTTCAACATTTCTAAAGTATGACTGTTTCTCTGTTTTTATTAGATCTTCTGATTTTTAGGATCCTTTTAAGAATGGACATGTTTGTGTGTACTGCTCTGATATTAGTTGCACTTGTATATAGCAGTAAAGTTACTTTCTATTCTTGAACCCCAGCATTCTATTTTTATTTGAAATTATTGGAACTCTCCTTTATTTTTGACAAAGCTTTATGCTGAGAACAGATGCCAAGTTGTTTGGTCACAGCCTGTATATCCTATGAACTGTATGAACTATCCTAGATATGTTACTGCACATACAGCGATGTTAAAATACACCTTAATCAGCTTCCAAATGGTCCATATCACTCTGTGTATCAGCTGTTTTTCCAATATTATTTAACATTCCTCCATCTTTTATGCCACTTGCTTATGGCTACCAGAGGTTATTCCGTATTTTTTCATTATTTCAGATATTGTTGAAAATACTGAGTAGCAATGGATCTTTTATCAATCCCAGTAGAACTTATTACAAACAATTCCACTTGAGGGCAAATCTCTGTTAACACATTCTTTTCTTAATCAGCTCTCCCAATATCCTGTTGGTACTGTATGGTTCAGGTTCATGGTTGGATATTTTTTTTTAAATCAAAATGCTATGCAGTACAAAGCTGAACTGAAATATAAAGTGGAATACTGCCAAATGATTTCAACTGCGTAGATGGCTTGGCCGAAGTAGACCTATATTGATGCAAATGAATGGAATGGATATCAATTTAGTTGCAATTCAAAGGAAAAACTTGAGTGGGATGCTGGGTAGAGATAATTATTCCTATGCAGGCTTAACTGCTACTGTCATGTTCCATTAAAGGCTGCAAGATAGGTTTTCTCTGTGTCTGTCTATTATGAAAATAGCATTCAGGAGAAAATGGTGAGTGTACAGCTGGTAATAAATCCAAGCTTCTGTGATGTCTTGCAGTTACAAGGCCTGTGCTATGTTAATATAGTATTTGTATTCCTTTGCCAAAATTATTTTGGAAAGTCAAAAGAATAATTCAAAATAAAGAAAAGCAGCAACATTTTTATCCAAGTAACTAGTATTTTTGCAAAGCCAAGGTGTAATGCATTAACACTCCATGTAGAAATGATGTAACAGAAAATAATTCTCCACGTTAATGACAGCTAAGCCAACACTTCTTTCAACTTAATTTAATATATTTCCTTTGCATTACCTTGGTTAATTCAAGAACAGCTAGTAGGCCTCATGCTTAAAGTCCAGGCTGCCAGATACAAAATGTAAAGTGTCAGAAGATGTTTATATATTATTATTTTATTTCAAATTCTTCCCTGACAGTCACCATCACAGTACCATATGACCTTAAGGTATGACTTCAGATTAACAGAGAAGAGTCAAGGTACATTTCATATTAAAAGAACTTCAGATATGATATCTTTCTTTACAATATATAGATGAGTTTTCAATATGTTCTAGATTACTGTGAAGAGTAATTTAGCATACTGAGAATGTTAAACTGAATAGAAAGAGTGAACAGAGACCAACATCTGTGTTCAGTAGAGACACAAAGGACGGGAACATCATGACACTATCCCAGAATGTTCGTTAAAGAATTAGCACTAGTTAGGAGCACACTCATGTCACCAGTCCTACTGTTTAAATGTTTTCCCACAAAAGTAACAAAGGATGAGGACCCTGAATTCTGTCTCTTCACAACAACATGCAGTGTAAAATGATGCAACAATCACAGCCTCTTGATATGCTGGTGGACAAGGGAACTAATCTAAAAACATTCCACAGTTATTCTTACAGAACTCTAACCACAGCATTTCCAAAACACAAAATACTCATATATTCCATTCCTATTGAATGGAAAAGCATTGACAATGGTGGACAACATGCCTCAAACTGTACTCAAAATGAAAATCACTTACACACTGCATCTTGTGATTCAGTGACATTTCACATTTCCATTCTGGAAGTAGTAAAAGGGTTCAAATAATATTCTTCTCTTCTAATATTTGCAAAATGTGACCATAATGTCTTGAAGAGGCTGGTCTATGAATTAAAAGCGAATGTAACCTCATCAGACTCAAGTATCTTTTGACAGAATATGTTTTCATCCCTTATCACTAGAAATCAACTAAAATTATCACTGCCTTGGTAATCCCAAGAAAAGAAAGTAGTATAATCATGGAAATGTTGGTGGGAAGGTCATCTAGTGCAGTGTTCCATTTGAAGAGTCACTGCTGGACCAGGGAAGAGAGAGATGCCATGTTGAGCAGAGCTCTGAACCTGTGGCCCAGCAGCACAAAGGGGAAGGATTACTGAGGTCACTCGAAGCAGAATAGACATGAACACTGATGCCAGTAAAGAACAAGTAAAAAAACATAGGGGCACAAAATGCCAGCTTCCTGAACACCTTCAGTCATTCTTTGAACTGTGGCTTCCTCAGCAGTGAGGATCATATCTTCTTTGAGATCAATTCCATCTTCACAAAAAGCTCTGGAAAGACAAAGAGAGAGTTCACGTAAAATAGATTCCAGTGCATCTTGGATACCCGCATTTAGCTGCACTATTAGTTTCGGTACTTGCACAGAAGAAAGCTTACAGTCATAAAACCAAAAATTACTCCTCTTGAAACCATGTATCGTACATTCCCTACTGAAATAATTAATTTGGTATGATAGAGGAAAACTGTGCTTTGATATTCATCTCCTGTCTGTTAGAAAATAACAACATGGTTCTCCCTCAGAGATACACACTTGATTACTGCGCTGTTTAACAGATTTAACTGAAGAAAAGGTTTAATTATGATATTAAATTCCACAGTTACTGAAATTAATGTGAAGTAATCATGTTACACTAATTCTGGAGCCCCAGAGCATGGGGATTTGCCCTAGTAATTAATGCACTGAAAAGGAAAGGTCTTGTTTAATGGTTCCATCTAGTACATTAATATAAACACAAATAATAATTTTAAAATGCTTTGTCAGATAGAGCTTTAAACTATCCCCTGTGTTATACCACTTATTTCAGAGATTATGGAGCTAAATCTTCCCTGACTTGTGCACATTTTGTTCTTGTATAAACCCAAAAGAATCAAAGGGGGAAAAGAAAAGAATCCAGATTTATTCAGGTGCAGAGACAAAGGCCACTGAGTAAATTATGTCACAAGATGAGCAGATCTGGTAAACCTTACTACATTACATTGCTGCATTTAATTTGAGATGCTATATTAGACATATTTTTGTTAATTGTCACAATAACTACGAATTTATTAGGGAGATCTGAAAATTTGGCAGTATATGACTAAATGTCTTAAAAAAAGGATTGCAGTCCAGACAAAATCAAATTTGAAATGAGGGTTATTAAGCACACATTTAATGTTAAAACTATGCCCAAGTATTAAACTAAATTATACTGTTGTTTCTATTCCTACCTAGCAAGAATTAGTTGTACATTAATAAGCAGAGAGTTGAGACTATTACTGCTAAAAACAATTGGCAGCACCCATGTTTTCAGTCAGTTCAGTAACCTAGTAATTTCTATGGCTGCTTCTGTTTATAAAATGCAGGTCTGAAGTCAACCCGAGTATTTTAGTGAAAGCATTCAAATGTCAGCACTCACAGTGGTCAGATACCAAATTTTGACAGAATGCTTACTATGAATGTCTCTACAAATATAACAGCACAAATAGCAGTTTTAGGAATTATGCTTCGTCCATAGAGAAAAAAGCAAATATGATGAGCTGTTCAAGAATGATCATTTTTAATGCCATATGGAAACAATGCAAAATTTAAGGAGTAAGTATATTTTCCTCCATTTTGCCTAATATTTACAAGATTATAGTAATTAATTCAAATAATTCAAAGTTATATACTTGTCTCTGCAAAACACTAGACCAGACAATACTGAAAAAAATCTAAAAGAACTGAGCTTTGTGTCACAATATGGGAGGTCTTCCATACAGAATATTTTCTATTTGCCTTCTGTGTAAGAAATTAATATTGATTCTTAGCGAAGTCTAAGCAATTGAGGGAGTCCCACGTTGAAGGTCTTACAGCAAATTATGCAGATATGATGACAGATAGAAAGACTGACTGAAAGAAAGAATATCCATCCACATATCTGTCCCAAATTGGGCAGCAGAAACAAAACAAACCAGAATATGAAGCTTTATGATAGGAAGGAATAAAATCACAATTTCTCCCCTGATATGCTAAAAAGATTCGGATAGCTTATGATTATGCACCATAGCCAGGTGCAGAGTTGCATCAGATCAGTAATTTAATAAAGCAGTAAAAATTCAATGACAGAGTAGTTACCTTCTGACCGTTACTCTCAATTAGAGCTCTAACTATCAATTTAAATGACAGCTACTAATGTGTCATTTAAAACTAACAGCTTAGACAGTGTTTCTCAATTATTCAGAGATTAATGTTCCCCAACAGTGCTACTAACAAGAAAAAAAAATTACCTTTGGGTATATTACCAGTACTGTTGAAAGCATAATCATATTGAAGAACTCTGAGAACAAAAGCTTGGTGGGTTTTATTATGTCAAAAAGATGGTGAGTAATTCTTATCTTATTGTACTTGTACACTTAAAAAAGCTACAGAAAAAGGAGGTACGCAAGATAACGATAAACAAGTATCGGTGTCACTTTGTCAGGAGAAACATCCTTGAATCTCATTGTCTCCAGGAGGAAATGTGTACATAGAGGTTCTGTATAAATTCAGAAGTCAAAATTATGAATTACTATTTTTAATCCAGTAGCTAGCTCTAGTGATATCTATACATTCTACCATTTCCTGGCAAATTAAGGCTTATTTAACACCAGTTAGAAAAAAAAAAAAAAAAGACAAGAAAACAATTTTAAAACGGTGTGCCTTTTTTAATAGATTACTTCAGTCTTCAATATAGATGAAGATATTTCCAGAATACATGTTTATGAAGTGGTTAACTTAAAGCTGTAATTGTTTGTCATTTCATGGTAGAACTGATAGAAAGTTAGAACTTAACAGAGTGTAATAAAGCAACATTCTCTTAGGTCATGCGATTTCCAAGTTAATTGACGAGTTTTAGGAATATGTTGACAAATATGAGCAGAGGATTTTACATTACTGTCTGTTTAACAAAAGCAATAAAATAGACCTCAGAAAACTTTACACATACCTGTTTTTAGAAAAGAAAGGGCTTTAAGTTGTGGAAGTAATAGATTATCTGGCACAGTAGTCAACATATGGAGAGCTGTGCATTAGAAACAAATTACTTGCGTTTTTTGCTTATCCTGATAGATTTGGGCCAGTTTGTCTTGCATTGAATTGGAGTACAACATTTTATCTCTCTGGGCCTTGAAGTGACTCCGGGGTAGTCCTCTACATCTACTGGCTTAGCGCTACAATGCCTGATTTCTATCTATCTGGTGAGGCTCAGAGCTTCAAAAGCAGATAATTAACTGCAGTAGGATTTGGGATCACAGTTCAAGACACTTCTCATCAGTCATATTGCCTGTGCAGCTACAGTTCTACTTCTGTTCATACCTTGAACACTATTTCTGAAGATAAGCAGCATTTATCTCACATCTATGTGTATTTAGGACTCACCCGTGAAATACGAGGTCTAGGACACAATTTCTGCTACCAGGAAAACATATGGCCCTCCTATCTCTTGTAGTCTTTATAGAAACATCATTTTAAAAGGTTCTACTTTATAATCAAATCTATGTCTTCCAACAGATCCTGTTTTCCTTGACCTTGCTTGTCAATCCAGTCCAGGCCATAAAATTAATTTTGTCTGGTACATGTTAACATGGGAAGAAACACTAAGTAAAATAAAGGACAGTTTATTGTCTACCTAGATTTTGGTGTCATGGTTTAACCCCCACCAGCAACCAAGCCCCACACAGCTGCTCACTCACTCCCCCACAGTGGGATGGAAGAGAATTGGCAGAGTAAAAGTGAGAAAACTCGTGGGTTGAGATAGGCAGTTTAATAGGTAAAGCAAAAGCCGCACATGCAAGCAGATCAAAACAAGGAATTTATTCACTACTACCCACTGGCAGGCAGGTGTTCAGCCATCTCCAGGAAAGCAGGGCTTCACCACACGTTACGGTTACTTGGGAAGACAAATGCTGTAATGCTGGATGTCCCCCACTTCTTTCTTCTTCCCCCAGCTTGTATACTCAGCATGACATCCCACGGTATGGCATAACCCTTTAGCTAGTTTGGGTCACCTGTCCTGGCTGTCCCCCCTCCCAGTTTCCCATGCCCCTCCAGCCCTCTCGCTGGCAGGGCCTGAGAAACTAAAAGTCCTTGACTTAGTACAAACATTACCCAGCAACAACCAAAAAAATGAGTGTGCTGTCAACATTGTTCTCACACCAAAGCAAAAACACAGCACTGCACCAACTACTAAGAAGAAAATTAACTCTAGTCCAGCTGAAACCAGGATAGTAAGTCTTTCAAAACTGTGTCCCATAAGAACCTTATGGAGAAGCTGATGAAATATTAGCTGCATGAGCAGACAGTGAGGTGTATACAAAACTGTGTGACCAGCCAGGCTCAGAAGGTGGAGATCAGTGGCACAAAGTCTAGTTAGAGGCCACTAACTACCAGTGTACCCCTGAGGTCAATACTGGGTTCAATCCTCTTTAACATCTTCATTAATGGTCTGGCTGGTGGGGCAATGTACCTTCAGCAAGTTTGCAGATGACACCTAAGTGGGAGGAGTGGCTGATATACCAGAGGGTCATGCTGGCGTCCAGAGGGACCTTGACAGGCTGGAGAAATATTTCCACAGGAATCTCATGAAGTTCAACAAGACAAACTGCAAAGTCCTGCACCTTGGGAGGCACAATGCCATGAATCAGTATATACTGGGATCTGATGAGCTGGGAAGTAGCTTTGCAGAAAAGGATTTGGGGATCCTGGTGGACACCAAGTTAACCATGAGCCAGCAATATGCCCTTACAGCAAAGAAGGCTAAAGGTATCCCCAGCTGCATGAGGAGCAGTGTTGCCAACACAATGAGGGAGGGGATCCTTCCCCTCTATTCAGCCCTAGTGAGGACACACCTAGAGTACTGGGTCCAGTTCTGGGCTCCCCAGTCCAAGACTGATATGGATATAATGGAGAGAGTTCACTGAAGGGCCACTTAGTCATCCACAAGGATGATTAAGGAACTGGAGCACCTCTTATATGAGGAAAGGTGGAGAGATCTGGGACTGCTCAGCATAGAAAAGAGAAAGCTTGGAGCGATCTCATCAATACATGTAAATACCTGAAGGGAGAGTGTACCGAAGACAGAGCCAGGCTCTTTTCAGTGGTGCCCAGTGACAGGACGAGAGGCAATGGGCACACACTGAAACACAGGAGGTCCCATCTGAACATCAGGAAACACTTTTTCACTGTGAGAGTAGGGAAGGGAAGGGAAGGGAAGGGAAGGGAAGGGAAGGGAAGGGAAGGGAAGGGAAGGGAAGGGAAGGGAAGGGAAG
>JAVJGI010000062.1:16711885-16761059 GCA_035590275.1 Ibycter americanus
AATAGCTACACCCCCCCCCCCCCCACAAATAAATCAAACCAAAGAAACACAGACAACAGATTTGGTATTAATCTGACATAGTAACTGTGATTGGTTTTACAATTACTCTTCATGGTGTTACAGGATCCCAGGTGATCTGTTGATGACTTGAAGAAATAAAAATAAATCTATTTGTCCTAAACAGGATTCAAATATTTCGATGCAATTCAGGTATTTCACCAGTTGTGCTGTGAACAGTTTCCAAACTGAACACCCAAATAGTCCGTGGTGTTCTTAATTGCCCATTTTCAAGGTATAAATGCTCTATACTGTCCCACAGTTTCCATGCATTGCTCCTTTCCTCCTTCATAACCTCCACCAATTTATTTTCTTCTTTTCATTTCATTTCCAGCTGGGTGTAGGAATCTTTATACTCTTCTACTGAATTGTAGTTGTTTCAGTGTGAGTAGCCTACTACAGTTGGACTTGGTTTAGGTATGGAAACCAGGTTAGTCAGAGGAGTTAACAGCCAGTGGAAATACCAGATGTGGCAGTTCCTAAAGACAGTATTGTTTCCATTACTTGTTGAAAGGATGAGACATCTTACACCAGCCTGCCTGATTAACAGCCCATAGTCCTGTTGTCATTACACGTCTACCCCATGCTGCTTTAAAGTGATTAGGTAATGTTTTGAAGGATACGGATTTGCGGTTCTTTTTATGCAACAAACTTATTTAACAAATACTTGCCTAAAAATTGGGAGAGTTGTAAGACACCTTGTCTTTGAGTGTGTTGACTTGCAGCACCTGCTTACCAAACCTAAATCTCCTGTTGTTCATAAAGACTGACCTAGCAGCTAAGACCGTGATGTGGGCAAATTTCAGTGTTCCTGTTGAATTGGTGTCACGCTCAGCCAAAACTCAGGGTTAGAGGGACAGACACAGGGAGCATGAAAAGGGCCATATCCTTGTGGCTCTGTATCCTCCAAGTTACAATGATGATGGCAGAGAGAGAAGCCTTGGGGTCCAGCCCTTGCTCCAGCTGGCATCTGTGCTTTTCAGAGACAGAAAGAATATTTTCAAGAAGGCAACTATTCAAACTGTTGAGAAGGCAGATGTAAGGTCCTCTATTTTCTCTTTGCAGGTCTTCAGCCCATTCCCATCAAGTGTGCTATGCATAGAAACATAACAAAGAAATTTGATCAGTACATAAAGCTTGAGCATAGCAAGGATGGTACAAAAGCAAAGCTCTCCAAGTATGATTCTGTGATTCCTGGGGTATAAGAATTATAAATAAATTGGGCAAACATGCCCATGCCCATGCTATCATTGCTGTTGCTGATGTGCTAGAGATTTCTAGCATTGCTCTCTGTCTAGAGAGGATTAGGGAAAAAAGGATCAGAAGGAAGTAGTGAACAGATTGATACATGGGGTCTTAAGGCTTTGTGCAAGGCATTAATTATCGCCACAGAACTTCTTTTTCTGATATAAGTGTAAACCAATCCCTTATGTCTCTGTTTACAAATTTATGTGAAAGAATGGCTAGTATGTGATTTTATGTTACTTGACCTATTTAGAAATATTTGTAAAAGCAGGGGTTTATTTCTGCTTGAGTAATAGCTCTAAATCTAGTTGTTCAGCATGTGCATCAACTGCATCTCAATCAAAAATATTCCAATATAGCAACCTATACAACTGGCATATTCTATAGGGTATGGTTGGCATGGGATACGCCTACAGCATTTCCCAATCATCTGTAAAAATATCTTAAACCGCATGTTTATTCTTTCCAAGTTGTAGGCTAGGAGAACATTTCCAACATGTGGAACAGCAAGCAGAATGACTAGTTAGTAGAGTAAACGTGAGAGGTAACTAATAAAAACTTTGTGATTTAAAGCCAGTTTGACTTAGGACAATGATGTAAAAAGATTGCATTGTTTTCTGATTTCTTTCCTGTCTTATTTCTCACTACAATATTTGCTGGTAAAAAGAATGTAGTATTAAGGTACAACTAGAGCCCATAAGACCATTCTTGCACATTACAGCATATAAAATTTGTGTGCAGTCATGTAAACTGTCTGATCTGAATGAAACAATTGCATATCTAAGTTATTGGCAGAAAGTTTCACTGCTGTTAGTGGACCTATATTTAAACCTGAATATTAACCTTGGTGCTTTCTCTTTAAATCGGTTTGTGGGATAAAGGCCATACAATTTTCCATTTATTTGGTGATATTTCTGATTGGGTTTTTTTGACAAGTACTGAAGAAGACCTACAGAAGGGATATAAAAGGCAAGAGAATTGTGGATGTTTCTGTTCTTTTGTCTTCCATAACTAAGAAACCTTGCACGTTTCCTTGAAGTTTTTTATTACAATTGCAAGGGGGTTTCCCCCTATATTATATGTGGTAGATTATGAGCAGAGTGCATGTTGTAGCCCAGTTTGAAAACCATGAAAACAGAAGTATTTTAATGAAAATTCTGAAAGCCTTTTGACTACAGAGGTGTAATAGTGCAGTTGTAATTATGATTATAGTTTTCTGAAAAACTACTTTTATATTAGCCTAAATTAGATAAGAAGTATAAAGACTCTTTAATACTCTACTGATGGATTTTATGTATGATCATGTAATTGCAACACTTCAAAACCACAAAACCCAGACTGTTCATCTTTTCTTTGGACAGTTACCAGTTCCATTTAGTAGTTGTAAGAATCTTGTTTCTGAGAGTTACGTGGGCATTGCTGTTGCCAGTTACATGTGGGAACAATATTTTTCCTAAGTGCCAATTCTAACTACCCCATCTGAGAGGAAAACTTAGAAGACTGTCTATCAGATAGCTCTATGTTAATGTTTACTGTCATAGCTCATGCATCAGATATAACATGGAGGTAGTCAGAACAGACAGTGGTGAACATTGTTACCACTAATTAAAACCACAATTAAGAGCTCTAATTATAATTACAACATTTGTCCAGGGAATTATGTTGTTCATTGAACTGAGATGAAACCGGTGTACATGATATTTTGAAGTACATTTTCATTTCAGTGACAATCTTTTTTATAGACACCTGATTAGTATGTATTTTTCTATACACAAAATAATGTGGAGGCAGTATAAATATATGCTTTCCTACATTGCTGTTTTTGTTTAAAAGCTTGTTCTATCCTCTAGAGATTCTTCATTTGAAAAAACCCCAAAAATAATCATCCTTGTAACTCACGGATTGGATTCTTTGAAAGACACATGCACTATTTTTCTAAGAAGCAATCGAATAACTCAGTTAAATATATATCTTTTAACTGTACTCATTTACAAGAAAAAAATACTTGCATGATATGCCAGGTTATGATTTGCAAAGAATAAAAGATCACTTGGGATGCAAATGCCTTGATCCTTGAGGGAAGCAACCAATAAAAGATAAGAAAGAAACTCCAGCCTTGAGATTCTGATCCCATGAACTAGTAGAGGTAAGACTTTACCTTACTCTCTAACTTTTTTACTTACCTAGTCTTTTAACTGAAATGTTAATATGTGTAAAATTCTTTATAGTACTTTGCTTTTCAACTATTGCAATTTCTAATGATGCATTTTCCCAACCTGTCAAGGGATGTAACTATGTTCTTCCATTTTATCAGAATTATAAGTTCATGTGCAATCAATGGCATTTAGTAGTAGCTTATCACTTGGACTTCTGAACCTCTCTAATGTGGTCCTCAAGCACAAGAATGAGAATACGGTTAAGGATACAGTTTTTGTGACACATTATTGCATAGAATATCTATGTTCACCAATGAGACACACAATGAAAGAATATTTAAACGTGTATATTGAAATGGTTATTCTCACACCAAGCACAGCAGCTCTTAAAAGTTAAGTGCCAGACTTAATGTATGATTCGTCACAATGCTGAAGCTACTTCAGTGCTCTAAACAACAAATGGAGTGTGTTAAGTATACAATGCTTTTACAGTATCTCACAAAGTACGTGAGGGAAAGGTGAATGGCACTGAACCTCCGTAAGGTAAGGCAGACCTTGAATAAACACCTTAATCTATATTGTCTTGATTCCCAGGCCTCATGGTGCGAACCGAAGCAGGTACAAACTGCTGAAGGTAAGCCTATACCAGATCACACTGGCCCCATTCATAATGCATGACAGGTGGACTAGTTCTCCCATGGCCTTTGTATCTATGTAGTCTGGGGCCTTTCTAGCATACGCCATGTTCACCAGTTCAACCTCAGTCCTGAGTTTCAGCTGCCACTGATTTAAGGTTTAATTCAGTGGAGCCTGAATGTGGGACCTTGGCTTAATTTTGCTAAGAAAGTTGGTATGAAGGAATAAGTACATGAGCTAAAACCATGTAAGATAAGAAAGGCAGGACACAAAGTGTAATTTTTGAGATGGTGATAAAACAGAAGCAAGAGGAAAAATACTGACAAGAGAAGGTATAAAAACAACTAAGCTGAAAAAGCACAGAGGTCGGTAAGATGCAAATGAAACCAACATTTCCCCATCTGACTTTCAATTGCTTGAGTCCCTTATTGAGTGTTTTAGTAAGGATTAGTCTTCAGTATCTACTATGTGAACCTGTCAATAAATATCTTTCTTTCAGAGTTGCTCTATAAACATTAAAGGACACTGGAACATAAGTGACCTAGAGAAGAAGGTTACATGACAGTCTGCCTACTGTGATCCCTGTTAGCACTGAGGTTAACATACTCAATACATGCTCGAAAATTCTGTCACAAAAAATGTGTAACCTATTATTCATACTGCCACTTCCAGTGCTTCTGTCCCTGCTGCCACTTCTGTTGCTCTTCTTGTGCATGGGAAACCATGATAGCACCTGAAGCCTATTACTGTGTTATCATTATCCTTTCAGATGAATCAGAGAAATCTAGCCATCCTGGATAAGATTCAAATCTTCAGGATGTGGGAGGCATTGGCCAGAACATTCAAAACTGCCAAGAAGGTGTGCATTACTTTCTTGAGTTTTCCAACACATTTTTGCAAACCAGCCATTTAAGGACTGGTATGTACCATGGGTTCTGTCTCAGTAAAATTTCTTGACTGTGAAAGACAAAGCTTTTTTACAGATTCTTGAGTGGTCCTCAGCAGCAGTCACAGACTTTGTGTGACCACTCATCACATTTGGATCCCCCATTGGCATGGAGGCACTAAATGAGGCTAGGGTTGTCATACACGGACCTGCATGTGGATCTTATGGCTGTGTCGATAGGGAGGGCAGCCACAATACTGCTGCTACTGGGAATGTGAAGGCATGGGATAGGTTGTACTCCTAGAGGGAGTAACATCAGCTCGAAACTGATATTGCTTCTTTTGTTCTATATGTATGATATTGATGGTCTCTGCATAGCTCTGTGCATGGTTATGAGATGATGACTGTCAGGGCTATCTTTTGGCCGTGAGACACTCACACGTGTGTTTCCTGACTTTCAGTGGACATCAGTGAGTCAATTTGCATAATAGTTTTTGGATTTATGGGATTTTTGCTGTCAAGGACTAAGCTGTCAACAAATAGAGGATGGACCCAAACGCAAACTGTTCTTTCAGCCATACTAAGATTCCTTCTTAGAAGGAACTGTTTGGTTTGCTCCAGAAGGAAACCCATTGACAAACACATTCATAACGTGCTGTAAAACAGCAAGCAAACCAACAGGACAGTGCCCATTTTTTATTGCACTTTTGGCACAGTACACAGCCAATTTTTTCTTCCACTTTTGTTTAAGTGCTCTAACCACTATGTTACTACCTAAGCAGTGGGTTGCATAAGCAGAAATTCTCCTCTTCCTGCATTTTTCGGTGAAGGGCATAATGATTTCTGTACTTAGTGGTGAACTTTTGCTCTAAGCAAAATGACCAGATAGGGCCTTTTAGAGGACTTCAATACAAGGAATAGTTTGTGAATCCTAAATCATCATCAGCAATAGACTGGCGAAGCTCTCATAGCTGTCTTACAGACACTTCAGAAAATAATTGGTCAATAACTAAACTATTATGACAAAAAACTGAAATTCACCAATATTTAATTCTTATTAAATTATTAAATTCCTCTAAATGTCTAACAGCACAGTTCTATGGGCTCAACTAACCATCTTTTACAGTATGTTCAAAAATTCCTGGTTTTATCATGTGCCTTTTACTTTGGTGTTATCCTTACCACTATGGAGCTTATTATGATAGGACCTGTGCTGCAGTGTCAGGGTAGGAACATGTAACACAAAGTATTTTGCTACTGGGAGTTTTCACAGGAACTCTAGGGAAGTTGTAACAAAATTATAGTTAAAACAGGCAAAAGTTGGAAAGACTGTTGCCTGAAAACATTGATTAGGTACTGTATAAGTCTAGAATTCCTAATAGTGTTAAAGTACATATATATGTACTCTCAAATACTCTCAACTGCTGCACAACCTATTTGTTATACTTTTATAGTGGTCATAGCAAAAGTGAATGTTAAGGAAGCACAAGAAAATGAAAAACAGTGTGGCTTTAGTGAATTAGTTGCTTACATACTAGCTATGCGGAAAGAAAGCAGTAGCCAAACAAGAATTATTAATGAAGCATAGGAGATAAATTGACTGTGAAGTCAAGTCAAGTCTTACTTTGTTGAGATTAATAGTAAGAATTCCCATTGTTCTCAATGGGAGCAAAATTTAGCCTACAGGTTATACGACATTCATTAAAATATTAATAAGTTGTAATATAAGGTTTAATAGAAATATCTTTCATATTTCATTAGTGTGTCAAGGTAACAACTAATAGACAACAGATATCATGAGTTTGAGAGCAGCTCTTCCATTCTGTTTCACATTTCTCTCCCTGACCCCTTTACATTTTCTGGGTCATGTAGAACAATCACACCATTTAATTTGCTCCCCCTGTCAAAAAACTCTGGAAATACAACTGAATGGGGGAAGCAAAAAGACATATTCCACCTTTTCTGGGACTGAAACAAGGAACTGTCACTGGTTTAGAAATCCTTATATAGGAGCCTGTGCCAGAAGCAAGAGTTTTACCATTCCTAATGATTGCATCAAGTTGCACATAACCAGAAGCACTCAGTACAGCACCATGACCTGCAGGAAACCATTCCATTTGTAAAAGGTCAAACATTCTTTGCCTTAAGCTTTGGAAATGAAGCAGAGAAAACAATTTCAAGGCTATTTACTACCCAGTTCTCTGACTGCTTTTCTCCTAGCTTCCTGTGAGAGATATTTGCTTTTGTAGTCACAATCCTTTAAGTAAATATGATGCTTGTGGCTACAAAAAAAAAGCATTTGATTGTTTTCTTTGAGTCATAAAGCTTTTATCTTGTTTCTAAAATCATAAAGTGTGCCTGGCAATGCATTTTTTTTCAAAGTTAATGACTGATGTCCTTTCTGTGTATTTTAAGTAATCAGATAAGAATACAGATGATCATAGAATAACGTTAGTAATGTGTAAAAAGATTTATAATATTTTTGCTACTGATGTAAGTATTACCCCTCTCAAAACAAACAAAAAAAAATTATTGCCAAGTGCCAGTTTTATGTTGCATTTCTAATTCTTTTATATGTTGCTGACTTTGGGGTAATATTTGAAAACGAGATATAAACTCACTTCAGTATTGTGTAAACACAAAGCTACATACATGACCAATGTAATTTTAAAATAGGCAATTGAGCCCAGAAATAATTTTAATTTATCAGGGAAAATATGAATACAAAATCTACTAAGAAAACCCCAAACCCCTAAGTGAAAATAAGCAGTCTTATTCACATTCCTGTGGATGATTTTATGAGACACAATGTGTTTTAGACTGTATTTTCAATCCTTCCACCGCCCCTGGTGAACCTAAACACTAGTGAGCCTTTTCAGTGTATGAGAAGACCATGGCACAACTCTTAGCCTTTGCCAATAGCAAAGGGAGGCATGAAATGACAAGAAGAGTGTATGTTATTAGAACAATGTATTAGCAAGAAATACTGGCAAAGTTTGCACTGATATAACCCACAGTATGCCATATTACAGAAGTATCAGTTATTTGCATAGGCGTCCTGATTCTTCCATCAAAACCGGAAAAAATTCTAGAGTATCCAGCAACATTTTGCTTTCCAACATTTCCCTTGTTCCTGCTGCTCTCTTTTGAAAGCATCCCGAAAGCACCATGAGGCTTATGACTCCATAAATCTGTAAGAAAGACTTACACTGAAATAATGGTCATCTGCTTCTGAATTAGAACTGTATCATAATGCTAGGGGCTATCTTGTTACTGCCTGTAAGTAAAACATTAAAAGGAGAAAAAAAATCTTTCTGCAACATGATGTATATGATACCATTATGATGTTAGTAAAAGACTTCATTGTAACAATGTGAGAAAAACAACAAATAAAGAAGTTTGAATTAAGCTGTTTATTTGTGTGTTGTTTGCAGCTACATTCATGATACTTAAGAATGTTACTGAAATTAAAATCAACAACTGTTTCTAACAATTAGTGCAAAAGAATTATCTAGTTTATTGATGAGATACCCTCTGGCTAAGGGTACAAATTAAGAATGAAACAGAATGAATGAATATGTCTTCAGGTGTACCCTTAAAAAAGCTAACCAGTAAATTTGAACTTGGAAAGAACCGTAGGAAAGTAGATTTCAGGGCACTCACTAATAATTACTCCCCCACTCTGGTGCCTGATGTAATGATGGTGTATAATAATGTTTTACATTGAATGTACACTACAGTTTTGATACATATCTGATCTTCTTGGTTCAACATTAATCTGTGTAGTTTTTCAATTTCTTCATGCCAGCATTTTCTAATAAAAATCTGTTACATTTAAGAGTTTCCAATAATTTCTGTTCAAAAAGGTATTCAGAGCTTTAAAGGTCATCTAGACTGTGGTTTGACTGCCCATCCAAGATAGCCACAAATAGTGCACTGTTTTTTTGAATCATTACAACATTGCATCTGGGTTTTCTCAACCGGATTATAAACTTCTCTAGCTTACATTAGATTTTTATGGTAAAGATGAATGAATCATCCCTTTTCCCTGAGCTCACCCTGGGCTCAGAAGTTTAATTATTTCTACCTCAAAAGGATCAGACATTTAAAAGAATAGATATTGATAGGACACTGAAATTTGGCTCTACAGGAATTAGTGTTGTACAGAATAGTCTTCTGAATTCTTTTCATTATTACTTCATTTCGTCATGCTTTATGACTACTGAGATTCTTTTTCTATCAATTAAATAAAAAAATCCAGTATTATCCTATTCTATGGTCTTGCACTCTGAATTCACTTCTAATCACCATGGCTTGTGTCACTTTGAATACCAATATTGACTTTGTTTGCGGCAAAAGCCATCTGACTAGGGCTAATTTAGATTTTAAGTTGCTGATCATGAGGTAATTTATTCAGGATTGCCTAAAAGATCATAATTTAGTGGAATTCTCTCTTTCTCATACTAACAATTCAATGACGTCATGTTACCGTGTTAGTCCCATACAAAAGTAAAGTTCAAACTATTTAGTTTAGTTTTAACATCAAACTATTTATTTTAATTTTAGCAATTTCTGAGATGCTTATTCCTCTTTATTTATGGTATCATATGAATTAGGTCTAGATTGAATAACTAAAATAACCTTAAGCAAATGGTAGGAACATTGCCCCATTTCCTCTTTAAGATTTTCCAATAGCTTCTTTTGGGCACAAACATTGAAGTCAAACGAGATGATTCCTGTTGTCAGAGAATGTGAAGACTCCACATGCATAATAATGCAAGTACAATTTCATAGACTTACAGAATGGTTTGAGTTCAAAAGGACCTTTAAAGGTTGTCTAGTCCAACCCCCCTGCAATAAGCAGGCGCATTTTCAACTAAACCATGCTGCTCAAAGCCCCGTACAGCCTGACATTGAATGTTTCCAGGGATGGAGCATCTACCACCTCTTTGGGCAACCTGTTCCAGTGTTTCACAATTCTCTTTGAAAAAAATTTCTTCCTCATATCTAGGCTGAATCTAACCTCTTTTACTTTAAAACCATTACCTTGGTCTATCACTACAAGCCCTACTAAAAAAATCTGTCTTCATCTTTCTTATAAGCCCCCTTTAAGTATTAAAAGGCCACAAGAAGGTCTCCCTGGAGCTTTATTAACTATGATCATAGTGAGAAAACATTCTGACTGCATGTCCCCCTCTGCTCTCCTGTTCTCTTCCAAGTGATTGCAGAGACTGTTTCAGAAAAGAAAAGGTGAGGAAACATAGTAATTTTGTTGTTAACAAAGCCAGGTATCCATCACTGGGATGGACTTCTTGGCTTGTTCACTGCCACAACTTTTAGAAGCAATCAAACAGTAAATAATGTGAGAATATGGAGAAATGACTCTTGGTGGAGCCTATAGGAGTGGCACACCCAATGTCATTATAGCTCAGAAGTGGGCAGTTGGAAGCAATCACCAACTGTTAGCTTTCAGTCAAAAGGAATGTTTTTTTAGTTAGGACTTCTTAGACAGACCTCTCAAATATATTAACTATTAATAATTTTACCACTGCACTATCCTTGATAATAGTTATTTTATATTAAAGAAATGAGAAGAAAAAAGAAAAAAAATGAAGACCTCTCTCATCATACATTCCCTAAAACCAAAAGACATCTATCCAGGATTAAGTGATAGTTACATAATTTGCAAACACTGTGAAAGGCATTTTTCCAGAGGCCATATTCAGAATTTGTAGTTTGCAGCGAAATGCACTTCAGTAGAGACAGGCCACCTTACCCTATACCTGAATATAGCCCTTACCACTAACTTACTCTGCTTCAGTCTTCACGCTACAGCTTTGTTTACTCATGTTTTCCATATTGTATGTGGTTTTCTCTGTCCTTTTTTTTTTTTCCCCCTCCTTCTGTCTTGTCTTTCCACACTAAGTAACAAACAATTAATTTCTAATATTATCTCACTTGGAATAGCTTCTTCGTGTTTAATTGATTCTCTGACTTTTTAAAGTGTTACCTTTCAAGATTTCTGTCTTTTTTCTCTTGCCTAAATGCTTCTTAATCTTTCTGAGTAAAATAAAAACTTCTCTGAATTTCTGAATTTTCTTATGTTCAAACATTACCTTCAAAACCTGTCAGCTTTTACTGCTGTCTTTGCAAACATTTCTTTGTCTTTGCATTTTTCTTTCACAGACATCATTCACATGTAAAGCAGTGTGTTAGATCACTTTGCTATATCACCTTGAAGTAGCTAGTGATATCCTCTTTTTTTCCCCAAATATTTCCAGTAAGAGAAATGAAAAGATTACATTGCTTTGTATCACTTGTTAATGCAAATGAAGAGCACTGAGTTCTTGAAGAAAACTGTCGTTTGTCAAAATGACTTAACAGAAGACAATATAATCTAGGATTTTGTACATATTTCTTTCCATGGAGAGCTTCCTGCAAGCATTCTTAATAATCTGTATAAAATAAAGTAAGGAAATAAGTGGAGTTACCATTTTGTCTGGACTTTTGGGCATGACAGTCTGTTGCTTTCTACATGCTGAATAAATCACCTCAAGTAGAAAATTCCCACTCAGTATTTTAAGTGTGTCATTCCCAGATATTTTTTATATCATGATCTTGTATCTCATATATATACATACATAGTGAGGATTGCTTTTAACTATCAGCACATTAAAAGTGCTTCAGCACTGGCTTATACAACACCACTATGAAAAGATAAAAAGTATATTTATCACAAACATTTTTAACTGTTATTGCATGACTGTCCTTAGGATCCTGATGTCCACATTACTTGTTACAAGGGATTTATCTTGTACATTTTTCTATTAGACCAGTACAAGTTGAGTAAACAAGCTAAAATCTAAAATTCATTGGAAACTGACAAAAGAATCTGTCAGTGTTGTCTAAGCACTTTTTGTGTATACAGCAGAAAAATAATCCAGCTTCTCATTATTGTCCACTGAAAGCAAAACAGATCTGTGACTTAAGGGGGAAAAAAGAGATTCCTCAAGTTGCAAAATTCAAATCCTGATATCAAATATCCAAAAATTTAGTGTTACATATCAACCTTAAATTATCTAACAATATACAAAACAAGCAATAGCATGTGAAGGAAGACTGGACTGGTAAATCTGAAATAGTCATGTTGTCCATAAGAAGTGGATGAATTAGTCATTATTTAAATAAATTAGTACCATAGCATTCTAAATCAGAATTATTTTGTCTTTGAATTGTTTTTTATTTGTTTGAACCTTTTTTTTTTTTTTTTTTCGTTTGAAATAATAGAACTGTTAGAAGATCTGGCACAAAGAACACGGATTTCCCCCCGTTGTTTACAGGTGATACCTTTCAAGAGCACTGAAAGTTGCCAAAAATATTTTGTGTCAAAAAGTGTGATCTAATGCTTTTTCCGTGCTGTAGGAGTGTTCTTAAAACTCCTGCAAATCAGGCTTACTATTCTGCTTCACTGCTCAATGTAACCTCAGATTAATCTACAAAGTGTCAATAAATCATAAACTCTTTTATTCATGCTCAAAGTGCATTCAATCAATTTTACCCACTGCTGAGTTTCTGGTATTATCAAATGTCTGATCTATCTTTGTGCATTTACTAAATAATTTAGGAATATGATATTGACTGATTATACATTATTTTGAACTACAGGGGATTTATAGTTATATTGAAATTTCTCAAGCTGACAAAAATTTCTTCAATTGTTGTTGGGAAGATATGACTAACACTTTCCTTAACAGGGTACAGAAGATTCCTTTTAGATAAAAATGCTCTACCTATACAAAAAGTATTTGTTAACATTTTTTCGTGTTATATTACAGCTCTAATCTACATCTAATTTTTCTGCTCTAAGATTGCAGACTAGTCTGTAGTATTATTCATACAAAAGAGGCAGAAAAACCCTCTGTAAGGACTATCACTTTGATTATTTCAATGAATAGATGGCAGAAAATAAGATGCACACCAAGCAGATATAAAAGAAAAGATGCCTGGTGGAAAAGGACCTGGGGGTGCTGGTTGACAGCCAGCTAAACATGAGCCAGCAGTGTGCCCAGGTGGCCAAGAAGGCCAAGAGCATCCTGGCCCGTATCAGAAACAGTGTGGCCAGCAGGGCAAGGGAAGTGATCTTCCCCCTGTACTCAGCACTGGTGAGGCTGCACTTGAATGCTGTGTTCGGTCTTGGGCCCTCACTTCAAGAGGGACATAGAGGTGCTGGAGCATGTTCAGAGAAGGGCAACGAAGCTGGTGAAGGGTCTGGAGCACAAGTCTTATGAGGAGCGGCTGAGGGAATGGGGGTTGTTTAATCTGGAGAAAAGGATACTCAGGGGGGGAGTCTTATTGCTCTCTACAGCTACCTGAAAGGAGGTTGTAGGCAGGTGGGGATCAGTCTCTTCTCCCAGAATACACGCAACAAGACAAAAGGAAACATCCTTGAGTTATGCCAACAGAGGTTTAGTTGGGATATTAGGAAAAAATTCTTCACTGAAAGAGTGGTGAAGCATTGGAACAGGCTGCCCAGGGAAGTGGTGGAATCACGATTCCTGGAGGTGTTTATAAAATACATAGATGTGTTGCTTAGGGACATGGTTTAGTGATGGACTTGGCAGTCCTGGGTTAACAGCTGGACTTGATGATCTTAAAAGTCTTTTCCAACATAAATGATTCTCTGATTCTATGATAACGGGCTTGAGATTTGGCCGAGCTGTACTAGCATAGTCCAAAGGAAGAGGATGGGCCTGCACCTGCTGAGGAGTCTATCTATTCTATATATTTTTCTATGCACACTTTTGTATTGGTCATACAATAAGCAATCTAAATAAAATGTGATTTTTAATTTTTCTTATCCTACAAAGAACGTAACTGTTCAATGGCATAGGTAGGGAGTATTTTTATTAGTGTGCACATATATGAGAATAAAAGGTTGACAAAATGCTGTTATCACTTATGGTAGAATGTGCTGATAATTGTTCTTGCAGGACTTCATAACCTCAGATAGCGCTTCCTACAGACTGATGAATAGTATACCTAGGTGATAAAGTATTACCATATTTCAGTGTGGACAGAGTAAAGGTAAGTATCTTGAAAGTCTGGTCATTGTCTTACCTCAGTTGTTTGTTTGCTTTAAAGAGTTAAATGATGTCTGACCTTGACCTCAAGAAAAATAGGTATAAGTACTTACCCTCTGGCCATGGATATTGATCAGACAAAAGGATCTAAGGTATGCTAAAGGGGAGCAGAACACTTTCTGTTTAATACCCCCTATCAGTTGAATTTGGCAGCTCCATGTTTTGTGTTAAAGCTTTTTAGGGTGGCACCCTGAAGAGCTACTTTTCCTTACCAATGCTACAATTCATCCCACGTTATATCCAGGCACTCAGAAAATCAGAAAATAGTTGGAAAATTAAGACAGTGCCCTGGGGCAGGGCAGCCCAGCATAAATCCTGACTTGAATATGTAAACTGAAGGACTGTTGGTATATCACATTAGAAATGCATTTGAAATTAGAAATCTAAAATCTAATTTGAAATTAGATTTATGGTGTCTATACAAACTTAATTCTGACTCCACACTCAAATGTACAAATATTTGTGTCTATACTACTTTTGAATTCATTGATAGCATAAGTTGAAAAAAGTTCAGTGTAATGGGTAGAGCTAGCAGGCGTAAAGAAGGGACAGAGGAAGTTAAATTCAAGGTATTATAAATTCATATTTATCACTTTCAGGTAAGGAGATTTTGATAGGCACAGCAAGAAGGCAGGAGTGTAAAACAAAATTTTCTCTAGGGTAAGGAAAGATAACACGCTTATAAATAAGAAAAGCCAGAAACAGTATTGATAAAGAATTGAGATAGACAAAAAACCTATGAGACACAGGGAACATATTATTCATAAGAACAGAGTATGTTTTCCTTTTCTCAACACAGAATTAATAGCTGAATGTTGTAATGAGGTTTTGTTTTACTAAGACTTCATTACATTTTCAAGACTTGCTACTCTAGAACATTTATTAGCACATTATGAAGTGTTATAAATAATTGAAACTAAGCTGCAGTATTCAGTTGAATAAGTGCTTGCAATTCATTATTATTTTTTTTTGCCCACTCAATAGTCCACGAAATTCAAGAGTTTTCAATAAGTGTGCAGCTCACTAAGCCAATGCGGACACGTCCTGACACTCCCTCACCCAGCTGGCACTCCTGGCTCTGCCAGCTTGGAGCAGTGACCTGTGGTGACTTGCAAGAAGGACTCCCTCCTGGGTCCACTGTTTCCCTGGAGTCACTTGGTACTCACCTCCACAGTGACAGAGTGCCTCAGAGAGAGGTTACCTGGTACAGCTTAACATTTGAGTGATGCAGTTCTGCTGGGAAAAGTGGTATATATTTTGGAAATCCTAAATACAGGGAGGAGAATTGAAGGGATGCCCTGTGATATGTCCCTTGGGACGGGTATGTCTTAGTAAGTTCTGATCACTGCAAGTGACACAACAATGCTCTGAAAACTGTGCAAATAACAAAAACACTGCCCCAGCTGTTCCTTCTTGTATCACCGTCTAATCCCACACTAATTATTAGATGGGAGAAGTTTTTTATAGTTTGATGATCAGGAAGCCATCTTTACCAGATACCAGAAAGACAGTAACTTGTATATCATCCTGATACCCAGACTGATTCAGCCAATCCCTGATTTAGTTCAAAGAGTCAATCAATATTTTCTATAATGTGGTGTGCTGCTTTCAGTTTTGATAAGCAAAGAATTGACTTCTGAATCACTTCTTAGGCACTGAATATAAAACCTCCATATCATTTATTGTTTCAGTTTGATAAGCAACTGTCCTTGAATTGGTCATTGATTAAGCAGAGCTTTTGTCTCAGGTTACAATAGAAACTTGATTGTTACTCCTTTAAAACAGTAGCTGCAGCAATCTAATCAGCTTTTTCATTCCTATAAATTCCAATATGATTTTGTATCCAAGACAAACACAACCATGAGTATTTTCTAGTGTTTTAAATGGGTATATTTCTGTTGTATGTGCTGTGAAAACTCCTAATTCTGTGGTATTTCAGAACCACTTACCAGGTAAAGGTTCTACTTTTTCAAGTGTTACACCTGCAAGCCACCAGAAATTAAAGCCATTGTAAAGAAAATTTATTATAAACTTATGGTATTTTTCTTTTTATGTTTTTATTAGAGAGGTGTTAAATTCTTTAATTCTTGCAAATTCAACCGGTTTTGATACTTTTTCTCTAACCCAAGTCATGGTCTGTCTCTGGCATCAAAGTTAGTTGCTGTGAAAATGATTATCATATCAAAAAACAGGATTATGTCCTCAGGTGAGGAATAATCAGGAGGAGCAGATGAGCTCTTCTGGCTATGAGGTACCATCAGATGGACACAAGAAAGCTTTGAAAAATGCCTTTATATGTTTTTAAGATGATAAGGTTTAATTGAAGATCCATCGATCTGTTTGTCTTCTCCTGAAAAAGATTATTATCTTCAGGTGTTCCATAAATACAGTGTAAAAGTCCCCAGAAGGAAGGTAGCTTGAGCAAAAACATCTTAAAAGAGATGGGGAGAGGGAATAATACTTTCTGCCAGAAAGCACTGTATGAGGAAATTTTTACACAATGTAAATCAAATACTGTTCTTACTGGAGTGGTACCTGTGCTTGACCTTCTGCAGCTGTTTGATCATTAGGGGTTCCAAGTACTATTTTTTGTGCATTTGCAAGCTAAATCAGGCACCCAAAGGACAAGTGCAGTGGCCAAGACTTTGGGAGAATTCCTACCATTCACTGAAGAATCCTGGATCAATGCAGATTGTGAAAACACAGAAATATATTCTGCTCTGCAAGGAATGCCATAATTTTATTATATTGCTTATTACATGGAAGAAACTAAAATTCTTTATTCCCTTTCTGGAATGTTGAAACTTCACTTTTCAAGAACTATTTATAATTCTCTGTGCAATTGCTATCAGGCACTCAAGATCCTAGAGCATCTTACCTGCTTCCAGTGTTTGCTTCTGTGAATAGCACATTGAGAACTTTGCAGATGGCAAACTAAAGTACTTGTGAAAAGACTAAAAATTATGCAGTAATGAATCCTGAAGAACAGTCAGGAATGGAGGAATGTAGTTGAGTCTGGGAAGAAGGATGGGGTGGAAGGAAGGTGGTTTAGGGTGTTTTTTGTCTTTGCTTCTCACCATCCTACTTTATTTTAATTTTTTTAATTGGCAATAAATTATTTTTCCTCAAGTCTACTTTGCCCATGACAGTAACTGGTAAGTGATCTCCCTGTCTTTATCTCAGTTCAGGAGCTTTTCCATCTTATTTTGTCTTCCTGTCCTGTTGAGGAGGGGGAGTTACGGAGCAGATGGATGGGTGTCTGGCAGTCAGCCAAGGTCAACCTACCACATTCAGGTATTTATCCTGAAAAAATAGATACTACTTACACACCTTGGACCACTAGGATATTTCATGACTCCTCCATGGGTCTCTTCACAGACTAACACATCTGTTTGATTTTTCTCATCTCTGACTCATTTAGAGAGCACATGCGAGGTTCAATAATAACTGCATATTGCCATATCTGAAACCATCTGGCTGCTCTGAGACAGAGGGAAAAGAGATAAGAGGGAGAAAGGGAATGAGTTAGAGAGGGGAATACATAAAGATAGAGGGGGGCTGGCTGTGGCTCCGTTTGCTGTGCAGACTGAGGGTGGGATCCTCTTGCCTAAACCTCGACATCTGGTGTCATTCAAGGCCACCCATTAACTCCTATGTTAGTGCATCGGCCTCTGACCACTACTCTAGAAAGGGATGCTTGCCTCATTTCTGCTACCCTTTTCTGGCTATCCTGAACACCCTGTGTAATCCCAAATGGTCCTGGGCACAAACATGTATTCAACCAAATCATGACCCCACTCTTTATTGACTGTAATGGGAGTGCAGGCACCTAGCACAAATTTATGTATCTTAACCTCCAACTGAATCTCCCTCCTAAATTTAGCTACGTTAGTCTCAAACTGAATTCTGCTTTCATAAATCTACTTGCAGATTTCTGGACACTGGCCAGATTCAGTCTAGAAGCTGTTTAGCTGCATTACCAGGGCACTAAATCTCCTCAATTCCATCTGGGGAAATGGATTATTTCCCTACTGTTGCCCTCATCCCTTTCTTTTTGGCTGCGTGGCTATAGCCATTGCTGCAAATAGCCATCATGGCTCAGGGTCAGGAAAACATGGCAAATTAGATTCACACATCCAGACCTCTCACTGTGTGGGCAGAGTAAAAGTGTGACTCGCTGCACTTACCAGTATATATGTGCTCATTATCAAAATCAAAAGAGAAAATGTTTTGATTCTACACTGATGTGCAATGGCACAAAAATCTGGGCACCTTTTATTACACCTTCAGAGTTAAGCAATCCTTCCCTACATTGCTCTAGTAAGGAAGTCTTCTTGCTGTTTTCAGCAGACTGCCATTTGTATTAAAAGATTTTTTTTGCTAAAACCAGTAAAAGCTAAGCAATGGAAAAAAAATTCTCGGAATATCCACTGAAGTCCTGTTTTTGTAATTATAAGCTTAGACTTGGAATGATTTATTTTTAACAAAGTAGTTCAACAGAATAGTTATCTATTAATTTTAAAAAATTCAGTAGGATGCCCCATCTCATAATAAATTAGATGCTCTGTATCTTTTGAAGAAATAATGAGTAATATGAATAAAAATATTACATTTGTGATTGGCAGAAAAATTAATGTTTCTAATAATATAGCATGCAGCTACACCCAATGAAATCTATATATGTGGAGAGCCATGATATGACAGATGCCATTATTTCTTATCCATCTGTTCATCTTCTGGTTTGTATTATAAGCTATGTCCATGTACCTTGCTGAGAAAAAAAAAAAAGCCCAAAACTTTTTTCCCCCTGCTTTTTTATTGCTGTTACCTCACATTTAGAAAGGATTTAGTTAAATTGTACTTTTTCTAGTACTTGTATCATCAGTAAATTGTACCTAAATTGTAATTTACAAGGGCATTCAGTTGCACACCAGAAACAAGTGTGTAGCTTAGGGCATGCTGAGGCCAATTGCAAAAGTAAATGGTGTTATATAACCGCAGGAGAAGGTGTAATTTGTCTTCAGATCTTTTATGACAGAGTTGTATCACAAGATTGAGATCACAAAGCTTTTGTTATCTCTGGCTGTTTTTTCTAAGCTGCCGTTAGTGAGAAATAATAATTTTGGACATATTTAAAGTCACCACAACACAATTTTTACAATCAGTTTTCTGAACATATCTATGCTATAATCCTTCACACAAATATTTTTTTACTGTAATATGCTAGCTAAGAGGGACACTCAACAAAACACATTTACTTGACATTGTCTTGCATGTCCATTCACAAATTAGCATAATATCGAAATTAAGTTTACCAGCCGCTTCCGTTTCCTACTACTGCCCTGTCAGTGGCTCTGCTAAACTCATTTAAGGACAACAGATGGACTTGCACAGTATGTGCCAAATTATTCACACAATTCCAGAACTTCCTTTATTTACCTTTAAGCAGTTGGAGACAGAGGTTGTCATGTGCTGAGGAAATACTGCCACAAATGTTTGAGGTAACTAAGAGAGCCAAAAAGTATATTTATAAGTATCCTTAGATTTGTACCCATCATCATTCTCCAAACTCAGTTTTGAATTTTCAGCTCCAAGGGGTTCAGCCAAAGTTTCCTCAAGGTACATGAAGAATGTGGGAAGGCAGATAGAGAGGTCACGCCAGCAGCTGTAGGGCAGAACTGAGGAGCTCTGCTATCCTGTGCCATGTAGCTATCCTGGAGCACCTGGGGAGCTGGGACCTTGTCTTCTGAGGCTGTAAAGGAGGTGGGTGTTGTTCAGAGCTTGTTCTTAGCCTCTTATTGCTGCAGCTGCATTTCTACTAATGATGTTTAAAACTAGTGCAGGTATGTCCACACGAACACACATGTGTAAACATGTGTAAGCAGCCAAAAAACATTTGGAGATTTACAGGACATAAATAGTACACTCTCATTATTTAGATGTCTGTTAATAATTACATTCTTGTCATTTCCCATCACTTTCCCCATTTTCAGCAACTTGTTTCTCTTTGACTTACAGTTGTTGCTATGATGATGTTGTGTGGAAAGTAATTTAACTGCAGGTCATTCACTGTTTTTGAAGATCGCCAGAAAGGTGCTGGCATAAACTTAATGGAAGAATATTTGTGCCTCTTCTCTGTTAATTTGTTTTTCCTTAAAAAAAGACCAATTATCAAAACCTCTAGGTTGTTGTGAAACAAAGTTAGGAACTGAACTGCGTTCCTGTCTGGAAATTTCAAAACCTGTAATATTACAATGCTGACTCCTAAATACACTCTTTGGTCTCAGTACTTTAAGTTTAGGGATGACTGTGAAATTAACTACAAAGACTTGTCTTGGATTTATACATTTGTAACTCTTTGGACCTTTTACACATATCCCTGCATGCTGAAGTGACCGTGAAGAGAGGAGAGGAGAGGAACTGTCATTTATTCCCCTTTTCTTGCACACTTTGCCATTTTTCTATGCTGCAATATCAGATATACCTTCCATTCAAATACAGAGAGACATTTTGATTTATTTGGCTACACATATGAGTTGTGTATTTAAGCCCAAGTGTAGAATGTGGCCTTAATTACCAATTTCAGATCTCCAATTTTGTTCTTGACTTTTTATCTTACCTTAGGATCCATCACAGCAAATCTAATACTTGAGTAAAACTTATGCCAATATATTCATTTTTCTCTCATAACCATTGAGCCTTTGCTCTCAACGTTTTATGTTCCATTAAGTCTGTTATTAAATGTGACCTTCCAGCTTTCTTTGGAGGATCTTTTCCTATTTTTAGTAACTGTATTCTATTCTTTGTTCCCCCAAGAAAATGAATGCTTTTATTACTATTCTTTTACTATGAAACAACTTAGAATATTTTAGCAACTTCCAGAACCATTCATGATATTTATAAAAATGCATGTTTTACCAAATAAATCATTATGACTGTCTCAGAATGTGTTCTCCTATAAAAAGAACAAATCTCTTCCTCAAGCTTTCTAGCATTCTTGCTTTCCTAGAGTTGACCTTAAACTATCATTTGCAATTTTGATTTTTGTCTTTTTGTTTTAAGTCATTGGATTAAAGCAAAAGATTATTTAGAACCTAGAAGTCATCTGCCTCTGAGCTGTTGTACACTAATCAGAAATATAATTTAGGAGTTCATCCACCCATTACAAACAAAATAGAATAAGTAAAGCTGAGAGTTACCATCACATTACAAGACCAGAGATAAGACATTTCACTCTGCGTAACTACTCTATGGCAATTTGTAAATAAGAAATATTTTGGAAATAACAGTGCAGATGTCATTCATATAAAACAAGTATAAGGAAAAGCTGGTTGCATAACTCATACGTAAAATAATGATCATATAGTGGCATAGTGCAAGTAGGAAGGGATAAAATCAGGACTGAAAGCATTGTGTTTCAATTAACAAGACATAAAAGACAGTAAGAAAAACTTTATATTGGAACTAAGAAGGGAGCAAAAGGAAAGGAAAGATGTATAAAACCAGAAAATAATGACTGGAACAAAGAAGAAATTTCTCTTTGCTTGAATCTTTCCAGGAAAAGTGAACTGTGACCAGATTCACTAAGTTAATTTCAAAAATGAATAGAAATTTAGGGCAAAGTCCAGAAAGAGGAGTTTAGAGAATATTGAGATAACATAGAAACATGAAAATTCAGAGAGTCTGATGAATGTGTCTAATAAACTAACCAAAGCACTCTTTGAATTACCAAAGTTTAACTTTGAAATTGCTCTAAGAACAGATGAAATATCCCTGGCCTGAAAAAGAACAAAATATATGTTAAAGAGTAGAAAAGACACCTTTAGGAATTCTGGGTACATAAGTGTACTTCAAGTGCTTTGAAGTATTTTTAAATCAGCAAGAAAATATTTACAGAAAACTAAATTTTAATGAAGTGAAAGAAAAAAAGAAAGTGTAAGTTTTTTCTGGATCATGACGAATGAGTCTAAATTCATTCTTTGACATGAAGGGAAGAGGAACTAGATATTACAGAGAGAAACAGAAGCCTTTGAATGCTTTTGGCACTGTGCTATATTACATCACTGTAAAAGGTGCTGAAATCTTCATCAGAGATTTTGAAAACAAATTAAATTGTCATTTGCTGGGGATTTCTTGGGCAAACTAATCCTCTCTCATTGCAGAAGCTTGACTGGATGATTTCTGGGGGCTCAATGTAATTGTTTTGTTTTGTACCCTGTATTCAGCTACTGTTCACAACTGCATTGTCTGACAAAGGAATAACAGTGAAACTTTGGCAACAAGTATGATTGCTTTCGCGCTTCCACGTGAAGACCACATTGAGTCAGGCCATTTTCCTCCCCATATTTCTGGAATCCATAAGCTACTGGCTGCAATCTGAAGAAGTGACTATTTACACAGACATGTTTACAAATAAGCTTGGATCCTTCTTGCCAGGTTGTCAAAGTGGAATTCAGTTCAGTGCATGTTAAGTATTGAATTCAGGATCTTGGGCATTTTTGCAGGCAGTGTTGAATATTATGCTGCCAGGACTATTTTTTCCCCCAGTATCTAATATAAAACAGTTAATTTAAACCTCATTTATCCACTAAATTGCACGTAACTGCAGCTGGGTTCATTAAAATGAGTTGCAGTCATATCTTTAGGTACACAGTAGATGTATTAAAAAAAAAAAAAAAGCCTGACAAGCACAATGTTCACAAATATTCACAAATCACTCACAATCATGGTTTCCACAGTGTGCTTTTCATGGAAGTGAGTTTTTTTCCCTGGACTTTTTATCTATATTTGCAAACATATGGAATTAGCTTAGTTCTAAAATCAGACCTCTAGAAAACAATATTCACCATAAAAATAGAGATTTAGTTAAAACTGTGAGGTAATCAAACTGGCAGGTGAGCAGAAGCAAATGGGATAAACCAGCAGACATTATAAAACCCCAAATATTCAAATGCAAGTCTACCAGACAAAAACTGTTAAACCTGCATTGTTTTGTCCCAATAACAGCAACAATTTATGTGCAGTGCTGAGCAAGCTGTTGTTCATTTTGCTCTGATACAGACATAGGAACCTGATATCCTATAATGCAAAAGTTCAAAGATACATGATCTATCTCAGATGCTTGGGACCTTGGATTTTGGATATCTGATTAATAAGGCAATGATGTCTGGACATGAATTAATTGAAATACTGATTAAGGAAGTGGTTAGTCTAACAATGTGTAATATCTTTATATTAAGGAAAGAAAAAACTTTGCCTGTCTTTACAAGACTACTGGAGTAAATATTAAACTTAATACATTCCAAATATGAATGAAAAAAATATTTTATTGATCTGTATAGCACCTAAAGTTACAGAAGTTTTGGACCTTTCTTGAATATTACATTTTGTATGCTGTTCTGGTCAACAAAAGAAAAGTTTAGTTGTTTTCCATATGATTTAGAGGCTACTTGTCCATTTACGTATAAAAGTCAGTTTACAAGAATGTCACTTATTGCTGTTTGTTTTGTTTAAAAAAAAATTATGATCTGTGACATTACTGAGTCAAACTCAGGCACCTTCCCCATATCAGTGAGTTAATGTCAATTGAGGATCAAATTTTCTAGCTGATAGGAACACAGATTTTGTATCGTACTTTTGCTTCTGTGTGATTATGCAGGCAAAATAAGGCCACATATGTGAGGTAGCCACAGCAATGGAGAGGCTATCAAAATGATGGTGTTAGAAAAGAATTGTTTTCTGATTAATATTAGCCTGCTTTTGCTCTGTATCTCAAGAGCACAGAGAGAAATAAAAATCTGCCACCACTCCACAAGATATTACTTTCTGTTTATTTTCTTTTCTAAGACTATCTGGGAAACAATTTATAGTGTAATTCTCTCTTTTTAATTATTCAAAGAATCTGAAGCTTTCAATTTTCCAGCCAAATTCTTAGTCTCTGCCTAAGATAGATTTTATTTGCAAACATACAGCAAGTAGAGTAAATCTTTGGACCTTCTTAATTATCTAAGGAGGGAAATCTTTTGAAAAGGTAATAGCCTGAATAGTAGAAGACCAAAATTGTAATGTGTACTTTGTCATAGAAAATGTAATTCAGAAGAACTTTGCACAAACTTTTGCCAGACATAATTCGTTTGAATTGGCTGAGTTATTACAAAGTGTGTGCTGGTTTTAGTTCTCTCTCTCAGTCTACTCCCCCCACCCCCCCGGTCTACTGACTTTTTCTTCCTTCTGTTGAAACAAATGGTTTTGCCATTCAGTGGAGGAGGACTGATATTTAAGTAGATGAGTATTTTGTACATAAGTGCACAGTTAAATAATTGTACATTATTTTCTCATGTTATACTAGCGTTTATAGTGTGTATGTTTCCCTAGTGTTTTCCATGAGAACATGTGCAAATTCTGTCTATTCCCTTCCATTAACCACAAAATCTACCATCCTGATAGATGAAATCAATACTGAAACCTATAATCCTGAGCAAAATTTTTGCAAACAAAGGTTTTCAGGTTAATTATGCTTTTGTAATACTATGTCAGTTATACAATAACTACTTCCTATAGTTTTGGAATTTATTACTTTAAACACTTCTGAAGCTGAGATGTGTTTGCAAACTGAAGCATTTTCCTAGAAATGTGACTGCTACAACAGATTTTAATGGATTATTTGGAGATATATTCTAGCATTTAGCGAAAGTGGATATTTACAATAGAAGTATTTTTTTCAAATTTCTGAAGTTCAGGAATGAGAGCTGTCACAGCAAGTTACAACATAGTAATAGCAGCATCAGCTGTGCATTTTACACATATACATGGCTGTCTGACTAGGAACATAGTGATATAAACTGCTTAAGCAGAAGAACTATTTAAACTGTCAAAACACATAGGGAAATAACCTCTGAAAATAAGATCAGGAGAAGGCAGTGACGAGAAGTTGGAGGTACTAAGCTGTTAACCCAAACCAAAGCATTTATGTGTCCATCTTCCCTTGAGGCATGTCCCCACAATTATTAAAGAAATTCTGTCGCAAATTTGTCCCATGAAAATCTGTTCTACATCCATCCTTTCTCCTTCTGCAGCTAACTTTTGTTCCTAAAACAGGTTATCTTCCTGAAAATTTAATTCAGCTTGAGTTTGAGGCATCTGGGTTAAACTTTAATTCTGAGAGGTCTCTAAGATTTCAGAATTAAGTGGACAGCTCTTGCAATGACTGCAAAAGGCCCGTAGAAGAAATTTGTAATGCTTTAATATCTTAAGGCCACGGCACTGACACAACTTTCTTTACTTGTTTTATGTTTTGTTTGGCTTAATCTGTTTCTTAGATGGTTTATTACTAGGGTTTGTTAACATGGGAGTTGTGCTAACACAGCTTTATTGTTGCTGGTGTCAGCTGAGTATTTCTACAAGGCACAGCATTACTAATAACTGTAGAAGTTGTCCCTCCATACTGCACCAAACCTCACAGTGTGTATTCTTGTATCTCAGGTAACCTAAGAAGTACACATCAACATTTTTATTGATGACTGCCCATTTACTATGTACTACACTGCACATATTCTATACTGTATCCTACCACGGGGAGTACAGTGCCTTAAAATCGATCACAAAGAGTCACCCGATGGATCAAGAAGTGGCTGAAAATCTTGCAGTTCGGTGCATCTGCACCTACAGCTAGTCAACAAGATGGAATACACTGCCTAGGGAACATTGGGTAATTCTACACAGAAAGTTTCATATTGTCAGTTATTGTCAGTTTAATTAAGTTCAGACTCATGCCTAAAAATAAACACTTTATTCCGTAACTTCAGTGCTCTGACACTAAAGGTATTGAAGTCTGGGATTTCTGGCATTTCTGGATGGCATTTCCAAGCGACTATGATTGCCTCCTTATGCCATGTAGATGGAAGGAGAACTAACTGTGGCTCTAACCCAGAGATCTGGAGAGGAGAATTTCACCCAGGCAGTTCTTGGAACTCACCTCCCATTCTGCAATAACAGTTAAAGACAACCAGCAGCACCTTTTAAAATTGTTTCTTAATGTTCCTTATCACACTAACACTCTCAGATTGCTTTTAATTTTTCCCTGAAATCACCCAAGAGCTTTCATACAAAAACTTTCTCAAGTTACAGGAGGAACTTTCTCTCAGCTTTTAGTTCTTACCCTAGTCTGATTGCACTGCCAGCTTCACCTATGAAAAATGCTTAGTTTGCACTAACTTAGCAAGTCTACTGCAAATTTGAAAACATGCTGTGAGCCAGCTGGAGACCAAAAGCAAAATTACCTGATGATGTAGAGGTTTTGGGTTTGTTTGGTTTGTTTATTTTTACAGTTCTCAGTGAAGTCCTAAGGTTATCTTTCTCAGAGTTGCCAAAATGTAGTCACACCAACTCAAAAAGTGCATAAAAGACATGCTTTTCTTATGACATGTAAGAGAAAGGGGCAGTAGCATCACATCCTTCTTTCAAAATCCTGGTACTGAACATGCCAAACTATATTAATAGTCTATTGATATGTGACACACACTCCAGCAGGATAATGGTCTGGGGAATGTGGGTGTGGTGAAGAAAGAAGAGAAGAAATTATTCTGTAGGCAAATGGTTAGATCATTGTGTCATGGTTCCTGTCCCCGCTCCCAAAATATGGTGTAGTCACTGGCTAATAAACTAGTGCTAACAAAAGCAACAACGTATTGTTGAACATCTCTGAAAATTTGTCACTAAAAACTAAATCACTTAAAAAACTGGATATGAGATGGGCAAGGGGCTTGGGGAGTATTCTTGTACTGAGGTGCCTGCCACCTTTAGCTGTCCAGGCTTGGTTTTGTCTGGCTCCTGTTTCCTTTCATCTTCTTGTAAGTGCTCACGAAACATCCCTGTTGGATTTAAGGTAATCACAAGGAATAACATTTATTAAAGGACATATTATGTGAAAGTTATTTTTTCTGGGAATATGTATTGCCCAAATGCATGCATTTAGAAGACTGAGATTTTACTGCCAGCATTCTATTTATTTCTTCCACTGGCAGTGTATGAAGGTGTTCTCACTAAGTCATTACCAAATTTCATTTATTTCTTGGCATACTCTCACAACAATCTTTTCTTCACCTTTCCTACCTGTATCAGCCACCTTTGACTGCAGCCAGCCAGGTGGTTCACTAGCTGACTTAATAACTTATAAATTCAGCTTGCATTACAGTTTCTGCAGAACACACTCACTACCAACAGAATTTTCCCAGCTAGAGTAATAAATGGGGTTACCTCAGGGTTTAAACAAATGTGAAGTGTGTCCTTAATGCAACCAGTTTAATCAAGCATGTCACTGAGTTCTTCTAGTATATTATTTTCATTTAGCTCACATGAGACCTCCATTATGCTTTTGATCAGTTTTAATTCTTCAGAAACTTTAATCCCTGGCACAGGCTAAGCCTCAACATTCACAATGAGAAAATAGAATAATTCCTGTTTCCCTTTATAAAGAGAAGGGTGGACCTTTAACACATGAATGTTTTGTGCCTTCATTTACTGTTGCATCCATAGAATTTTTTTAAACTTTCCTATACTTGCAATGAAAAGCCAAATTTGGATATTGTCATTATTTAGTTATCTAAAGCAAATGTCTATAGAAACCTGCAGCTGTATTTATCTGAATTTGTGACAATTTTTCTGCATATTGTATACTTCAGTTACCTCTACTATTCAAATACTCAAGTACATTTCTGGGAGTACAAAGGATTCCACAGTGTGCTTAAGTAACAGGTTCACCATTTCCTTTCAAAATATTTGACAGCATCCTTACAACTGAAGATGTAAATTTCTACTGAAATTTGTTTGTGAAGGAGTATAACAGCTTATTATGCTTGAAACTGGGTACAAATTCTGAAACTAAACCAAGAGAAAACAGGCAATTTTGAGTTAATATGTATTGGGTTTTTTAGAATGATAATTCTGTATAGTCAGTTAAGAGGTCAGAGAATCTCATGGGCCACGCAGGGACCGATTCATTCAAAACCTAGTAATAACTGAGGTCAGATGTTAAAATCAAATTCAGGTGCGGAAATGCCTTTGTGTTTCAGGATAGATCCAAGGTCATTAGATTGTTTCTACTGAATGACAAATGTTTCATTCTTAGTGTGAACCTTCTGAAAATTGAGAAATGTACATGCCTTTACAGTTATTGACACAGTGTTTACCTGATTGATTACTTTAGTGTGTTTTAAAACTTAATACATATCTTCAAATGTTCTTGGAGGTTTGATTTTGGCTTTCTGTCTCTTCTTTGTGTTGCAAAAAACATTGCTTCAAATCCATGTATTGGTTTTCTGATAGCTGTTGCTGGTCACATAGTTACTTTGCATCTTTTTTCATCTGAAGTTCTGAAGGTCAAAGAACTTTATCTCAGCCTGACTGGTCAGACTGTCATATACTGCCTAGATCTGCCTTTGTTGCCACTTCTGTATACATCATAGTTTAAGACAAACTGTATATGTATCATATGAATTATAAATCAAGTGAGGAAACATGGTCGAATATAGGGGAAACTGATTTCTTTATGAATCTGGTATAATTTGTTCTCCATAAATTATGTAAACTTTGAAATCCAAAACCTTAATGGTAGCATTTTACATGAAAGTGTAACTAACTTACACTTTTAAAAAGTAGACAAACTGAGAAGTGTGGGCTAGATAAGTGGACAATGAAGTGGACTGACAATTGGCTGAACTGGCAGGGTCAAAGAGTTTTGAGCAGCAACATGAAATCCAGCTGAAGGTGAGTCACTAGTGGAGTACTCCAAAGGTTGATACTGGGCCAATATTAACACCTTCCTTGATGACCTGAATGATGGGACAAAGTGCTCCCCCACCAAGTTTGTAGATGATACAAAATGAGGAGTGATTGATACACTAGATGGGTGTGCCACCGTGCTGAGGGACCTTGACAGGCTTGAAAAACAGGACTGCAGAAATCTCATGACGTTCAAGAAAGGAAAATACTAAGTCCTGTACCTGGGGAAGAATAACTCCAGGCACCAGTACATTCTGAGTTCTGACTGGCTGGAAAGTAGCTTTGCAGAATGAGGTCTGACAGTTCTAGTGGACAAAAAGTTGACCATGAACAAGAAATGTGTTCTTGTGTCAGAGAAAGCCAACAGTCTCCTGTGATGCATTAGGAAGAATGTTACCATGAGGTCAAATAGTCCCCTGTGCTGTCCCCTCTGTTTGGCAAGACACATCTGGAGTGCTGTGTCCAGACCTGGGCTTCCCATACAGGAGATACATAGGCAAAGCAGGGCAAGTCCACTAAGAAATGAAGAGCCATGAAGGTGATTAAGCTGTTGAAGAATCTGTCACAGGAAGAGGCTGAGAAAACTGGAACTTTTTATCCTGGAGAAGAGAAGACTCAAGGAGCATCTTATGAAAATGTATAAATATGTGACAGGGCTTTATAAAGAAGACAAAGCCAGGCTTTTCCCAGTGATGCCCAGTGACAGGACCAGAGGCAACAGGCACACACTTTAACACAGGAGTTGCCATCTGAACATCAGGAAACACTTTTTCACTGTGTGGGTAACTAAGCAGTGACACAGGTTGCCCAGAGAGGCTGTGGAGTCTCAATCTTTAGAGATATTCAAAACACAACTGCATGCAGCACTAAGCAGCCTTCTGTAGGTGTCCCTGCTTGAGCAGGGAGGTTGGACTAGACAGACTCCAGAGGCTCCTCCCAATTTCAGCCATTCTGTGATTTTGTGATAATCAACTCATGGGAAGCATAGTAAATGAACAGAGAAGTGGAAGAAAAATATAGGAAAGGGACTAACTAGAAGAAAATAAATTGCCTGACTGGCAATTTCAAATAAGGACAGTTAAGCTTACCGACACCACTGATTCAATATCACTTTACATCAGAAGAGTAGGTTCAAGATGGCATTTTTTCTGATTTACACTGTTAACCTTAGACCCACTTTACTAATGATCATTCTCCTACCCACAAATTTATCTGAGTGATAAAGAGTGCTTTGAAAAAGCAGTAAAATAAATAGTTTGGTAATCATAAGGGACAGGTAAAGTCAGCATAATGGAGGAAATTCCAATCCTGATTTTAGTTGCTTGTCAATCTGTTATTTAATTTGATTTGGTAAGATTTGGTTATTTTAATGGTATCAGTTACTGTGTTGCATGTTTCAAGCTAATGCATCCAATAGAGAAGGATTTTTTAATTCTAGACAAATGCTTCTAAAATATTAGGTATTTCATATTTGGGCACGTACTCTTAAAAAGTCATTGCATATTTTAAATATTTCACTACACACCTGTGTGTTGTTGCACTTTTAAGGCGCTGAACTATATCCCACTGGAAAACTTACGACCAAATTCATGTTGTACTTCATTTAATACCTATTTCCTACAAAGCTTCCAAATAAACAAAACTAATGCATCATGTTAACTAAAGGCTGAAAGAAGCAGATCCCTAAAAAATAACATTTTAACAGAGTTCCAGTAAGTTATCCTGCTGAGCATCAGATCTCCAGTCTTCAGCAGCTTGATTCTTGAGCCCACCTTGATCTAAAGTGTTTGTCAGGACTACCATATAGCACCTGAGCTTAATCAGCATTTTCAACAATGAAGCTGCTCAGAGAACAGGTCTCTAAAATGCCAAAACAGCTTTGAAGTAAAAGATGAGAGGCTTAATTAAAACAAAAAACATAACCAAACAAAACCCTCCCAAAAGTTGGATCATGTTTATGAGAGAGAAAATGGACCAGTGAAGAATGGAGGGAACCTATTACAGATGGAGAACAAGAGGTAAGGGATGGAGAGGGAAACTGAAAGGAAGAAATATCAGGTAACTAGGAAAATATATATATAACTATGTATCAGTAGAAGTTATAAGTTACTGATCTAAGTTATAGTCTTATATCTTGTATCAGTATGATTTGATACAGATTAGAAATACTGTATGAAATATGAAAATCAAGAGAAAGAATTGAAGAATCACAGAATGGTCTGGGTTGGAAGGGACCTCTGGAGATCATCTAGTCCATGCCCCCGCTAAAGCAGGTTCACCTAGAGCAGGTTACACAGGACCACATCCAGGTGGGTTTTGAATGTCTCCAGAGTAGGAGACTCCACAGCCTCTCTGGGCAGCCTGTTCCAGTGTGCTGTCATCCTCAAAGTAAAGAAGTTTTTCCTCATATTCAAGTGGAACTTTCCATGTTGCAGTTTGTGCCTATTGCCCCTTGTCCTGTCGCTGGGCACCACTGACAAGAGTCTGGCCCTGTCCTCTTGATACTCGCCTGTAAGATATTTGTATGCATTGATAAGATCCCTTCTCAGTCTTCTCCAGGCTGAACAAGCTCAGCTCTCTCAGCCTTTCCTCATAAGAGTCCTAAGTCCCCTGATTATCTTTGTAGCTCTCTGCTGGACCCTCTGCAGCAGTTCCCTGTCTCGAACTGGGGAGCCCAGCACTGGACACAGCACTCCAGATGTGGCCTCACCTGGGCAGAGCAGAGGGGGAGGATCACCTCCCTCCACCTGCTGGCCACAATCCCTAATGCACCCCAGGGTCCCATTGTCCAAGAAGCAATAATAAGCTCAGAAAATTATCCTATGAGTAAATCAAAAGCAGTCTTCTGGTTTCAAAGATTTGCAATGTAATAAATAAGATATTCTCTAATAGGCCATATGGGTTTTGAGACCACTGAATTCACCTTTCAGTGCTTTCCAGCAAGAAATGTCCTCTTAAAAAAATAAAAGTTAATAGCTTTCACATAAAAATATGAATGGTAGCTTTAAGAAAAAAGGAATGGTGTTGTAAGATACCAAGGATGAATGGGAAAAAAGAGGGAATAACCTTAGGAGGAGAAGAAAAAATGTAAAGAGGAAAATAGAAAGATGTGATGTTACTTCTGGAAATAAAATAACAAATCACAAATGAAAAGCTACCCTCAAAAAAAGATTCTTTTTTTTCTAACCTTTTTTTGGTGACTGCTTATGGGGTCCTGTGTTAATGTCCTTAATTTATCTGATGGTTTTCAGATTTGTTGAAACTTCACAAAGAAATATTTCCAAAAGATCTTTCTACTAGTGTGTGGAGGAGTGAGCACAAAGAAGATGTAAAACTGCTGCAGGAAATGTGAAGAAAAGGATTCATAAGGAAGAGGAGAAGGGGAACAAAGGATGCAGACTGTCTGCAGGCTAGGTGCAGACACCAGTAGAAAAGCAGAATCAGTATTAATGCTACTTATTTTTTTATTAAAATACATATGCTATTGTTTCTTTACTAGCTTGTTGCTATTTTGTTTTGTCCTGGCATTTAATCTACTAAACATTTGGGGAAAAAAAGGCAAAATTCTGCTGGGATGTTACATCTGAAATCACCTGTATTTGAACAGGTAAAATGCTTCTGTGTGGGATTTTTTTTAATCACCTATTTAGATGAACAGTGGTTTGGGATGTAAAAATAAGGTCGTCTACTATACTGAAAAATATGGGATAGGTGAAAGCTACAAACAGAGACAGGGTTTCTCACGCACAATAGCCTTTCAAAGGGCAACCGTCTCATGTTAAGTGAAACTGTTGTCTGCTTACAGAGTCTTTGGGCAAAGAGAGTAGAAAGGAATGTGTATATCCCCATTATTTGTAGTTGAACTAAATTCAGCTATTAGAGACACCCTGTAAAAACTGAGTAACAGCACTTAAACCAAATGTTGTGAAAAAGATGGTATTTTCACATTTCAGGTCTATAGCCATTATACAAGGATGCTTTTAGAAGCATTTCTAAATTTTCAAAGACACACAAAAAAACTACACCCTGTGGCTACATGAAATCCAGACCATTTGCACCATCTCTCAGAAAAATACTATTTTTCAGTCACCTGTAAACAGGGAAAGCTGCAAAGACACATATACTATGGTTCTATGCTTCTGTGTCCTGCTGCAGTTTCCAGCTCATTTTAGTCTAAATTTTAGTCTTTCCTGGTTAAATGATGCAGGAGAACCTGTCACATAGCAGCAGCTCCAATGGGTTTGTGAAGTAAATCCACTGAGCAAATTTCCTGCATGTTCCCGGTGGATCTCTGGGTTTTTTCAGTAATTTGCCTGTCAGTCACCACACAATTAAAGAGCTACCTGGCTGTGGCAGCTTGAACCCTTGAATCTGACAAGAGGTGGTTGGAGAAGTTAACTTGGAAAACAGTTCAAAAGAAACAACTCCAAATACCACATCAGTCATCAGTGGTCTTCCGCAATCTTCATTAGAAATACAACAGGATATCAGATATTATGAGATTATCACAAAATTATGCATGTTATTTTAAATGATATTTAATTTTAAGAATAATAAATGCAGATCACACTGTCTGGGAAGAAAAAGATATTGTAATTAAATAGAGCTTGTAAGTAGGAAGATAAACCTAGCGTAAAAAATCAGCATCAAAGAATCTTTAGATGTCAAAAGACAAACAATTCCTAAAAAGTTCAAACAATTCTTTATTTGCATTTTTCAAGTAACCAAAGCCTCAAGAAAACAGGGCTCTTCCCAAATAATTTAGAGGATAAAGGAAAAGAGAATATTCCTGGCAAGTCTGTATGTAAAACTGTTTGCGCTCATGGACATACAATTAATCCCAGTAAAACTGTAGGAAAAGGGATCCAGGCTGAGGTTCTCTTTCTGATTGACAGTATTTTCAAGAAGTAGTACTGGTTTGGTCCTCGATTCCTAACTGAGAGGTGTGTCAGGTAATACCTAAAAAACAGCTGGGACTAGAATTTACCTGATGTCAATCTCATTGAGCTCTCAGTTTGCATTTTCCTGCTGTTATGATTCTATTTTACAACTTGCTTCTAATTTAATAGCAAAGAATTTACTCCTTTGCCTTGTGTAGTGAATTTGCATGGCAAGGTTTTGATAGCAGAGGGGCTACAGGGGTAGCTACAGGAAGCTGCTAGAAGCTTTCCCTACATCAGACAGAGCCCATGCCAGCCGGCTCCAAGGTGGACCCACTGCTGGCCAAGCCTGAGCCTATTAGTGACAGTGGCAGTGCCCCTGGGATAGCATTTAAAAAGGAGAAAAAGCTGGTGCACAACAACAACTGCAGCTGGAGAGAGGATTCAGACTATGTGAGAGGAGCAGCCCTGCAGACACCCAGGTCAGTGCAGAGGGAGGGGCAGGAGGTGCTCCAGGTGCTGGAGCAGAGATTCCCCTGCAGCCCATGGTGAAGCCCGTGGTGAAGCCCATAGTGAGGCAGGCTGTGCCCTGCAGCCCGTGGAGGTCCATGGTGGAGCAGATCTCCACCTGCAGCCTGTGGAGGACCCCCACACTGGAGCAGATGGATGCCCTAAGGAGGTTGTGACCTGCGGGAAGCCTGTGCTGAAGCAGGTTTGCTGGCAGGACCCATGGACCTGTGGAAAGAGAAGCCCACACTGGAGCAGGTTTGCTGGCAGAGCTTGTGACTCTGCAAGTGACCTACACTGTAGCAGCCTGTTCCTGAAGGACTGCACCCTGTGGAAGGGACCCACACTAGAAAAGTTCATGAAGAACTGCAGCTTGTGGGAAGGACTCACGTTGGAGAAGTTCATGGAGGACTGTCTGCCATGAGAGGGACCCCACACTGGAGCAGGGGAAGAGTGTGAGGAGGAAGTCGCAGCAGTAACAATGTGTGATGAACTGACTGCAATGCCCATTCCCCGTCCTCCTGTGCCACTGGTGGGAAGGAGGCAGAGAAAATTGGGAGTAAAGTTGAGCCCGGGAAGAAAAGAGAGGTGGAGGAGAAGGTGTTTTTAAGTTTTGATTTTATTTGTTATTATTGTACTCTGATTTGAAAGGTAATAAATTAAATTAATTTCCCCAAGTAGAGACTCTTTTGCCCATGATGGTAATTGGTGAGTGACCTCCCTGTTCTTATCTCAACCTATGAGCTCTTTGTTCTATTTTCTCTCCCTGTCCAGTTGAGGAGGGGAGCAATAGAGTAGCTTTGGTGGGCACCTGACATTCAGTCAAGGTCAAACCACCACACCTTGCTAGAATACATTTATTCTCCTGGTGGATAAAATAAGATAAACTCAGGTGTATTTAAAAAATCTGCTCCACTACAGACTCATATTAATCTGAAACTTTGACATGGATCTTCTTTTTCAAAGAGCAGCATGCATATTCTCACTGCCTCTCTCTTCTGCTTTCCGTTTTCCCCAGTAACAAACCTGTTAATGCTAGTATAAGTTGTCAGTCTGAGCAGCCTTGGTCTATGTACACTTCAACACAGACAACGAACTGACGCTGAAGCTGATGTATACCATAATGAGATAATGTTCTTTTATTGCCTCATCCTAGAGGCGCTCAACAACTTTTTCCACAGTAACGTGTCAAATAAGAACATACCACAGCTGCACTAAGATTTAAAATATATCCTCTTGGGTCTATTGCTTTATTTGGTATGGTATCAAGATGATGTGAGTAGAATTCACTTGTGGCTCAGTTTTCATTTTGTTGTATGTTCTGGCATATTGTTCTTTTGTACCTCAAATGGACAGGCTTGATGGTAACGGCTTAAATTAGTCTCCCGTAACAGACATATACGTGACACACACATTACCTTACAAAGTCCATAGAAATGACCAGAATCCAGTTCTTCTAAGCCCTATCCCTGTTTTTAGAGACAAAAACATAACTTTCCACTAGCAGGCACCAGTTCCTGCTCATATGCATTTGCAAATGGATGATCTTCTTATCTAGATACATTGAAGCAGGTGCTGCTGTATTATGAATTCAACAATCAGTAGGATTTTTTTGTTATTATTTGTAGAGTGAAGTTAGTAAGGATTATAGTTCAAACACGAAAGTTTGAAATTGAATTGCAAGATATTGAGATGACATTGGAAAGCCTCAAATTTTTATTATCCTTGCTATAAAGCAAAGGAATATCTGCTGAAAAGAAATGCTTAACTATAGATTTCACTGCCACCCACACAAACATTAACATTTTTGAAACAGCAAATACTAAGCAGCAAGAAGAAGAGGCATTGCGTGCAACGCTGGCTCAGCTCCATGGGAAAAGTGTAAATAGCGATCTTTGTGCATAGATGCAGGAACACTTAAAAAGAAAGATAAAAGGTCATCACAAAATGCAGATAACTTCTGAGACACACTATTATAGAAATCTCAAAACTAACATGATTGGAAGTGTTTAACAAACTCCTATTTAAAATGCCATTAGAAGTTCCATGATGCTCAGCATTATCTTCTGACTTGCAAATCCCATTGTCTTCATTGCACTTCTACCTATTTTTAACATTAGAAATCTTATCCTAAATGCACTTGTCAGTCCTAAACATGTCCATCAAAAATGTTGTTTGGTATAGCTTCTATCATATACCAGAATATACATTTTTCTACTTATCTGACCAGAACACGTATAATACCTGATACACAAGTAAAAACACTGTAGTTTTATTTTATTCACACTTAATATCACACAGTGAACCAGCATGAGAGACTGTTGAAAGTTTAACCTCCTAGTCCCCAGGTCTGCTTTTTATATGGCTGTAGAGGATCCCACTGCTCTAGAATCTGAATTTAAATTGCCAGTTTCCTGGTACTCTAGGTATTAACTTCTAAGATCAGGGATTTTTTTTTTTATTTTTTCTGTTTTCATCTGATTACATAGATCTTACGTGAAAAATCTAAGTAAGTGGATCGTCTTTTTATTTGGAGATCTACTTGCCGTCTGGCTAACCTCATTATCAAACAGCTGGCATGATTGTCTTTCAGAAAGATTGGGCTGGGGAGGGGAGAAGGATATTTGAAAAGTCAAATTGGAACTTTCACATTATTTTAGTAGATTTTAAAATTGACACAGAAACGCAAAATCTAAGAGCAGTGATAACATAGATTTAAAAAGCCCAGCCCTCGTTATAACTTGTGTGCAAAATTTAGTGAGCTATCCATCAGGGATATCATTCTGATACCTTCAACACTGCTTTATTATTATAATACCTTCAAAATATTACTGGTGGTAGTGGCTGTAGTACTTGCAGTTAAGATTGCTTAATGCTTTGAGGGTGTATCACCTACATTACAAAGCTAAAGTTAGGAGCCTAGGCCACTAATGGACACAGGCAGTAGTTTGCATCAGGCTTTGTGTTCTGGTTATACTCAGAATCCAAGCTGCTAGATTAGGTGCCTAGATATTATGCGGTATGAATACCCCCTGCTTACCTTAACCTGCTTTAAACTCATATTTTTAGTAGAGCTTTGTCATAATATAATCATAGGACTCATGGCTTTGATCCTCAGCTTCCTTCTGTCTCAGTGTCTGAAATGCTGGGCACCTTAAAATGCACACAGATTTCACTTGGGCAAAAGAGTGAGTGAAAGAGGATGAGCAGTTTAATTCATTGTATTTAAAGAGAATTTGTCTGATGAAATACGGAAAGATCTAGTGGTTCTTGCACATCCCATTTAAACAGACTATCTGTCATGGTTTGACCCAGCCAGAAATTAAGTACCACCCACACAGCCGCTGGCGTACTCCCCACCCCACCCTCAGAAGGATGGGGAGGAGAATCAGAAAGGAGTGTAAAACTGGAGGCTTGAGATAAGAACAATTTAACAATTGAAATAAAATAAAATAGGAAGAAAAAACCTCAGAACAATAATAATAGCAATACTAACAAGTATAATGAAAAGGAGGGTGAAGGAGAGAGTAATAAAATCCAAAGGGAAGGGAGAAAAAAACAAGTGATGCACAATAGAATGGCTTACCACTTACTGACTGATGCCCAGACTGTCCCTGAGCAGTGATCAGCAGGCCCTGGCCAACTCCCCCATTTATATACTGAGCATGATGTTCTGTGGTGTGGAATATCCCTTTGGCTACTTTGGGTCAGCTGTCCTGGCTGTGTCCCCTCCCAGTTTCTTGTGTCACTCCAGCCCACTCACTGGCAAGGCCTGAGAAACTGAAAAGTCCTTGACTTAGGGTAAGCACTGCTTCACAACTACTAAAATATCAGTGTGTTATCACCATTATTCTCATACTAAATCCAAAACACAGCACTGTACCAGCTGCTAAGAAGAAAATTAACTCTATCCCAAGTGAAACCCGGGCACTGTCTAAAGCAGTCACACAGACATTTTTATTAAAGGGACAGAAACATTGGTTATAGTCCTGTATTTCTGTGATTTTGGTCCATACTTCTTCCCCTTCCAAAAGTTGAGTCAAAGCCCAAAGATACTAACTGAAAAGCTACAGTTTAATGCAATGACACTTCCATGCTGGTGATTATATGGTACATTTACTGCTATATTTTGCTTGGGTGTGACTGAAGCTACTTGTGTTTTGCTTCACCTCAAAAGGACTTTGCTCGTGTCAGTTCAGTAAAACAAAACTGTTTTAATGGTCCTACTATGCATTCGATCATTTCAACAGTATTCAGGCTGGCAGTATCAGAAGGCTTCATAGGAACTAGAGAACCTTTATTCCTTGGCTGCCCCTAGGCTCAGCTAGAGGGAAAACAGTGAACCTCTCTGTCAGCAGCAGACCTGTTTAAAACTTTTTAAGAACCTATTCAGTGTTTGTTAAACACAATTGATTTGTTGGCTTTAATGAGAGTTTCACTTGACTAACAAACTCTTCCTAAAGAAAAAGCATGATTTTGCCAAGGGAAGTAAGGTGAGAATCATATCAAGAAAATACTTCCACAATATGGTGTCTCTTAATTACAGAAAATTCTGCCAAGTTCAAGAGGCACGTAAATCTAGCATTAGGTTTACTCCCTTTAAACAGTTTGTTATAGTGAGTCCTAACTGAATTACAGCCATCAAAACATTTTTATACAATAAAACTTAGGGGCAATTTAAAAGCATAGATAATGATCATGTAGAAAATAAGAAACTTAAAACATCTATCACAATAATTCCTATGTATTTGTTGCTTTAAAAAAAGAAAATATAAAAATAAGTGATTACGAAGTGGCTACTGCCATTTACATAGAAATCATCACCTTTTTCTGATCAATGCAGTAGCACCTTTAGCAAATTGAGTGCCAGAAAAAGTTACTCAGAATTTTCTCCAGCAAGAATTACTTTACTTTAGCATAATTCAAAATGAACCTAACTGCATACTTCATGGGTATTATTACAGCTGTAAGTTTGTTGCTAACTTTCTGTTGGAACAGTGGAGCACTAATAACTCCCATCATTGGATATTTTCTTTGGCCATAATATCTTTAGTGTATAAATTAACACAGGCATCCTCATTGTGCCACTAGTTCACCAAAGTATTTCTGAGCATACTAAACTTTATGCATGTTTGTCCACTTCTGTTTTTTTAATGTTAGCTTGTGATTAGTTGTTTTGCTGAATACAGTCCTTTGGTAGACTAAAATGATTCTTTTTTTAGTCCTTCGTTTTTTTCACTATTTCCAAGTCAAAGCATCCTGCAGAAAATTATACTGCCCTCAGAGAAAAGCAATTCACTCTTATCAAAATCATTTCAGTAGAAAAATCTGAGTGATCAAACCCAAAGTCAGAACCTGTTTTTCTCTCAGTGAAGTTTTGCATTGAAATGTGGAGGTTTATATTTGTAAGGAACATGTGGTATGTACGAATAGTCATTTCATATATTTATAAAACTCATGTACAGCATATGGATAAAGCACTTTACCAGCAGAATTAAGCAACACTGCTTCTCAGGAACTTGAAATCCATTATATACTTCGCACTAAAACTGTGTTAGTCTTATCATGTTAAACTAGACATAACGTGGCATGGAGATAGATGACATTAGGCAAGATGGAAGAAGGTTTCCGAAAGTTTCATGAAGTTATTTATTTTTCATTTGCATGCATTACATATTAATCTAGTATAGTCACTGAAGGCAATGGCAAATCTTCCATTGACTTTAATGGGGTGGAATTTCAGTGCCATGTTTTTATCACTTGAAAGTAAGGTTCAGATAGGAAGATGTGTCACTGTGGCAGAGATGGAAAAATGCATAACTTGAAAGGAATTTTAAAGAGAAGGAGGAACTTTGAAGAATTAAGACAGGATTAAGATATTATTCCAGTAAAAATAGGAAGCTTGGAAAAAAGTGTAATGTAGATTGATCATAGAAAGTGGAATTAGGAATTTCAAACAGGGAAAGATGAGATGCTTAGTGACACATACAAGCAGTGCAAAGCTGAAATGTTAAAACTATATTATCCAAACTATTTCTGATCCTACTGTTATTCTTATCAGGCACTTAAAATAGTACCATAAGAGAACTTTTAGGTGAAGTGACTTACTAGATGGTTCCAGACAACTTTTTCAAGTTTTGTATACCTCAAGGACTACTATGAACTAAAAACCCCCTATGCAAAAAAGCAGTCTAAAGAAAATTTATATCAGGTTTGCAATTTCGATGTATAGTCAGATTAAACACAAGAGATTGTAAGAGAATGGTAAAAGAATGATAGGACTACAAAGTAGGAAACTCAGAAATTAAGAAATGCTAGAACAGAGATAGCTGTTATAATTGATAATGTTAATAATTTGCTATAATAGCCTTTATAAGATGATATAGTACATAATTACATGATCGTAATTCTCACTGAATTCTTACCTCATTTAATGCTCTGGGAATGGGTCAGGCAGTTTCAGCCTGAAAGTTTTAGGCATAGTGTAGTTCTACGCAACAAAGGACAAGTTATTGTAAGAAGAAAAATTAAATAACCTCAAGTACAACTTTTTTCCCTATGAGCTCTGCCTTCTATATACATTGAGTAGCTGCACAGTTATACAACAGGAAGATTGACAACAAACCGGTATACAATAAAAAGAATCATTTTTCAGGCATATACATACACATACCTTTAAATGTCACTAAAAGGATATATAATTTCTTTTGGAAACTGAGGGACCTGTTCCATCTTGCCCTTTATGCCACTTTTAAGCAAAAAGATTTTTCCTTAAACAGCTTTTCTTTGAAATGTAATTACTCTTGTGCAGGTGACAAATTTACGGATAAAATTAAGTCATTTTGCAGCGCTCAGTGCAACTAAGCATCTCAATTTTTTTTTTCCAAAGCATGAAACTGGTATTTTTTCCCCACTCAGATAGTTAAAAACCAGAAATATTTAACTTTATCAAACCCCTTCTTCAGTCAAAGAAAAGAAATAACTTTAGCATTGAAAACATGCCTGAAGAAATGTCATCCAAGTAAGCAATAATTTTCGGTTTATAAAAGCTTCAAAATAGTGGCTTAAGAGGAAAACATGCCTTAACCATTCTGACAACAATTGTAAGTGCATTATACATGTTATTTTCGAAATAGTGTATGACAGTCATACTGAAGATCTGACTGGAAGCAAAGAATATAAACCTGCGGCCCTTATTGAAGCCAATAGCTTTTTCTTCATATTTCCCTTCAAAATGTTCCTGATCTTGGGATTGTGCACTTGGAACAGGCAAGACCATTTTCCTTTCTGTCTTACCTGGTTCCTGTTTGCCTTGTCAGTGTTGGAACAACTGCTGAGTAGCACTACAACAGAGGGAACTGAACAAAAGATGCCTTTCAGTTGCTGCTGCCTCTCTTATGGATTCAGGAGAAGAATAGGAATTACGTGAGCTAACTAGCATCCACAGCAGAGAAGCAAGGTGAAGAAAAATGTGAGGATTTGGACACACGAAACTGCTGAGGACTTAAAAACAGAGTCCAAAAGAACAGATTTGACTGGGAAAGGGCAAATCAAGAGCCACTGCAGGGCAGGTCAGTTCCCACCAATGACCTCTGCGATGGAACATAATATTAACACACAGAAAACAGCATCAGAAAAGTACAATGCATGGGAAAGAGAGGCAGACAAGAGCAGCATGGATTTGTAATAACACTACATACACATACAAGTAAACCCACCAAACCATTCTTCAAATGGGAAAATTTCATTCTGAGGTGTACACTTGTAGATACTGACAGTCATCCAGATATGAAGAAAATAGGGCAAAGACCCTTTGGATCCAAGAGGATTGTAGAACCCACAACCACCACAATCTGCCGTCCAGACAGCTTCCTTACCAAAACGTAGATGCTTGTCACTCACCTGCATAAAATTTCATACTCTTGTGACAAAAGGCGTGGAATCCTAAGAAGAGCTCAACTGCTTCGTTGTTTCAGAATTAAACCTGATAAATCTCTACAAATCTTTAGAAGATATGAAGTACTGTATCTACAGAAGCAGTAAGTGCTACATCTAGCTTTCTTGTGTATGTAACAAGTGGCACAACCTCCATTTTGGATCTGTTGAAAGGTACCACAAGTTTTCCATCAGCCAAATCCTTCATCCCAGCTGATGACAGCAGGCAGTCTGGGTTCAGCTTGCATAAGACATAGCCACTGTATAGGCTACAGAAAGGCTGTGGGCCTGAGAAGTCTTCCTCAGTGAGTGTCATTGGAATGCCCATGGGGTGCAGTCCAGAAAGGAGACTGCCTGTCCTACAGAAGGCTTGGAAGATCCACATGTGAAAGTTGCCACATATGAACAGAGAAATAGATGGTAAATAAGAGTGGTGACCTGTGGTGAAGAGCACAACCACTGAACAAAAAGGTACCCCATGACTGTTGGTGCAAACAGTCCTATATAGGAAAACACTGGGGAGATGGAAAGATGAGGAACACAGGTAATGCTATGCCTGTGATCCTGTTGTGGTTTAACCCCAGCCAGCAACTAAGTACCGTGCAGCTGCTTCCTCACTCCCTGTCCATCTTCCAGTGGGATGGGGAGAAGAATCAGAAAAAGGTAAAGCCTGTGGGTTGAGATAAGAACAGTTTAATAATTTTTAAAAAGTTAAAAAAAAATATAATCGTAATGAAGAGGAGAGGGAGAAAGAGGAATAAAACCCAACAGGAAAAACAAGTGATGCACAATACAATTGCTCACCACCTGCTGACCAATGCCCAGCCAGTCCCTGAGCAGCAATCAACAATTCCCAGCCAACTCCCCACAGTTTATATACTGAGCATGATGTTCTATGTTATGGAATGTCCCTTTGGCTAGTTCAGGTCAGCTGTCCTGACTCTGCTTCTTCCTGGCTTCTTGTGCACCTCCTCACTGGCAGAGCACGGGAAACTGAAAAGTCCTTGGCTTAGGGTAAGCACTACTTCGCAACAACTAAAACATCAGTGTGTTATTAACATTATTCTCATACTAAGTCAAAAAAACAGCACTGTACCAGCTAAGAAAATTAACTCTATCCCAAGTGAAACCCAGGACAGATCCACATTACCTGTCCACCACTAAAGAAAGAGGCTTGAATGGAAATTCTAGCACCAAGACCTATGAGACAAACGTAGTAGTTTCTTACATAAAACTCATTATACATAATTATTACTATTATTTTCATATTGTACATATAGTACAATCAAGCAAAAGATTAATTGAAAATTTTTTTTTGCTCAACTTATATTCTTCCTCTATGATTCTTATAAACACCTAGTTACTAGTAGGCACATATTCAAGTGTATATTTCTTGGAAACCAGTGTTCACATTTAGCCCAATTTTATCCCAGCTCTTGGAACACTGCTGTTTTTATAAAGTCCAAGGTATTACAACCAAATTATAAACATGAGAATTTCAGCTTTCCAGTACATTAAAAGTAAATTTCTAACATAAAGGGCCAGGAAGACTTAAGAGCTCAGAAACAGAAAGAGAACTCACAAATTATATTTACATCTTCATCATTTAAGCCATTCTTATAATTCCTGAACAGAGTACTGGCCGTACTGGGAAACCCAGCAATTTTATAATTGAGCTTTTGAAAATTCCCCAACACATTGCTTTGAGATTATAAAATCCACAGTATGCTTATATGTTCTGGAAAGCGACCAGTGATGAGAACATTGAAAGGATGTATGTTATTGCAACTCATGTCATTTCTGTGGCTACACAATTTGTCAAATCATGTGAATACTATTTAAAAGCTTCCTTGAGCTCCTTCGCTATTGTTGGTTTCCCCACATGTATTTCCTATCTGTCTTTGAGAGACAACACATCAGACAAATTGGAAATACAAGCTACAAGGAGGGACTGATTTAATAATGTGGAAGACTTGTTTCACTATGCTGTGAAATATACCAAAGTCTGGAAAGGCATACCTCTTCTGAATGAAAGATAGAATGCTATGCAGTGTAGTCCATTAGACTCTTACAGAGCAGAGTAAATAGGAAGAAAATATGACAAGAGAGAGCAACAATCCTATACATGAAAATCTAAATGTGAACGCCAGTGGTCTCCTTAGGATACTGGTCTAATGGTAGATACCTGCACAACTCCTGAAGCTTACATAAATGTTCAATTAAAACATAGGCAACTAAAAGTAATTTTGTTTTTTTAATACCAGATCTTAAGAGGTCCATCATCATGTTCATTATTTATGTTGCTTACTTATACAGTACAGAGGGATGTTTCACTGCAAGAGTACCTAATCTCTTTGGACTGTCAGTATACCAGAATTAGTATGACTACATGAGAACATCAACATTCTCAACAAATGATCAATAATTATGTATTAAAATAAGCCATGAAAGAACAGAAAGATAACAATTTTGCGCCCGGTTTTGGAAAACATGACTGGCAAGGCAGGGCACCTGACAAACTGACTCCAGTCCTGCTTTACTGACTACTTATTTTTTCCATAGGCAGGAACAGAATCACCTGGGTCACTGCTTTCAAGCCTTTTCAATTGCAGGTGTCAGTAATTAAAAAAAGGAACCTGTAGGTTATATATCCCACACACTCCTGATCCCAATATATTCCCAAGACCATGTGTTAAATTGAAGTGCCTTAAAGGACTGAAAGCCATTATAATGGATCAAAGTAAGAGAGAACAGCAGTATGACTAGTCTCACAGCACTGCAAATTTGAGAAGATTTTAGGTAAAGCGGTGACACATCAAATTTCTAATCTATTTCAGTATATCCATTGCTTTTCCTGAGCCCCAAAGTGGTGACGGTGACCCTCTTCATGTCCTGAGCTGGCAGCCTGGAACCAAAGTGCTCTGCAGAAAGAGAGAATTCATATTTGATTTTGGGGGTCCACTCACTCCTCTTCAATGCTGTGTTACGTACATTCACAGCCCAAAGTAAATCTGCCTCGGATCCTTATTAGACCACGAAAATGTATTAGGAATATATACAAAAGGAGATTGCATTCCAGCAAATTCAGCTTTAACCAAAAGGGCAACTGAAGGGACTCATGTTAATGGCACCTATATTATTTCCCCCAGGACGGTCGGTGGTGAAAGACAGATCTCTCCAAAGACAGTCTAAGTTTAGGCCGAATAAAATGGCCATGAACAAAATGTAACAAAAATTATCTGTTGACTTATAACAGAGGTTACAGTTCTCAGGAGAGACCATAATTTTACCAAGCCCTGGAGTTCTAGTAAGTACTGGAAAAATGGTGTATAAAATCATGAGTGTCATTCTATTTGAATATAAAAAAAAACCAACAACCAATTAGTCTAGTACAAGAGACATGGGGATGAGGAATATACTGCTGGAACTCTGCTAAAACCGGTAAATTTAAGTGTTTGAATTATTATTTCTTAGGTTCCTCACACTTCCATAATGCGAGATGTGTACTGAGCTTGGTTGGGGGTAGGCTTCAGGCGCTGGCGGGGGCTGCAGGGCCCCTGTGAGGGGCGGCCAGGGCTGCCCTGGGCCAGGCACAGCCAGTTCCAGCCCGTTCCAGCCGGCTCCAGCCCACCCCCGCAGGGCACGGCCGGCCCGCAGCCTGGGTGGTGGCTTCTTGGGGGAAATACATTTAGGAAAGGGTAAAAAACACTGTGCAGGCAGTATGGAATGAGCAAAAAGGTGTGAAAAGCATCAGTGTGAACACTGAGGTCAGAGAAGGATGAGGGGTAGTTGGTGCTTCAGGGGCTGGAGCAGAGATTCCCCTGCAGCCCATGGAGAAGCCCATGGTAGAGCAAATATCCACACTGCAGCCTGTAGGCAACCCCATGCTGGAGCAAGTGGGTATTGCCTGAAGGAACTGCGGCCTGTGGAGAGCCCACACTGAGGGAGGCGAAAAGTATGAGAGGGAAGGAGCAGCAGAGAGGAGCTCTTATGGACTGACCACAGACCCCATTCCCTCTCCATGGTCATCTGGACTGAAGGAGTGAAGTGGAGCCTGGGAAAGTGAAGAAGAAAGATGTTGCTTTTATGTTTGGCTCTTTGTTTCTCACTATCCAAATCTATTTTAATTGGCAATAAATTAAATTTCATTTTCCCCAGGTTGAGTCTCTTTTTCCTACAACCGCGATTAGTAAGAAATCTCCCTGTCTTTACCTTGACCCACGAACTTTGCTGTTCCTGTTCTATTTTCTCCGCACCTCGTCCTGCTGAGGAGGGAGCGGTACTGAGTGAGCGAGCAGCTGGGTGGGCTTTTGGCATTTGGCCAAGGCTAACCCACCACAGGCTTTTATAAACTCTCCTCCTTCACCCTGTCTTTACATCTTCTGTTGCTTGCCTTCTAAGTCATAACACTATTTCAGGTGAACAAAATAAATCTCAGGAAATTTGGCCTATTTCATCTTTGCTTTACAGTGAGATAAATTATGCTCCATAAGCGCTTGTTCCTATCCTTGATTACAAACAGAGCACAGAGTGATTACATTAGCTGCAGATGAGTGCTATAGGCATGAAAAGTTAGGCAAGATTAATGCAATCCTTTATGTCCACAACTATCCTGAGGTCTTAGGTGTGAATGAGAGGCATTACATTTATTCTGAAGGGAACTTTGAAGAAGGATATACACACGATGTTTTTGAGCTGTTGTATGAGAGAAACAACTAGTGGAATCTCCCAGTTGATGAGCTTAGTTGAATACTCAGAGTTCCTCTGTGAAGTCTTACAACTGACAAAATGTTTTTTAGATTAGCAAAATGCTAGTCTGGTATGTTATGTTATTTAGTTATGTAGATTAAGTAATACACTCAAATAATCTTAAAATTAATCTTTTTGCACTATAGATAGGAGATGAGTTCATACAACCACAAATTTCTCTTCTCTAAATCCATGCTTGCTAGAATAATACATAGATACACAAATTCTAAGAGAGTATATTAAAGATATATTGTTAAAGCAACTTCAGTTTGCAATTCCACAGGTGGGTTATTCTAACAAAAATACCCGATGCTCCAATATTTGAATTTTAAAAGGATCATAAAATAGTTTATTGTAGGATTCTCAATTGAGCATTCATTTATTATAAAATACAGTCAGAACACATGCTGTGGTAATTGGTAAATCTATATACTGCCTCTTTATAAAGCAAAGCAAAAAAAATAAATTCTGTCTTTTTAAAAATATGGCTTCATCCAAATGTATATGAGCTTGCTGTAATGTCTATATAACTCACATTTTTTGCTGTTCAGTTTAATAAACCACTTCATATAACCTCTTCAGACTGATTGTCTGTTGTTTATGACAGAGCAAACTGTTTAACAGAACTAGCTTAGTCATAAATACTATCAGGTGTATAGTTAGGGAACTGTGACATTCTTCACATCACTGACTATGCTACTATTCATTCTACCCACTGGAAAAGAATGGAGGTGCAGATATTTCCCTTAGAATTTTCTCAGTGTAGGATATATATGTACATGTTCACGTGAAGGATACACCTCACAATTTTAAGAAAGAGTATTCCAGACTACATGGGATGTCATGTACATATATAAATGCAAATATAACAAAATACAAATATAAACCAAACCGGAATATCTGCTAACTAAATCCTTCCTAAAACTACAGTGGTTTGTATTTTTTTTTCCCAGTGAGATAAACATGTGAAAGGTACTGAGCGTAACTTTCATATTAATGACTGATGAGTATTATCAATACATCAATACTTTCTGTATTACTTTCTTTTAAAAAATATTTTTTACCTACTTCTAACCCAAATTACTGTGTAGCTTACCATAACAAAATCTTTAATTTAATATTGCTCTGTAACAAAAAGGGGAAGTAAAAGCAGTAATGCACTGGGGGGACATGTAGGCAGATTTCTCTACAGCATAGTAAGTGGAGATAATCTAACGATGTATTCCTGACAAGTGTTCAACGACTTTCAATAACAAGTTTCTTTTAGCAAAAGGCTCATTTCCAATGTACCTTATTCTGAATCAAAGAGTTGGTTAAGGAGAGTAATTTATTATTACAAGTCATTTCAGGTAGGAAAACTGGTGAAACTCAGGTGATACAAGAGTTTATGTGTTTTATTTGCAGATCCCATCATACAATCCACAGCAAAGCCAGTAGAAATCCTTTACCTGCTTATATGGGAATAGAAGATGGACACAGCTACGGAAACCAGCATAACTAGGTTGCTCTGGGACCAGAATGCACTCGTGATTCAGCCCTGTTGGACACCTAATGAAGATATAATCTATGTGAGCGTGTCCTAGTTATAGTGGCTGGGACCAGTTTATCACTGTGTGGGTGTAACTGGAACTGTGTATTCTACACCCTCTCTGCCATTCATCGTGAACTGTTACTGATGCTTTGTTTGCAGCAGCTGCCCAGGACACACCTGACCCCTCAGGCTATGGGCTGGGTGCCTGAGAGGGCAGAGATGAGGGGGGCGAGTCTGTGGATGGGCCATCAAGTGGACCAGGGTGTCGGGTGACTCGCTGAGTGAGTTTGCCCAGTGTGAGGCCCCTCACCTTGCGGGACGTGCTGGGCTTTCCCATCTGAACTCAAGTGTGTATGTGCTTGGGGTTTCGGGACCTGGGGGTGCTTGTTCACTCACTCACTGGTTGGCTTGGCGTGGCTCAGCTCGGTTTTCAAGATCGAGAAGGGGACCAGAACCTCACCAGGACTGCAGCTGCCACTCTTGACCAGACTGTGACCACCAACCTTTTGGAAGGAAAACAGGTTTTCCTTTTTCTTTTTGCTTTGGACTCAGGGGGGCCACATGGTGCTCAGCACAGGGACTGGCAAACACCATTCAGTTTGTGCCCCAGGGGGCTGAGTTGTACGACTGGGTTTTGTGGGCTAAAACCAATTTTCCTGTGTATCAGTGTATCT
>JAVJGI010000062.1:16761159-16786566 GCA_035590275.1 Ibycter americanus
CAGTGTATCTATTGTAATTTTTTTTTTTTATTATTTGATTGTAGTTCTGACTTCTAAACTCTTTTGAGTTGGGCTTATTTCTCCTGCTGGTTTACTTTTAAACCAGCACAGAGCAGTTCCTGAAACCCTCCTTTCTTCAGCTGTCTCAAGGAGGGGATGTGTTTCTTGGCTCTGTTGACCAATGCACAGTCTATTGAGACAAGAAAAGGGGACATTCTTGCCAAATGAGATGCAATAGATTAAAAATTGGATCAAATAAATCAATGCATCACCTTTCATTGTGTGCCACCTAAAAAAGATCAAGAGAGAAAAATATTGACTTTAGTAATTTATTTCATTTGCAGATATTCAGTATATGAAGATTGGATTACAATGCAATGCAGGTAGAGGATTTTCTTCTATAACACAGTAAGATATAATTCTGCTCCAATGTTGTTTATATTAGTTAACATTCAACTTCCTCCAATTCAATTTTTTTTTAATTTCAGAAGAAATTCTCCACAATTATATACAGGGTGGGCAAACCTGGTTCCTGTTTAAAGTTTTGATGGAACTGGCATTTTCTGATAACTATTTTGGCTACATCAATTTTGTAATTAAAATTCTCTGGGGAAGCTTTCAATGAGCTCTACTAAGCATTCTCTATAACCATCCTTTCTCTTGAAATTGTGTTAGGGACAAGACAGGACTGGGGGTAAATCAAGAGTTTTTACTACTCAGGGTTGACTGAATTGAGGCCTTAAGATGAACTTTCTTCCTGACATTACCTGCAGGTACAAATGGTCATCTGTTCTGCAAATCACAGCCTAAGGTATTTGCAGGGTAAGGAACAGTTAATGGTCAGCTATGGAACATTCAGTTTCAGGGACATTTCGTGCACCACGAAGTCTGAAGCAGAGATGGGGTAGAATTCCCCCAGCTTCCTTTCTTTTTTTGCAAAACCTTGCTTCATTCATAAGCACAGTCTGTTACTGAGGCAGTTTCCCCGCACAGCGGTTTTGTCCATTGCACAAAACTAACAGTTCCCCAGGTGCCATATATAATGGTCCTGAGATACTGCCCAGCCCCCACTTCTGCTTAAAAACCACCCTATGGATCACATGATTAGACATTGTAGTAAAAACATGTAAAACACAAGATAATGCCTACAAGCAATGTGTCCAGTAAAATTCCTCACAGTTACACTGTAGGATAATACATGTACAGTCTTGATGTGGACAGGTGCCTTTTGGCACAACATATGTTCAGTAGACATGCAATCACCGGACAATTTAACAGTTGTTCTCAATCAAGTCTCAATGAATTATGTGAGGAATGTGGTTCTTTACAGAGGAAAATAATTTTGCCATATAAGAGTGATTTTCACTGAAAGCTTTAGATAGCAAAACACTGGGGCAAAATCCAAGTTTCTGTTGAAAAATCTGGAGGAGTTAGAGGTTCTTAAGTATAACTATAGCTGAATAATTTTTTAACATGGGAAAAAAACTGCATTTTACTAATCTCAGTCTAGAAACTGTTAAATCTCTTTTCCTAAAACTTTGCATTTTCAGACAGATATCCAGCACGGGAAATTTCAGCCTGAGCAGCTAAGGATTAGTAAAATACAAATGAAAGCACGATGCTAGGATGGGAAGAACTAAGCAACCAAAATAGAAGTAGCATTGCATAAACAGATAATAACATGTCATGTTTCAGTTCTACAGATGAAAGCAAGGAGTTCTGCTAGTGCATCTCTCTGTTGTGCCTTCTTATGAGGAGAGGGTTTTTCTTTTCTCCAGCATACGCATTATTCCTTTTAACTTGCTAGAGAGCTTGCTCAGATTGGGTTGTTTTCTATCACTATCCTCCCTGTACTGTTGAATTTCCCTGAAATATGGAACAAATGTTTTAGGTGAATTCTGCATCAAATTAAATCACCAAAATATATAGCAATGTGATAGAGCATAGACAAGGGGTAGATACTGAGGTGACTGAGGTGGTGACTTGAAGGCTATGGACCTACCAGCATAACAAAGATTAAGCGTCTGAGTTTATTTTTCTCCATATATATCACATATCTTGAAGAAGCATTCATAAGAGTCAGAGGAAACCAGTTCCTGAACTGGTCAGTGGATTGTGCTATGCAAAGCTGATTGTTTACACTTGGCTTGGAAGCATGCTGAGGACACTTGTTAGAAGAAATAGAAGTCTATGACTGTAGAAATAAAGAATTCTCAGGAAAAAAATGGCATATAGCCTCATGCAGTAAGGCTCTTAGGGAACACCTATATTTGTAACAAAACAGTGCACATGTGCATGAGCACTGACATTTGATCATGTCAAGTGTTAAATTGTAAGAAGAGTCTCCCCTGTGGCTTTAACACCAGCTACCTAATGCTCTCCCCAGGTAATTCTCTGATGCCTTCAGGAGTTAACGCAGGCCACAGACCCCCTCCAGGGACAGTGGGGGTGTAGGAAGCTTCTGCTGGAGGCCAAGACAGTCTCACATTTGTCGTGGTTTAACCCCGGCCAACAACAAAGCCCCATGCAGCCGCTTGCTCACTCCTCCCACAGTGGGATGGGGGAGAGAACTGGAAGAGTGAAAGTGAGAAAACTCGTGTGTTGAGATAAAGACAGTTTAATAGGGAAAGCAAAAGCCACACATGCAAGCAAAGCAAAACAAGGAATTCATTCACCACTTCCCATGGGCAGGCAGGTGTTCAGCCATCTCCAGGAAAGCAGGGCTCCATCATGCATAATGTTTACTCGGGAAGACAAATGCCATAACTCCAGATGTCCCCCTTTTCCTTCTTCTTCCCCCAGCTTATATACTGAGCATGACATCCCATGGTGTGGAATATCCCTTTGAATAGTTCGGGTCATCTGTCCTGGCTGTGTCCCCTCCCCATTTCCCGTGCCCCTCCAGCTCTTTCACTGGCAGGGCCTGAAAACTGAAGAGTCCTTGACTTAGTCTAAACATTACCCAGCAACACCCAAAAAGATCAGTGTGCTGGCAAAATTGTTCTCACACCAAATTCAAAACACAGCACTATACCAGCCACTAAGAAAATTAACTTTATCCCAACTGAAACCAGGACAGTAGTACAGGTAAAGATAATAGTGTGGCTGGGGCCACAGGGTTGAAAAAGGGACTTGGAACTGCAGGAAGACTTTTGCTAGGCTGCACGAAGTCTGAGTGTCTCCTGAAGATGAGAATCTGCAGGATGGAGCCCAAAAGTCCAGTACCTTTTAGAAAACCTATTTAAATGTTCTGTCAGGCCACACGTTAATTCAGAGGTCTCTGCTTGACATATATTTGTCATTATATGCGTTTGGTACAAATATTAGATATGAAACATTTCTGACAAAATTTGTCCAAAGCAGTCTCTGTTAGGGTCATCTTTTGAGTTATCTTTTGTGACTCATCCTTTATTACCAAAAAAATATATTCCACATATTATTCCTAGCCTGAAAGTTGATAGTGAGTTTTCATGTATCAATTGCTAGGGAGTTAAATCTTTACTCCAAAGCCAAAATAAAGCACTATGGATTGACACAAAGATTAAAATCTAGCACTTATATGGACTAGTGACTGGATGAAAAAAGACATTGTGTTTTTAAAGTACAGATGTGTAAACTGCAGCTGAAGCCATATCTGCATTCAAAGCACTGCCAAAATAAAGAATATAGTCTGCTGAAATTTCTGCTGACCTTACCATGTGCAAAGATCTGCCAGCTTTTGAGCTTCAGCTTTCCCTCTTCTTAAAGGGCAGCATCTGGACTAGCCAAACTAGTAGAGGAGATTCTCATAGCAAGAAACAAAAATGTTCTCCCCTAGATTTATTATTACTTTCTGAACAGAAATTACTTTCTGCTGGAACCTCTATCTATTTGGTAGAATTTTGGAGGGGGTTGGAACTCAAAAAAGCTAATAAAAATATAAGAGACAAGAGTGATAGAAACATTAATATATATATAATTTTAATTTAAAATATATGTATAGTTTGAGTTGAAATCTTTGTACAGAAAAAAATGTTACATGTAGTAAACAATACCCCTACTTCATTTTTTAAGGAAAAAAAGTTTGTATGTGATCTTATAGATAATTTTTCTACTTTTAATGTTAAAAAATGAGATGTTTATACCTGCTACAAATACAGTTGGCTTGAAACTTCTGGGACAATAAATTCCGAATACATTTCCAGTAGAAACCAAATAACTGGGTGGTTTAAATAAATTATTTATTAACCTGAAAGAAATAAAAAAAAAATATCATAACTTCTTTTTAACAGAAGTTCTGCTGTGTTCAAAGTATACATTGATAGTCGAATATCATTCATTAAAATGTTTTTTACAAAAAAAATCTCCTGATGTGCTAATTGAAATATTGTGGTTTAACCCCAGCCAGTAACTAAGTAACATGCATCCACTGGCTCACTCCCCCCGACCCCAGAAGAATGGGGAGGAGACTCAGGAGAAAAGGTAAAATATGAAGACTGAGATAAGAACAATAATTGAAATATAATAGTAGTAGTAGTAGTCGTAGTAGTAGTAGTAGTAGTAGTAATAGTAATATAGCAACAACAGCAATTATAATGAAAAGGAGGGAGAAGGGGAGAGGAATCAAGTCCAAACGGAAGGGAAAAAACCACAGACAAGAGATGGACAATACAATTGCTCACTACCCGCTAACTGATGCGCAGCCAGTCCCTGAGCAGTAATTCCAAGGCCCCAGCCAATTCCTCCAGTTTATATATTTATAATGACATTCTGTGGCATACCCCTTTGGCTAGTTCAGGTCACCTGTCCTGGCTGTGTCCCCTCCTGGATTCTTGTGCCAGTCCAGCCCTCTTGGGCCTAAGAAACTGAAAAGTCCTTGACTTAGGATAAATATTACCTAGAAAAAACTAAAAACATCAGTGTGTTAACATTATCGTTACACCAAACCCAACACACAGTACTGTACCAGCTACTTAAAAGAAAATTAACTCTATCCCAGCTGAAGCCAGGACAAATACATATTTTAAAATTTGAAAGATCTCCGGCAGAATTAGGTACCACAACACTAAGTCAGCAATTAGAAATGCCACTCTGACCTTTCAGTTGTGCTATCTGAATAAGAAGGGAGGAATGTGATATGTGGAAAGCCTGGAACTGCTGCAGTCATTAAAAAAAAAACAAACTTGTCACAGGATGTGGTCCAGTGATAAACAAATTCATGCTAGCATGCCATCTGCCCATAGAAAATCATGTCTATGTGTTATTCTGGATATTTTACTGCTACATTGTTTTCAGTCTTTTAGACACCAAGGCAAAATTCCATTGGAAAATAAATGCTTAACAGCTAATTAAATGCAGAGCACAATAGGCAAAACCCAGAAACACAGAAATATATTATTTGCATGACAGTGAAAGCTGTGGTTGAACATACTGCCATCTCACACCACACATCAGTTATGAGTGCTTTAAATGGGAAAGAATCTAGGTTCAGCTGTCCTGCTTTGGAAGGTGTCTTTCTGGAAGCTGTTACCTTACTGGCACTGGGCTGCGTATTCTGGGCTCCTGTGGAGGAAAAGAATTATTATCATTCCTCAGCTGACTGTGTCATGCTCTGTGCACAGTGTGACTGAATTGCCTGGAGTAAAGCAAACCTTATTAAAAATGTGTTTAAGACTGTTTCCAGAACGGGACTTTGAGAAAACAACACTGAGTCAGAACGATGCCTTTTGCTTTCATTACACGAAAGGATTATTAACAATTTTACAGATGTAATGTACAATAAAATGTGTACAGAATGGATATAAGGCCCTTTTCCTGTCTTATCTTTCTTGTAAAAAGCAAAATTCTCTCATCTTTTGTTTTTGAAAGCAAAGAATTAAACACAGAAATTAAATAAATAAATAAATAAATGCATTTGTATTTATCAAATCCTGTCATTTTTGCAGGTTTTTCCCCTTGAAGAGATACAATTCCTACTGACTTCATTTGGAGGCATATGGAAGTCAATGAAGAAGTAGCTGACATTTTGTGTTGTTTGGAATTATGGGAAGTAATTGACTTCGTGTTCAGGATACCATCCATTTGCACAACTCTGTAAATTCCTCTGCAGAAAGGTTTTAATTCAAGGAAAATGGTACCGGCAAAAATGGAAAAGTGAAGAAAAATAAATATGGCATTTGATTATCACATATATTTAGGATCTCTATATGAATGCATTACGCAAGTATCTATATACATTACAATCATGAAGCATTCATGCATTGCAGTATGGGAGGCCCCTTCTTCCCCTAAACCGGGAAGAAATTCTGCCTGCCCCTGTTCGAATGCACAGTAAGTACTGACAACGGCCATTATAAGCTTTCAGCAAATTGCAGCTCTTACATTGCATGTTGCTCGGAGATTGCTCTTTTTTCTTCTTTCTTGAGAAACGTGACTATCAAAGGACTATGAAAGGATGGGCAAGTGGTGACCAGTGGCCTCACCAGTCTGCAGAGCTGGCCAACTTTATCAAAAGGAAAAAGAAAAAGCAGATTTCTAAAGGGGGAACTTGAGCCACCAAATTTCACTGCACCCTCAGGTCTACATCTCAGAGGTGACATGGCCCTCTAACTCTTTACAGCCTTTACTGAAATACAGTCAAGTGCAAAATAAGATGTATAAAATACCTTTACTATGTACTTCTTTCAAAAGATCATATGTAGTCCAAAGTTTCATTGCTTGCTTTTATCTTGCACTGTGTACCCATGGACATAATTTTTCAGTATTTTCAGAGTTTTATTTCCCACTCTTTCTAGTTTCAGTATATTTATTTGCATTTTGAAATGTAATCAAGTATATATTGATTTATCAAGTATATAAAATCTGACAGAGAATACGATATACAGATAGACATATTGACTTTCAAAGATTGTCATGATGGGTTCTTTACAGAAATAAATAGATGGGATCTTGACGAGACTTTTGATACTTGTTTTTAGCATAGGTAGGTTTTCATTTCTTATTTTCAGAGGAAGTTTTTACAAGTACTCTTAAGAACACATTCCAATGATTTCTGTTTTTTCTTTATTTGAAGATTGATCTTGGTAGTGAGCACCATAACATTGTCCAGAAAATCATTCACATACATGCTTATGGTCATGGAAATTAATTGTAAGGGTGGCTGAAAACCTGATTATTCAGAGGTATGCGTGATTTTTGGTCTCTTGGCAAGCAGGACTCATCTTGAGAAGAGCGCCACAAAACCAAACATTGTATGTCAAGGCTAAAAATAGTGGACAGATGATCACTCACTGTGGTTTAGCAGAATACAGCTGATGACCTAACATGGCTTGGAGATCTCTGTGAGAGGTGCCTAAATCAGAACGCCACAGCTTTATACTTTAAATGCATGGTGACTTTATGATGTGAATGGTCAAAAGAAGTAGCATCTTTTTAGTTCCTCAGTCAGTACATTTGCTGAAGCTCACAATGAACATAAACCTCCTCAGTTTAGGGTAGAGCTGTTGCTTCAATTTTCCTGTGAAATTTGGCCTAAGTATTATGCAGTATCCTACAGGCAGGATCTTATCCAGCTCTTTCAGCAGACACTGTTGAAAAAGAAAGTAGTGATATTGCTCCAACTTTGAAAAGATTAGGGAACTATATGACTTCTATATTGTCTTCATGTTAAATGAGAGATTCACTTCCAATTTGTTTGGATAATTAGTACAGAGACAGATGTATTTGCTTCCATTTCACAAAATATATGTATTAAACTGAAAGTAAGTCTTTGGTTTTATGTTTCTCAGCTACTGTTCATAAATTCAGTTTACAACAGAAATGAAGGGAAGGGCTACTTAATTTTCCACATGAAGATTGATTTAAATTCCATTTAAGTATACCCTTAAATTATGTTTAAATGTGTGACCCTGGAAATTTCAGTTCTCTATTCACTATTCTACATGCTTGGTTTTAGAATCTATTTTTCTAGAGGGAGTTTCTAAGGGAAAAGAAGACTTAATCTCAGCCACTTCTTCAGCTTTTTCTGTTCTTCTGCTTTTACATGTGGCACTCATGTCCACTCTGGGAAGTTATTAATGCTTTTTATCATTGATTTCACTTCTTATATACTTATTTTGTGTTTGTTCCACTGCTGGAGACTAATATTCCATTGACTTCAATAAACTTTAAATTGGTCTGAGGGGAGCTTTGCTGAGCTTCAGAATTTCATCACAAGGTGAGCTACACTAATATTCAGAACAGGAGAAAAAGCATATTAACCCTGTCAATAATCTGGTTTGTGTGTGAGTGTGACTGAGGGTGGACAAGAGATAGTCTGTCCCAGAGCCTTGAGAGTCTGTACATAGACCAGACTCCTCTTAAAGGGGGGTTGGATTTATGTAGCCATCGCTGCAGGAGGAGGAATGGTCACTTTCCTGTAGCACAGTTCAACATTTGGTGGAGATCAGACACCCAGAAAGAATCTCTGTTATAGTAACAGTGGTAGTAAAGGTCCTGTTAAGAGGAAAAATAGGCACAGTGCTTTTTTCTCAATAACTGATTAAAGAGAAGGCAGAGAGGAAAACATACTCTTGTACAAGGGTGAAAGTGATTTGTGAGTTATAACTTTCTTAGAGGAAGCTTTCAAGGAGAGTAAGACTGGGTGTCACTGCTAGTAATGAAAGTAGACTAGAGAAGAAAGAAGGGATGGGCTCTTTTTGGGTGGAAAAGTATGAAAATGCTTGGAGAATGGAAGAGAAGAAAGTTCCTGTTTCCTTTCCAACTGTACTTGGTAAACTAAAAGAAGGGTGAACATAAAGCCTGATTTTGTTGCCCTTAACTGGGAGCAGTGTTCAGTTCTTGGAAAGTAGAGAAAAAATTAAGAAAACTGGGAAAAGAAAGAAAGACATCCTTAATCTGCCTGCTTGGCCGTATGGCTTAGCAGCTCTTACAGTTAGTCTCTACTCGTGTGAAAGGGAAAGCTCACATCACTGCCTCTATTTCATGGGAGAAGAAAGAAGGTTAATATAATCACACATTACAAAAAAATTCCTCTTCCTAATGTTGTAAGGCAAATACAGGTATTTATTTTCTGTAAGAAACTTTGCTCTGTCCCTTAGGGTAAATATTTGACTGGAGCTGTGTGAGATGTTTATGTCTCCATGAAATTTCACAAAGCACACAAAATTCAGTTAGCACAGCTGGAGTTCAGTGTTGGTGGTTTTGAGGAGGCAGTATGAAGAAGTTAAACAATTTCATAAAATACCTCCCAGTATACTCAGGGGTACTCCAAAATCACTTAAACCTTTAAAGCAAGTCCTACCCCTTTCCAGTGTCTAGTAGGTAAGATCAACTTCACAGACATGTCAATGGCTTGTTTCTTCCATTCTTTTGCCCAGGAGTGGAAGGAAAAAAAAAAAAATCTGCGCTGCTTCCATGAGAGCAAGGGTAACTTTAGTATGAGGTTTTGATGTGGGTTATCCTAGAGGTAGGTACGTGGTAAAAATCAGATAAGGTACAAATCAGGACAACAGTAGTTTTAACAGTCTTTCACATAAGACTGTTAAAAGAAGAAAGCAAAATATTATACAATGGATGTCTGTTTCCAAGTGATGAACTAAGCCAATTAAGCTTCTGTTTTGGTAGTTTCCGTTACATTGTCAGTCCATACATACAGCCAACAGGAATATTATAGAAAAAGTATTGATAATACAAAGGTAACAGTTTGGTGCAGAACACTCAATGGAAACAGACATTTATAACACGTAGGTAACTGTGATTTCCTAAATATCTCAGCATACCTACCTGATCATCATATAGAAATGAAAGATAACTACAGATAAACTTCAAAACATAGCCACAGTGGCAAATTTTGGTCCTGCTATTAAAAATTATATTCCATCTAAAACTATTTACATTGTGTATCATGGACACTGTACTCTTTTTATTTATCATATATGAGCCTTTGTTTTCTAAACACCCTTTTTATTCCAGCTTTAGTCAGTCATCTGTAATAACTCTTTCTTAAAATGACCTTTTGGTTCTTTGATCATCTCTAATCATTGTTTATGATTTTATTCTCGATGCTTTTAAATCATACTTCAGTCCTTTCCTTGTACTTTTTCAGAAATGCTTTCCGTTTTTGCTGGAAGTCCACACTTAAGCTGTGGCTTGGCTTAGATGTTTTAATGTGATACTCATTTTCTATTCTCTTTACCTCCCACACTTCAAATCTTTCCCTTCATGATACTCACTTAGTTCTTGTGCTTATTATGCTGGTCTTTAACTCCTACACCTGCTGTACGTTTGTTTAGCAAGAATTTATTTTATCCTTCCCATGGCATTTATTCCTTCAGGCTAAGGAATTCAAAACAGATCCCCTACTGAATGTTATCTTAATCAGAAAGGTAGCACTCCAGGGCTCACTCTTCTCTAACAAGGCCCTCTAGACAGCATTTCTTTTTGAGCCTTTAATATTTAACTCCAATTTTACAGAAATTTAAAAGTTGGGAGACGTACCAGTAAATTAAAATGTTAGATGTTTCAGCTTTTTATGAGAGACACTATCTCATATTTCCTCTCTTGATATGCATTTCAAATGTTCAAATATTTTTGTATGCTTTTCTAATATATCAAGGAAAACATTCTGAAAACTGAGAGGAGGTGAGGAATTGTTTCCATTAAACACAAAGAAGTACTAGAAATTAATGTTAATGAACTAGTTAATCTGAGTATCTATTCTGGAATTTGATGTATATGTTTGGAAGGCAAGAACTGTAACGCATAATGAGCACTAAAATTGAAAGGAAAGTAAATTGTGGTGAGTGTAATTAAGGGGAAGATAGGAAATATTGTGGCTTGATTCTTTTTCCATTAAAAGAAATAGAAGTTTTATCATAGACTTTAAGAGCAGGAATGAACCTATTTTTGTTGGGTTTTACTAATATTTCATACTACATCTTGCCAAGATAAATTAAACAATCTAAATGAAGATTATTAAGACTCAGTTTAAACTGAAATTGTGAATTTGTTGGCCTTTTTTGCTAACAACAGAAAGCAGTTCATGGAATTTTTAAAAACTCAGGCAGTACAAGTTGATAAGACTGAAGAGATATCTCTATGCAGTCTGGATCGCACTCCAAATCAGACTAAAATTGTCTAGCCAAATTTATCTTTAAAAAATGCAAATATTAACATATCAGAAAATAAAATGTATCATTTTCAATTACGATAGTAACTGAAAGGTAATTACTTCTCATCTTGATGCTCAGTGAGCACTGCTCACCCAAACTTAATGTTACTACCTTGTAACAATCACATTGGCTTAGCTGTTGATGATAGGATGCAAAGGTCAAAGGAGATGATTAGTGATAAGATGTAAAAGTGAAAGGAGACCTACCATCAGCCAGGCACCGCAACCCCTATTAATGAGGGGAAGACATTCTCACTTTGGTTATAAACAGTCCCAGAGGTCTTTGTTGGAAAGCACATCTATGTTGTGTGCAACCCTGTCCACATGGAAGGGAAAAGCAAAACTGATCATGATTGAGAAGGCAACACAGGAGATGCCAGGCTGGAATATCTACCCCACGGCTCCCTAGGGATATTTGGAGTTACTGATCAGTTTCAACCACATGAAACAGGAAGGTGATGGTCCCAAACACACTGAGGTCCTCCAAGTTTTGTGAAAATTAAGGATGGCTCCTGTAATCACTTGCTCACTGACAGAAAAGGGGGAACAAGTCCAGATGATTTTGGCTGGGTTACTCAGGGTAGTGGCTGGCTAACCAGTCCTGAGCCAGCCAGCCCATGTGCAGCTCTGAACCAGCCACGTGTTGTTCTTTGTGATGCCCTCGTGCTGGTTCAGTCAAAGGCAGGTAGGAGTTGTGAGAAAGAATAAGAGTAATTTAGGGTAAGCCAAGGTGACATGACAGGTTGGTGAAGTCATTGGGCACACTATTTTGGATTCAGGAAGGAAACTCAGGAATAGGACAGAATCTGTAGGAACTTGAGTTTCATTAGTTCTACTGCTCATAGAGCACCAGTTTAATAATGGAATTGGATTGTTTAATTTACACAGCATAATAGAACAATATTGCTTGTCTGATAGTACAACAATACGAAGTTAGACTTATGTTCGAATGTCACATCTATAGAAATCCTGTACAAGCTTTCAGAGTGTAGACCATGCATAACTGTACGTTTTCCATAAAGATGTGGTTGATATTTAGTAGTGCAGAGGGATTTTTAAGCTTTAAAAACAGGTAACCTATATTTGAAAAGGAAAAAAAAAACCAACACCAGCAGATTGGTCAGACTTCTGTGTGAATTTCTGTTTATTAAGGAAGATAGAAAGTACAGTTTGCTTGTACAAAAATTAAACTGGTGTATGTTCTGTCTCTAAGATTGAAATGAAATGGTGTAGTTAATTCAGGACTTCTTTCTGTACTTGTTTGTTTTATCCCTTGATTCACAACAATTTGTATTATTTAACAAGTAAAATTTGGGAAAGTAAAGTTGCATCTGCATCAGTATGCTGTGATGTTACAATCTGCACTTCCTTAGGAGAATACTCCTTTTCTCTATCAGAGGACAAACTGAAGAAAAAAGGAGAAACTGAAACCCATATTAATTAAAATATAAAGCAAAACCACATTTTGTGAATCAAACCTAATGTTATTAAATATTTTTAGATTATCAGTTTAGATGCATGTTTAAAAAATTATTCTGTTCTAGTTGTCTTTAAAATCTCTGAGAAATAGTTTAGAGATTTTTTGCAGCATCGCTAAAGAGCACAATACACAGTACACATGCAAATAATCTTTTCAAGGACCTACACCATTTAGTCTCTTCTACCTACCATAGAATACTGCTGTATCATTGATCTTTGTATGGATCAAAAATGGACAGGTTTTAACCTTTGATGTTACAGTTTGTGCTTCCTACTGAAGGCAATAAGATATAAAGGAGAAATCTGTACTGGGAGCTACAAGGTCAGATATGTGTTTTGGATAATTTTCCTGCTCTTGCTTGGCAGTTGAAAACTCTAGTAATGTTTATAAAAATTTCCTTAAAACATTAAAATGTAATTGCTTAATCCTCTAACTGTCTTTTTTACACTACATTTAACTTAAGTCTTTTTCACACTTGGAACAGTGTTGGTTGTCACTTATTTAAAAGCAGTTGAAAACTGGAGCTTTGTTCTTCCTTTATGTAGTAGCTATGGAGGACCTTTAAAATCCATGTGACAGTAGATAGGTGTCTAAAGTTTGCAGCAAGAAGATCAACTATGTGGTCAAAGACAAGAATTAATTTATGATTACTGTGTAGCATTTTTGTATTCCTGCTTCGTTCATAGCTAAGATAATGGGAGTCCCCAAAGTAAAAAGGGATTAAGGAGACAGCTCAGAAATAGCACTTCAAAGTAAAACTCTAACTTCTACATAACTGATATGTCAAGAATGACTCATTTAAAAAAAAAACAACAAACACACACACACCCTGAAAAACAAAACAACAACAAAAAACCACAAATCAAACCCCACCTGAAAACAGTGACTTAAACACCATGACAGACAGCAAATATACAATGAAAAATTTCTCATGGGTATTTCCATGAAGAACTGAAACAGTACTGAAAACACAGCAACCACAAGGAAAGGTATTCAGGCTTGAATGACTGCAGGAATTAATACTGTAGTAAGCATGGAGAAACTTTTGTGTTCTGTGTATCAGAATCCAACATCTGAGAACAAAGACGAGGAAAGTTCAGAGTATCAAAAGCTATATTTGTTCCGAACACAGAAATCTCATTTCATGACAGGTTTTAAAAGAATAAAAATCAAAGCTTTTTTGAAAAAAGAAGCAAAAAGGAAGAAGTTCATTTTCAACTCAGGCAAAACCAAAGCTGAACACACACATCCCACCTCCCAGTTTCCCAGAGTAAGCAATGAGGCATGCAGCAAGAGGGGAAGCAGTTACGTTTTGAATCTTTGGTCTCAGCTTGTACTTTGGAATGTAGTACGTGGGAACAGAAATATTACTGAACATTTTTTCTGTCTCCTATGGTCAAAGAAAACTTATAAAACAGTTAATCTCTGAATAGCAGCAGTGCAATCGACACGCTGTGCTACTGAGTTGCTTTTTGAGCCACACTTCGGTTATAAAAGCCAAGAAAAATCCTTAGAGTTAAAGCAGATGCCTAATACAAATGGAAGACAAAACTGCATCTGAACTGCTTCCTCATGCTCTGCTGGTGTTTGTCACTTAGAAAGATGTAACCTGACAGCTACAGCTATGAGAGCCATGGCCACTAGTTGCAAGTCATCTCTTGTAAATTAGGTGCATTGGCTAAATTTGTATCATCAATTCATTTATATCACCTACAGGTCCAACTACGCTTCTGGCTCCAAAAAGTGGCTGTATAAATGCAACACACTATTTTCAACTGTTTAATCAAGAATTCAGTCTTTTGTCAGAACAAAACTAGTGTTGTATTTGCATTGAGGCAGTAAGTGTGGGTAAAGCAGCTTTGCAAATAAATACTCAGAGTGGCTGTAACCAAAGATGGGCCTGGTAATCTGAGACTTGATGTTCATTTCTCACAAACTCGAGGTTTTATTTGAGGATGGAGTCATCAAGTGCAGGACACTGACAGAATTCTCTGTTAATGGTTACGCGGTAACCTGTGGGATTTCTACTCAATCCATATCCCATGCAGTTGGTATTGTTAAATCTAAAACATTAATGTGCTGAAATGTTTTCAGATCTGAGTGATAATTTGAGCTTTCTTTCAAAGAGAAAATGTGTTCTGTGTTCAAACAACAATTCAACGATCCGTAGGTTAGCTGGGATCCATTTTAGGAGCACGCTGAATAATGCTATTCAAGGTAAGCACAGAGAAAGGGAGAATTATAGAATGAGATGAAGTTCTATGTTAAATTATGTAACTGATCAAATTTCCTTTGCCTCTGAAATGTAAGATGTGTTAAAATCTTTATTTTAAAACACCCTATTAAATCTACCAATCTAACTAGAAAATCTGTAGTCAATCAGTACAAAAATGGACACCGCTGAAAAAGAAATACAAAAATAGCCTCAAGGTAACTGTCAAAGCAATATGTTTTAATCTGTTTAGGTGTTTGAGAACAGTGGTGTTGCACAAACTGTCTGTTGTCAGCAGTTTATTAAAAGACATACACTCCTTGTTCTACATAAGCAATTCATTTCAACAGTTTTGTGTGCAGATTAGAATCAGTATATGGTTCAAAGAACCAGTATTAGTGCTTTGAGAAACTGCCTTCTCTCCTGTGATTTTTTTAAAAATACAAATCCAACTCTGTTCATTGTCATTCAGTAACCAGATCTGTAAACAATTTACATTTTGCCTGAAGTCAGATAATCCTATCATTATATAATCTCTTTAGGGACAGACAAATATCTAGATATGAATGTGTGTATGGGAAAGCGCTGTGTAAACAACAAGGCAACAAAAATAGCAAAAAATAACAAGAAAAAACCAACCAGAAATATACAACAGCTACAAATGCTTATAATTCTGGAGAGTATACTTTTTTTAGTTACTTCCAAATTTGTAGAGTTGTTTTATTCACCCTTGCAAAATCAAGCACAAGGAGAAAATTAATAATCATATACAAAGGAAGAGTCTTTTTTGTATAATATATATATATATTATATATATAATAGGTTGGGGTTCCTCAGTTACCTCACCACTGAATTTTTTTCTGGACTTTTTTTGCCTCATTCTTCACAACAGAAAATTCTACACACTGAAATGGGACTTTGTAAAGCTGCCACATTCTTACTTCATAGATTATTTCCCTTGGCCTGATTAACATCCATTCATTTATTGAAATCACTGGTTTTATTCTTACACCATTTAGGTTTGTCTAGGAAACATGCCTGAGTTTCTTGTTTTGTGTGGATCCAAGTGTCTGTAAAATGGTCTATCATCATCTTCTTGGCTTTGGAGGTTGCAAAGGAGAAAAGATCCCGCTCTCTTCACTGCTTGGCGTTGTTGAGCTGCAACTCAAGCACCAGCCTGTAGAGCAGGAAATACCCTTACCTTGCCATTACATGCAAATGTCCAGGTTAGATCAGAGAGGGGATGCGAATCACTCCCCCTTACTCCAACTATCCAAAAGCTGGCTAGGAGTAAACCGTTCCATGAGAAGAAGTAATACAGGCATAAGTATTTGGGGGAAAGGGCATTAATTTCTTCTTTGGCTTCCAGCTGTGTCAGTGTAGCTACGTGCTACCTTCTACCATAGAATGTAATTTTATGAGCTATGCTGTTGGTTGCATCGTGATTGAATTGTGTCAAGTTGTAGAGATGTCTTTGAGAGCAAAATTTGACCTGCTCTTCCTATATTGCTGAGGATTATAGAGACAATACAAAGAATCCATTTTGACTCTGAAAGATTGAATTAGAAACAACAACAGAAGTAAAAAACAGCTTTAGCTTTAGATTTGCAGATTGGCTCATGTACTATAGATTCTGTCAACCATAAAATTCCTGAGACTCCACAGAGCTACATCTACTGAATCATTTTACAGAGATGAATCATATTGTAAGTTTTCTGTATTAGCATGTGGGTTTTCATATTTCTAAAAGAGATACATATATATATTCTTTATATTTCAAGTTGATTATCCTGCAAGCACTTGCCTTGCACTACTCAGAACGGGTCAACAATTTAACGATCAATGTAACAATTTAACAATAGGCTCTTGATCACAGTGCCATCAAGCTAATGTCAAACAATTTTCTTAATCCAAATGCTGTGATAAAATGGCTGTGGGAGTTTATCTGATAATTTTTCATGCACCCTTGATCCAGCAAGCACATAAGTAACTATTTCAAAAACTTTCTGTGCTGTTAGGAATTATTTCCTGCCCTTCACAGAATAGGAACTAACTGATGCTCTAAAAGGTTTAGAATACAAATCTCCCTTTACTGAGAAGAATAGACTCAATTCTTTGGTTTCCGTACAGCTCAGGAATTCAATTTTTGCCATTTTTATCAAGTACAGGTGATATAATCAATGGCAGGAGGTCTGTGTCCTTGCAGTTTCCTTGGTTGATTTGTACATCAAAATTCTGTGAAGTAATGTGTCTACAGCTTGCTGTCAAAGACCTTCATTTTCTTCTGCTCTGATCATGTGTTCCCACTTCCTCTGGTTTACTGGATGGTTTGAAAAAGCTTGCCGATATGGTCAGGAAATTAATCTTTAATTTTGTGGTGTAGTTGCCCATCAGGTTAAGAAGCTGATCACGTGGCTACAAGATTGCAAGATGGCTGCACGATTTTGCGTATTACGGGCGTGCATCGTGCTGTCTGTATTTCTTTGAGCAGCATCTGTCTGTGGGAAGCAAATAGCAAGCTGTTTGGAACAAAATAGGCGATCCTATGCTGCCTGTATTTCTATTTCCTGGAAACAATAGGGAGCAGAACACTGCAGTTACACAAAAGTTTGGAGGAGTCCTTTCCAAACATCTGGGGGAGGGCAGGGGGGCATATGTATTGTACAGATGATAGCCTGTTTTGCAATTATGTTCTTGCTATCAAACACAACTTCTTATGTATCAGTCTGAAAGGATTTGGAAAAGATTTAAAAATGTTTATTCAGGTATTCTGGTTTTTTTTTGTTTAGGGGTGGGGAAGATCAACTGAAAACCAAGAGCCAGGCATACGACTTTGGCCATTCCCTTTTGGACTGCCAAAATCGATTATCCTTTTTGAAAACACTGAGTATGTATCACCTAACTTTAGATGTTACATCTGGTGTTCTGGTAATGAGAATTCATGTACTCTGAGGGGGGTTTTGGGAGAACTGATGTTTGGTAAATTTTAAGATACTGAGGTAAACCATAATTCTAAAATGAGCCATGACCCTACATTTAATATTAAAGAATAGAAGAAACAGACCTGGAGACATTCGCATGTGAGCAGAACTTGCAGATGTGCACAGCAGCCTGAAGGAGCAGGAGTTGGGAGTTGAAATCGTTTTGTGGCCAATCCTTAATGTTTCCTGACAAGTTCATCTAAGCATTAATACACCATCATATCACTAAGTGATTCTGATTTTTCAAAAATCATTGCAGTCTATAATCAGTAAAAAAATCAATGGCACCTTAATCACGGTGGGTATGAGCCTCAGGATTTTTGTGTTGGTTTTTTGTGGTTTGTTTTTTTTTTTAATTAATTAGACGCTGTAGAAATGGAAATGCATTTTAAAATATTACAAAAGTCTGTCAAGATCAAAAAAAATTATGCACAAAATCATCCACAGCACAAAAAGAAATTGGAAAAAGTACCCAGTAATCACATTGGTATTTAGCATTTCAAGATGGGAAATATTTCTAATCTATCATGCTGCTAAAATGAAATGGTAATAAAATTTCTTCATGTATACAAATAGGCAAATTTTGAACTATTATTTACAGTGAACACAAAAGTAATTTGGTATGTTCCTTGAAATGTTTATTTAAAATGCTGAAAACTATATGTATTCTATAACAGAATATACATAATTTTAGGACAGTTGATAACTTAACAATGAATCTGAGAGTTCAAAAATGGTGATTCACTTTATAAAGTACCAAATAACAGAAAGTGTTAACTATTATAAACCAACATATTTTAGCAAAGTGAGTTTATTTATCCATTTAAATAAGTTATCAGATAATAATTAGATGGTAGGAAAAGTCACAGGAAATAATTTTGAGAGTTACAAAATTGGCATTTGACTTTGACAATTTCACAAATCCATTACATGATCATTGTTGGAAAGTGATTTTGAAAATAAAATTTAAAAAATGGGAAAATTTTAAAAATAATTTTAATTCACTGGTATAATGAAATTATTAAAAATTAGACTGTGAAAAGATACTGAAAGCACACAAACTAGTAAATTAACATTACCATGCTGAAGGCACCAATAAGTTAGTGATAATAATGGCAAATGCTAAACACTTGCTAAAGTAGTAGGATGAGATTGCCAGACATAACTAAGCTTTCATAAATTTTCATGGTGTCACAAAACAAAATTATCACTATAGATTCATGGTCTTTGCTAGAGAAGGGATTTATTTTATTAGAAAATGAAGATGACCTTGAAATTTTCCACAAAAGTGTGAGATGGTTAAACCCTTTTTTTCTGTCTACACAGGTACCCTTATGAATAGTGACAAGGTGTGGGAAATGTGGGAGGGGAAGAACAATGAGGCTTATTCGAAGGGCATCAGCGTAGCCTGCCCCACCATAGTTTTGAGATGAATGTAGGTGCCCTACAGGTGCCCTTGAAGAGTTTTTCTGAATACAGAGAAACAGACGTTTTTCATGACACCTGAGCTGCATAGCTGGACACTGACTGTCTCAGAATCTGATTTCCCAAATGCCTTTGTACTTGTTTTTAAAACCTGCTTTGGTCTTTGGAAAAAAAAATGTTGGCAAGTTATTTTATAAAGACAGAGATGATCACTCAGGAGGGAAGGCAGAGGACAATCTGTGTCAACACTTTTAAATATTTCTCCAAGTTTGAACACTGTCCACACAGCAGAGTTTCTCTGCACTCCCCAGATCTGTTTCTGAGTAACCCAATGAGTGAGTATTCAGAAGGGAGAGTTCTTTTCAAATCATGACAAAGTGGCCCTATTCCAGAACTCATAGTGTTATTCAGAAATTCCTACTCTGCTTTAAGTCTGCGTGCTGCTAAGATACATATTCATTTCAAATATGAGCCCTAAAGCTTCAGCATCTGGATGATTTTCTTCTGCAGATTCACCTTTCTGCGGCTGCCACTGTGGGACCAGGCACACCAGCCCTGCCACCTCTAAGACCACGAGTCCGCAATCGTTAGTACCAGACCTGTGCATTGCCAGATCGCAGCAGGATGTGTCTGATCTGCTTCACCACATATGTGTGAGTGAACCAGAATAAGTGTCATGGTGTTTATTCCAGCTTTATGCTTTTGCATCTGCTGGGAGAATGAGCAATAACTGATACGGCATAAAGCAGCAATCCCTAGTCTGGCATGAAGTCTGCTGGTATAAATTAACCTGTCATCATCCTTTTTGAATGGCATAGGGTGAGCAGAGATTATATCAGATTGGCACTTTAGATTGTGTGATTGCAGTGCTTTCAAACTGGGAGCAGGAGTCTTCACAAGGGATTTCCCATGCTGCTGAAATGGGCTGAGCTAGCTGCTGCTTTTCAGATCGGGTCCTCTGGAGCAAACGTATTAGAAGAGGTGGGGAAATCACAGACACATTTTCTCGACACTGCTACAATGGAAGCTCCTTATCTGGTAACTCCATTAACTTCAGTGACCTTCTGCTTTTATTCCCATGCTCAGTTTTATACATGAGTAATCCCATAAAGGGACTCCCCTTTGAAGGGAGGCACGGGTACCACTGACCGCCTGATTCTGTCCTTCACCTTTCTCCCTCTCTGACACAGTCTCCATTTCTCTTTCATATAAACGTGACGATCTTTGTGGAAACTTTCACTGTGAGCAAAAGTACACTGATTTTGTTCTTACATGTAAATAAACACAAGCTGCTTTTTTTATGTGGTTTTATATTTTTACAAAGAATCTCTCAAACTAAAATTCTGCTTCTTTTCCAAAGGCATTGCAGAGATTTTATTGGGCAAGTCAAAATAAGCTGAACCAAGCTACTTAGTTTAGAAACACACATGCAAGTTTGCACCACACTAAAGAGCTGCACACTGCTCCTCCAGTTCATGCCAGGATCTGCCTTGGTTCTGTAGCTCTGTGATATGAAGTACACAAATTGGCACGTGCTTCGGCTACTACACATTCACTTCTCTATGCTGATAAGGACAAGTATTATCACAGTGGAGCATAGATGTAAGAACTTCCCATAAATAAGACTCCCAGGTGACTTGCATCAGCCCCAGTTATTTATTTGCCCTTCTTTTTGTAAACTCTAGGTAGAAAGTTGAAAAAAACCCAATCAACAAGCAAATAAATGGCACTACACTTACGGCCCTAAAAGTATAGCATTTATTGAACTCAAACTAGTATTATCTAGGGCAACTGCTTTGATCATTTTTTGTAGAAAGAAAAGCTACAATTTTACAGGTGCTGCAATGTAAGTGAGCTGACCCACAGTGTGAAACCAGATCTCCTGTGCGATCCAGTTTCTAAGCTCAGTCGGGTTTGAAAGCTGCAATTCATTGGCTGATGCAGATTTTCAAGTCTCAGCTGAGAGCACTGGACAGGGAGAAAACAAGGAAAGCAGTATCTGTGCAAGAGCATACAATGTCTTCCCAAAAGTCGTAGTGTCCATTCACCCCTGGCTTTTTTCTTATCAGTTGATATTCAGACTAAAATTGTGCAGTTGCATTTTTAGTCCAAAACCACAATGGCAGCCATAGTATACTATCTACTGCAAGCTTAGCGTGGAGTCTGCAAATTGCAGTGATTCCCCTCATTAATTTCAGAGGCTGGAGGAAGTGTATGCCATGGACCGCAGATCAGCAGCTAGAAGAGACAACAGTTTGTCTTGTAGCAGGAGCTGTATCCGCTGAGCTAACCCCAAAACTGGCAAAGATGAAAGACTTTCTAAAATACTGAAATTTCAGGCACGACTTTCAGGAGCTTCTCTGAGGTTACAGTTAGGGATAATTTGTACGGTGAGTTTCTTTGCTTTGACCGTGGATGTATTTGGGTGAAAATCTCATGGGAAGGGTTTTTGTGTGTTGCTAATTTGGATGTGGTTTGACAAAGTAATGCTGGTGACTATTGTTTGTATAATTCTGCCAATATGCAATACAAACTGTTTACTTCAGTGTTTTGATTTTACTGATTTCCTTTGTAGTAAAAGTTATATTTAAAAGTGACATCAGAGCTGTCAAAAATACCAGACCTCATATAGTTATTACTAGATTGCTTTAATGAAAATAATACACAATTAAACTACAAGATGTTTTTATTCTGGATATGCCTGGAGGCTAGTAATAAGTACATCTGATAAATGAAAAATAAATCAGTAAAAAGTTACCTACCAACCAAAATAATCCAGCAGAAAAAGAGTAATGACCTTTAAGCATCAATTAACATTTGGAAATCAAATCATACCAAATCTTGCAATGAAATAACTGCCTGTTTAGTAATTGTATCTGGACATATGCGCTGAAATTATTGGGGTTATGTAAGGACCTATAAAGCAAATGGAAACATGCTGTTCTACAAACATATTGTTGTTGTGTATGTTGTGGTATAACTGGAGAAAGACTTCATTAAGAAGTGACTGAGAGAGGACTGCCTGTTTGTTTGTGTGGTTCTAGTTTGTTTTTTATAGGCAGAATAAGTTGTTTTTCTCAAAATGCAGTTTTGGAACAGTGAAAAGTACTTGTCAAACGGGTCCTGGGCCTAGACCAAACAGACTTTTCAAACTTGAAACTCACAGTGGAGCTTTTTTTTCTTCTTCTTCTTTTTTTTTCTTCCCCCCTCCAAATACAAAAAGCCCTATTTTTTTAAAAAACGGTTTTATTTGGTCTGGCAAGTAAATTACTACTTTAGAGCTCTAGACTAAAACTGGCATTCTTTAACTAAATCAGCCTGATTGTTAAAGGGGAGTTGTAAATGGGAGTATTGACATTCATATCACAAAACTTCCAGTGCAAGTAGGCTGTAATGGGAGAGATAGCTATAACATAGATGTCTACACCTAAGGTTTCTGCCCTAGGCTTTAATTGAAGTAACTGTCATTGTGTGTGAATCTCACTCTAAATTACATTTAAAATTTGATTAAATGGCTAGCTTCTTTGAATGGCCTTATCTCTCCACTGATTAAAAACAGAAGAGATGAAAGACTTTTAGAAACAGGTGAGCTGAATCCCACCTGAACTGTTTACAGTGGCAGTACCACTCAGCAGATCATTCACAGCATAAATATGCCACAGATATCTGGTCTGACAATAAAATGTTAACCTGTTGATTTAAAAAAAAAAAATAAATTATACCAGGCTGACCCTTTGTGTATGTACGGATACAGTATTCTGTTTGCTACTGGCATCCCTAAAACTGGGTTGACCCCATTGTCAAAACACAATCTGAGGCACTCACTGCATTTCAGGCTGGGTCCTCTGAACTGGAAATGCAAGAACTCTTGTCTGCTCTGTAGATACAATAGCTGGTACCATTGTAGATACAATACCCTTAGCTGGTAACCCAGTCCTGTTTTGCTCTTTCATAGCTTTAGGCAGGTGAATCAAACTGGATCTGTGCCTTATATCACATGGCCATACCAAATCCGATTTGCATTAGCAATCTGAAAATAAGTTTATAGTTTCACAATACATTTTGTATGGTGGAAAATCCTACCTTCGTTCTCATTGCCACCAATATTCTGCAGTTTACTTATTGTGGGTTGGTGAAGGTATCCTTTAGTACCGTAGAGGGTAAAAATCAGATCTGGATATCTCACTATAGTGAGAGAGAGAAATTTATTGAGCCAGCTCCCCCACTTAGGAAAAAAGAATATGTAACAGCATCCTTTGAGAGTGATTCAGATGGTAAACTGTGATATACTGACTTTTCCCCAAAGGCACCGGAAATCTATTGCTGCCTTCATTTTCATACAATCTTTTTTCTGGGAACCTAAAATCTTGGACTTCTGCCAATTTTAGCAAGTGTGCTGTCCTGCCAATTACACTTGTAACTGCTGTCTAAGCTCTGTAGCAAATCAGAGCTGGGTTGGGATGAGCATTAACCTTCCAGATCCTCAACATAATTCACAAATGATATAGAGAAACAGAAGCAATTTCAACACACTGCACAGAAGTTGTTTTGCTAAATAGAGAGGGAGGGAGGGGCAGAAAAGTCTCAAGGAGGGAGAAAGTATTGGAAGAAAGTATTTTGCATAATAACTTACCCTGTGGTCTCGTGCAGGAACCAGGACAGGAGCCTGGGATTCCAGCTCTGCTTGCTTTATCCTTCAGCTACCTGAAGGTACTTGAATGCCCATCTCCTAGGGGAATAATCTTGACATGGAACAAAGAATGCTTTTTGCTTTGCTCAGATCTATGCTATGGTTGGTTGGTTGAGAAGCAGGACATGATAATTCGAATCCACTCTAGGCAAGCAGGAAAATGTAGAAACCCTACCTCCTACTTTTCAAGTGCCTTTAAACAATTGCGCAAAAAGAATTGTGTTATTTTTTTCTCTAGGTGCCCTACCACAAAAGAGTTATCTGATTGTAAATAGGCAACGGATTTTCGGACTTGAGCCAGATAGGTAGACCTAGCCCTGAGCCTGACATTTCCTTTTAGACAGTTCCAGGTGGCAGCACATGTACCAAACACCAAATGGCCCTTCAAAGCTACCTGCAGTCCCCATGCAGCCAAAGGAAGAGCGAGCGCCCTGCGTGGGCATTCCTCAGTCACCCCCCACCGATGGGTGCTCTGCATAGGCAACCGAGGCTTCTACCTTAGTTACTCTGAATCATCCTGCTAGTGATTCACCCAAGTTTACTGCCTAAAGCAATCTGAATCGAGCTTGTCGCTTTGAAATATCAACATTTTAACATGTAGCATGCAGTGTCCTGTAGATTAGGATCAGTATTTTTAATTCAGTGGATTAGAAATGGGAATCAAAGTGATACCCTGCCATAACATTTTGTCTAATTGGAAGATTGCTGTTGAAGTAACTTACATCCCTGCACAGCATCCATATTCAAACCTCTGTGGGCTTGCAGTAGTTTAACCTAATGATTATTCCTGACTTTAGTGGTATTATAGAGTGTTAAAATCCACACTGGTGTGGAAAGGAAACTACATAGTTCTTCAGTCATTTATTTGGATGACAACTTTTGTAATAAAGGCATTACCTCTGTGATTATATGCTTAGAATGGAGGCGTATTTTTCCTCTTCAGATTATTATTATACAAAATTGATTCCAAGCAAACACAATTTTTAGCAACTAAACACAGGAAGGAATTCTCATTCTTCATTTAGCACAACATATTTTATGGCAACAGAAATTTTAATAAGGAAGGAATCTAATAAGGCAGGCAATATCCACTGTTTTCAACACAGCTGTTACTGCATCATGATGCATACAGCATCTGAAATGAAAAAGGAATCAACCTCTATTGTCATGCTTGATGAGAGCTGCTTCCTTTGTTAAGTTTCTCATAGCCTGATTTTTCAAAAGCTCGAAGTCAAAGTATTAGCACTGTTTTTCTGAATCTTTGAAAGACAAGCAGATGAACAAACGCATACAAAGAAGTTTGTTCTGTAGGTTTCCAAAATCCAAAGATTTGACAGAACTATTAAACAGGCAAGAAATATAAATCATGGGTAAGTACTACTACAAAGAAAATGTAAGAAAGACAAAATCCTGAAATATTTCCGGTTAATGAAATACTCTAATTATTAAGGAATTTGTATTTAAAGTGGT
>JAVJGI010000062.1:16786666-16821204 GCA_035590275.1 Ibycter americanus
GTAAGAAAGACAAAATCCTGAAATATTTCCGGTTAATGAAATACTCTAATTATTAAGGAATTTGTATTTAAAGTGGTTTTATACTTTCATTATTCACAATAAACTTCATTCATATTTTAACAAATATTATTATATAAAAAATTTCTAATGATGACAGGAATTTTTAAGAAAAAATCACATATTTTGAACCTGATCTTCATTTTTTCTTTTTCCAACTTTCTTCTCATACTTTATTTTACTTTCTCACTAAGCAACCTGAAAAAAAATGCAAATTGCAGAAACCAAACCAAACCTTAAATACCTCCATTCCAGCAGTAACAAATGCCTATTCTGAAGAAGTTTGTTCCTGTACAATTTATTTTGGTCAAAGGTAATTTGCCCATACTGAAATACCATGTGCATTAAGGAATTAAGGAGTGTTAGGATGTGGATTTGAATGCTTTCAGATCAGCTCTCCAAGTAGGAGATCCCACTAGCCCAGGAAGAAATAACTGGTAGCAGCACAGCAGTAGAAAGTAACATATTTTAGGTTGGTTTTTTTGGTTTTGTTTTTGGGTTTTTTTAAAGGAAGAAAGAGATTCAGCACCTTCTAATACACATCATTATGCTTAAAGGTCTTTGAGAAAGAGGCATTGGCTACAGAAACTAAGAAGGACACTTGTGCTAAGGAATGCAAGGTGGTCTGGTAGTGCCAAAATAATAGGAGGACATTTGCTCTGTTTGACTCGAAACAGCCTAGGGTAATTAGAGTATTTCATATAGCAGGTCTTCCCCACACAGCCCATTCTGACCACAGTGACTGACAGCCTGGAGGAGATAACTCTGACTAGGAAACAGCAATGAGTGGGCGGGAAAGAGGTCACCTCACTCGGGGCAATTGCAGCCAGAACATGTGTAACTTTATGCTGATTTGAACTGATTTTTGAATCAGAATGCATTTACTCTTCATAACAAGTTTCAAAGGAAAGTTTATCTTTCATTGTGAGTTACCTGTTTCTTCTCAGTAGTTAGTTTGTTAGTGTGGAAGGGAAGGGGAGAGGCTTGCTCTTTCTGGAATGTTTATCATATTTCTCTTCTTTTCTTTCATACATTTCTCAGAAGCATATGTTCTTTTCAAACGGAATGTTGGCCTCTTTTTTTCCCACCGTTTCCAAAAATCATGTTCCCCAGTGCACAGCTATCTGGGACACTTCAATGTGTGAGCCTACACCTAGCAAGGATATCTTCCTCGCTTTCACAGTGCACTGTGCCTTTGCTGTTCTGGTGTATCCCCCCAGGACTCATCCCTCTGCAGTTACGGTTCACAGCTGTGGCAGAAATAACATGTGGCCCTGCCTAGGTCTGTCTTAGGGCAAGGCAGGAAACTACCACGCGTCCCTGTGGTGGGCTCCTTTCTGCCTGTTTCACAGCTGTCTCCTCTGGCCACATTTTGCTGCAGAGATGCAGTTATGTGGATGGCCTTTCCAAAATTACCTGTTGAGCTGAGGAGTGCTGTACACTTCTTCCATCTTCACAAGCCCTTGCAGCCTACAAGTGCAGGGCTGGGGCGTGCTTCTGTCAGAATTGTGACTTCCTACTATAGGTGAAAGCCATATGCTACCCATCCATGGTGACTCGGAAGGCTCATACCGCACATGCAGGTGACAGGGTATGGGTGGAGGGGGACTGGTGGAGCTCAGGACTTCTGGTCTTGTGGAGGACATGTTGGAGCAGGGAGTAAGGAGCACTGGGTGCAGGTCACACAGGCAACACACTTCCCATTCACTGCTATGTCGCTCTGGTTTCCACCTCAGTGCTCCAGCAGAACCACTCTCCTTGGACTCATCAGGGTCTCCTGGGATCCTCAGGTGAGTTGTCATGCATGGTCTGTAGCAAGGTCATACAAACACTGTAGGAGCACTGGTTATAAAGACTTGTTCTCTGTGGATGTTATTGACCCAAAAGCAAGATGTATTTTTTTCAGCAGTGTCCTTCATATTAAACATTGCAGTATCTAGAATAAAAAAAATTCAGCAACCTTTACTTCTTTTTCCTCATTCAGAGAACCGTATGGATTGGGAGAAAGTCAAAGGATTTACATTTCTTTAGCCTGTGCTTTCTTCAGGTCATGACAAGGTATGTAGGTTTATATAGAAACGTGCTTCCTAGTTATCACAACACTAGAACAGCAGAGGATCTTCACACAAATGCTAGCAAAAAGTTCCATTAAATAGCACAGAGGAATAAACTATTCCTGCCAAGTGTTACTTCAGCCATATAGCTAATTATACAAACATAGGATTCTTTCATAAGATCAGATATCAAGTATTGTGAGTTCAGACCAGAACTGATTATACAACTTTAACAAACATTATTTCAAACATGCATTTAAGCTTGACTGTTCTCTCTGTCTCTAATACCTACAGACATTAAAACCAGTGATGAATGCCCATGAACATAAAACTCCTACTGATTTTATATAGAGGGCAATGTCAAAAAAAACCAGCTAGTGCATTCTGGCTTCCATACAAACACCACACTGAATCAAAAATAGGCTAATGCAGTGAAGAGCACAAACGGTAGTTCATCTCGGTCTCCCACAGACTCATCATGCATAGCAGCATGCTGACAGTTCTGATTGCTGACGGCCATGAGCTATAGTCCAATGGCCATAAACAAAAGAGAAATGTATTAATTCTTCATGTTGGATCAGCTCATTCATAAATCCCAGTATTAAACCAAGCTGTGTAGTTTTTAATTTTTGCAGAGTTTTTTTAATTTGTATTGGAATATAAAAAGGAAAATGTAATGGACAATAAGAAAGTAGCACAATGTGCTTGGCGGGCAGTATTCTCCAGCAGCCCCCTCAGATCAGAGCGTTGCACACCTTCAGTTCCAGGCTGAGGAAACAAGATAAAGGGCAGAGGAGCAGCAGCAACGATGCGCCAGTTTAGAGTGTCCCAAGCATTTCCAGAGAGTGAGAGCACAGCAGTCTTCTGCATCTATTTGACCACAGCAGCCACATGTGTATTCATCCAAACACGGACAATAATTAATCCTTTATTATGAGAGGTAAATCCTTTAGTTACTAGAGATCACATATCTTGCAGCACCAACCAGTCAATTTCTTTCCTGTCTTGTTGATGCTGCTCTCTCTCGATGTACCTGACAGGCCAGAAAAAACTTACATTGTCATTAAGTTAGTGTTTTGTGTTTGCCCAAGTAGCTCAGGACAGTTTACTGAGGATTTAGTTTCAGAAGCACTTGGCAGTGGTCAAAGCTGAGGGAACTCAGACAGATGTCTATGGTTCAGACTTAAAATCCTTCCTCTGCTTTATTGAACCCTAATGCATTCATACTTAGCAAAGTCATAGTCTACTATCAGAGTCTTGGTATGTTATTTGTTAATACCATGCAGTTATTTTCCTTTTCTTTCTTTTTCTTTTTTTTTCTTCCCCCACAATGGTATCTTCCTAGAGCAGCTGAAAAAGAAAATGTTGTTATGTTATTCTCTGTACCGTGATTCAGCACAAATGGGTAAAATGCATACTGTTAACACAACATTTTGCTATTCATCATAACTGTTGTAGTGATTGTGCCTGTCCTTAGAGAACATTGCACGACACCACTTTGTATTATACTACCTCTTGTTCTCTGTGGGCAAATACATTATTTGTGGCAGGTTGCCATATAGTTGCAAACTGCCCTGTGCAGGTCAGAAAAATGAGAACTTTTAACCAGAGGAAGATGCATACATGGTCAACACAAAAACAGATTGTTGAATCTGGGGCCACAAAACTGAATTAGTAGAAAGTGCAGATGTTTATTTCTAAAAAATATATATATTTAAAAAATAATAACATGTTACATGATTATTTGCCTTCTTTATGCCTTTGCTGCCAAACATAATTTATCATTTTTTCTTACCCTTCACAGTCTTGAGAATTTTAGGTTAAGAGGAAATTCTTCAAGTAAGAGCAAAATATTTCCCAAAGTGTGCTTCCTGTTCATGAACACCACTGACAGCTGTCATCTTGTGTTAATAAGAGAACTAGTCTAGGCTCAGAGTTTCAGTCTGGATGTGCAAAGATTTGTTTATGAACAGAATTGGTTCATTTTTAACTGTGACCAAATCTGGAAAATGTAGATCTGCTTTCAACAGGTGTTCATTTGTTCTATCTGTGCTGGAGTTATCTCAAAAAATTATGAAGATTGTTAAATATTTTATTACTATTATTATTCAGCTTCAATATACTTGTGCAATTTGGCAGTCTAATGGATATATCTACCTGATCTTTATTAGGGTGCAATTTTTGTTCCACCAACCAAAAAGGAAGGACTTGCTCATGTTTATGTTTGTTTAAGGAGTAGACCCTTTGGAAAATATCCTTTGTACTGCACCCAGTTTTCACCATTAAGGTGAACAAGGTCTCAGCTCATAGGCTCTGATCTCAAAGGAACCTAACGTACCCAGTGCAGGTGGTTGCAGAACTGCAGGTAAAAAATTATCTTAAACATTTTACCTCCTTTTCCAGGGACTGTCTCCACCATTAAGAAGAAATGCGTAACACCGCATCTTACTTTCTTGTGTATGCAATCATTTTGGACACTCTTGTGCCTATCTGAAATTTAAGTGCAGTGAACATGATGAAAAACTTTGTGTGTGGGGAATCCATTGCAAAACGATAATTTTATAATCGGCATTGGATGCTTGAGAACACAGTTAAAATCTTCCCTTTTCCTTTAAAAATGGAGTCAGAGGAAAAGAAGGAGGAAGTTTCTAGCTCTTCTTGTAAATTTAGGCTTGCCTAGATTCAGAATTCAAGAAGAGCCCAGCCAATGTGGATGAAGAAGCACAGCAAAATTCTGCACAATCCATGACTGTGGTTCATGCTGTGCACATCTCTGAGCCTGCAAGGTAATGTAAAGATATCTCAAGAGCAATTATTATTAAATACTGAGAAAGGAATTAAATGTCATTTTACATCGTCCAGAAGTGGATGCATAGAAAAAAATCTATTTTGAGCTTTCAGATTTATCTTTTTTATATTTTGCAGGTACTAATTCCTTTTTTTTTCCCTCCCAGACTATCATTTCTTCATCCTTAATCGGAGTACACACATCTATAGAAAATAAAAAGTTTATTTTTCCTTAGATTCCTAGCCATATGGAGAGTCAGTTTTACTGATTGTTACGAAGTGTTCACTCTTTCTAAACCTAAATTTTTATTTTGACATATACTATGCATAAATTACCAGTATGTTGACTTCAAAAAGAACTATGTCTTAATCAATGGTTGTAAATCTATGCTGATAAATGTATTGCTTTAAAATTATTCACAAAATTTCTTTTCTTTGAATTATAGAATAGCCTCCAAGCACTTTCTAAACACTGACAGTAAATTTTTGTACTTTGCAAATCAGTACCTTTGATGCAATCAGCACTGACTATTGCTCTGTTGTCATTCATTCTTGTGACTATGTTGATGTCATCAAGTTACACCAGTGTTATATATCATTCTATTGTTAATATATTTTTTGTACACTAAGTCCTTGAAATTTTATTATGATTTTTTCCAGAGTCACTGAAAGGCAGAAAATTGACTCAGGAGGAATTTCTTTGTTCTGAAGGTAGCATTTTACACAGCGTTACAATGTTTCCCCAATCTGTCAAAAGAATAATAAAAAATAGACTGTCAGACATTACTTGATTTCTACCTGATCATGTACTACAGCAATAAGATACTCCAGGGCTTGCATTGCTGCTCCCTGTGTGCACTCATAGGTAGACCGGGAGGTCAGAGACTGAAGGCCAAGTGGTTTCATCCATGCAGGAAGTGCAAATTAGACAACAATACTGCACACACAAACTGGAATTCAGTTTTTGTAGCACTAGAATATATAACTTCCTTGTCCTACAGCAACTAGATCATAAGCTGGCAAAAGCTTTTAAAAATTCCAGTGTCAGTATTCTCCCAGCAAGGGTTATGACGGGGTCATAACTGTGGGAGATAGTACTGTAATCGTACAACCATATTTCACTAAAAGCTGAGCAAATTATAATACTGACTTCCTCGTTCCATTCACTAATGAGCTATAATGGCACCGTTTTCTAATGCATGTCTTGGGTACCCTGCAAGCAATTCTGTGCATTCAAACAGGAGAGGTGTTGCCTCAGTTGGCAAATAAAATGTTCTTGATCTCCTTATCTCCCCATATTTTAGACAATCTTAACAAACAACTTTCTATGCAGCAATTTAGGACTGTGGTGGGGTGGTTTTTTTTTTCACCCTTCAAATGCCATTAACAGTTCAGTAACGTGCCAAGTACAGTTCTCATTTATTTTGAAATAACAAAACACTACCAAGGGAGCTAACAAACTCTGCAAAGCGCTCGCTCCTTCTCTAATTTTGTGATAGTGACAGATATAGTGCTCCATGGGGGTGCCCGCCAGCCATCAGCTCGACTTTTCCCAACCACAGTTCAACAAATTTCAGTGTGACATAAAAAAGGAAAAGCTTCTTATGGTCTGGTTGCATCATTAGTTTCAGACAAAAAATCTAGTTGCACTTCTCATAATCCGAGCTGACTCGATGGGAGCAAGCATTGCTGCAGACACTGTTTACATGTATTAATAGAAAATGGTCATTCAGCTAATGAAGCCTAATTTCTCAGAAGACATTTTTAGTTCAGAATAATGTCACACCAAGATAGATAAATGACTTTGGCTTCAGAGCTGTTCTGCATCAAGCCGTGTTGCAGCACAGTGTCTTTTTCACCTTTTTCACCTATCCTGGAGTACCTGCAAATATTCCTGGTTTTGCAAATCCTTTAAACTCTGTTTGAGTAGCCTTGCCTGCATCCAAGAGTTTATCTTTAAATACAATCATATTCCTACAGATATATATCTTTACCTTGCAATTTCAAGAGACCTTTGGTCCAAACAGTTTCAGATAAAATGGATTTTCCTGACATGTCATAGCTAAGGCATCAGCTGAACAACATGATAAAAATGGTTCCTTTTGCAGTGACTGCATTCATGTTCTGGGATTCCTTTTCTGGAAGGCACTTAGAAACACGGACAGTTTGCTGTAAATATTTGAAAAATTGTAACTTTGTAAAATCATCTGAATCCCTGACTTTCCCTTAGAAATCACAGCTATGATAAAATGGGGGAAGGGAAAAAATAAAAGTATTTTTCAAAAGCAGCTGTTGTGGTTTGCTTTTCATTGAGTTGCAAGAGTTTTACTCTAACTTCATCATAGGTAATGAAAAATATTATGAGAACATGAAAGAATTTTCCAGCATCTTGAATATCAACTAATTTTCTATTTCTGATTATTAACTGAGACATTTGAAGGTTGAGATTCCAGAAAACTTATCAGCAGTTGTCACAGTGCTTTCCAGGCTTGAACATCAAGGCACATGTTCTAGATGCTGTATCTTCTTATGGGAACTTCTGGTGGGCTGGTGCTGCTTGTGAAGGGCAGATGGAGCTGAAAATTTTGATCTGACGGCTTGGAAATTTTTTTTTACTATGAGGCTAGATAAACTCTGGAACAGGGTGTCCAGACAGGCTGGGGAGCCTCCACCTTTGGAAACATTCAAAGGTTTACTAAACAAGACCCTGGGTGACCTGACTTAACTGGGCCTGCTCTGAGAGGGGATTTGATTACATGACCTCCAACAGCCCTGTCCAACTTCTTTTCCGTGAGCCAACATCTCTTTATTCAAGACATGTTGTACCTTTGGAGAGAGGCAATTGTTTTGTGTGAAGGTACAGCTCTTCTTTAAAATACTAGCACTCCTGAAGTCAATGGGAAGTACCCACTGAATGTTCGGGGCCTAAAATGTCATCTCCATGGTCTATGATGTTGGTGCTCTGTGTCTGAACACTTGCAACTTTAACTCAAGTTTGTTTACACTGCTCTGCTGTTACTGGTTGCATTGCAGTTGGATTGCTGCACAGTTGTTTCAGATCATGATTACAGTTCTTTACTGTCAGAACCAATGGCAAAAAAGTAAACAAGATTGTTAATAAAATCACTCCCTGTTATAAATTTTCTTGATTCAGCATAGAAAGCTCTTGGAAATGTAAATCTCTGGTGTGTACTATTGGCCTGTATTAGGAAAAAATACTGTGCTTTGCATTTGTGCAACTGCTGAGGACAGCATCCTCCAGCAGATATGAGGGTTATGGCTCCGCACTTTTTGCAGAACAGCTGCAGTCCAGATCTGTCTCTGTTTGATTCCTCGTGGGTATTAAAAAAGAAAATATTCTCTTCCCTTTTTCCCCTCTTCTAAGATGAGAAGTTACCTTGAGCAACAAAAGCATGTGCAAGAAGGAATGCTTTGGTGCTTTCAAAGGATGTCTTGGGTTTTGGAAGCTATAGTTTTGCACCACAGAACATGCAAAAGCATGACTTTTCCTAATAGAGTTCAACTTCATGTATTTACAAGAGTATAGGCACTAGTCCCAGAGGTTTTACTGAATCAATATTCATCATCGGTTTTCTTTGCATATGAGCTACACAGACAGGAATGAAATTATCTAAGACTCACAGTAGTGTGGAATACTGTTCCTGTAGCCGGTATGACGGAACTCTGGTATCGTTCCACACCCATCATGGGCTTTGACTCCAAAATGTGACTGCTCTTATTTCCATCCAAACACCTTCTCACTTTAAGTATTTTCTCATAGAGATCTTTAGCATGTTTAGTAGATCTTTTGAATGTTTATCTCACCCTCTGAGACTTGATAGGACGATAAGTGAGGAGGAGGGAAGCTATAAGGCAACAGAGGAATAAACTGTTCTTTATTTAATACTTTTGAAAGAACTTGTTAACTTCTGTGAAACCTCTGTTTCTGTTTCAGTCTTGAAGACATTGTAGAATATATTGTCTTCATCTAGCAGATCAGAATACACAGTGCTGTCAAAACACAAGCTTAGTACGACTCATTTTCCTTTTTATTTTTGGAAATTTAATTCAAAAAATGCAAATACTACTGATGCTAGCTTGCTAATTGTCATGCTGTTTTCGTTAAGGTCTGAAATTCTCTTATGGAAGCAAAAAATACATAATATGTAAAAGATCTGCCTGTCATTCACAGACAGATTCACAGCTGTGCAAAGGGCTGGAGAACCTAGCTTGGACTGGGAAAATTCTTCAAGCATCGGGGACTTCATTTTCAAGAAGCCTTTGTTTCTCTAACCCTCAGTGCCTTTGAAAGTCAATAAATGTTTTCTACTCCTTAAACCTGGAGGGTAAGGAAAAGTTTGAAGGCCAGCACAGCAATTATTTTGTTACTACTATTATTTTTTTAAATGAGGAATTAGCAACAAATAATCACTAGTACATTCTTGGGGCAAAATCCTTCATCCAAAACTCAGCAGAGAGGAGACAATGCTACAAATTTATACTAAACAATGTTTTATTATGTGAAAGCAGGTTGTGACCAAGTTCTGTGGAATCTGTATTCTAAGAATATTTTCTGAAGTATACTCCCGATACGATTGTAGGTAAAGAAACATCTGTGAATTTGTGAATCCAACAGAGATGAAGCATAAAATAGTAGCAACACTACTGAACTGCTTCTAGAGCAAACCTGAATGACCTCTGTGTTAGGTGATGGCTAAATGGGACTTAGGCATTTCAGTTTCAGACACAGAAATCTGTGTTCAGATCCCTTCTCCTGGGTCACGTAGAGGACAGGGGTTCTTCCAATGACAGTTGAAAGATACCGAGTACCTTGACAAGTTATTAATCAGGGTCCTGTACTGCTAAAGATATTCAAGTGTGTGTTGGAGACACCCTCTCTGGCCCTTGTATAATGGCACAAAGCTCTGACATTCAATTATCATTTTTCACTTTTCATCTGTGGTCATATTTAGGCTTGTACTGTGATGAAGCAGACCAGTATTTCAGCATGGTTAGGTTTCATTTGCCTTGAGTTGTTTTGACAAGTTAAGCAGCAATCCATAACTAACTGTGTTTTTTCAAGATCATAACTTACTCTAAAGTCATGATTTTGTAAAGGACACAAAAGGGGCAAAATAAATCTCTTGCTACAAGGTGGTGAATGGGTGAAAGGACATGGTGCTCAACTCCCTGGCATGCTAATGTTCCAGATCGCTGTTCTGCATTTGTAGTGGATCAGCTGTATTTAAGTTACAGGTTACATTAATTTAACGATAATTAGCTTTTTACAACAGAAGAATAAAAGCTAAAAGAGCATTGCTGTCCTTACGAGGATTTTGTGCTTGTAAATATTGGGCAATCATGGACTGCTCCGGGGGATTGTGGCCACTGCTAGAAGTATCTGACAGTTACTAATTGCATCCCAACTGTTACTCCTTTTTTTTTCAACTAATACTTTCAAAAGACAAAAAAATCATTGCTCTTATAAAAGAATGATTTTCCATTATTTTCCCTGTAAAATCTTCTAAGCTATTTTCTCTTTTCATGCCAACTCATCTTCCAATTTCTACACTATTTGTATTAGAGAAGTAACTTAAATGAGGCAAGTCTAGAGAGATTAGAAAAAAAGCAGTTCTACCAAGGCCAACAGAGTTAGTTCAGCACAGTATTTGTCAGAAAGAGATAAAATAAGAATGACTTGAAAAGGAAAATAAATCTGGAAAAATAAGAGTGAGTTTGGAAGGAAAGAGAGGAGAACTTTGCAATAGCATTGCTAGTTAGTGAATGAATAATAGACTCTTGTCTTAAAGAAGTGAGAACGTTGAAAATAATTTTAAGCTATATATGCAAAGGCAAAGTTAAGAAGTTGAAGATTATATTATAGTCTGGTACATTTTAAGCAATACCATATGTCATGTATTGGGCCCAAGAAATTGTTTACACAAGCTTCTGGGACATGTCATTCAACTAATTCTGTGTGATGAATAAAATACAACATAATAGAAATTATAAGCAGCCTTATAGTGAAATGTGTAGACAGTATGAAATTCAATGTGACTACATGCAAGAAAGTAAAAAATTCTTGAAACTTGTATTAGGAAAAGGTATTAGTAAATTTTCACTTTATATTTAAAAAGAGAACAATTTTAGAAATTTACCAATTATTACAATGAAAAAAACTCCAAACAAAACCAAAGCAATGATAATCCCTGGAATGGACAAATCAGAACATAAACCACAAAAAATGTAGGTGTATAACAGTGCAATATAGCCAAAAAGAAAAAAAATATAAAGGAAAAAAAGGACACCAATGATATTTCAGCACATTTATATTTCCAAAGGAGTAGTCAGTTCAAGACTTTTTTCAAAATCCGTAGTTACCTCTCTCTAAGTTTTCCCTGGGCAAATTACAGCTGCCTTTCAGCATGGAGGTAAGACCCCTTTTGGTTCAGTTATGATGAAATCAAAGTTGGGAGTCTTCCTTCAATTCAAACTGAAGTTCAGCATTTGAAAGGTTGTAGTCTGAGAGAACTTTGGAGAAGAGTAATAAGAAAGGCCAGAGAGCACAACAAATTAAACCATTTGTTAGTGTCCTACCTAACGGCAATTCTGTAGCTTTGTGAGAAATACTAAATCTTTAATTTATCAAATACCTCACTATATACTTGCTTTTAAACCTTGTGTATGTAGAAACTGCTGATGTCCCAGAACACAAAGATTAAAAGCACACACAAGTCTTTGCTAGGTTAGGGCACAAACCCCCATTTATTTAAAAGTATAATATTTGGCTGAGGGTAGTGGAAGAATATGCAATGGGGCCAATGCCACTTCAGTAGGACTGATATCTAGAAGAAAGAATTTAGGACTGTGTAAAGAGTCAATGGGTAGTAATATTGTAAAAGGAACATTAAAATGAGGTATATTAGGTCTCCTCTTGCGTTACCAGTTACTCCAATATTGGATAATCTTCTTAATATTGTGATTTATTTAGCCAGACAGTTTTCCCAAAGAAAGCATAGAAACCCCATCATTTAGGAGAGAAATCTAGACTGGACCAAGATTAATGGGTGCATATCTTGGGGAGAATGATACTGCCCTGGTAGGGAAATCATGAGGCCTTGTTGGCTCTGTTCTTCTCACTGTTTCTCTCAGTTGCTACAGAGGTGCCGCATTATCAGGAGTATTGTCAACAACTCCACTTCTTACTTAAAACCACAAATCTATTACTTATTGCTGTTGTTAATATACTTGTCAAATTATTTAAATTAAAAATTAGATCAATATGTAAATATAGAAGTGTATATTATTGATTTCTCCACATTTTTCCTCAGTAGTGGTTGAGTTTTCAAATCCATAGGCAGAAAATGATAAAGAAGTATCAAAGGATTAATTTAAAATCATTGATTTATGTTTAATAAATTGACTGAATGCATATTTATCTCCATGCTAACTACCTAGAGACTTTTCTGTAACAAATGAGTTTATCTGGCTGATGATTTGCAGGGGTTTATTCGACCATTCAGGGGAATGTTGAGTATTTTTTAATTTTCAATTTGAACATCAATGTTCTGAAATATTTAGAAATTACTTTAAATAAGGTGGAAAGTAAATCAGCTCACACAGAAAAACTAGGCTGTTTTCATTGACCTGTTCTGTTAAACAAGATTTTTACAGGGCTGCTGAGAAAGTTCTTTATCTTTAGCAAACACATCTGGTTAATTGCACCAAATACAATGTACAGAAGTGAGAGAATTCAAGGCAGGCTCAGTAGTCAAACTACAAAAAGAATTTAGGTTAAGGTTGGTTGTGGAATGACTTTCTCTCTTACTGTTATAAAGGTGGTAAGATGGCTCTTGGACATAGGCACAACCATCATCTGGAATATATTTTTTAAGGCACATTCATATAGCTTAACTTGCCAGCCATAAGCCCAAATGCATACATTCCTTCTTAGTTACAGAATACCATGGACAGTGTTTCCTGAAGACAGAACTTTTACTGATTTAGAGGCTGCACTCCGGCTAAACATAATCTTAACTTGCCAGCCTTGCCAGCTGAATACGTGGAGGAAAAATGTTTTAAATCCTTCCTTTTCTTTCTAGAGTTTCAGAGCTTTATAAAATGCTCTGAGCAGGTAATTTTCTCCACTCAGGATTTAAAGGTCTTAATTTTCTCTTCAAGGCCTTTCTTCCAAAATGTGTGGGTGGCTGATAGGCTAAAATAGTGCCTGTGTGTCTTGGACTGATTTTATATTTTTGCTTTTTGAACAAGTGTAGGATGCAGGGTGTATGGTACTGGAATAGATCATATATCAAGGACTAAGACTCGTGACTTTCTCTGAAGTCAGGTGACAGCTTCCACCTGTAAGGCTGTCATTCCTTCTCTTTGGTCTCTTTCTCAATTATTAGGAGGTGGGAGGAACCCCACAAAAGTCTTGCAGCTGTAGGACTATCCGGGAAGTCCAATGTGCAGTTCATACCCCTTCATCACATGAAGTCCCTACAACAGGGACACCAACTTCAGGTCCTTCCTCATTAGACAGCTAAATAAAACAGGTGTAGATCAGCACCACCTACTTCTCCAAGTATTTTAAGGTAACGTAGCAGCCAACATTCTGATGACTCTAAAGATGTGTTATTAAGTACCTCATTAAACATGCCTCAAGAAATTCCATTTTCCTGGTCCTGATGGTGTTTAGGCTTGAGACAGCCCCTGAGGTACTGAGTCTAGTCAAACTGACACACACACGCCTATCAAGCATGCCACAAACAGGCAGGTTTAGGTGACTGGGAAATACTACTGTCCTGATGGCAAATCTATGGCAACATGATCCCTAATTAGAAATTGCAAAGATAATCCTTGTTCTCCCTTTGAGGTTGCAAGAAGAATCCTGACTTTGTGACGGTTTGATAACTCTTGCTGCTCACTCCAATTGATTTTCAAGACCTTGCTGCTGCTCGTTATTTAAAGGTCCTATGTAACACTGACAGTCTCTGCTTCTTCAAATATATGTGTTTGCAACACAAAACAAATATTTGTCAACAGGTGGAACTGGTAGTTAGCCAAGAGCTTTCAAATGGCTGTTTCCTGGCTTAATCTCTTGGTCACGTTACCACCAGCTAGTGGCTACAGTTTAAGCACAAGATGTTTCTGAGCCCAGTTAGGCACAGACTGATATTAATTCACCCACTGTCAGTGATGAGTGATGGAATTGATTGAATTTTTTTGAAGTTTTCTGACCCTCATCCTACAGAATACTTTATATCCTTATGTGTAAACCCACAGAAAGATACACTAGCTTCAATAGTAAGATGTATTCCCCTAAATTAAATTTCTACTTAAATTTTTTCCCTAAAATGCTCCTTATCCTCTGTGATCAAGAAAAAAAATCCAAGATATAGAAGGTAACACACTTTTACCATAAATGCATACTGACTTGTTTAGAACCGGAAAATAAACAAAACAGCCCAAAGGATATGCCTTTTGGTGTTGCAGATTAATTTTGTGTGATGTCCCACAAGGAGCTACTTCAGTGCAATGGCCTGTTATATCCAAAGGTCTCAAAATGGTAAACAAATACACTAATCCTCATAACATTTCACTAAACATTCCTTACAGGTGGGAAAACTGAGATACGGAAGTTAAATAACCTGCCTAACATTACACTGTAAGTTAAATGCAGAACCAAAAATTATAACTTTTAGTCCTACAGTTAATGCAAAGATGGCCCTGGTAGATTGCAATTTCTTTTCTTTTTTTCTTCCTTTTTTTAGATGTATCTGGGGTTTTTTTAAAGTGAAATTTGTCATTCGCACCAGCTTTGTAGCTGTTGAACATGTTTTTTGGGGGAAGAAAACTAAACTCATTAAGTATTCTTTTTTCTGAAAATTAATGGAAAAGAAGCTAACGGCAACAATAAAAAAGAAAAAAAAGTTCTTTTTCCTTCAGGCCATTTCGAAACTGGGTCATTTTAAGAATTGGCTCTGATTCTTAACCAGAGGAATTCTTAGAAGAAAGAGTGGTTCTAGTACACAGTAACATCCCTTATTGATTAATAGCTCAAATTTACAGAAGTGTGATTTCAATTTTTCCTTTTAAATTGCAGATCAAGCAATTTTGCCAATACCTATTCTTCTCTGTCAAACATTTCACGTACTCTTGGCACTGCAGACAGCTTGTGACTAGTGTCTATTGTCCGTGCTTCTGCAGCTCTACCAGCCTTTGGTCATTCAATGGAGCTTGGATCTGTTCCAACACAGCACCTAAAACTGTATACTTTACCCTATGGGGAGTAGTGTCTACAGCAAAAATATAGCCAATGGGACACATAGACAAGTGTGGACAAATAAGGACAGCAGGAATCTGACAGTTTGATTGATTTACTTACCATCCCTCTCATCTCCTGTTTATAATGGTATCTACCTTGGTATCAGGAGTGCAGTTAGGCATAAAAAAACATAAAATTGAGTCAAAACAATTAAAATAAAAGTCTAACCAGAGTTGCAAGGAGAAAAAAGTGAAGAGAGAGAATTAATTGTTTTCTGGAACACCTTTTTTTTTTTTTTTTTTTTTTAAAAAAAATGAATGCTGCCAACAGTGAAAATGGCCAGCCTTCCCCTCCTGTAACAAGTAAGAATTGCTTACCATGTTAGGGAACTGAAAAGAGAGCTCAAATAGTGGTTGTTGCATTACTGACAATATTTGGAATATTACTTCAGTAAGAGAAAAGTATTTCAAAGACCTTGAGGACTAGTATGAAGGGAAGAAAGAGAGAAAGACAGGGCAATTTGTCCTATTGACAAGCAACTACGAAATGGCACAAGCAGAATCAAAGGAGAGATTTTCTTTCTCTGTGAGCAGGACAGAAGAAAAGCAATTTGTTCCTTGGGAATGAACAGTTGTAAAAAGAGTATACAAAAGAACATCTGCTTTTAGAAGGCACTTGACAAAATAACACTGCACTTGTGTGAAGATATACCTGTGTAACCAACAGGCTGCAGGCAGCTCAGCATGGGAAACACAATGGAACTCCACAGAATGGTTGAGGTTGGAAGGTGCCTCTGGAGGTCACCCTGTCCAACCCCCTGCTCAAGCAGGGCTGCCTAGATCTAGTTGCCCAGTACCAGCTGGGCATATCCAATTAAAAAAAATAATAATTTAGCACGCTGGGTCCCATAGCCAGGTCTTCTTTTGCAATAACAGCAGATGAGTGACTGGCAGGTAAAATTCCTAAACAAGAATTATCCTGTGTACTTGCATGCAATTAGCCATTAAAAAAGCATTCAAAAGAAATGCATTGAACAAGCAGAAATACTCCTGCATCTCTTGATCATTTGTGTCCTGAAATTTCTTTTTTTAATTTATATACTTATTTATAGCAGAGGTTCTTTCTGACTGGAGGAAATGCAGTTTTCAAATGTGTAGCCACAGATGGTAAAAAGTGATTTTAGAGATGCAGCTGGCAATAATATTTGAGCTGATGTGTCCATACGCTGCAGAGTGATGTATCTCATTTTCATCTGTGTTGTTAGATGTTCCATGCCTATTGACTATAATTTGTTGATATTTAGGAGGTATGCTTAATTCCCAGCTGGAAAATGCCAAGGAAAAGTGAAGCAGCAATACAACGCTTTAAAACATCTTAATGGTTATATATTGTGTATTTCATAGAAATCTCTTGTGCCTGTTACTAAATGGTTTGATATTTTTCCAAGATTCTGATCTTTTGGGGTTTGGGGATGGTGAGATAGAGAAGGCAAAGGAGGAAAGGAGTACAGCTTTTATCTCCACATTTACTCTCAGAGGAATAACGTGGTTTGTACTAACCTAGCTTCTGGCTTTTGTGGACTTTGCAGTGTGGCAGCTCACCTCACTGGCCAGACACATGCTTGGTCATGTGAAACAGGCACACATGAATGAAACCACAAGTGCACAACTAGTTTTTGCCTTAAGAGGTCTGTGATAGGCAAGATCCTCAACGGGTTTGTGGATGCAACCATGATTACCATGTAAATGCAATGGCTCCGTACTAGAAATGTCTTTTCCTGAGTATCCACCAGGAGGCAACACTTAGAAGACTTTACATGATTTATTTCAGGGGCAGAGCACGGGCAGCCTTCCCCCTTTCCTGGTTGCCATTCACCACATTAGGCTTTCTCCAATAAGGTAATTTCCTTCAAATCTCAATTTTCTCATGGGCTATTGGTCCCATTTGCCCAGCCTACCAGTCACTGAGTCTTCATCAACGATTGTGAAGCTTATCTGTAAACTGTGAGAGTTAAACCATTTTGTTTCTGATGACAAACCAAGACATGGTTAGGCTATACGTTGTATTTTAGCTGCTTACATTTTAGCTCTTCATTCAGGGGAAAACACCCAAATTTCAAAAAATTGCAGGTCATAAACCATGATGCAAACAGTACTGTAAACTAGTCATTAGGTTAAATTACTGTAATTAAGATATATTTGCTCTTATTTCAGTTTTTGTTGAACATTGAAAAATATTCTTTTTATAAAGTTACACATGTAAAAAAATATCATATATTTTTGTTGATATCCATTTGTCATGGTTTAACCCTGGCCAGCAGCTAAGCACCACACAGCTGCTTGCTCATTCCCTCCTCGGTGGGATGGGGGAGAAAATCATAAGGGTAAAAGTGAGAAAATTCATGAGTTGAGATAAAGACAGTTTAACAGGTAAAGCAAAAGCTGCACATGCAAGCAAAGCAAAACAAGGAATTCATTCACCACTTCCCACTGGTAGGCAGGCGTTCAGCCATCCCCAGGACAACAGGGCTCCATCACACTTAATGGTTATTTGGGAAGACAAACACCATCACTCTGAATGTCCCCCTGCCTCCTCCTTCTTCCCCCAGCTTCATACACTGAGCATGACATCATCGGGTCTGGAATACCCCTTTGGCCAGCCAGGGCCAGCTGTCCTGGCTGTGTCCCTTCCCAGCTTCTTGTGCACCCCCAGCCTCCTCACTGGTGGGGTGGGGTGAGGAGCAGCAAAGGGTTGGCTCTGGGTAAGCGCTGCTCAGCGATAATGAAAACATCCCTGTGTTATTAATACTGTTTGCAGCACAAATCCAAAACATAACCCCATACTAGCCACTATGAACAAAATTAACTCTGTCCCAACCAAAACCAGCACACTGTTTCAATCCAGTAAGCTGCTTCTCTGGGCCTTAAACTTTCTGGATACCAACTAAAATGTTTTGTGCAATTTTGCTTCTTTTTACAACTTACAAAATTCCATCACTGTCTGCATAATCAAAACAACATTTTCTTCAACAAAATAATTTTCTTCTGCTATAAAACAACAAAACACTTTCTGAGACATGTTCTAAACTTTGAGCAAGTATATCTTCCTAATAAGTAACCTTTGCTAGCTTGTAGGGATGGGTCAGAAGAAAATTAAGATTCAGAAAGAAGAATTGATTGAAAAATCACTCATGCACACAAGTAGCATAGGATAAAGAAACCCTTCCCCTGTTCTGATATCCTATCATCCCATGGCCTAGCTGCAGCTAAGACAAGTTGCAGAATAGGAATTGTTCATGTCTCATTGAAGCAATTCTTCTCAAGAAAATGCAAAAGAGTATTTAATTTTTGTTCCTGCTGTTTCCTTCACCTATTGATTGCTCGATTATACTATGTCTCAGACATGTTCAGATGAGTCTTAAGAGGCCTTTTCAACAGTGTGCAGAACATGAAAATGCTGACCTTAGCCAGCATTTCTCATTTTCTAACTTTGTTGAAAGGTCAGTTCAGTAACTCAGGTAAATAATCAGAACTAGGTAATCACAGGAACTTTTCAGATTTTTGATAAAAATCATTTCCTGAGCTGTAGTGCAAAGTGAGATGTTATGCTAGGGGTGAAAAGATAGTGCTTGAAAGAACATTTTGATGTGACTTCAGAATGATATTGAAGTGCACTTGGTTGTTGTTTGTAGCATCTGTAAGTCACTATCCATATGGACTACTCATCTTTTGCAGTGCTTTAAGCTACAGGAAGTTCATATCCAGTGTGTGCTTCTGCAAATGCATACTGTAGCAGTTATTTATTCATGAAAATGATTTAATGTCTCTAATTGACTGAAGGGTCATATGGGCTTTAAATCAGAGACTGGGTTATTACATACCCCAATGTACAAGAAAATAACTTAACACGACAGACATAAATTCTAGATTCAAAGTCACTGAAGCCTGTGTTTAGACTGCAGTCTAATTCTTTCAGAGAACTTGATAATAGACATTATTTGCAAGGTGGATCATGACACTTCATCTAGCAACAGTTGCTACTATTATTTACTGTTTCCCCAGCCTTGCTCATGTTCTCATAAACAGAGGATAGCAAAGTAGGTCTATTTTGGGACAAAGATCTATAAAAGACTGATATGCAGAAGAATTAAAAGATACTGTGATCTACAATTTTATAGTAGACTGAGTTTATAATTCAATTTGATTTGAGTAATTAATCCACTGAAATTAAGATACATTCAGAAATTATGAGTCAGTGAGGAATCCCGTCTTCATTTCCTTACAATCATCACTCTCTTCTAATTCTTTTACCATTTTTCCCTCCCCCACCCTCATCTGTGATAAGAAACATAAATAAATGTACAATACAACTTCATTGATAAAACAACAACCTGTATTTCATCTTAAACATTCCTCAGCCATTCTAAATTTGGCAGGAAAAAGGGTCTGAAATGCTGGAGTTTAAAGATATCTGGTATCAGTCAAAGATGAAAACAGAATGTATCCATGATTGTTTTCATGTGTGTATTGTGTTACCGTGGCAAGGTTTTGGTAGCATGGGAGCTACAGGGGTGGCTTCTGTGAGAAGCTGCCAGAAGCTTCCCCCATGTCAGACAGAGCCCATGCCAGCCGGCTCCAAGGCGGACCTGCTGCTGGCCAAGCCTGAGCCCATCAGTGACAGTGGCAGTGCCCCTGGGATAGCATTTAAAAAGGAGAAAAAGCTGGTGCACAACAACAACTGCAGCTGGAGAGAGGATTGAAACTATGTGAGAGGAGCAGCCCTGCAGACACCCAGGTCAGCGCAGAAGGAGAGGCAGGAGGTGCTCCAGGTGCTGGAGCAGAGATTCCCCTGCAGCTCATGGTGAAGCCCATGGTGAGGCAGGCTGTGCCCTGCAGCCCGTGGAGGTCCATGGTGGAGCAGATCTCCACCTGCAGCCCATGGAGGACTCCCACACTGGAGCAGAAGGATGCCCTAAGGAGGTTGTGACCTGTGGGAAGCCCGTGCTGAAGCAGGTTTGCTGGCAGTGCTTGCAAACCCATGGAGAGAGGACCCCAGGCTGGAACAGGTTTGCTGGCACACTTGTGACTCTGCAAGTGACCTACACTGGAGCAGCCTGTTCCTGAAGGGCTGCACCCTGTGGAAGGGATGCACGCTAGAACAATTCATGAAGAACTGCAGCCCATGGGAAGGTCTCACGTTGCAGAAATTCATGGAGGACTGTCTGCCATGAGAGGGACCCCACGCTGGAGCAGGGAATGAGTGTGAGTAGCCTCGTGAGGAGGAAGGAGCAGCAAAGACAGTGTGTGATGGACTGACCACAGCCCCACTCTCTGTCCCTCAGCGCTGCTGGCGGGGAGGAGGTAGAGAAAATCAGGAGTAAAGTTGAGCCGAGGAAGAAGGGAGGGGTAGGGGGAAGGTGTTTTTAAGATTTGTTTTTATTTCTCATTATTGTACTCTGATTTAATTGGTAAAAATTAAACTGATTTCCCCCAGCTGAGCCTCTTTTGCCTGTGATGATAATTGGTGGGTGATCATTCCCTGCCCTTATCTCAGCCCAGGAGCCTTTCATTATATTCTCTCTCCCCTGCCCAACTGAGGAGAGGAGGGAGAGAGCGGCTTTGGTGGGCACCTGGCATTGGGCCAGCGTCAAACCACCACAATGTGTAAATTTCTTGTTGAGAGGTATTTCTCCTTGTTAATCTCTGTATGATTAAACCGATGAATAGTACTAATAACCAGGCAGTATATTAGTAACTACTTCAAATGGGGTTACATATATGCTTTCATTCTAATCTCTATTCTACTCACAGTTGTTCAAACTTCTTCAGCATTTAATTTCTGTACTTGAAGAAGACACTTCATTATGACACACGTTTTAGTCATTTTTCATTTAAGGTTATCAGAAACATCTTATCCTATTGTGAAGGAAGACTGAAAAGAACCTAGACTTTTCCAAACCTTTCTAATGATATTTTGGGATGAAAGACTCTCACCGATGATGTTACATCAGTGGTGTCAATCCTATATGGTTTAGCTAATTTGACAAATAGCTGAACCTGATATATTGTACTTGGTGAATATATTTTTAATACATGCAGGAGGCTCCATCTGAACATAAAGAAACACTACTTTGCTGTAAGGGCGATGGAGCACTGGCATATGTTGCTGAAAGAGGCTGTGGAGTCTCCCTCCTTGGAGACATTCAAAGCTGCCTGGACATAGTCCCAGACAATCTGTTTAGGGTGAAACTTCTTGAGCAGGGCAGTTGGACCGGATGATTTCCAGGGATCTCTTCCAACCCCAGCCGCTCTATGATTCTGTTATTCTACATATATCTACTGCTCTGTAGTGAATTCTTTCTTCCTTACAGGGTAATGTACCACAGTCTAGAAACAATTTATGGCTGGACATTGACACAAACCTGCTTTTCATCTAGGGACTGGTGAACGTATGTGCACACTCACTCTGAGTGACAGGGGCTAGAACACTCTGACCCTGAACACCTCTCTCACTGGGCAAGCTCTTCTCAGCTGCTTTTCTTTGGCTGCAGTGTTGGCTGGATTAATAGGGCTCCCTCTCTCTTTCCTTCTACTCCACTGAAAGAGCCAAAGGTTAAAGCACTGTCACAGTATGTGAATCCTGAGCAGACTATGACGGGAATTTAATCCGAGTCATCTATTTTGGGGATAATTGTCCAGGCAAAATGGCTGCTTTTATGTGGCTTCTGGGCTTTGAAGAGCTTTGTCTCTGCTCAGTTTGATAATTATCCTTATAGAAAGGCCCAGATACCTGGATCCAGACTCCAAGAAATGAGCCTGACTCACAAAACACAAACTCTCAGAAGGGTGGCAATGAAATACATCCTGTGCTTAGCACTTTCTTCTTACTCACACTAGCTCACTCTCCTTTCACCATGAAGATGTTGCTGATTTCCACTTGGAAACATCTAATTCAGTCCAGTGTCTCCATACAGAGCCTTGGAATCTAATTTAGGTTTTCTGAGCAGTTTTCTGACCTTACACAGTAGGCCTGCTCCATTTTTCTTCCATTCTAGAAAGTTACATTAGTATTTGAGTGCCAGTTATTTGGGCCACTGTGTCACTGTATCTGCATATATCTTATCGTTGTAACAGCAACATGATGCTTAAGGAATAGCTGTTACATTATATAGGGTGGCAAACCTCCAACTGAATGTATATTACTATGCCAAACGTGTGGAAGTGGTATTGCATGACACACTGTTTTTCCCTGTGTCTGACCCAGGGGAAAATATTTCATTGTCCATGCTCTGCTATATGCAATAAAGAATTGGTCAGGCCAATAGGTGACTCTGATCAGGAGAACTTGGGGATGGCCTCTAGCGTTTGCCAAAAATTCCTTGTGTAACAGGGTGTTCCCCACACTGTTGTAGCTTTTGCAGCAACTGAAAAGGCAAAAGTTACATGGGCTAATAGTTCTGCTTTGTGGGCTATGTACTGTTTCCAAAGACACTACAGATGTCTGGCTTTTCATTTTTTATTATTTCATTTTCATAACAAATGGAGATAGAGTGGTGAAGGTCATAGATAGGTACATCACCCACATACCTTAAGCTTTCATTAAGATCCCTCCTTCAGAAAAAAAAAAAAAAAGCCACCAAAGAAAACACAATCGTTATACCCTACTTGGGATCTATTTCTCTGAAGAAATTTTTGTATGTTTTCAACTCCTTTCCTATTTATTACTTGCAAAAATCTTGCCTTGCTAGGGACTGCCTAGCTCATTCTCTCTAACAGGTAACAAATATATAAGTATGGATGAACTTCTCATCAAAGAGGCTGACTGCAGCATTTGAGTGACACTCCCCAAAGGACGAGTGCTACTTTCCTGTTCTGTTGTCTCTCCATGGACAAGAAATTCTCCTGGCCGCTGGCCCTCCCCCAGTCCTCTCCTTTCACTGCGCTTCTTGCCCTGAGAGTTAGCACAGTATGGTAAATAACAAGAGACCATGATGGGGGCAGGGAAACCTGTGGCTTTCTAAATACTGGAGGGCTGCAATTCCTGGAGCTAAGAGTGCTAAATCCTCTGTGAACTGTTGCAACTATACAAGAAAGTCCTCTAAACCAAAGAAGGTCCAAGCTACTTTCAACACACTCTTGTCAAGATCTCTAAGGCTACGCTTCACAGACCTAGAAATGGATTATATTGATGTTAACACCCTGCCTACCATTTGATGTTTCTTATACTTCCTGTGCATTAGTGTTCTACAGGTTGAATGAGTGCCAAGCCCCTGTGAAAATAATGATTCATCTCTAGTTTGCCCTCGGGAACAGGTGCGTACGTAAAATCTTGCTTTTGAAACAAACATAAATTAAAGAGCAGTCTATTATGCTGAAAAAAAGACCAAACAAAAACTTTCTCTACCTAGAGAAGGTTCTTATGAAGAAACTTCAGAAGTTAAAATAGGGAAGAAACAAACCAATAAAACACTACTGTAAGTTTATACATTCTTATTTCAAGGGAGATTTATTTATCAATTTGTTTGCTAACCCTATTAGCAAAGCAGCACAGCCCAGGAGCAACAAACAGTTGGCTTTAGAATATGATTCATTCAACCAATACCAATGAGGAATCTTCTCATACAGTTTTATAGTCTGTGTCCATCTACTTTTAATGCTAAACTTTGAAAGTAATCTTGTGCTGTCTAATTTGGGAATAACGGAACGTGAGTTACGATAACTCAGCAAAATATGTGCCAGCGAGATTCTAAGTTAGCCCAGCAAAACTATTTGTATGAAACAGCGTAAAATAGGTCTATATAATGCTACAGTAAACATCTAAAATGCAATATAAGAAAAAAGAATTCCTAAATTCCTTGTTAACTCTCAAAATGCATTGTTGAGCAACTGTACTTCTAAAGCTATAAATCTCTTTGGCTAGTATATGACAGTTTTATGAAGGTTAGTTAAAGATTAAGTCCATCTGTGAGCAAGGAGTTAAGTCAAAACCATTGGGATTTTGCACGTCAGTCTTCTTTCAGCTAACACAGCTCAGACAGCCGTGTCAGGCAGTAAACAGAAATCCTCCGACATCCGTTTACTGATGTAATCATAATCCAACAGGAATAACAGATCATTCTTATATTACACCTGCAGTTATTTAGAAGATCTAGCAAATGTATTGTAAACCATGTATTTATGAAAAACAATTTTAACCATATTCTTGACATCAAAAATTGTGTCTGTAAGACAGTATTCCAAGGTACAGCCTACTGGAACATGGAACCAGGAAAAGGTGAAGTTCTTGTATTAGCTATAGATAATCGTACAGGCATTTAGATGTTATTAGAGCTAGGAAGAAAAATGTGGGCCTTGTAAAACTATTTTGATTTCCCAGATCCATTTCTCAACCTGCTGCTCTTTAAGGACAGTGATGCTAGAGTTTAAGATCAGCTGCCTTTTGTGCGCTTTGTATTATTTGTTACAAGTGAAGCTTGCGAACTCGGTCTCTGTCTTGTATTGAAATGACCTTAAGAGAATGCCATAAATAGTTGCACACTTGCAATTGATTAAATGTAAAATACCAATTTCTGTTGCTGTTTCTTTCTTTGAAGGACAATAGGTGTCCCTCGTTAATCTTTCATTAAAATAATAATCCTTCATTAAAAGAGCAACACTCCTTAATTCAGTTGAAGAACAATGGCTTTTGAAAAGTAAGGTTTCTTACCTGGTTAATCAGATTGCTCTAACTAGATACGCTCCAAAGCTTAACTATCATGGATTTTCTAATTGTGTTAATGTTGATGATGGCTTGTTTTAAGCAGCAAAGGAAATCAGCAGCTCAGTGAAATTTAAAAAATACTGACTAGTTTCATGGCTGCACAGAAAAAATCAGATTAACTCTTCCCAAGATAAAACTAAAACATATTCTGAAGTTTTGTCCAACTATGGCTGCTAATTATGCACAAAAAATCCTGTATCATAAACATATTTTTTTCAAGTGTATCTTGTACATTTTATGTAACTTTTAATTTTGGTACATGCCTACGAATTTTGCCTTCTGATCTGAAATCAGTTCCTGTGACTGATACCTCAAAAGTGGCAAATATTTCATGTCTCTCTCTACCCTGAACAACTGTAGGGTGGAAGGATGCTACAGGGCACAGATGTTCTGAATATTTCTATTTTCTGCTGACCAGTTTTTCTGTGATTTTTTCCCCCAGTTTTTCGTTTCCAGTCTTTCTGTCCTCATTATGTGAAGTCTTTGTTTTTCCCTGTAACCAGAATGACTCTCTGTCTCTGTAACTTGCCTGGAGGTTTGTGACTGCATGTTCCTGTCTGTTCCCACTTACTCAGCCAGCAACTTTCCAGCTTCTTTGATTAAGGAATGAACAATTTATTCTTTGTGCATACCTCTCATAACTGCACTTTTCTTTCTTAGTCTTCTTTCACTGAGCCCTGAGAGATAGTCCAAGAAACTTCAATCACACACTGAATAAACACAGTACTAGATGTTCTTTGCAAAAAAATAAGATTACGGAATTTCATTTTGTTTTCCTTCTGCTTGTAACCAATTCCTTTTTGATTTATTTTTTCTTTTGTTTTTCACTGCAAGTATATGCCCAGAAAGAATGTTGGTGAATGGTTTCAGTGAGACCAGAGATGGACTAACTGCTGAAAAGACTACGTCTGATTTTCACAGGTGGGAGTTCATCCTTAACACTTTAAAAGGAACAAAATAAAGGCATAGAGAACTCACTTCTTTCCATAATTTCTTTATATTAGAAAAGGTCATGTTGATGTTCTGCTTTCATCTGTATCCTGTATCTATGTGTATACAAATGAATACTTAATGAATTATTACACTTTTCTATTTAAACCACAAAGTTCCATAGCATTTAAAGGCTATTACAAACAAAAGTTTTCTGAAAGTCAACTCACTTTTGCTACATTACATATTCACTATTTATTCTAAATACTTGTTGTAGGCAACCGGATACTGGTGGACAAGACGAAAAGGGTATTGACTGAATGAGTTTAGTACAGCTTCATGAACTTGCCTTCTCCTGCTTTGATTTGTATTACTCAACAGTGCAAGTGTTAAATCTTTAAATATTCCCCCCTAACTCATTGCTAAGGTGGCTGCCTATAGAAAATCTTTGACAAGTCAAGAAATTCTCATTCCTATCAACTCGCTTTTGACTTCAGTAAAAGTGTGCCTGAGCAGAGCTTTAGAATATAACTCTATTAATTACAGAAACACTTCTGTAAATTAAATCCTTTTTTCTGGGTTGCTACTGCAGATTTTTGCTTCAAAATATAGCAAAGTACCCCAAATGCTTACTAGCTTGCTAGTAACTTCTTTGTGACATGGAGAAGTATAAAAAAAGGGGACAAAAAGCCATGTGATTGACATCAAAACTGAACAGTAACAATAAACCCACAAGGATTTGGGTAGGCTGTAATGTTCATTCTGGAGCACATAATTTCAGTGTAATTGTTGTCTTTGGGGAGCATGACAGAGAAGGCATATCATAAAAACAGTGACAGTATTGCCAGCACTGCATTACCTGAGAAAAATAGCAGCATATCACACCAAACGTGCTGGCCTGGCACCCCTTTGACAGGTAAGATGTAGGAATATAACCGGTGCTGAGAGTACCTGCTTGCAGCTAGTGGCAAATCACCATAGCAACAACAGCATAAAAAAAAAAATAAAAAAAAATCAGTAAGCTGCTAGCAGTTCCAACTAACTTGGGAGGATTTTTTTCTTTTTTTAGAGAAATGCATCTTATAAACATCAATCTTTTGTGACAACAGATAGTGGTAGGTCTCAATATATATTTCCTTACCAAGATGTTTAAAGAAACTGGTCACAAACTGGGAAATGGGATTTCCTAGTACTGCTCTGTATTTCATGCATCAGACATAAGTTCTGTTTATTGATAGCCATCTATACTTTCTTTGGGTTGACTTGTCTGTCAGCATCAGCAGTTGCTGTTCGTAGTAATTTTTGCTGCAATGGAATAATTCAGATTCATTGTTTTAACTGGAATATATGGCATGTCATTCTGTTCTCATAGATATTCAATTTTTGGTAAAGGCCAACAGCCAAAATTGAATGAAATCATTAACTGAACTTCAAGAAACTCTATGGTACTAAAGGTATGAGGAGTATCTTTAATTTCTAATGGCTTTAAGAATTCAGAGGTGTTGGCATCAGAACTGAGGGGTTTTTTCCTTATAAAAAGGACTTCTCAGACCCCTCATTTCTCTTTTCTGAACAAATAGCTGCCCAAGATGAATGCATTAGCAATGTGTAGCACTGAAATGAGTGATAATATTGCAATCAACTGTCTGATTATTCAGCCGAGGAAATATTCTTGGTTAAAAATGAAGGAAAAGCATGTTGAACTTTGACAGCTTGTATTCCATAGAAGCTCTGTCCCTAGCTGAAAGCTGCCCCTAGGACGAGGAAATGGTTATCAGCTTTGATATTCTGGCACACTGAAATTCTGTGTAATAGGGATAAACCTCTTCAGGGCAGGAGAGGTCATCTTTCTAAGGGCTCACCCAAGAGTGTGGAATGAACTCACATAGGAACCAATGGTGATGGAAAATAGACTAGAAAATACTTGACTCTCTCTTTCATTCTGTTGCTTTTAATGTCCACAGTGAAAAACTATCAATTAAAATTGCTGATAATTATTGAATAATCTTTATAGACTATTCAGTGTTGAATTTTTTTCCCTAGCCCATATTAAATTTCTGATATAATTTATAAGCTAATGTTGCGAAGAATGTTACAACCAGATGTAAGGTACTAGCTCACATCAGATGTGAAAATCAGTTGTATTGGTAAAAGACCTTTTACATTTTTCTAATATATATCATACACTTTTCCTAATGCACTCATTTGGGAATTATCCTTTGTGGGTGAATGGCAATTCTGTAGAAGATCATCTCTGGTAATGTCTCTGTCACACAAATCACACACCTGGAAATCATTGTGCTCTGCCTCCGCTGTGGGCACACAACCCCAGTTTGACAAAATGTTGCTGTTCCTCCTACCGCTCCATCCTCTTCGTTGTACTGCTGTGCCTCACTTTAGCAATGCAACAAAACACAGGTGTTTTGGGAGGGTCAAGGACAGCAACACAGAAATGAGCTTTACAGGCTGTTTTGTTCTTTTGGCGGGTATGACCTGTTCAAAATCTGCTTTTAAATACTGCAAACTCATGAAAATTACTAATGTTCTATATGGTTAAGGTGATATGTCACAACAGCGACTGTGCATTATTCATTGCTTGTAAAATTTACAGAAAAAAAGGCAAAGTACAATGCAGTGCAACATAGTAAAGTAAAGTAGAACAGAAATGGGGGCATTTAAAAAAGAGTAGTTAGTGGTCTCTGGTATTTACTGAACAGTATCTCAGTGGACTTAGAGTGAATTACTTCTGATCATTATTATTTATTGATTCAGGCAACTTCTGAACAATCAAAAGGAAATACAAGGAAGCCAAACAATCCTAGGGTTTGGTGACTTAGCCATTTATTGCTATAGGAAATAAATCACATTCTTGATTTTCATCAAAGGAAAGATTTTGCAACAAACCTGACCTGTGATATTGCTATGCAATATTTTGGTTTTTATTGTCATTCCTTTAAGAACACTTTAAAGTGCATATTTAACTAAAATGTTTCATATTGTTGCGTTTGTCAGCTACAATTTGATTGGTATCCATGAGATAATTACATTTCTTGTCACAATGGATATTGTGCATGTCCCCTAAGATTTTTAGAAATAATCCCTTCAATTAAAATTGGTAGTTTTCCAAAAGAAATTTTCAAATGTAGGTCTTGTTTAAAAGGCGTGGGTTTCTTTTCACTCATCATTTTGATATGGAAATGAGTACCGAATTCACACAATGTTCTTGTATGAGGGACAGAAAAATGTAGTGTTGGAAGGATCCAAATATTTTTTTCATAGATAATGGGACTCCCCAAGCCTTTTCTCTCCTTCACACTGCGCTAAGAATATAAGTACTGGTAGAAATGGGTAAATGTACCTTGTAAGGTATTTATCATTTATCGTTTTTTCCACCCATCTAAAGTCATGCAATCATTGTTACTTTTCATGCAAGAAATAACTCTGAAATTTTTGTTATAGTTCAGGCTAAATTGATACTGAGCTTTCAGATGTATCCTGGTAGTTTCAATTAGTTCTGTTGACACTACGGGACTGAAAAGTAAGCCCCACATTCTTCTGAGATTGTTTTATTAAAACAGCTGTGTTAACTGACAGATGTGAAAGCCACAGCTATCTCTGGCAACACGTTATGTTTTGGAGCTCTGGTCTCATTGAGGCAGCTGTTCTGGAAAATAGTACAAGTATCTAGTGACAATAACAACTCTGGGGCTGGTAGGTGACTGCGGCACACACCCTGTCTATTTCTGTGTCTGGCTATGTCTGCATTAAATAACAGGATCGTTACTTTACACTTCAACTGCTAAGTGAAAAATATTTTTCTAATTGGCACATAAGCATTAAAGTCATGATACTTTCCTGTCAATGAACTAGGAGATAGCAGTGAGACTGATTTTTTTCTGCTTTCACAGAAATTATTTTGATAGGCAAAACGTATCTGTAGAACAACACTCATGTATTAACTTACTAGAATGCGACCATGACAAGTGATGCACCATTTGTCAGGTGTGCGTACACCAGCTACCCTGGGTAACTGTGAGAGTTCCTAGCTCTTTACACACCAGCTTTTCAATTTTTAAGTGTTAGGTTTCTAACAGAGTGCAAGAGAGTCTTGCCTCTTGACAAACAGAGTCCTTTATGTCAATACTAAGCTTGTTTCAGCAGAAGTTTTGTAATAATTCTGCCAAATCTTAAACACAATGTTATGAATTCTGCCACCTTCTGAATATCACACCACTATAACAAACAGTCAAACATAAATAATAATAATAATTTCAGCCAAACCGGTGCAAAATTTAAAACCTCCAAACCACACCTGTATTTCACACTGTACTTGCACACCGGTATGACGCAGTTGTGACTCAACAATTTAGAAAAATATTATGACATAGCTGGCACACAATTACGCTAATTTGTATGTGGAATATGTTTTGTAAAAAACAAAGAATTTAGGTATTTATATTTGACAATACTTTCCAGTCTTCTGTCTTCCTTCTGGGTTATTTTTGTTTCCATATTTTCAGCAAAGCTGCAAACCAAAACCAAAACAGAACAGCCCTGGGAGCAGAGACTGGAACCTGCTTCTCTGACCTCTCTAGACACTATCCTGACTTGTAAACCAGAGAGAAGTCTTTAGGCCAATTCATCTTTGTTTCTCATAGGCAGGGTGAAATAACTTCCACACAAGGGATTAACATTTTGTATCCTTTTCCTAACAGACAAGACAAAAAGAAAAAAAAAAAAAAAAAAATAAAAGAAAAGAAAAAGGATGTGTGAGAATGTAAAGAGAAAAGGTTCTATTTTTGAAACACCTTTACTAGAGACTTGTACTATTATTTTTGCTGGGTTTATTTCTGACTGTACTCAGTATTATAGATGACTACCTTCAATCCTATTGCGACTCTTTTTAACCATCTGAAACTTTGGCGTAAAGTATCAGCATAAAGAATATTTGGGAAGGAGTAGAGCTGGAAGGAATTTTTCTATGTTATTTATGGCTACTCAGATTTTTCAGCTTAAAAGGGAGCATCTCCTTCCTCTCTCTGATCCTGGAATTTTCACATAAACAGGCTGCTATCCTGCTGGCTCCTCCTGATTAGAAGTCTTTTCTCACCATCCTTTTTCACTAAATAAATGGCATGAAATGTTAATAATTTATTGAGTAGGGAATATATAAAATCTCCAAAGATGGAATAAGTTGTACAATAAACATGGGCTCTATGTTTGTCACGGAAATGATGCATTCTTTGATTTTAACAAGGGAAAAAAGTGATTTATTTTTTTAAACCCCTTTTAAACATTAAGCAGCTTTAAAGGTTCCAGTGAAAATGTTTCCGCTCTAGTTCCAGAGGAAACTTTGGGATATGTTCCATTACACCTGGGCACAATCTGAAGCTAATAGCTAGATGCTCTCAAGGGTTACTGGTTATTATCCCATATGTTTTAGGAAGGAGGCAAAGAAGAAAGTGGGCTCACTAAGCTTATGTTGTCAGGGGATGAAGAGTTTGGAACAATAATCCTGATCATGTTGATTTTCCTGGTCATACTGGCTATAAGGAGATTGGCCTCCAAGGCTAATGCTGATGGGACGCTAAGAAGGGACCCAAACTAAAACCTATTGAAGCCCATGAGAAGGCATCCATGGGCTTTTGTTCTGCACTGCAGTTAATAATAACAGAAGCAATCACTTGCTTTATTAAGGTGTTTTTAAAAACACTTAAGATGTCCTTATTGCAAATATATAAATGTTGATAATGTCAACTTTTATTTTTACTTTTATTGTTAAAAACTTTGACTCTATTTATATCGTGCCTTCAGACTACAGAATGCCTGCATATGTATTTCCTAAGATATGGCAGAAAAAACTAGTTAACATGCAAAACATTACAAAGTAGGATGGCACAATGCAAATGCCTGAAGCAATTAAAGGGAAATGTCTGCTTTGTTCTGATCTCTTAAGCCCCTGGCACTGTCTAGCAGGTAGCAGTGTAAGAATAATTTTAGCATTGCTCTTTGTTCCTGCATTAATATTGCCACTACTGTATTTTGTTCCATAATAATGCTCTGGAACATTTTGCATGTGAATGACAATGAGGAGAAAATCGAGTATATTATTTGACTATTGTAATGCTAGGAATATTTATTAATCAGACAATTCTGTGCTGTAATGGAGGATCCTGAGGTGGCTGGTACAAGTGGGTAGTACCTGCAACAGTACGGTAAAGTGTATACACAGTGCTTGACTCATGGAGCAGGGTAACATCGAAATTAGAGTAATTGCTTCTTTGCAAATATATTAGGATATAAGCTTATAGTTCTTGAGAATCACACATACCCAAAGTTGCACTGGAAGTTGTATTCTAAAAATCTATAAAGTCAGAGTATGCTGATCTTCGAATGGTAAATTGATAAAAACATTCGCTTTTATCTACAGTGAGTCTAAACTTGCAACATACCAATGCACACATTTGTCTCAACTTTTTCTTGTCTTGTACACTTCCTTATGCAGATTAGTTTAAGTGTTTTGCCCTTTGTTGAGGATTTCTTCTACAATATTTTATAAAAATATTTACAAAACCTCAGACAAATATTTTGGAGGGATCAGTATGCTTGTTGTAGAATAATGTTGTAGAATTAGCTTGCTAATGGCATCTTGTAATTAATTGTCTGAAATAGTCTTGAAAGAACCAAATGAAATTCAAGGAAAGTAAATTCAGGATACCACATGTAAACAGGAATACTTCATTATGCATATTCATGATGGGACCCACCATGTTCTTAAGCCATTCTTGGGAAAAAGGTGAGTTGTATATTGTCATGCTGCAGAGGAGGCAATCCTCATCAGCATATATATATATAACCCAGAGGATGTGTACGAAAAAATTTTGTACTGTTGATAAGGCCTCAGCTATGTTGCAAATGAACATATATAAAAATGTATGTATTTATCAGAGAATTTGAGATTGCTTTGACTGGATTGTTCAGCAGTCTGACAAATTCAAACTAATTTTAAAACAAAATTTTACCAAACTGACATTGATTAACTATGCATTCTGTGCTAAAAGTTAGTTACGTTTTATGTTTTCAGTACTTTACCTATATAAAACTCCTAGTTCTTATCACTTCTGTCCTCCGTTAGTTGTGAGCATGCAGCCCCAGAGTGCTGATGCTGCATATTTAGCAGCCATAGCCACGGATCTGGATGGTGCTCAGTCTCCAGGCTTATCTGCAGAGCCTGCTCCTTTCATTGTTCTTCGTTATCTTGCAAAATCCATTGCTTGAGCTGCTGTCTACACATTTCCCAACGCCTGCTCTTTGCAACTGCACAGATCTCTGGTAGGTTAGTGGTCAAATTGCTCACACTCTTCAGTGAAGTGCCCATATGTTGCCCCTGGCTGTGCCAGCACAATGTTACAAAATAACTAGAAACAGCTCCTGTTCACATTATTTCAGTACACACACATTTCAGTTTGAGAAATGCTAATATTAATTGTATCCTAATTAAGATTCTTTTAATTTATAGGTGTCACAGATCTCTGCTTTTATCACAGCCAGAGATCCCTGTCAGGTTTTGGGCACGTCACGTAAAAAGAGATGTGGAAAATCAATAAAGAGCAATGGAAATTATCAGAAGTTTAGGAAACATGGCTTATGAGGAAACTCTGACAGAACTAGGATCGATCTGCCTAGGATTTTATCTTTCTACCTTTGTACAACCTCTCCAAGCGTTACAGGGCATGCACAGGGCACTTCCTAGCACCACGCCTGGCACTGCAGCACCTGGGAGCCATAGGTACTGCTTCAGAAAGCACACCGCACCTGGGCAGCAGCCCTCAGAGGGGATTTCACAGGGCTGAGAGCACACATAAAGGTTATAGACTAAAGTCTATTCCTCAGACACACACAAATGTGTGTGTGACAACTTGGCTGGAGGATGAAATCGTGGGAGGCAGGAGAATGCTGGAAGATCCAGAAATCCCAGCTGTTTTGAGATTTCCCTTGTGATTTGACTGACATCACTATAATTGTGTGCTTCAACTCTTCCTTCTGCGGTGAAGTTGAAAAAAATAGACTTTTTGTGAAGAAAACTATTTTCAGTAAATGAGTTTCAGAACTCTTATGCACCTGCACAGTAGCTCTCAGTGTGGATTTTGCTGACTGTCCTCTTGTTTGGAGGGATGGCTGTGTGACCAAACAAGCTTAGCAGAAAGAAGGGCATATAGGAGATACTAACAAGACCTATGCAAGGTTATGGCTATTTATTTCTTATTTTCTCATGTATAACAACAAAGTATTCTCATCTTGTTAATATTATCTTGACAATAGATAACCTACTCTGTTCTTGTTTGGTATGATACTGTACTTACAAACCTCTTCCCTGTTCTGTGCATGCACCCATGCACCTGTACATCTACGGTGACAATTTTTGTTAAAATACCCACCAGGTAAAAAATCATTAGAGTTTGCAATTTTTTCTAGCAATTAGGAATATGAGTTAAATGTTTAAGCTGAGTAACCTCCATCAGTATGGTGTATGAACCTGGGCTTTCATGACATAGGAGTATGTAAGGACAGGGGAAGAAACACCTTTACAACATAAAAATCAGTATCGTTGTCCTGGTTTCAGCTGGGATAGAGTTAATTTTCTTCTTAGTAGTTAGTACAGTGCTGTGTTTTGGCTGTGATGT
>JAVJGI010000062.1:16832397-16860322 GCA_035590275.1 Ibycter americanus
CTAGGAATTAGGACCTTTGAGGACCATTGATCAGCATCAGCACTAACCACTGACCTTGCCAACACTGTGGCTAAATTTCTGAAGCTGTCTATAGAAAATCTCAGTTAGCTCTGCAGCAAATGTCAGTCTCCATCTCTGTGTTGAAAATAAACTGTAAGGATTAATTGCACTCAAGTTTATATCTGAACTATTCATTGTAGTACCCAAAATGGTATGTATTTTGTTACCTTAATTTATATCATATATATAAAAATAAAATATAAAAAATATTTATATGTATACATATTTGTTTATATTTATATACATACATATATATACACATTTTTATATACATATATAAAAAAACACCAACAAAAACTTAAGCACTGGACCACAAATCAAATTTTATTTCCTATATAACAAATTTCTCAAAGCAGTAAGCTGGGTCCAGAAGCTATAGTCTTTAGATGTTGTGGTAAGAAAGGAAACTTTAAGTCTGAGCCCTGCTGTGAAATGGGTGTTGTAAATTTATTGTGGTCTGATAGTTCTGCTGGATAGAGACTTGAACCTTAGCAGAATAGTCCTCTCTTAAATTCAGATCTATTTATAGATTAAATACGGAAACAAAAAAATGTCGTATAAGCATATTGTTTTCTTCTGACTCAGTAATACAATAGTCTGAGATGTTATTCTGAGAATAAGCATTAAGATCAGAGGTTCCCTGGGTGAAGCTGTCTCCAAGCTCCCCCTGCAAAGAGGGTCACTGCTCATGCGCCTTTGGTCATTCCATGAACCAAGGGTGGTGAAGCATGTGCCAGGGGCAGGAGGGGTGGGATGACGGGAGGCAATAGCTTAGTTTGTCACCCACTGCGCTCATTGACACCTTCTGCAGCCCTGTGGAGGCACGTATGGAAATTGCTAAAGTGCCCAGAGAAACAAGCTATACTTCAGGTAAGTACATTCAGCAAGCCATGTGGCTTGTGTCATATGGCAGATTTGTGGATAGGAATGGAAACTTAAACCCACCCTGTGGATTACTTCATGAAAGAAACCTTTGTAATATGGGGAAAAAAATCTTTCTGATAACAAGACTGTACTTGAAACATGATTATATGTATAGGAAAATACTGTGGCATGAGATCTGCTTTGGGTTATTGGGTGGGATTGAATTCCAGTACAAGGTGAATAATACAGCTTCTTTTCTTTTTGTAGAAATTGCAGCTCAAAAGATTACTACCCTTGAGTGAAGAGAACCGAAATGTATGAGACAAGATATAACCCAAGAGAAAAAATACATTTCAGGAGCACGCCTTCCTGCTACAGAGAGATGAAATATTGGTATGGATACAGCTGGTATGGCACTTCCTGCCACTACAGAGGAAGTTTATACTTCAGGTATTTTTCAAAGACAAATGGCAAGAACATGTAAATAAAATATAACCTATTTACCTCTCTATCAGTATCTTTCCTTGGTAGGTCCTGTCTTATGCTCAACAAAATGACAGGCCATCACACAAGAAATTGATGTTTTTCAGAGTTTCATTTGTTCCTTCATATTTGATATGTCAGTTTAAATAGTGGAATCCTTTTTCTTTGTTATAGATCTCAAAGGTGTGTTGTTTTTTTTTTAAAGTAGAGAGATTTGTAACAAAACGTGCTAGAAGAGCGTATGCATCAGCGGTCTTTTCTGAGCTCTTCTCTCGCTATGGAGATAGTGAGGAAATGAATACAGGCGAAATATGCATGTTGTAAAGGATGTAAGAAACCTGACTTCTGCACGTTCCTACGATCCTAAAATTCTTTCCTGACAAGTGAAGGGATCAGCTTTTCCTCTACATGCTAAGAAACTGAAGAAATCCCTCTCTGTTCCTCCCTCTCATCCTGGCTGCTGCCAGAGCAGTGGCATGGGGCTCTTTGCTAGTGCGTGCCTGGCTGGCAGGCAGCGGTGTCTGTGCGCTGCTCCCAGGAGGGACGGCTTTCTCTGCCTGCATACAAAACGCTCAGTGCCTCCCAGGCAGCAGCAGCGGGGAAATGACCTGACCCAGCTCTGTTTCAGGGCTGACTGGAGGGTCCACAGGAACAGCAGCAAAAGCTGATACATCCAAGCAACCGCAGAGGCTGGGGAGTTGGTTGTCTGAGCTCTTAGGATGACAGTTTTCTTCCCATTTAATTCACATTTAGACAATTATCCTCACAACTGGAAGGGGTGAAAAGTATGTTTTGAAGTGAAAGCCTGACCTTTGCAGAGGTGATGACATTTGCCAAGGAGAAGATGCCTTTTTCTTAATGTGTGAGTATTTTTCAAACCCTGATTACAGTGTACCTAATATCGTCCATAGTTTGAGGGGGGAGAGAGAGAAAGGAAAGGAAGAGGGAAGCAAGTATGCTTTTAAACAAGCACACACATTTGAACACTAGTGCTGCATCTTAGCTGAATTTAAGAATTAAAATTGGAAAGGGTCTCTGAAGTCATTAAGATAAATCCCCTCCTGTCACACACATTTTACTTTACATTAGCACAGTAGCATCTTGCTTACAAATAAGCTGTAGTACATTCACATGCAGTAACCCTCTCTGTTGATCAAAGATGTATATTATACATTCTTCTCATCACATATCTATTGACTAATGGGGATGCACTGTGTTGTAGAACTTTATTAAAGGCTTATTTTTCAAATAAAATTATTATTCATTTGACATCCAAATTGACAGAAAAGTATTGAATTAAAAGAGACATACCTGTGAAAATATTACTTCTTCAGATGGTATAAACAGATATAAGCCTGTCACAGCCAAAGGGCCTAAACTGATATTCACCAGTGTACATCTAAAACAATTTCAGAATTCTAGAAATTTAGTTAAACCCTGACCATTGCCAATTTCTTTGGTTTTCTTTCTGCTTACCCCTCCGGTCTTTATAATGGTATGTGATATTACCTTGTATGCTGTAACAACAAACAAAAATGAGTTTTCTGTTTATCCTGTTGATTAGAAGCACCATATGTAAACTGGGCTCCTTCTCATGCCTACTGTCTTACTTTTCCTCTTGTCTTATCTGTTCAAACATTCTTGACCAGCTGCAATAGCCTCACCTATACCTGGCCTGTGCTGCTAAAGTTCTTTGTGGCTGAGATTGGTGATAGACTCTGTGGTGTTCATTTACAGAAGAGGAAGAGAAAATAAGATGATTTGTCTGTTGAAGTATTAAGCATTTTTCCCAATCAGATCCATTTTTAAATATCTCCAGTAAGACATTAATCTCCATAAGTCTTATTCATCATTACGCCCAGGTACAATTGTGCAGATAAGTTTTGGCGAAAAGGTAGCAGCACTGGTGAAAGAGATTATTAGCTCACGTTGTTTAGCTATATATATGAACAAACAGCATCTAACTGACAATATTTGAGCTTCACCAGTGTCCTGGATGTGCTTCTTTCAGGCTTCAGCCGAAGAGGAGGAATGAATTGCTCTGGTGCTACATTTCCTCAGGTCACGGACAGACAGCTGTGATCAGCCCATTTGATCACCAGCGCTTTCAGCACACTTCCCACTAGGCTGAGCTCCTAGCCTATCCTTGGAAGTACAATACAGTTGTTTTCCTGTTTGTTTTGGGTAATGCCCGGAGTGTCAGAATGAGCAACTGCTTCTTCATTCTGATAAAGCTTGTACAAAACCTTACAGCTTTGGTACTGTTTTCTCTTGTACTTAACATATGGTTGGCAACCGTAGAAAAATGAAAAATGTTATTGATATAAATGGATTTTATACAATTCCTAATGACTATTTGAGGCACTGTCCTGACTATCTAACTTCCAGCTATTCAAAATCTCAACTTCTATTCAACCGTACTACTAAAAGCCATAGTTTGATAATGTTTGTTGTCAGATATTCTCTTCTGTCCTTGCAGCTCTTAGTGGGATTGAACCCATCCATCCAAGCCAAGTATTTTCCCAGAACCAGCTGTGTTGCTGCAGCTTCAGTGGTGGCACTGTGATGGGAATAAGGGATCAACAACTGAGCTGGTATGCTGCTGAATTAAGGGTATATGGAAACACAACTTCAGTTCCCCAAATAACCAGTGAAAAAAAAGAGGAAGCTTAGAATGTCTCTAGAGTGGGTGTTTCCATTTTAGTTAGGAGTTAAAGTATGCCACTTGGGCAAACAAGATCTTTCTTTGGAAACTTAAAGGCACTGTGTCTTATCCTTGCCTATATGTAAGTACTGTGGATGCTTTCTCAAGGGCAGCTTTGCTGGGCTCTTAAAATTTCAGTGCAGGTGAATGGATCCTAATTTTGTTTCTTTCTGTTATTAAAGTGCTGTCCTTTCAGCAGTCTCTCAAACTGTCTGAAAAAAATCGCAGCTGAATGAAAGCAACTACTGAGTAAAGCTGGAAAGTCTGACCACGGAAGGAAACAAAGATCCCTCCAATTAGCATCCTGAATTGTGAAAGTGCTAGAAAATCTCAGAACTCTGATTTGTTTCTTTGCTTCTGAAACGTCAAAAATTGGTGGTAGCCACATTTCCCTAAGGCATTCTATAGCAAAGAAACTGTGCCTTCTGTTCCCTGAGGCAAACATACGCATCATAATAGTTCTTTGTTTCGTCTGTAGCATCGTTGCAGTTATTCAAACAGGGTATTTTGGGAAATGTTAATGTTCTAGCATCCATTATCTCTCCACTTGCTGTAAGAGAATATAGCAGTAGCACACGCCCTATTCTTCATCTTTGTGCTCAAGACCTACTTCTGGTTGGAGTGCAGAGACCCAACTCCATTATCCTTGACTTAGTAATTTCTTAACATTTGCACCTTGACTTCTCGTTCTAATTGATTTAGGTTCTTCTCTTCATGTCCAGAATTTTGGTATTTGAATGTTTCTCCTAACACAGAATTATGGACACATTTTTGTTTACAAACTTCCTTGAAAAAACAATCATATGAATAAAATATCTGTATGTGCTTTTCCTTATCCTAGATGAGTTCCAGATGGTAAAACATATAAATATGATAAAAGTTGAAATAGCATGCAACTATTAATTCTCATATTTGATACTTAGACACTCGTGTGAAAGAATATACATGAATATGCAATAGCAGATAATTTACTATTTATCATCACTTTGACAGTCACAGCTCCTTATATAGAAACATTTCCATGCTTCCCTGTTTTGCAGTTTCTGGATGCTAATTAAACAGATGAGGTGAATAATGTAGTAAAACAAGCTGAATATTCAAGTAAAACAAGTAAAAGTCCTTTTTCTCATAGAGAGATATATTATTTTTTTTTATTACTCTTACATAAGAAAAGATGTAAAATCTATTACTTTAGGCATTAAAAATAGACATCCCACAATGACAGAAAAAGCATTGCAAGGAAAAAAAGTATCTTTCTTTTTTGGAAGGACCTGATAAGGACTGGAGAGAGTCTTCCCCATTTATATTGCCTATTATTTTCCTCCTACAGTCAGTGGGATGAAGGAAAAGTGACTTATGTAAAACTCCCAGTAATTAAGTTGTCTTGAACTGGTGAACTAGTACATCAAAAGATAAAATGACCACAAACTATAATGCATTCCGCTCCAAACTACTTTCATTATACTTGTAATGTAGAGCAAGAATGCAGTTAAATTAAAACAGGTTTGCTTGAGTAAATTTAATCAGTGTGCACACAGTATGTTATTGCTAATTTTCAGAACTTTCATGTCTAACTCTGCAGCCATTTAATTTTTGTTGTTAGATTTTTTATTTTTCCTTTAAATCTCTACTGTCCAAAATAATTTCCAGTTTTTGATGCTGCATTTATGAGGAATGCCCACTAGAGTGCTGCATGTATCCATTGAAGCTGCTGTTATGTACTTTTTCCATCAGTACTCCAGTTTCAGGCATATTTATTTTTAATACATATATCATATGTATGTTTTTTCAAAAGTAGATTTTGGTGCTTACTATATACCTAAAATGCTTTAGGATGGCTATGTGCATGAGCAAGCTCAGATCTGATATTTTTGTATATACAGAAAAGAAGGGTATGACTGCTTACTAGGTAGTCTACAATTGCATAGTGGTTTAGAGGATGGATATTTACATTATATATCATTGTCTTTAAAGGGCTACAAAGTAAACACTATTAAATACCTATTTTCTTATTCAAGCTGTCTATAGCATTATTGATACAAATATAATGTGTGTGCTTGTATAACTAATTAGTTATCCTCAGGTCTAGTGTCCATTTCTGAATTAATACCAATGGAAAATACAGACAAAACTTGTTACTGAAACTTGTTTGAGTGCTAATATGAAAATCATCATAGAGCTCTCAATCCTTACTCAAAGTCTGAGCCAAATCTATCAAGCAGAACCACTTCAACCAGGAGTCACAGTTTTCTGTGCCAAAAGGGATATACTCCCATTCCCCTGAGATAAGTCTTGAATCCAGAAAGAGCCACTCAACCCTGACAGCACCATACTTGCTCCTCCCCGCCATTTATGGAAGCAGTTTTAAGAGTAGTAGCCTGAGTGAGAGAGACGATACGAGACCCTCTGCTAGAGCCTAGTAAGTGTTGAGGAGAAGCCAAGTGCCACCTCATGTTTCCGTGGTTTCAGGGTTGACCTGAAACCTGCCCTGTCTAGTGCAGCAAAAGCTTCTTGGTCAGAGTCCTTCAGAGCCACAAGTCAGGGGATGGGACTGGCAAAAGCAGTTTGAGATAATACAGTTCTGACTGTCTGGTTTAACTTAGTCTAAAAGAGCTATAAAAATATTACTTTAAAGCTACACAAAGACAAGGCCAAAATATTACTCAAAGGTTAGGAAAGGAAAGATTAAAGTCGGGAAGTCTTTTCAAAAAGAAACTGATACTGGGGTGAAGATGAAAACTGAGCACTTCCAGCCCGCTCTGAGGAGTCTGTCAGGACACAGCACAGGAAAGGGGGAGACCACTGGGACAAATAGATTAAGAAATACAGTAACAGTTAAAAATTGGACAAGCTGGCATTGCAAAGCACTGTTACAAGAGAAAGCTTAAAAAAATCCTTGTAAGACCCTGGAAGATGAGGAAAACTGAGGTCACTGTAACTATGACGACCAGCAAAATGGACAGAGGAAAAGAACAGGCAAAGAAAACCGTAACCAGAATGATTGGATACACACACATGTTCTTTCTGATCACTCAGGGGAAAAGGAGAGTGGAAGGAAGGAGAAAAAACATTTAAATGATAAGCAGAGAAGGGCAGGGTTTCTTTTGCCTTCCTCCCTTGGTTTGTATTAAATTCCTTCCCATTCCACACCCTCTATCCTAAATTGGCAGTGTCAAACTCTGCTTTAAAGTTAATGAAGGATGTGGTTTTAAAGTGTTTGATGTTTAATACATCTATTCAATGTCATCATGTGCCAGGAATTTCTAATCATATAGCTAAGTCTTTTATCAACCTTACAATCTTCTTTTTCCGCTTTTATACTAATCTTGCATGGTAAACTCAAAGTATGGCAATGTCTGAAAATCCACAGATATCAGGCTAGCTCAAGCACACGGATTAATAAGGATTTACCTAATCACCAATGTGGAATTAATCCATGGAAACCTATGAGAACAGGTTGGCTCAGAAAGTGTAACCAGAATGCCAAATTCTTCTTTCATTCAAGTGCATGCCAGCTCATTGACTGATGTTGTACTATTAATTTATCCATTCAAGAGATTTGTATTTTAAGTGGTTTCATATTTTAATGCAGAATATAATCATCAGTGATTGTGGTGAGGTAGGGGAAAGTGAAATAGAAATTCTCTATGTCCAAAGGAGAGAGCAGGGGAAATCCATGACCCTGATCTTGGCATAGAGACAGGGAGCTCTTTACAGCCACATGAACATCTGTGAAGTCAAAGCCGTCTTATCTGGGCAAAACACCCTTTGTCTGTGGAGTACTTTGAAGGGATGGAGCTCAAATGGGCTCAGCACCCTTGTTGCAACACTGGCTTATGCTCTGTGCAGTGTGGCACGCTGAAATGTCTGGTGTCAAAGGTTTCTGTTTTAGTTTGCCTAGGAAATCTTCTTAGCAGAAGGCACTGTCAGGGTATCACAAAATCAGAGTATTTCATAGTTTTTAGGAAGCAAGGTTCAACCACCGTAGAGTTTTTAACCTTCGAAAAGTCTACCTTGGTGCTAATAGGTACTCGGTGACTTAGTTTCACAGAGGTTTTCTTCTGGGAGTTGGCAAAGTTCGATCCTCAGTAATTCATGAAAAATATTTTTCTGTTGTAAGACTTCCTAAAACAAAAATATGTGACTTTGATCTAAGCATTAAGTGCCAATTTGATCTCTTTCAAGACAACCAGTGTTCGGTAAAATGATCAAACTTCTCCAGCATTTGTGCTAAGCTTCTGCTCAGAAGAAAGTGGTGTGTTTCCCTTACTGGGCTGTCTCCTTTGCTAGAAGTGGGGTTAACTTTGATCTCTATACTACCTTTTTTATAGGTAATGCAGAGTGCAGAGTGTGAAGGGGTAGTGGCATGAAAAACTAGGACTAGGCCTGAAAAGCTCTTTTCATAGGTTATTATATGATTGGAATCAGTGCAGTAAGATCATTGTTTAAGCTTTTATGATTTTGACTTCCATGACAAAGAATGACAAGCTCTTGTCTATATGCATTTAGAACTATATGTACACTCCTTTGAAAACCTAAGCACTGCATCTGTTGCATTTCACAAAATACCAGAAGGGACTGTTTGTTCAGAATAAAAGTTATCTTTTCCTTTCAATGTAGAGCTAGTTGGAAGTCCAGGCCCTCTGTAAACTCCTTTCTAATTCTCCCAAATGTCTTAAGTTTTCTGACATATTACACATAGCTGAATTTCGCTCCAGGTGCAGTCGCAGGTGATTGCTGAAGCAGCTCTAAGCAAACTGCATTGCTGTACTGAGACTATTTTGTGGAGAGGGAGAAGGAACAAGAGCCAAGGATTAGGAAAAATGTGTTGTGAATTTCTTTTTAACTTGCAACCAAAAGGCTGTGCTGCAATTCGGTGAGACCTGGACAAGCTGGAGAGGAACCTAATAAAGTTCAACAAAGGTAAGTGTAGGGTCCTGCACCTGAGAAGGACTAGCCCCATGCACCAGTACAGGCTGGGGCTGGCCTGCTGGAAGGCAGCTCTGCAGAGAAGGACCTGGGAGTTCTGGTGGACAGTAAGGTGGCCATGAGCCAGCAGTGTGCCCTGGTGGCCAAGAAGGCCACTGGGATCCTGGGATGCATTGGGAGGAGCGTGGCCAGCAGGTGGAGGGAAGTGATCCTCCCCCTCTGCCCTGGTGAGGCCGCATCTGGAGTGCTGTGTCCAGTGCTGGGCTCCCCAGCTCAAGAGACAGGGAACTACTGGAGAGGGCCCAGTGGAGGACTGTCACAGCGCTACAAAACTAGCCAGCTGCAACAAGGCTTTCCCACACAAGGTTCCAAAAGTTTCTTTACTCTCCGTGCTGTTTCTTCATCCTCTTCAGGCCAGTCCACCCTGCTTCTTGCCTCTGGGTTCCTGACTTCTCCTCCAGCCAGCCTCTTCTCATGCAGACCCCCTTCTCCTAGGGCCTCTCCTCATCTCTCCTACGTCCCTGGGCTCTTCTTCGTCCAGTCTCCTCTCTTCACCCAGTGCTCCTCTTCTAGGCTCCTCGGTGCTATTTAGCTATTTAGCCCAAACAAGCCACAGCTGTACATTATCCACATCAGCCAACCCACCGTCCCTGAAGCAAGCCCACAACTGTATATAATCAATGTTAATTAACCCTCTACAGAGGAGTACAAAGATGATGAGGGGATAAGGAGCATCTCTCTTATGAGGAACGGCTGAGAGAGCTGGGCCTGTTTAGCTGGGAGAAGACTGAGAAGGAATCTTATCAATGTCTACAAATATCTTAAGGGTGAGTGTCAAGAGGATGGGGCCAGGCTCTTGTCAGTGGTGGCCAGCGACAGGACAAGGAGCAGTAGGCACAAACTGCAGCACAGGAAGTTCCATCTGAATCTGAGGAAAAAGTTCTTTACTCTGAAAGTGACAGTGCACTGGAACAGGCTGTCCAGGGATGTTGTGGACCCTCCTTCTCTGGAGATGTTCAAAATCCACCTGGGCATGACTCTGTGCAACATGATATGTGCGCACCTGCTTTATCGGGGGATTGAACTAGATGATCTCCAGAGGTCCCTTCCAACCCTGACCATTCTGTGGTTCTGTGAACTACACACAGACAACACTTTAGGGACAAAGTTGTATTTGTTAGCATTCATATTTAGTTGGCATCTGTATGTGGATAATTCTTAGAGTTGTTTCTATCCTAAACATCTGCTTGCATGCCAAGATTTTAATTGACGTGTTTCTTAAGCGGGATGTTTAGTCAGAAATGAGCATAGATAAACCAGATTTTCCTCTTTCCCCCTGCTTGTCTCTGGTATCTTTTTGTTTGTTTGTTCTTAGTAGAACTTCTGGGACTGTAACATGGGGATCATTACGAAGAAAAATCTCTTTAGATTTCCTGGTGTGTGTTGCACTGAAAAAATGTGCAAGGTTTTACCACTAAGAAAAATCTTTAGAAATCTTGTCTCTCTGATTTTCCAGAAGTCCAACAAATATTTTTCCATTCTTTAGAACAGTGATGCAAAGACTATTGTTATTTCTCCTTTTGACCGTATCGCCTCTTACAGTGTATTGCCTCTCTCATTCTTTCTGCTTTATAATGCAAAACATAATAGATTTTTTTCATTTTTCAGAGTCTTCCATGATCTATCCTATCATTTCACATTCACCATGAAGATGTTATCTCATTTTTCAAATAATTCCTTCCTCCTTCCCCAGTGTTTCAAATGAACTCTCTGGCAATGCCTACAATAAAACTTTTCTGATCTCCTTTAAAAGCCCCTTAAGCTTATCTTTTTGGCATAATGACTGCAGGATTTTCACAATGGCTAGGTACCCCTACTACTATGTAAAGCTCTGAAGTTTACTTAGTTTTTGTTCTGGGTCTTTGTACACTATTTCTTATGTTCAAGTTCATAATTTCTGATCTGTGGGGCAAATATCGTCTCTTTGTTCTGTGTTTATACTAGGCTTAGAATGATGCAGTCCTGGGTGCAATCCTGCTCTGTGGCTAGTAATACAAAAAAAAACCCAAAACAAAACAAAACTGTGGCAGGAAGAGTATCTTTGAAGTAAGAGCTGATTATGTTCTCTGGCAAAAAAAATCTCATTTTCTGAGAGCCAAAACGCACAATAAATTGTCAAGCTACAATTGGTTACACTCGGAGAGGAAAATGTGTCATCATGTCCCAAATTCATTTACTTTAGCTTGTATGAGTGCACATACCTGTTGAGCAGTGGTTCCAGAATGCCCAACAAAATGACTTCAGTAAAAGTAAAGCCTCCAAAAAGGTCATATTTTTAAAAATTTTGTATTACTAGACTTCAGAGTTGTATGGTCTAGAAATTGTGCCAGAGGTACAACAGTTCATTACTACAACAACATCAATTTTAATGTGTTTTTTTAGAAGTTCCGGAGAAAACAAGGGCCCTATAACACAGTCAACTAGATCTCTGTTTGTGATACAGTAATATCGGAGAAGACCTGTTGGGCCTGCTGATGATTGCATAGTACAGGAAAAACTTCAGTTCTCAGTAGTATTTGCTGGATCAGAATACCTTACTTTTCTGAGAAGCAGAAGTGAGGTATATTTTATTTTTGGTGCACAGATGCCCTCACATGATAAGAAATACGAATTTTTTAAGATGAAAAATATGTAAAAAAGACATCAAATCGCTAATCAGGACATACTGAACAAAAACTAAGGACAGACCGGAAACACTAAAAGAAAAGTCTGCTACAAAAATTCAGTAACCATCAACCATCTAAAGATGTTAATACAAGTGATGAGAAAAGGTAATCTTTTTATAAAGTATTTTGTTCAAAAAGGATAGAAACATTAAAGTGTATTTGTATCACAAATACAGCCCCCTAAAAGAGAAGTAAAATCCTGTTGTTTTGTAAACAAAGTCAGAACTTCTATCTGAATGTGCAAATTGTTTTACAATTATTCTAATCTATTCTTGCAACCAAAACTATGAAAATGATTCATTATTATGTTCTATGTTGTGTAACATTTTATGGAAGAGGATTTAGTTTTAGTCCCATGCCACTAGAAACAGAGCCAACTTTTTACAGAAGAGATGTTTGATCCTGTAAGTGCTTTCTTCATGCATAGGATCACTGAATTCCAGTGAAATGTTCAGGACCAGGCTAAAACACAGGTTTTTAACACTGTAGACAAACATAATAAAAACAAAAGCCTAGTTAAAAGATAGCTAAGACACAAACTTTGTTTTGAGGTAATAGTAATTAACACAGAAATACAGCTGAAATCATGTTCCTAATACAGGCTTAATTTTAGCAAGTCTTGCTCTTAAAACTTTGTTCAAATCCCTCTTGCAAATGCCTTATAATATTTGAGAGTTGTGTTTTCCTATAAAGCTTGGTAAAAAACAATGGAGGAATTTATTTCACAGTCATAATGCAGAATTTAAATAAAATATGGGTTTGAATACACAATTGTAACCTAGCCAATGAAATGTTTGTTACAAATGTCATATTTAGGATTTACAGAGATGAGACTGAATGAGAGTTTCTTGACTGAATGCAAATTAGTCTTGGTCCTTCTTGTGGTCATCCTGTTTTTCAGCATATGTCCAAACTGCGGTGAAGAAATGACTTCAGCAGGGTTCATATACAAACATCTGCTGGCCTTAAGCTAGTGTCTTGAGTACTGGTAGGTGTCTGGCCCCAACACCACATTGGTAAGAGCCACCAGAAGAACTGCATCTAGAGCCAGTAGTTCCTACAACCCTGCCAGATCTGAGACAAAGCAAATGTGCGTTGCTCTTTCCTTCTCCAGTGTGCTTCTGGGCTTCATGCTCACAGACACCAAGCTGAAATGTGTGTGGCTGCTGGCTGAGCTGGCAAAATATATGGAGCTGTGCTGAGGTTTGGAAAGGCACTTCCACCTTTTATATGTAGATAGACTTACTTATTCTACTATTCCATGCTACTGTGTCAGTACAATGGAGGAAAAAAATCAGGCGCCAAGTCACTAAATTAGAATGAACAACATTTTATTTAAAAAAATCTTCACAATCGAGCTTGAGTAAATATGATATATTCATAATTACTTTCCACAATAATGATAACAGCTACAAAAAGCTAAGAAACTGCTTACATATGAACCCCAGTTTGGGCAACACTTCTTGGAAAAGAGGCAAACCAGGGCTTAGTTCAGCATAGCATTTAATCACATGTGTAACATTCATTGTTAATCTCATGCATAAATGCTTTGTGGTTTTGTGATCTAAATGGGAAAAAAAAAGCAATAAATAAATAGCTGAAATGTTTTTCTTTGACATTTTTCTATCTGGAAATATGTTAAGCAGCTCTTTGTTCTGGAATAGGACATTTTTTACAAGTCTGTCACAGTAAGCAAACAGAAACAAGAGGTTTCAACTGCTTCATGTAGAAGTGACTGTACTGCGTGATTTATTTTAAGAAAACCACTAAGTGATCCTCACAGAGGATCTGACTGTTCACAAAGAAATCCTCTGTCTATTTTTTTTATTCTGGACATCTGAGGGCTTCTCTAGTGTCACCAGATGATTCCTTTTCATCAGCTTGTGGGGAAATGTAACTCTCCTCCCATGAGCAATGCTTCCAGCAAGAGTCAGGAACACAGCTTGATGCCACCGCCGCCTGCTCAGTGGGTCCAGCTAGAGGGATGCCCTGGGAACAAAGAAGGGCAGAAAGGTGCCAGAAGGGACAACAGCTGCCAGTGACAGCAAGGCATCTCAAAGCCTCTAAACTGTGGTAAGAAGCCCACCCCACAGGGGACGAGATGATCTCTGTGCTATCCTTGAGCCCACACCAGAGCAAGGATGATTATGGCTCTCAGCCTCATAATTTCATTGCCACACACTGCACTAATGTGCAAACGCAGTGAAGGGTGGCCAAATATGCTCAGAGAAAATATCAGTAAGGAGATAAAAACAAGTCTGAATTAGCTGCCAGCCCCAGAGAAATTGTTCTCCTGTATCTATTAGCTGGAAAATATTTAAACACTTGAAAGGCCATTACTAGCTTGGGAATAATAAATTAACTTAATTTCATGGTGCTGCCTTCCTGAATTTTTGTCAAAATAAATATTGATTTCTAAACTCTTAAATGCCTAAAAATGCCTATTCTGTTTCTTATCTTAGACCTTATTGTTACCTTAGTTCTAAGTTTGAATACTATTTAAACACCTTCATTATAGGCAATAACAAGCACTGGAGGAATTTTTCCTGAAACGTACATACCTGCACTTCTTGCACCCTTACTGCAATACTGTTTCACTTCAGTCTATGACAAGAATCTGAACCTGTACTTGATCACTCTAATGTACAGTAGTTCTGCTGATGTTTCTCAAATACATAAAATTAAATATATATACAAATCTTTCCATATTTAAAATCCTAATGAAAATTTAAATCAGTAGAGCGAAAGAAAGAAGAGAGTGAGGAACAGGAAGAAGCTTTAGTCTAAAACTGAAGATGAAAACTGTTGAATAATTGACTACCCAACCAAGGAAGAGTACTGTTGTAAAAATTTTTATTGACTATTTATAATACAATGCATTGCAGAGGTCCCAACCATACTGTCAACCCCACTCTGACAAGTGATTTTTGAGAAATACAGAAGTAGCTCTTGTCCCTAGCAGTGCAAATAGAGGAGACAGAGGAGAGGAGAAAGATTGTTATCAACTTTATTTAAAAGCTAAAGAACGGAGGCACAGTCAGTACCTGTAACTTGCCTGGGTACAGGCAGGATGCTTTCTAACAGAACACTGATACTGATTTCCAGTCATGGCATAGCTATTCTTCTTTTGATTTGTTCCTGGTGACCTCAAATTATAAATTTAGCAATGTGTCCTGGCCTGCAGAGCTCACTGTGTAAAAGAAACAAAACACCTAGAAAATGAAACCCATCTGAAGACCACAGTAGTGGTAGGTCATGGCCTGTGTGTGGGTTCTATTGATTGCTACCTCTAATCACGGCAGATTTTAACTGGTTATTTGCTGGACAGAAAGCATCAAGTAGAAATGGGTCTTCAGAGATGATCTAAGTAGAAAAGGGACTCAAGAGAGTTGTTGATGTGTACCACATTTGCTTATACATGTAGGACAACTCTTAGAAAAAAGTGCGTGGAATAAATCATGAGATTTTGTAGCCTTGACCAGAGTAACAGAACATCTACTACTAGCAAAATCCTTGAGGTGATAAAACATCGATTTGCAAAGCAAAAGAGCAAAGCTTTTTTGAAACTGAGTTATTAGAAATTAAACAATAGATCTTCTAAGACATTCACAATAGTTATGTTTGTTTTGCTCACACATATTACCTCCAGCAGTAATTCTGATTAAGAATATGAAGGTAAGTTGCTACCATGATGCATCAGGTTTTTGTTCCAGTGATCTTTTTCCCCCTTTTTAAATTCTTAGAAATTCCATGAGGTTTCCCTTGAATTTTCTCTTTTCCTTGTGAGCACTGCTGTTCTGTATTGTCTGGACACAAAGGTCTTTAATAGTACATTACAGTTCTAATTCTTGCAGCTGAAAAGATCATAAAATGAATCACTGAATGTTGTTCAAAGAGCTGAACTCAGAAGCGTACTGCATTTTTGAAGAAGCATGAAGCACAGAGAGGTATGAAGCCAATCTTTAACAAAATAGAATTCATAAAACCCCCAAACAAATAAATTTGAAGGAATAGCATCTTCTTACAACTTCATCCAGCGTATTGGTAGTGCTGGATTGTGACTATGCTAGGACTGACCCATTGAAATCCACCCCGTTTGTATTTTTATGGTTTTAGAAAAAAGGAAAAAAAAGCAACAGGGTTCTATGACACTGCTGAATTTAGTGAAGTTGGTAGTATTGACTGTGAAAGCCAATGTTAGGTGTCCAGTGAACATTTTTCTGTATGAGTTAATTTAGTTACTGGCTTTCTGATTTCTGATCACTACAAATGTGGTACCATTTTGACATGACTGCACCCCATTTTTACAATTTAACATTATAAAGTGGAGTTCTAAGATGTTGTGATAGCATCAGCTGCCAGCAAACATGTCTATGGGAACGTCTTTGAGAAAAGGCATGGAAATGTAGACGGTGATTGTAAATTATGTTGGTCCTATGCCTACACTACGAATCTAGTAGACTATAAAGATAGCTTAAAACTACTTTAACTCTCTCAATCATTTGTGTGGCAAAGGGTGGCAGATTTGAGAAGAAGCCTGCATAGACATAGATTGTGATAATATAGGAAAAATTTAAAACTGTATGTTAGTTTTCCACCAGTGATAACAAGCTTCAAGTACTTTCAATATCTTAAAGTTTTATTTTCTGCAATGCTCACTTAGTGTCTTGACTTCAGTGGTGACTATGAGCAGCCATTATCTTTGATGATCACTGGTCTTGACAACTAGCATTGAAAATGTTTGTTTAGATTGACGTAGAGGCATAATATCTACATAAACAACAGCTTTAAAAAATGACTTAAGCATTCAAAAACAAGTCGCCTTTTCAGGAGCTGTTAAATCTGTTGCTTTTTTGTTTGGATTTTTTGCTAAAAACACTTTGTCTTCCTATTGCACTTTCCTCAGAATTTCGGTAAAAAACTAAAGGTCCGATGGAGGAATGGAGGCTTCTGTTTTTTATGAATAGCAGGTTCGTTCCCATTCTATAGCCTACAACTGTGGGATTGAAGGATTCCTTGAAACTACTAGAAAAGTAGTAGAAAGGACAGAACGGGCGCTAGGGAAGTGTCCATTATTGTAGACACTGGAGCAAGGTTATGTGCATGATACAGTGCAGTGTTGGCACTACCAAAGGGGGACAGGGAAGAGCTGAATTCTGCTGAAAAGATGCTCTAACCTAGCCTACAAAACCCTACTGAGGAGCACAGTGTATTAATTTAGGTGAAGCACCTACAACCTGTGCTAACACACTCCATGTTAGAACAGTTACCCTCACTGGGCAACATCTTGTGCTGTGTAGGTGCAAAGAAAGTGATTTGCCTGTGAACTGAGTATTAGAGGAGGAAAACAGCCAGGTTTCCTAGGCACTGAGCTGATGGCTTGACATCTAAAGTATCTTTCATTTCCCTTACAGAACAAAGAGGACGTGTAAAAGTGAAACATTTCTTTCAGCACACTTGCCATCTTTCGTTTTCATTTCACAGTTCAATCTGGTTTTAAGATGCTCTTTGGGGTTTATGTGATGTGTGAATCTTAAGCTGCTGTTCCAGATGAAATTTCACTTACACTGCCTGGTCTTACCTAAGCTGCACCATGCCAGAGTATCTCAGAGTTTACCATTGTATTTTGCCTTACGTATCATAATGACTGTTCTTGGAATGCATGCTTGACATTATCTGCTGTTGCTATTGAGAAGAGAAATAAAAATATGAAGTAATCTAATGGAATGGCCTTTGAGCATTACAAATTTTGCTAAACCTGAAAAGTACATAAGAGAAAATTTGACTCAATGGTACATTCAAACTTGTATATTTTGTTTGTAGCTCAAACCTCTGAATACCTGGTACAATACACTGTACTTGTTTACAGTAGTTTCTATATGATGCGAGCTAATTGGTATTACCAGCAGGACATGTAACAATTATTTATGGTTTCTGTCTGTTGATTTCAATAAAAACAGGAGTTGTTCATGCTTACATTTTACTGTTCGGTTGTCAAACATACTATTATTAAAAGGGTTAAGGTTAACTATGCATTCTTTTGAACCAAGCATTTACAGTAGTCAAATTTTAGCTACCAGAAACAGTCCAAAAATGTAATATTAAAGCAATAAATTTTCTGGTAAAACTCTAAAGTTCCATTAGTTTGATTTTTTAAATAACTGGCCCCAGCCTAAGAAATTACTGAAACCAAAGATGTAAAAAAACCAAACCAAAACAAAAAACGCTCTGGACTTTCTTTCCCCCCCCCACTTTTAAAAAATTGATTTAAAATTTTGGAAGAAAAAAAAATTATGGATGATTCTCTTACATATAGTATAGATTCAGGAGCATCCCAATCTGGAACAAAGAGACAGGAATTCTCCTTATTTTTTGGCAAAACAATTCAGAGGACACTGCGTTCAGCTGTAAATATCAGCATAACAGGAAAATGTCCACAAGATATAGAGAAATCATAGGGGAAAAAAAAAACCTAAAAAAGAAAATAATAAGACAATATTTAATGAGAAAATATTTTAAAAACAGAAGCAGTTCTTTCTTCCTTTCTTCTCTGGTTAATGATTGTCAAGGTCAGCTACAAAGATTGTTTCTGGAGAAAAACTAATTGGTTCTCTGCAAATCACAGCTGTAAAGTAGCATTTTGTAGGATGAATGATTAAACCAGGGCATTTGAGAAAAATAAGGCAAGAGCCAAACTGTTGGTGTAAAATTATCCGTAAAATAATAAGGTTTAGGTCTTTACAGTGTAAAAGTTCTGATAGTTATCTCCTTATTCTTCTTTTTTTACCTAAACAATTCTTAGACAAGTCTGCTGCCTTGTTTACTAGGCTGTTTATTTGCCGATGACTGTTCCTTATTCACTGATGTTCAAAGGGCTGAACCTCTTTAGGGCAGCAGTTGTCTTTCATATTTTTCTGAGCTTTTTGTCTCTTAATGTTATATTAGCAGCAGCCCACAAGCAACATCCCATAGCCTGCAAAAAAAACAATTACACATACAGCTGTTCATAACTAAAGCAGACGTATTATTTGTTTGTTTGTTTGTGTTTATGGATATTTCATCTTTTCTCCATATTGGCTTCAGGCTGGCCAGGCCAACCCTTCTACCCTTTGTCTTTCTTATGAGAAAAACACATGCTAAACATGACATAGCTTTCATGTTTTCCATTTTCTGCCACACCTAATTCCATGTTTGTGCAGTTTTGACCATTGACTTGTTCTAGAGGCAGAATGAGCCTGCTTTTGCAGTCTAGATACTACAAATTGATGCCATCAGCCTCTGACATCTCTGCTAGATACTGCATCACTGTCAGTCATTCTTTCATGGTGAATCAGAAAGGTGTTGTGAAGTAATCCATCATTCAAGTGACTAGCAGGAATGTGTTAAGTTCCAGCTAGACCAGGATGGGACACACAATTTTACGCTGAACTCCTCTTTTTATTTCTCAGATATTGACTAGGCTGGAGGAAACAGGAAATTAGAATATTGAGAAAATGATGCTGAAAATAGGCTTGCTTCTCTGCTGTTACATGTGACTAAGAGTAGCCCAGACACTTAAGTGTGAAGGATGAAACCCTGCCAGACTTCAACTGAAAATGGAATTTGCTTGTGGTTTTGTCTCAAAATGTCAGCTTAGGAAATGAGCTTGGCGTGTGCTATTTATCTTACAGGTATTAGAATGTCATCTTCTTGCCATAGATCCACCAAAAAATATGTAGCATCACAGGCGTCTCTCCTGTATGTCAATCCATTGATGCAAAATATCAGATATCTGACAAATCTATTACCTATTTATCTAAAAAAAAATAACAAAATAAAATCATGTTTTAGCTTTGGACTTCTGTTACTGAGTAGTAGCATGAAAGTTTAATTCAGTCCAGTCTCATATTTATTTCTAAACAAAGCTTTCAAAATCCAAAACTTTTTATATGCATTAAGTTCAGTACTAAAAATAAGATTCTTTTTGTTTACTGTGGGAAGAATAGAACCTCTCTTCTGTCCTTTCCTGTTCTGTTCACAACTAATGTAAAGAGTTTTATGTGATGAGGTTTCCTATATTATGCAAAAATCTTGGGAGAAGATGGTAGGTCTTTGATTCATAAACTAATTTAAAACAGGCAGTTCCCTGTGTGAAGTTAATCTTGCAAGGAACAGATTAATTCTGATTTTGTGACCCACCTGAGAGTGCAATATCATTGATATGTATATTCCTACTTGAATTGTAGCAGTATATTCATATTGATTTGTAACAGTCAAAACCATGGTAACGTATCAGTGTTCACTCTTTTGTATCAAACAATAACTTTTAGAAATAATCTTTTGAAAAAAATAAAAGACATTGTTGAACGCATCAGAATGTAATGTTCTGTAAATGTAAATTTAATATAAAAAGTAAGTGACCAGTACTTATGAGCATCATGTAAAATTTCTAAGTAGTAAAATTAAGAAAATATCCCTCCAGGTTCTAAGTTTTACTACTGATTGCAAGAAAACATCACTCGTGTTTCTTCAACATAAATTAAGTATGTTTGAAATACTACTGTTTCAAGCATACGAATACCAACAAAGTGATGTATTCAGTATAAGACTATTTATGCCAGAATTTCAAGCTCATTTGAATAAAGCAGCTGAAGTGGACTTATTTTATGCAAAGTAAAATTATAAAGATGAGGAGTCAGGATTAAATAAAACAAATGAGCAAGTGAATAAACTAACTGGGAAATAAACACTGGCTAGAATGATATCTCTACACAAAAAAGTTTTTCCACCATTCACTCTTTTACTTTGGAGGATATTATGAACTATTTTAGTGTCTTTCATTGGTAAGCATGAAATAATATTGGCAGCTATTATAGAAAGTAAAATTTATAAGGGTATATTTAACTATATAAATTGACAGTTTAACTGACAGCGTAGTCAACAAGTCTGATTCAAAATAATCATTCCCATCAGTAAATTCACTGCATCATGGATGCCATTCTTTCATATGCAGGGTAGGATCTAAACATTATAGACATCTAAATGTAGACGGATCACAGCCAAAAAACAGTTAATAATTATGTATTCATTTATGCCTTCTACAACATTGGGATCTTTAGGTTAGAAACAATTTGTTTCATCTTCTGTAGAACCTGCACTCACAAAGCAGACATAAGGTAAAATGCACCTTAGGACACAGCCATCACTTATGCACCTGGGGTAAAACCCCAAATAATATTTAAATGTCCCTAATGCCTATATTTCTCATGAAATTTCCTCAGCCATTTAAAACTCTGTTTCATGTATGCAAGGGCATAAGATTATATTCCTATCTGCCTTCTAAGGCCATCTAGATTCATAAACGCTGGGTCTTGGTGCCTCTAAGGAATTCAGTAGGCATGTTCTGAGTATAAGTAGGAAACGGCTTTCAGTTATACACACAGTACAACTTACTTTTCCGTGAAAATTCAGTGATGCCTAAGGTTTGGCAGAATAATCTAGCCATTTAAACACTCACCCTTAGAAAATTATTGAATTAGTTCCAGAACTGCTTCAACATGAGTCTGCAATTCTTGTTTTCCATTATGTGTCCCAATAGCCACACTATTTATTGACTGCTAATTCTATGAAATGCAACTGTCAAAACTCCATGTAATCAGCAACACAAACCATTGGGCTGGAAGGCGATCAGCAGCCTGTCTTGCCTAATTTCTTAAATTCTCAGTCTAGAGATGCTCCTCTGGGGTGAGAGCTTAAGATCACAATTTTAAGATTGTTTGATGAGATTTTTATTTCAAGAGAGCTGCCTGATGGTTCCTCGAATTTCTTGGGAAAGTGACTTAATTTCCCAGCTCAGATTTCAAATTCCATTTCTGAATCCGGATGCTTGCCTGCTAGACATTTTGATGTGAAGAATTACAGTGCTTACTGCCTTTTTCTGCCTGTCTCTGGCCTCCTGCATGGAGGAGAAAAAAGGAACATGGGATATGAGCGTTGGTGTTTTATGGGAACCACAGGAAAACCATATGTTTCCAAACAGTGTCATCTTGTAAAATTTTTTCCTCAGTGGCTAGTGTGAGAACAGAAATGAGAACACCAGTTTATAGTGTAATGGACATATTACCCAGAAAATCTCTGGTCTCCGTTTCCAATACTACTTCTGTATTTTACTTAAAACTTTTCAGGAGAAGATGTGACCTAAGGTCTTATGTCTCAGGCATGGACTTTTGTTAACAAACTTCAGCCATACCTCCTTTCAATTTCTCTCCTTCTCCAGTAAATCTTGAATTCCTTGCTACACCTCAGCCAAATTTCAGCAGCAGTAAACTATTTCCTTTGCAACAAAACAGCTTATAGACTATTTTCAAGGTACATCACTAGGAAATAGCAGACATAGGTTGAGTGCTTTCACAAGGCTGAGTCTCCTCTAAATGTGTGTTAGCCATTAAATAATTACATTTCTAAAAACTGGGACGTTGCCACAGAGTACCGAATCTGCTCCTGTGGATTGTGTTAAGTAGGCTCTGAGAAAACCTAAGCAGGGCAGTTCTGTTTTCTGAATCTTAAATGGGTTTAGGTGCTGAGCTGTGCGGAAGCAGAACTCACAGTTGTCTTTCAATTCAAACTTTATATTTAAAAGCTGAGACATATATGAAATTAAAGCAGCAGACATCCTGTATTTATGAAAAAACTTTCATTTAGATGCCATTTAAATTCATTTTCTTGGATGTAATTCATAAAGATTAACCTTGAGTGTTATTAGGTTGGACTGGAATCTTTAAACTGTAAGGTAGTAAAGGTAAGTCACATCAAGCATCTCTGAAGACCTTAAAATAAATTCTGTGTTAGCAGTTATACTAACCAGAAATCACATTTTCTTTCTATTGATTTTTACATTTAATTACCAAAAAAAGTATACTAAGAAAAATAGGCTAAGAAAAAACTAAATAGAAAATCCCAAAGTTATCAAACAATTGATTCAAATAAAAAATACAAAGACAAAGACTATGAATGATGCCTTGATGGAATGTTCCAAGAGTTCCCAAAAGAACATAAATATCTTAACATGAAAAAGTCAAATTGTGGGAGCAACAGGACTTCCACTCCACTTGAGCTGATGTGGAGTGACTTCTAATGGAAGTCCACCTTAGAATGTTCTTTGAGGTTTCCAAGAAATCATCCTTAAGTCTACAGTTTGGCGATATCAAAAAACTGAAACACACAGGTTCTCTTCATTGACACAGGTAGGTCTTCTGAAGAGATAGCTGAAAGCAACTTTTTTGCAGTTGTTGCCGTACGTGCAACAAAACCAGAAATTTGTTGCAAATCACTATATTCATCACTGCCTTTTAAAACATCTTACCATTACATTCAGCTGAGAATGGAACATGTGTATGTGTGTATGACCATCTCATACTTTTAAAGACTGTTTCTCAAAACATGCAATAGATGTATTTAAACATTTGCGTTTGCTTTAATTGTACTAGATGTCACTGAAACACTCTTGCACAACACAACTGAAGTAGTCATATTACTATACTAGGAAATACCTATGAAGTTTGCAAGTGCTTCTGGATCTTAATCTATAATATGTCAAATGCTTTATTTTACAGAATGACACAGCCACGTAGAGTCTAAGAAACATGTGCTTGGAGATTATAGAGAAATTCTATTTTACATTGCCAGAAAGCTACTCATTTCCAGTATTTTTCCTGTGAATCCAACAAAACCTACTCAGCACAGAAAGTGACCTTTAATAAATAGCTTCTAAACCTTTACAAATATCATAACTGAATTTCAAAATCAGGAAATCCAATTTTTCCACATAATAAAGCTTTTGATGGCTGTATCTGAATGCTCTGAAGCCTTTCAAGAAGTTAAAAGTTAGGAGATAAAATTTCTTTTTCCTCATAGCCATTTTCTTTCTGTGTGACTGCACTGTCTCTTCTTCCTACAATAAATCTGTCTTATTAATAGTTAATAGTACTCCATGAAATTGTCATTTGATGTCAGTTCAACAGTGACCAGTTTCTAGCTCAACCACTACAGGTTTGTCATGATGCTTGAACTCCTTTTATTCCCTCACTTTCAGACACAGAAAACTCTAATTCCCATCCATATTCTCTGTTGACTTGATGTTTTCGGGAGATGTGTTGGTGGATACATAAGGATCTGTAGGATTTTTTGCATTAGGGGAGATTACAATGCAAGTTATTTATTCCCTTGCTTAGGATCAGAGATGTCTTGGACACCCAAACCAAAAGGGAAGTAAATGGCGAAGTATAGCACTAGCAATCTTCTCAGTCGTTTGTTCCCCGCTCCCCGTTTCATTCCACTATCTCTTGCAAAAGAAACACTATGTTATCATAATTTGGAATTAGAACTTTGCAAATAATAAATGAATAAAAAGTTATTACCTTCCTTAGAAATCTCTCGAGTGGTAATGTGTAACACACAACCACATGCACTTAATTCTACTTTAAAAAAGATCCCTTCTGATCTTAAAGTTAATTAATCAATCTTTAGTTTTCAAGTGGAGTACAGTTAGATATACATTGTGGATCTTCCCCTTTTATGCTAAGACCATGCTGCTCAGTATTTTCCTTTTTATGACCTTTTCTTTCTCACCAGTAATCAGTGAATCAAGAGTTAGATGTTTAAGCTCGTGCTACCACATGAGGTAACAAATCCTAATGCCTCTTTTTTGAAAGCATTTTTGCAGACTTTGTTTATAAATTATAACCTTTTCTAAACTGTAGTGGTAACATAGTAATAATAATGATGTTCTTAATGATAATACCTTCCCTATATTTTCATGTTATGGCACTCGAGCTTTGCATATCTGTTGATAAGAGATGTATAACACATTTTAGGAATCAAAATACATATTCATTGTGTTAGTGTACCATTAACAAATAGCTCATTATCTTCCCTTGATTAAATGATGTTATGTAGGGCCGTAAGATCTCCTTATAACGGGAAAACTATGTAACAAGTAGTAATTAATCCAGCCTATCATACAGATGCACCTTTGGATAAGATGCTCTAGATGCTGTTGATCCAGTCATCTGCTGACTGTCCATGGCATAAGAGGCAAATCCGTAATTTACTAGATACAGCACTGTTCACATTGTGGAGATATCTCCATATTCCTTGTTGAAATAGAAAGACTTTGCCTGGCAGAAACTTGATAGAGTCAGTTTCACGTCATTTGGCCTAGAAGGCTTCACCGGCTCATGCATTGGTATCAGCTGATTTGTAGAGACATGCACATGATGAGTGTACTCCTGCAATTTTCTAAAACAGCTAATGACAGCTTCCAAGATGCATAGACAACACCCAGTAACAACAGTGCTCTCTTCTCATCAGTTTCTCAGTTTCAGCTTCTTCTTGGTTATGATAGAAACAGCAATGTTACATTCCAAAAAGGCACACAGACTAACCAGTATTAACTCTGCCTCAGCATCAAGAAAGCACGCTGTTTCGTGAGTAGCATGAATCCACAGCTTATGCGTGCACTTTCTCATACATCAGTTAAAATGTATGATTGCTGAACAGAGGAGAAGCCACCAAAATATCTCTGTCTTCAGCAGTGATTGATTGATTTTGTATCCACAGTCTGCAGTGCATAGTTCATGTAACATAACATGAATATCTGCTTACTTGTAAGACAGTCTAAGATAATTTACCTCAAAACAATAATTTCATAGCTTAAAAGAGCGACTTCTGTTACATAGAGAGCTTTATATTGTATTTTTTCTCAATGACCTGCTATTGCTATTTTCTCTCATTTTCCCATTCTATGACCCAGAATTTGATATGGGTACACAATTGATGTGGCATATTGATGGTATATGCATTTTTGGAAAATCCTCATTCCAATTGGACGCTTACGGGAGATATACCTAACAAGCCGTCTTTGACTTACCTTGTGCATTTTTTCTAAGCAAGGTTTAATCATGTCCTCAGTCTTCCAGTTCTCCTGCACAACTGTAGATCATAGGAGTTTGATCAAAGTTACACCATGTTTCTCTGTTGTCCAATACAACTTTTTTAGTCGTAGCAGTTGGAGAGTACTACAGCACAACCGTTTTTGACACTTTTTGGCTGTTACTCCTTATTTACTATCATTGCAAACTGTCTGATTTAAAGGCATAGCCTAAGGTAATTAAACTTCTAATCTGAACCAAGAATCTGTCTTTCAAGTACATGTGAGTGTTTGGATAGGTGGTTGGTAAACATGCATGGAAACAACATGTGTAGGCCAGCTTATCATGGAAAAGGTGCAACTCAGAGGTAGCACCCTTACCATAATGTTACAACATTCATGTAACAAATTCATGTATGCTGGTAGTTCTGCATTACTTATTATTACCATTTCTTTAGCACTACTCTGTGATACACACTGCAACAAGGATCATGGTTTGTAAAAATGAGCTGTTCCAAAGGACAGCACTGAAATGTGCTTGGCAAATACTGTCACGTTTCTGTATACTTAACTGCCTCTTCTGAGTCAGCAAAAACAGCAGCATAATTATTCTGAAGGATTTTTTTTTCCCTTCTAAATCCAAGAAGTGACTTGTATACGACTTTTTAAAGACTGACTATATGGTTGAAATGACATTCATAAGAACATCTTTGTTTCAGCAACCATTTTGGAAAAGCTACTAATCTGGAAAGATTATCGCTCAACTAAATTGTGCAAATAAATTTCTGTGATCCAAATTTAACAAATTTAGATTATATTGTCCCCAACTGATGAACTGATAGAGTTCTTCTGGAATCAGTCAGTTATCAACTAACTTGCAGTTATGCGTACATGAAAGACAATCAAGTCAAGTTCTGAAATTGACTTGTGGACTCAGGTGGATTTATTTTTCCATTTAAAAAAAAAAATATCTTTCTTAGATTTATTTCACCCGACGTTATTACATTATTTTTATTTACTGTTGTACCTTACATCTTTTTCTGTTCAGCCATGAACAGATGACAAAATACAAAATAAAGAATGATTATTAAGATTTGCTTAAAATTCCACTTGTTTTACAAAAAAACCACCCTTATCTTAAAGATCTATTCTCCAGCTAAACTATGACTGATGATTTACACCTGCTTCATGCAGGAGAATGTCCAGCTTTATGAATATTTAAATCAAAGTAATAATTGAAAGAAATGCAGTAGATACATTTCATCTTCTTAATGGACAATGTTTCTCTTTTACACTGGATCATAACATCTCAATAGACAACAAAACAGACAGAATGTCTTTCTTCAGAAACCATGAAATAGAACTTCCTCTGCTTCTATGTACCATGCATATCAAATTTCCAGTTTTGCATACTTGTTTTAAAAATGTGATTTGCAATAATTCTGACTAGCCTTGCTGAGATGGATGTTTTGTATCTACAGATGTTTTGATTGCAAATTATTTTAAATATGTAAGTAAAGTAAATAATTTTAAGTCTTATGGACATAGGTCACAGGATCCGCTCCAGGCTACAATGAGGTATTTGGATGTTGATACTCATCTAACGGTTGAAACTTTTTTCTTATCTCCAGTACAAATGGAATGCATCATTAATACTCTTTTTTTGAGTTATTGTTGTCTAGTTCCTAGACTAATGCTGTATTTTACTTGTAATGACTCAGGTTTTACCCTTATGTTTAACCACAGATGTTATTTATTAAGAGTGATCAGCCTAGTAAGCTTTTTCAGCTGTCATGTTAAAATCAGCAAGCCAGGCTTTTTGGTCATTTTTCTCCAGGTGGATTCTCTTTTCCTATCATTATTCTAGTAGTCCTTCCATTTTTTAGTTTAACTTTTAAAAACTATACAGGAAGGACAGAATTGCAGGGTAGCAGGATATTTGCTGAAACAAAATTACTCTAATTTTTAAGTTTTTTGTTTCTTTTGTCAGCAACCTCCTAGTATTTAAAGAAATATGATGAATACAAAATTAGAGTGTTTCTGCGTACTTCTACACTTGTGCTGGTTTAAAAGTAAACCAGCAGGAGAAATGAACCCAACTCAAAAGAGTTTAGAAGTCAGAACTACAACTTAATTAAAAAAAAAAATAATTACAATAGATACACTGATACACAGGAAAATTGGTTTTAGCCCACAAAACCCAGTCGTAAAACTCAGCCTCCCGGAGCACAAACTGAAAGGTGTTCGCCAGTC
>JAVJGI010000062.1:16862211-16883968 GCA_035590275.1 Ibycter americanus
ACATCACAGCCAAAACACAGCACAGCACCAACTACTAAGAAGAAAATTAACTCCATCCCAGCTGAAACCACGACATCCCTCTAGTGTTTTCTCCCCTTTCTTAAGTATGTTTTCACGGAGGTACTACCACCTCACAAAGCCACCCTGCAGCTCCCCTGCTAGCAAAACTTGTACACCTACAACCAATACAGTTCCTTTTTCCAATTTCAAATTAAAATCTTTGTAGTGAAAATGCTGAGTCCATTTCACTGGCATGAGTACCAGTTCTGGTACTGCTCTCCACAAAGCTGGTAAATTATTCCCTCCCCCAGTCTTGCTTCCTAGACTTAAAAAATTCCACTCTGTTTTCCCCAGAAATTATGTTTTATAAATCACAGTGCTCTCTAGATTCTTCAGTTATTTCTTGTCTTCCTCAAAGTACTGCACACCACAGTCCACCCGAGGCCTAAACTGAGCCAGCAAACTTTTATGGACTACAGCAAAGGCATTTTTGGCAGTTAGTGTGCTGCCCACCCTCCCACTTACCTCCTGATTACCCCTTCTCGGAAAGCATGACATCAGCTTCAGCTCAGGGTACAATACGACTCCCACAACTGCTCTGAAGAAAACTGGATTTTTTCCTTAGCTTTTATTTGTGCAACTGATTATTCCTATATAATTAAGAAGCTTGGCTGACTCTCATACTTGGGGCTCCAAAAAGGGAAGAAAGCATTGGGGCTGACACGTGTCTATGAGCCTAAAACTTCAGAATTAGTTCCGTAGGTCAGCTAAATATTACTTGATTTTATTGTTAACAAGCCTAAAATGAAAAATATTTACTGTTTCAAATGTAACATTCTTGGAGACATTTAGATTTTCTGAATTTGAATATGCATTATGAAATGATTCAATTTTGGTATTAGTGTGAGGGAAAGGTTTTCAGAAGAAAAAGACATATTTAGAAATAAATGACTCAACAGTTTAAGATAATAATGAAATGAATACCTTCAATGTTTTGACTGAAATAATAGTGATCGAAAAACTAACAGCGTGTTGAAATAGTTCATCAAAAACATGTATAACATTACCGAACTCAATAAAGAAATGAACTTGATTAACCCCAGGAAGGAAAACATGATATGTATCCTGTTACTCACTGACGACATTTGTCTTGTGTTGCCTAGACAGTCTGTCACCATGTTCTTATCCATCTTGGTTACTCAAAGGATACAACAGAACTATTGATTTGTATTCATTCTTATCCAAATTGTGAAGAGATTTCAGCACTGATAGACAGTTTGGTTGTATTCCTGTGCATAATAATTGCTAAGGGAAGTGAAATTATTTATCAGGCAGCTGCAACATATTTTACTGTGTCTGTTGTTCACCATGCATTTAAATAAGAAAATATCAAGTTTTGGTATACTGATTCCTTAATGTGATTATTCCATTTCGTACACATTTGTGATTAGTGTTCACAGTGCCTCATTCAAAAGCAACATGCGTGGAGAAACTTCTGACACTATTATACATGTCATTCCTAATTTAGCTCAACTGATTAATTGAGATTTTTTTGCACTCTAAGTTAATAAAACCAATTTATTTTTCTTTAAAGCATAAGTACAAGCAACTTGGAAAACAGAAGAGTCAGCCTGTACATTTGACTACTTACTTCAACTCTGTAAATTTAAAAATACCTTTTTGACTGTTAGATTGTTATTTTTTCCTGTCATGTTCCATGCAAGTGCATATTCAAACCACACTAAATGAATGATTTACAAAATCTAACATCAAGCAGCCCACAGAGTGAGCCACTATTAAGTCTTTAAGGTTCAGGCTCAATGACCTGGTGTGTGCAGCAGGTACGTATTTTTTCAAATAAAAACAGAACAGAAGCTAATTTGTGCTGATTAACAATACCCTTCATTTCTTGTCTATTGTGGTTTAACCCTAGCTTTTAATTAAGTACCACACAGCACTTACCAGCCACTAAGAAGAAAATTAACTCCATCCCAGCCAAAACCAGGACATTATCTTACAGCAGAGTGATGTTCTTGGTCATTTTTAGCAGTACTTCAACAACTACACAGCAGTTTCAAAGACAGAGCCTACCTCCTCTGCCTCAGATAGGCAAAGAAATCGTTACATACGATGCTGCTTGAACATAATACAAATCCGTAATCAAAGCTGCCCAATTTTAACTTCATTAACACTTGAAAATACTAAATGTTTGATGGTTTGCATTTATATGAAGGGAATAAGATGTCATCATTTACAGTGAGGGAGATGAATGTGTTTCATAGACTGTATAGCTATATCCTTACTGGTAAAACGAAGCACCCTAGGCCATTATTTGGCACTGAGGGCATCTGGCACCGAACAGCCTGTGATCACACTACCAAACAAGTACACTCCAGGTGCTGACCTCATGCTAACAAGCGGCTGGGACAAGCCCCTGACCCCTGTAGAGGGCTGATCCCTGCCCCACTAGGAGGGGGCTTTTTGCTCTGCCCCAAACCGTTTGCACAGTCTAACAGGGCACACAACTTCCTGGCAGTGCAGTATGCCGGTAACCTATAGATTTCCAAACACAATGTTTACCTTGTCATAAAATAGTTATGATACTCACAGGCTTTTTAAGCAAGCAGAGCTGATATTCAGGGTACGTAAGCAGTGACTCAGGACATTTATACTGATCAGTCTCTGCCAAGTCAAACAAATGAGAACGTTTTCACTGCTCTTTCAGATCAATATGTATTTCATTTCTGGAAACTGCTGGCCTACATCTCAGCAGAAGTTATCGTGAGGCATGTGTAATTCCAGCAAGGAAGCCGTAAGAATTTTCAGGAATAAATCCTATACCTGTAAATTGCTGCTTTTTCTTTAGCTGTACTCTGGGGTCCCCAAGGGCCCTATCAGCCCAGATGATCATGGCCTGCCCCCACCCCTGCCCCAGGCCTGCCCTCATCCTGCCCACACCAAAGGGTGCCGTGTCAGCTCCCCCAGGCCATCAGCCATGCCCCAGCGAGGAGAACCAGGAGCACTCTCCAGCTCCCCACAGCGCAGCTTGGCCTGGGCCAGCCACAGGCCCTGCTGTGCCAGGCCTGCCCATGCGCCCGTGCCTTCGCCCGTCCCCATCCCCAGGGAGGAGCTCGGTGCCCCCAGTGCCCAGGGCTGGCCGGGGCGGTGGGACAGGCCCTGGCTGCAGGCCCTGCCCTGCCGGGCCCCTGAGGCAGCCCCTGCTGCTACCAGCGCCCGGCCTGGGGAGCTGGCAGCCCCGGCTGCGTCTGTATGTATAAGATCAGCTGCAGAAACCCACTGACCCCATCTTTTTATGGCATTTCAGAACATTCCAAAATATTAGATCCACTTCCAAAATCCTCTTCCTCATCCTGAGATCTGAAAGTACATGCAAGGAACAGTTCGCTTCCCACATGCAGAAAAACCATCTATAATGCCAAAGAGGCACAAACTATTTAGACATCACATGAGGCATTACTGAAGAGAGGAAGTTTTCCTTAAACAACCCGAGCAAAAAAGGTTTGTGTGTGTGTGTGTGTGCACGAATATATACAAATATATATGTACACACACTGCATTTGCATGCACAGTAGGCTATGCATCTCCTGCAGTATAATTATTGACTTGTAATACTGATGAACTTTTAAAAAGGAACACTTGCTAAAGAACAATTAAGACTAATAAGAATCTAGTATATACAATATAAGCCACAGTTGTAACAAGTAAGGACGGCATTGTGTTAGAACTTAGTATTTCAAGCTGAGGTTAATAATGAGATTTTTCTGAAGACAAAAGTACATAACATATTAAAATGGAACTATCTGGTCTGTTCCTCACAGCCTACAGCCCTCTGAGGTTTTCAGTATCCTCAGCACGCTTTGATCATCACAGCCGGTAAGGGCTGTGTTGGTTTACTGCTTGGTAAGGGATTCTCAGCAGTTTGCCTTCTAGGTGAGAGCGGTTGACTTTTTTGGCTGAGGTTTTGATCAAAGCAATGACTCATCATAACACAGAACAAGAAGAAAAAGGTTCATTATTAAATGCATGGAATTGATCACTGATGGCGCTACAGTAATATTTTCACACTTAACAATGAAAGTTAAGCCAAAGCACATTTTATAAATGTGTTGCAATACATAGTGTTCAGACCTGTATGAGGCTTCTGTTATGTATACACGTGTAAGTGCTGTTGCAGTTCTGCATGTCGAATATACATAAACTTCAGCAAAGAATTCTTTGCATGTGTTATTAGCAAAATCAAAACCATGTCTAAGTCCTCAAATACACATTTCCTGATTTGCCACATATACTTTTAAAACCTTAGTGTTCTCTATAACTGAACACATATTCGATAGTTACAGGTTTCAATGAAGTTAGAGATGTCTTCATCTTTCACAAGTACAGTTTTCAGTGGCTCAGCATCACCATATAGGCTTTTCATGTGACACCACAAATATTTCCCAGACACGCTAACAAGACTTGTCTAACTGTTTAAAAGTTAATATCCCTTATTTGTCCCTGTCTCAGTACATACGTAATTGAGACAAGAAACTGAACTACTCCAACTACTTAGCATTCCAACATTCACATTTGAGATTACAATGTGACTGAGAGTGCACTGTCTTGACACTGGAGGGGATTTGGTCTTCTTTTCATCCCAGTCTTCCCTGATGCTGAAAATGAGTTCAAGCTATTTCCCCCAAGGGCAGTTTTAACACGATCATTTTTAGACACTCTGTTCTTCCTGTCACGCCCACAGCCTAGCCAGCCCTTTAATTCTTACAAAGCCCTATGCGTTCATTTGCGTGTAAAAGAGTATTAAATTACTCTACAATTCAAATATTTCAGAATAGGAGACAAGAGACATAAGTCATATTAAATATAGGAGGCAATTGTAACACATATAGTATGCATGTTCATCACTTTTTTTGTTATTCCAATCAAAAGGAAAAAATCCTTCTCTTTTGTTATCTTCTAATTTAATCAATCATACCACTTTTTTCTATTTTTCTTTTTTAATTTAATTCTTTTTCTGAAGAAGTGGCTTTAATCGAACAGTGCAGCAGTGTGATATCATTTTCTCAATACAGCTTTAGATGAGCCCTGTTTGTGATGTTTCAGATTTGCCTATCAGTTGGTATAAACTGATCAGTTGAATTAGGAGAATTTTTACCAGCTGTTTTCCTCTATTTTTTGCATACATTGCATGGATAAATAGTACAACTTAGAGACAAAAAGCATAATGTTGATACTAGCCCATTAAAAATAAAATGCAAGTTAGTAATGCACAGTGTTAATGTAAGTGGTGGATTCCCTACCATTACATATTCTAAACCAAAACTGGCTGATTTTCTGAAATCCATGCTGTAGCCATTCACCATTACTGGACTCTGTAAAGGAATACTTGAGTAAAATATTACCCATTTTTACCTTGGGAATCAGAGTATCTCTTTAAATGCTCCATCTGATCTTCAAAACAGTCTATGAAAACTTGTTCATAAAACCTGCTTGTTGTATGTTTACAATTTTTTTGAGAAAGAAGATGAATGATACTTCAGTTTGCAGTAGCCATTTTATATAGTTTCTCCTTACAAGAAAGAGGGAAGGTAAATAGCGGAAATAGCTTAGATCTCTGCAATAGGTCCATTTTAAAATACAAATCAGTGAAATCCTACAATACCAGCTCTGCTAACTTGTCCCACTGCTCCACACTTAGATTTCAATTTGCAAAAGGTCAGCATGAAGTAAACCTCTGTATCTTGCAAATAAAAATTAAAGAGGACACAAGCTAAAATACAGAAATTGTTTCAGGTCACAACATATTTGAGGCAAATACAATAAATGCAAACTGAGTATTTGAAAGCTCCCAAACGTTGACCTCAATGGGACTGGATCAACAGCAGTCAAGGAGAGGCCACTGTTCTGTTCCCCACTGGGTCAGATGTTTCATTTCCTGCCAAGCCTGCTACTGCTAATCACTACTGGGTTTGGCCTTATTATAGCTAGCTCAGTGAAACACTATAGAGAAAAATAATGACATTACAAGAAATGTAAGAAGCATTCCTATGTCCTTTCAGTGATAAACGTGCTTTATCCCTAGATATTTTACAAACTTTTGAATGAATAAATCACTACACAGGATCCCAGCAGCACATGCTAATATGGATAAGTAAGAATTAGGAACCATGACAGATTTTTGTCATGTGCAACCATAATAATTCCCCCCTCTTTCATATGCAACATCAATTCAGATTTGGCACTTGCTACTGACTTCAGTCTCTACTACTGAAAATAGGGGATTAGCTGTGCTAACAAGTAGGGGGAAAAGGTTGGCATCTGATATACATCAGTCACTAAAAAAGAGTTTTGGAAAAGTCAGTATCTCGTATCTCTCTTGTAAAAGGTAGCACAGATAGAAAACATATTTTTTTTGAGAAATAATACAAAATCATAAATACAGTTTGAATTTCAGCTCGGGAAAATTCAGTGGAATTTGAAACCAAGTGGGGAAAGATCCATGTTCACTCATGCCAGTTGTCCAATGTAATGAGCTGTAATTCATGCTTTAATGCCTATTGTATTTGTTTATCTATGTCTGCATGATATCCTTCCTAATCTTCAGGAGTGAAGAGGTTGTAAACAGGAGATTCTAGATATCCCTTCCAGATCTCTATAATCATGCCCATATCACTTTTTCTTTTAACTATCTTTGCCCTGGGAAGCAAAGGGTTGAGATTTTGCTCCCAGTACTTCTCACTGCAGTGGATGTTAATGCAGCTGCAGGAGGAGCAGGGTTCCATGCTTAGGTTGTCTGTGGTTTTGGTATGCTGCCAGTCAAAAAGCAATAATGGAAACCCCAACAGGAAAACAGCAATTCACCGTAGTTTATTGCCCAGTCAATTCTGAAGATAATTTCCTGGCATCAGCCATTGGTATTTTCCTGGCGCCAGAACTTTTCGCCTGTCAGAGTTCCTACAAATACTGTAGGTACCCCCAAAAAAGGCTTGAATAATATTTCATAATTGTAAGTGTTTCTTAGTTAAGCATAACAAAAGATCACTATACATATGACAAAAATGAGATCTTAGTATTAGTTCTGTAATACTGGGCCATCCTGGAAATGGAAAACTGAACAATTTTAATTTTTCTGTTCCTTTTAGGATAGAACTACTATATGTACAAAGAGTTTGCAATACTATATATGCAAGATACCATATAATCACATATAAAGGCAATGAGAAAGCTTTCTGTTATTTCTCAAAAAAATTGAAAATAAATTATGTTAAAAATGCAGAAATACACTAACATGTTATAAAGAACTTTTTGGTACATTAGCTACTAGATTATGTAGATTTTTAAAATGGTTATATACATTTTGTTTTGTTACTTGTTTTAACTGTTAAAACCACACTACTTTCTAGCTGCAACTGGTACAGGCTAGCTGTAAATTTTGATAGTATCTGGAAGAGAGAAAAACGGCACATCCTAAATCCTCCAGTTAATAAGGAGATGTGACACGGAACCACCAGTCATGAGGCTAATCATGGATTTTTCTTCTGCACATAGATTATTTAGATTGGGGAAACTGAGGGCTTGGCATTCCAGAAAGAAGAACTGATGTTGAAAATCAAGGATTCACAAAAAGAAGCGGTCTCAGAAAGAAGGAGGGGACCAGGAAGGAAGAAGGTGAAGTGCAGGCAGCAGCACAATACAAACAAAGCTTTCTGCCTGAGCTTCCCAGACCAGCAGTGATCTGCCTGCTGGGATGGAAAGTGGAGACCTAATGAACAAAGCAAGTGATTAGGTGCATGAGACAGCCAAGTAGGGTAAAAGCTCTAATTTTGTTGGTTCTCAACTGAACTGCAGTATCCAGAACCAATATGGACTTGTTTATTCTGTTCGTGAGACAACTTTTTAAAGGATTAGTCTGGCTTCAGAATATAACTTTAGAACAATATTACGAACGACTGACAAAAAGAAAGAAAATGAAATAATAAAAAAAAAATCTCTACTTTTACCATAAAAGGCTTGATATAGGCTTTAAGGTCACTGAAGTAAAGGATACTCTTTATTTTGCTTGGGAAAAATCTAGGTATAAAAGACTTAAGTGGGTAAAGGATCAATATTGCAGGAATCTCTTAAGTAATTTCTCCCTAAAATGCTAAAGGAATAGTAAAAGATAATGATAAAAGAGCTGTGAATTTCAAGAGCAGGCCCACCAAATAATTCTTCCTTGTGGTACTACAGCTATTAGCATTGGGGTTTTTTTTGTTTCATAGGTTAAAAAGTCTATTTCTGAAATTTGTGGAGGAAGAAGAGAAAGGTGTGCTAAAGTTCCCAGGTTAAGATATACACAGGACAAGTGTGTTTGTAAAATGACCTTAGGCTGAATCATCAATGGTCAGCCGCAGTTCTTCCTTGTAAAGTTACATGAACTGTAGCTTACCGTGACCCAAAAAAGATATTTCTGTGAATATAAATCACACATGATCTGAAGAAGTTTTACTGAATTCAGACACAGAGATTTGGATCCATCTAACCTAAGTTAGTATCTGAAAATTTGTTGCCTAAATCTGTTTTAATAACCTGAAGCTCACTTTGCAGTCAATGCAGATAAATAGATATCTGAGGTAAATGAGATTAAGCCCTTCTTCTAGAGGTGCTTATTTCTCTCTGTTAATATAAAGGAATGTAGCACTAACTAGCTTAAAGTCAGGTAGCTGGCTTCAAGATCTATAGTTTCTGTTTTAATCAATTCCAGAATTTTAAAACACAATCTACTTCTACAAAAGCTATTTTCTATTTTCTACATTGTCTAATCTATATTTTGACAGCAGAATCTTCAGGTCTTATCAGTATACCTAGATATTTTTTATACAATCCATGAGTAAGGACTTCATAAGTGGAACCAAGTCAGCTAATGTGGTGATTGGACAACAAACCAATATTAAAGGCTGTAGGTTACACTTTAAATTCTGTACCCTTCCTAAATGCTGTTACAGGACTGAACTAAACACAAGTTGTTTATTTCACAAACGTTTTTGTGGTGCTTGGCACCTGAAAATGAACACAGAAATCACATCTTATAAAAGGCAACTGGAAGACAGGATAGTGCTGCCCTTTTTTCAGTAGTTGTATGGCTAATACATTAATTAGTACATTTTTTTTCCCTATTCTTCATTTGAAGAACGTGCATCTTGCACCTTGCATAGTCAGTAGACTGTAAACTCTTCCAGGTAAAGAAAAGTTATGTTAAAAATTCCAGAGCAGTAAAGTATCTTCAGTATTTCCTGGGCCAGAAGAAAATTGGACTCTACTCTGGCAGTTTAGGGCATTCAATTGAAAGAAGAACCTGGGTTGCAATCCCTCTGTTAATGACAGTCTCTGTATTAGATGTTAAGCATTTGATCATGTGAGACTAGGAACTGCGTTGTCTTCTTCTCCGGAAAGTGCCCTAATCATAAGGCTACACTCACACACACATGCTCTCTTTTTGGTTGGTAGATATGCAATTTCTCCAAGCAGTGAAAAAGCTTCAACAGAAGAATTCTAAGGAAGCCTTACCATGGAAGACAATGAAGAGACCGAGATATTAGTAAGTGTTTGCAAATCTAGACTAGTGTTCGGATGACTTTCCTAAAAATCAGTGTACATAGGGCAGAGGAGGCGGACCCCATATTCCACATCATGGAGGACAGATAGCTGTACCTAACACGGAAGCGACTAAGCAGTGCTGCCACCACCAGTAACACTCCATGGGAAAGGGGTGCTATTCAAGGAAGGGGTTTTTAAGACTGTGGAGAGGCTTCCCTGCAGCATGGGAACTAGTTGTCAAAGACCATAAGGAGACAAGGGGTAAGACATAGCCTTGCAGTCAACTGTCACTAAGACTGCTAGTCCTTCTGGATGCCATTCTCAGCTGCTTTATCCTTCATGTACTGCATAGGAAGCCTGCGTACCCCATGTCTGGCTCCTGACCCTAAGCTGTAACAGGGTTTGTGCAGTTCCAGGCACTTTCCTGAAATTGTGGCAGTATCAGAAGATACTGGAAGCCAAGGGATTGCTTTCTGAAACTCCTGAACTGACTAATAATTAGTTTTTTCTTTGATAGCCCTTTCATAGCTGGATGCAGCTGGATGAAAATAAACCACAAAGGGAGCACATTTTTGTTTACCATTAATTTTTACTTAGTTTTGTAGACACTGTGAGACACTGCAGTAACCTTCTTAATTTGTCATATATTGTAAATTGATTTAGTAAGTTTATTCATTTCAGCAGTCTTTTTTTGTTACTTCTCACACGTCTAATCAAATTAATACGTTTTATAATGATTTGGATCATGTGATATTCTCAAACTAATCTGGTGAACTTCTACTTTATTACAATATTAGATATCACTGAAGTTTATTATTAAAATGTCCAATGCCCTGAGGGCATTTTCCATGTGGTAGAGAAGCAGAGGTCTGAGATAACTTGTTTAGATTTTGAAAATCAGGCCAGTCGTCCTGCCACATTTCTGTGAAAATTTACTGCAGTTTACAAAATAAACAACCAGAAATACCTAACTTTTCTCACACTTACTTTAATACAACACTCATAAACCATAACTAGACTGTGGCACATGTGAGGGCTTCACAGTTCCTGGGTCCAGTCATCTGCCCCTGCTGCATGCTGCATCTGCATCAGGTCAAAGCCAAGGTATGCACTTTCTGAACAGTGGTTTCCAGACCCTGGAAACTAAGGTGTATAGGTCAGGTGGAAATGTAGGTACAAACCATTCTAAAGAGCTGGAACTCAGGAAAGTTCTATATTCTAGGAAGCAAATTTTGATTGCTTTAAAGATGCATCCTTTTATCCAGCAGTAGGTTTATTTTTTTCATTAAAAACCCAGTGCAGCCTTGCTTCTCTCTTAGTCCTCACAGGCTTAAAGCCTGTTTTATTCCTAACAGATGTTTGCAATATCTCTCTTCTCAGCAACTTAAAGAACTGATGTTTTGGCAGTATCCCTTGCAGACAGTTTAGCTACTACCTTTGTTTTGAGTTCAGGCACTTAAAAATGTCTCACTACCTACAGATTACATAAAAGAAATGCTTTTACCTATAAGTTAATCTCCTTAATCATATTTTAGTGACGGAAGTATGGTTTTCTCCTAGGTTGTAATTCACCTCCAACAACATAATATTCTTCAGAAAAAGCTTGGTTTTGCCTTGACGAGGATCTTAGGACACGTTAATGCTAGCTCTCTGACAGAATCTAACAATAACACTTCTGAGTGAAGCAGTTCCACTCTGCAGGGTGGACTCTTATCATCCTGAATGTGATCAACCATGACTCCAGAATTTCAATGAGGAAACAGACTGCCACAGAGCTGTGTGAGGGGCTAGTCCCAGCTACGTGGGATGAAAATCTTCAGTTCAAAGAACCTGTGCTTGTACAGAAATGGGTCATTCTTCTCAACTACACTGCAGTGTTGGCAGTACAGTCAGCAATCCAATTGCTGTGATAGTAGGCTTGCCGCCTGACTCTTTTAAGTGTTTTCTACATAGATACTTACATTAGGAGTATTCTTGGAACTACCGTTTGCTTTCAGAAAATGGGGGCTCTTAAATCATGTTGAGGTCATTGATAGCACATATGTACGCAGTTTTCCCCTCTTAAATGGAAGCATGTCTGCCAAGTAACAGGGATATCTCTCACTGCTACCACAAGTGTTGGCAGATGGAAAAGTCTTACAAAACTGAATACAAATACGGTAAATAGCATATGAATAATTTGGGCCTGCGGCACTGGAAGGATAAAGAAAAATATATTTAGAAGGACAGACCCAGAAGAGTCTTTGCTAGGCTTCAAAGCCACCGATTATCTATCAGTGATGGCTTTAAGCACACAAGGAACATGAGGGACCCTGTGTATGCTTATGTCTTGGTAGCATATACAATGTTCCTAGGTGATCCATTGAAAAAAAAATAAGTAACAGAACCCAAGGTAGAGCTTAACTAGGAAAACAATACACATATTTTTAAACTATTCTGTACACAGCCTATGCTGGAATGCCTACAAAATACCTGTAAAGAAGGGACTGCTTTAATTTCTGAGGAGTGTAATTTCATGGCCTATAGTACTGGTTGGTTTTTTTTTTCTCATCTTTTTAACTATAGACCTTAGTTTATCTGTTTTGACTCATGAGGTACCAGATAATTCCTTTTTCTTTTTAATTGAATTGTTTTTATCTGGTGTTGTAATAAATTATTTTGGTATAACTACAGTTATTGAATTCCTTTTTAGCTGGGCATCAACCTCGTGGTAATTCACTAAACTAATAGTATCTGAGAAAAGAATAGCACAGTCAGACCAGCTGCTTCTAAATTAAAACAATTTCTTCTTAAGCCTAAAGCAAAGCATAGAACTGTTGGGAAAAAGCTGTTAAGCATTCAAAGGAAAGTCCACAAACCCACCCAAGATGACACCTATTGTTTGCTGAGTTGTTACTTATTTTCCATTTCCCTAGTATGTATACAGACGTTTTGAGTAAAGTCTATTTCCTACCTTTCCCACCCTGGATTTTCTTATTCCTTCTCCCAGAGCTGAATTTCCAGTCCCTGAGCAGCCTTTAGTAGGTACAAGCACAGAATAGAACACTGGTACACATATCATGGTTGATATGAAGCTGTAGTGAGCAACTCACATGAGTTCCAGCTCTTCTCCTTTCACTGCAGTCTGGACATCTCTAATCCTTTTACATCATTTACATGCAGTGGTGTGACTTTATCAATCTTATAGGGGCTTTTTAAAAATGAGTCTGATAGCAGCACATGTAAAATCTAACATCTACCAAGTTACTGATGCAAGCCACCAGCTTTGCCCACCATCTAGTTTGATCAACCTGAATTCCTGCAATACTGAAAAGACCCCATAGGAGTATGGAAATATTACAAAGAACTTTGATGGACAGATGAAGTCAGTGTCGGGTAACTGATAGTTGCAATTGCTACTTATCCTTTCACTTTATGTCAAACCAGAATAAATTTCTTGTGAAAGGTCAGAAGGCAACCAGATAAAATCAATTTACAGGAACAGGAAACTTAATAAGGTTAAGAGGATTTGAAAAAACCCACTATTTTCCAAGTAAGAAATTTATTTGAAATTGCCTAAGAAAGGTAACAAAAATTTGATGAATGTAGCACAGAATTGTCTCTTGAGTAGGGAGGAAGTGTTCTCTGTTTTTAGTTTTGTAGTCAGTATAATTTGGGGAGAAAAAAACCCCAGCATGTAAACAATTGGAAACCTCTTCCATATGTAATTAAAATATTATTAATAAAATTATAATGTGGTTACTAATTAGAACATAGCTTACATTCTTAAATAAGAAATGTAGGTAACATCCTATTACTATCAAAGGATCTTGTCTCTATCTAATCAGGTTTAGCCATTTGATTCATGTTCAAAGCCGTGCACCTCGGTGTTTCAGGGAGCAAAGGTAAGCAAGCTGATGTGGATGCTCCATAGCTGGCATCTGGTCTTTCTTGAAGTTGCCTACTTCCAACCTTATGAAATATTCCTTACAGTAAATACACTGTATTTAAGCCAGCAGAACTCTCCCTGCTTAAACCAGGAAATTTATAAACCAGAAACAAATGCAGCAGTCAAAATTTACAGATTTTCTCCCAGTGTTCTTATTTTATGGAAATATGTGTAGTTTTTCTGCTAAATGAGTGGCTGTTTCCAACTATATGTGATCAGATACTAGGCTTTGTATGGTAATATATCCACATCTCTGTTCAGCAGAAAAATATAACCACGGTATATTAGAAGGTGGATTAATTACTTTTTCTGTCAGATGGTTTAGTGACTCAGGAAAACTGTAGTATCAACTGAGAGAGATTAAGTTCTTTGTGTCTTACAGAGAACAACAGCCTAGTTTGGTAAGACATCTACCCTTTCATGAAGTTACTGCCAGTACATTATTTAGTACAGCTTCAAGCTTATCCTTGTACTTGCCTAAGTACTGAGTTCATTAAGAAACCTCCTTCCTGTCCCTTTCTTACGTCTCTCTTCCTATGTTTTTTTTTCCTTGCAATTAAATGTAAAAACTTCTATTTATGGTAGAAAAAGATATAAGCAGAAATGAACTGAAAAGTAGATGCAAAGATATATTAACATCATGCTTTCAGCATTCAGCAGTCTCTTTCCCTCAGCTACACACATGCTCTTTATAAATTTCTCTGAATATAGATTTATAAAAGATTTTATGAAAGCAGTTTGGTTCAGCAGAAGATAGATGTTCAGCAGATCACAGAATCACAGAACCACAGAATGCTCAGGGTTGGAAGGGACCTCTAGACATCATCTAGTCCAACCCCCTTAAGATATCTGTAGACATTGATAAGATCCTCTCTCAGACTTCTCTTCTCCAGGCTAAACAGGCCCAGCTCTCTCAGCCTGTCCTCATAAGGGAGATGCTCCAGCTCCAGTCCCCTCATCATCTTTGCAGCCATCCACTGGACCCTCAGAGAGAAGACAGCAGTGTAAACACTAACCATAAGAAGTCCAGATATTTAATTCATATATATATATATGTATGAGCAAACTTGGATTTTGTAATTCTGCAAATATTTAGAAGACACATGGAATTATTTTTGAAGCCCACTAGTCAAGATGACATACAGTATGATCCTAGTCATCTGATATATAAATTGAATGGTATATAATGGAAAAGGGAAAAGGATGGATGGAATGGGAATTATTGTGAATGACTTAGAAAACAAATAACTTAAATCAAATGACCAATCTGACATAGCCTGATGCGTGAACATTTTCTTTTGGGAAAGATTTAAGCTCCCAAAAGAAAGTGTCAAAATAAGTCTGCCCTCAGGAAAGAAAATAAAAAGGTCCATTTCATTTCTACTCCTTCTCCTTCAGTTTTAAAGACCAGCACAAATCTAGACTTTCATCTAGAGTCAGTGGAAGATAGTGCTCATGAACAGCACAGCAGCAGTTCCAGCAGATTGTAAATACTATACATTGTAAATACAATAGTCACTTTGTGCTTGCACACATCTTTTATGGTGTGGGCAGTGTGTTCTGGGAAATGATTCCAAAGGTCATCAATACATGTCCATCCTGTATTTAAAATATTCATGTTTTGTTACATTGTCATGAGCAAGTTATGTTTAAAATAAGGTATATGAGGATGAAAAAGTAAATTGCAAATACAGGAACAAAGTTGTTTTGCATAATTAATTAAAAATTATTTTGAAATAAATATCTTCAAATCCATCAGGCTTTGTATTTTGATATTCCTCAGAAATGATTGTAGTTTCATTTTAGGTACTTTTAGGTAGCTGACATTTACGTAGTTTGGGAAGTATCATTGCATTATGGATTTCTCACAAATTTTTATTTTAACAGCTGTTGATTTCCCATTTGTGTATGGTACACTAAATTTATAGAAATGTATAGTAATTCTTAATAATAATGTTTTGTAAATCTGTAAGTTTGAATTGCCCTCAAGATATCAAAGTTTAAAATAATAGCACAAAATAATATAAAATTAAGATCAGAAGGCAATATTATCATTCAGTCCTCATATAAAATTAGTATGATACTGAACTGTGACAGTGCTTAAACATAGGTAACAATGGTATAATGTCCTTAAATTTCATCCCCTCTAAAAAAATGACATAATAATGGAGTTCATAGAGCTTATTTTGAAAATTAAATAATTGCAAGATGAGACTGTGCTTAATGCTCTATTCAGGAAAAGAATGACTCATCATCCATTTGCTCCATGGGTGAACTGAGCTTTGCGATAGTGAAGGCTAATACAGCGCAGCTCCTGAAATAAAGCAAATCCATTTGCTCTGGCATAAATGGCAAATAAACTCCCTCATTATGAGCAGATTTAACAACATTTGCTGAGCTTTTAACATTTTTATTCTTATTGCTTTATAACTGGAGCTGGTCAGACACTGAAAACACTTTTTTTCCCTACAGAAACTTGATAAATGTTTGCCTGCTTTTAAAATTTCCTGTCTTTTAAGTTTCCTGAGCTTCTCCATTTATTATGCACATCTTTAAGAGACCTATTACAAGTACAACTAAATACTGATGACCTCTCCAAAAAGAAACTGCTGGGAGCATTAAATGTCTTTGCTAATGTTAAGAAGCAAGAAGGGGAAAACTTGCTAAAAGATTTGAAACTACTCGTGATTTGGAGGTTTTAAAATTTGGGTTCATACTGATTTTTCTAAATCTTAAGGATGAGAATACTCAGTGTGGAATAAGGATATTTTATAAGTCGAAGTGCTCTTACCTAAAAAGAGAAATTGGGAATTTAAAAGCATTTTCATAGAGGAGTTGTTCTCTAAGGAAAACTGACTCACAAAACTGGTATAGTTTTTTATCCTTCTGAACTACAAATGTCTATGTCGCCTATTACCCATTTAAAAATTGCATTCAGATATGCTCAGTTTTGATGAAATAGACTGTGAAATAATTTACATTATTTTTCTATGGTTTACAGTTAATAAAATGCTAACTTGATTTTCAAATATTTTTCTGTCTTCTACACACCTTCTTTTGTATACTGCTAAGAGCCTTAAAATAATTCAGTGACTTTTCCAGAAAACGTGTGTGCTATGATCCAGTAAGACTGAAACATATGTGAAGTATTTACTCTCTGACTTCTTTAAAAACAGACAATTCTTTATGAGTGGCGTGAGTGCCACTTCACAGCCACCTGCTGAACTAGAATATACCTTGTCAAAAGAAGATATTCTCTGTGGGTTTTTTGTTTCATACTGGTGGTAATACCTGCATTTAATCCTAAATTAGACACTTAACTGGTTTCTGAGTTTTGGGTTCCTACTGAAGTGTCCTGCCTAAAATATTTATTTCATATAGATATTATTTTCATATATATATATATATATAAAAATATATATATAAATATAAAAAGTGGAGAGATTTAGGCTCCTTTAAAGCTCCAAAGCTTCTCTCTTTCAAGGTCCTGGAGGGTAGCTATTTCCAATCCTATATTTAGCAAGCAATATTTTTCTTAAACTGTTGAGTTGCTAATATGAATTTCTTTGTGTTTTACTTCTGATCAAAGTTCATTTTCTAAATGAAATGGTAAAAGTAGTTTGTTATATTCAGTCTACATTTTCTCATATGTAACTTATCTCCATATTTATAGTTTATATCCTTTGCATCCTCTAAACAATTCTGTTTTCGCTTGCATATAATACTTTCTTCAGGTACTTGTAGATTTAATTAGATCTTAGATAAACTATATATATGCATCTTTTTTTTTTTTTTTCCCTCAAATAAATGCTATCATTTTATTTTGAGCATGGTCTGCCTTTCTAGCTCTGTATGCCTGAAGTAGAACACATTTTGTCATGCAAATCACATGCACTTTTTGGTTCTGTTCCGTCATCTGTTATATTATGACAAACTCCTCTGGCCACTTTATTGTCATACACTACTGAATTTGTTGGAATTCATTTGCACTAATTTTGTTACGTACAAGACAGATGTTTACGTCTAATCTAGTTACTGACTTCATATCCAGTGGAGAGAAATCAGATTTTGCATAGGATGACTCATCTCAACCAAAGATAGGTACCTGCAGGTCAGATGCATAAACTGCTGGAAAAGCTATTTTAACCTACTGTCTGTAAAGCGTGTCTGTGGTGACTGGAGTAGACTTAGACATCTGATTTTTACATGCCTAAAGCTAGGTGAAACTACCAGCTTCTGTAATTTGCTGTGCTGAATAATTGGCGCTTAAATATAAACTGAAGGATTAACTCAAGGAAGAGTCCTAGGAGTCTGGAAACTGTAGCTCGATTGCTCCAAATCCCATATCACCTTCTTTGTACCTCAGTTTGTCCATTAGTTTTTATTATTGTTATTGTTATCCTTCAAGGAGGAAGTTCGTATTAAATGGAGATTTGCATATTGGGAAAGGATGGTGGAAACAATAAGAAGAAATGGAAAAAGTAGAAGAAAGGTACAAAAGGAATAATTTTGCATCATGTGAAGACAAAAATTAGAAAGCAATACAATCAGAGGTTTTGTATGAAAAGGAACAGCTGTAAATCTTAGAGATAAGGATGAAAGGGAAATTCAGACATCTATTACTTATTGATTGCAGAAAGATTAGAGGAAACAGGTGAAATGGAGACTGTTATGATCACAGAGAAGACTTTTGTGAAAGTGTTTGAGCTACCTGCAATGGGTAAATTGTAATATAAAGGTCAGAAAGAACAGCAGAGACGGAACTTCAAACACAGGCAAGCGAAATACAAGGTCTGGTCTTTATCTACATGTGGAGAGGAGAAAAATATAGTTTTGTCATAGCATCACAACTTCTTTTTCAGTTTTGCTAGTGTCACAGGGAAGAAAGAACAGACGTTCTAGACTCCATTTTATTTTTTGCTGCTTGTTTTTATTTAAGCATTTTTTCTGTCTTAAACTGCTATTTTATAGTTTATTCTTTTGTTCAAAATTATCCCGAATTAATGATGAAGATTTTTCATTGAAGTTATGCTTTCTTCCATGGCATTTACCCTGGGTCACCTTTTCAGTTGCTTCTGCTTTACAAAACTCAAGAACGCTAAATATGAAATACAGCTGTAGCATACATTATTTTATTTGATAAACTAAGAATTTGTAATGTGGGTATCATAATGCAAGTTATAGCATAAGCCAGCATTTGTTGGAACTCAGCTGGAACTCAGACTGAACTCTTCTGGAGTCCTAGGCTCATCAAGTACACGAAGCTATTTCATGTCTTTCAAGGAAATAAGTACTGATATGTTTTTTAACTGAAGCTGATTTCTATTATTTATGTAGATTAAAGACTAATCTGTATGAATTGCCTCTATTTAAGAAAGTCAGTGTTTATTCAGTTGTATGAGTGGAGACCCCAAAACTCTACTGAAATCAAGGACTTGCCACAGAGATCAATCAGCTGGACCATACGGTTGAGCCTTTTGCTGTGCCTGGGTTAGTCTACAGTGACTCCTGTACTTGCTGATGCACATTTCTCTTCTGGATTACGTGGCAAGGTGTTAGCAGTTTGGGGGGCTGCAGGGGTGGCCTCTACGAGGAGAGGGCACAACCAGTTCCAGCTGGACGCACCGCTGGCCAAAGCCCCATACGTCACCCTAGTGTTGTTACATGGAAACAAGCTTCTCATTGACAGCTTGTGCATCTTCAGGTGCCCCATGCTCAAACAGTGAAGCCACTGGATCCAAGGACCAGTATCCACCGGCCAGCATACAGAGATCAGATGGAGCCTGGGTACAGACAGCATTGCAAGAAGGAATCAAATAAACTAAAGGATGTGGGGACATTCCCTCTTTCCTGCACATGTATTTCTGCTTCTTTATTCCTTATATCGCCAATTATAATTCCAATTCAAGGGAAGGATATGGTTAACACAGATGATAGGAAAAACTCTCTAAGCTTTTTTTATTTTCATGTGTAGTCAGTTTAGGAACCAGATAACCCTTAACTATCACTAAAGCAAGTAAAACAGAGAAGAAATTTGAAAGCAAATGGGATTTCTGAAATTGAAAACTCTTGAAAAATCTGGTCTTTGATGTATAAGGTTGTAGGTATACTCACACACGCATAGATAACTGTACTCATTTAAATTATTGCATTAACTTTAGTGTGATGTCAGAAGGGTAATTCATTGTCATTCTGCTCACACTGACTACTGCATATTCTCAAAAGATTTCATAATTTTTAAAAAAGCATTTGGAAAGTTTGGAGATTTTCCCGCAATTGTTTGCTTCCACTTCCTTTTGTTAGCTCTTCTGTCTTCAAATAAGTTATAATCTGGTATGCTGTGATCCACTTCAATATCAGAGTTAGTAATAAAATATAGTACAGATAAACTTTAATTTGGCTTGACACTTCAAACTAAAAAGTTGTAAAATGTGTCTTTGGTTTTTAATAGCTATGAAAAAAATTTGATCTCCAACTAGCAATGGAGTCATGCTTGGTGTCATTAGAGGTCTATATTTCCTGTCTGACAGATTTTAATGCTTTTTTTTTTTTTTTAATGAGTATAAGGTAAAATTCAGAAAACCAACTCAATGGCTTTGCAGCCTAAGTATCACTGAAAGTCAATTTAACTTTATAACTTTGAAAAATGAACTTACAGGAAACTTGTCTCTGTCGACTTTGCTGTCAAAAGATGTGCAAGGAAACCTGCTCTCTACTCCTTCGACCAGAAAAAATGAGTCTGATGAATGTAGCACTTTCCGATGTTTAATAAACTTAAAGGTGTTTAAATCAAAGCTTCCTATGATCTAAGTAGGTTAAGTGCAATTAAACAGACTAAAGCAACACTATTCTTCTAACACCCCAGATGGAAAGCCCCCAAAACTCATTTTCCATATACATGACCATATGGTGTGTTTTGAAAGCTACTAGATCAGGCTTGCTTCTGAGTGAAGATGACTTAGATTCATCTTGAAGGTGCTTTAAGACAGTACACCTATCACCAGCCTTCTCTTTTTTTGAACTGAGGGGCACCAGCCTGAGCTACGCTGATACACAGCGCTGCAGAAGTACAATCTGAAGACACAGGTGATCACTCAAGCAAGACATTCCTCAGCTGGGTGGCAAACAGTATGCCATTTCTTGTTACAGTGTTAAATGAGAAATAAGAAGAACTATTTATGTGGTAGATTGAGTCAGGGTAAATTATTAATAAAATATCTTAGTTCTGTGCTTCTCTTTGTTTTATTTGGTGTTTGTTGTTGTTGTTGTTGTTTTAAAGAGGGACATATGTCTTCCCTTTATCCCCACACCCAATTTGTAGTAAAAGCTGATTGCCAATTAAACCTTTCAATTCTACCATCACTCTTCTCTTCTTAAATGTTTCACAAGATTGCTGAAATTAATTGTTTTCCTGCTCCTACTCTTTCTCTGCAGGGAAGTTAGATGTCGGGTATTTTATTCCCTGCCCCTGGAAATACTATAGAATAATAACACATTGGTCGTTGACATTGTCTACATATTCTTGTAAACACGTGTAGTCCCTCAGTTACGTGCACATTGAGTGGAAATTGCGTAGCGGTTGCCTGCGTGTATCTTAGGATTTTGAAAACATTACAGACCACGTTTTTATGCAGTGGCTGTACAATGTCTCCAAAACATTGTGGATGCCCTTATAAAGCTTTGTCTTGATCTTTATCTTTCTTAATTCCTTCATCCTCTGAAAAAAAAAAAAAAAATTCCAAACACCACAACAAAAAAATGTTGAGATGAACAGCGGTAGGTGATTTACAAGCATATGATTGCAGTAAGTATCTATTTAATTAGAATAACTGCTACGTTAGGAGTCTTAGCAGTGAGTACTAGGGAAGAATTTCACATAGAGATTGGACACAACACACCGCGTCGCGTGGTGGACCATTTGCTCGTGAGGTCCCACGCATGAAGTTTTAATGGCTTAAGATAAGTTAAGCATCTTTTGTTTACTGTCACCATCAAAGCGTGTTCTTAAATTGCCGGTTGGGGGAAAATCCTGGATAAATACAACCTATGGCGAATGCATACTTCGAGCGAAATTCTCATTAAAATCAATGTCGTTTGCTCCAGGTGTGGACGCTTTAGCGGCAGGACGGCCGGAATTCCGTGCTGCGGGCGGCGGGAGCGGGGCCGGTGCAGCCGGGCACTCCTGCCGGGGGCCCCTCCCCCCCGCGCCGCCGGGCCGCGCGGGCGGACGTGTTG
>JAVJGI010000062.1:16893121-16908959 GCA_035590275.1 Ibycter americanus
AAAAAACCCCAAAACCAAAGACACCCCCACCCCACCCCCAACCTCCTGGAATAACTTATGCCTGTTCCTGATTTTGCAAGTTTTGCTGTAAAAGTAGAAATTTTTAGCTTGAATACTGAAAAATTTATCAAGTGAAACTCATAATGTTGCTAATATAGTAATAGTGAAGATCATCCACGTTTAAGTAAGATGATACAAAGTTTTGATGGTCATATATGGCTACATGTGATACAACCAAAGACATCTTTAAAACTTCAAATGCTCTGCTGGCAGCGGGCATTCCTGTTTGTTGTTCTTGGGTTAGCATGATCCAAAGCCTAAAAGATACAGGGCAGGTCACTGCTGACTTTGATTTTCTCTGCACCTGCTGAAGTGTTCATCAGATACTCTAGCAGCATCTGTTTCTTGTTGCAAAGGTTACACCAAAAGATGTAAACCTCAAAAGCTTTTGATTTATAAAACACTTTGAATTCTGGGAATTGATGAAGCTATTGGAAAAAGTAATACTTTGTGCTAGTCTGTAAAAGATTTCTTAAAATCTGCGTTCCTCCTTTTATCTCTGGTTTGGATCTAGAAGGAAAAGAATTCTACTTCTTTTATAGTGGAAGTAGTTTAGGTTTGCTAACTGGTGAGGTAGGTATGTCTTCAGCAAAACCAAAAAGTAGGGATTTCAGCAAATTTGTCTTCAGCAAAACCAAAAAGCCCATGGCTCATAATCAATCAACTGCCAAAGAGCAGCACTGTGAATTAAAGGAAAAGTAGTTTTCTTAGGAGGTGTAAGCACTGGAGAAAGAAAACAAATCCCCTTTTGGCATATTCCCCTAGTTTTAATGCTCCCTAGGATTCAAGTGTATGTTTCAAAGCTCCCTTTCAAATGCTTGAAGTTAAAGAACTTGCCAGGAAATCAGGGACTGTGTATGTAAGTTTTGAAAATGGCTTTTTGGTGCTGAATAAATTTAGAGTTACCATTTTACCTCTCACAGTATAATTTTTTATGGTCTCTATTTCTGATAATGTAGGCTCCTATTGCTGACTTTTGTGAATATTTCTAAGCAAACTTGTTTCTCGCATTTTGTATTTTTTAAGATTGCAGTAAGAACTTCCTAGTGTCATCTGGGGGTTGTGCCACGTATCCTCTGGGGTAAAAGCATGAGCTCTAGCTGGGGAAAGAGTGAGACTTTATTCTTCCTAAATACTTAGGACTATGCTGATTTGCTGCTGCTATGAAGGTGGCTCCTTGACATTCCAATTTGCAACTTAAACTGATTTTTTTTCCCCAGTTTTGTTGAAATGAGCAGCACCAAAACTCTGAAGTGACTTACAACACAAAATGTCTTTTGTGTTGACATTTGAAGGGTAAATTAAGGAATGATAAAGTGAAGGAGAATTCCAAGAGACCTTTCTCCCTTCCTGTCTTCAGATAGCCATTCAAAAGGAAAAGGAAGAGTTAATTATGGTAAATAATGCATATTATCCTGGTGTATCCATAGGACTGTAGAACTATCTAATAGATTTAGCTTTCACACAGATACATATTTGCAGTTATTTCACTAACATTTGTGTGCAAAGTAGTGGGCTTTTTTAGCCCATTGTAAAATTTGAAAGAACTTCCTCCTCACACTCATAGATCAAGTTAAATATATGAATAATATATCATTTATTGTTATGCTGAAATACCATTGGTAGATAGTTTGCCATATTGAATTTTATACTATGTGGACACTTTTTCGTGATCCTGCGCACTCCTATGTAATAAGAAGAAAATTTTGTCTCTGTAAATACGCTATTGCAGAATGTCCTGTAATTTATTTATTTGGTTTATTAGGAGTCTTCCAGATGCTGTGTTGCTGCTGTTACTGGGGTGGTTGGTTTGTTCTTTACTTTCTACAAATGGTTTAGTGTAAACACCAATAGATCAGGTTGTGCAAAATCCTTTCAGAAATATTTTAATGAGAGTGGAAAAGCAAAGGGATCTGTAGGTCAGCAGGGAATATGGGAAGACAGGTGCTCATGTTACCTGTTTTGTTGTTATTCTTTTTCTGGAAGACTAAACTGCAAGGTAATCTAGGCATACAATAGTTTCTGTTGAGCTGTGCATGACAAAAAGGTGTTCATACAGTACCAGCTCATCAAGATTACACAAACCATCTGTTCCAGCATGAAAATACTCTTGCTGCCCCAAAGTGCGTGAATAATCCAAAATGATATGTCAAGTGCAAATGAGAAGAGAAGACTTAAGGTTTTTTCCACTGCTACAAAGGTTTTGAGATAATGCTTTTTCATCAGGAATGTTTATACTGTCAACTATCCAAGTGCTTGTTGTGGTGGAAGGAGATACCTTCATCAGAAAGCAGAAATGGACTGGCTTGGTTCAGACACAAAGCATGAGCTTGATGTGGTTCTGCATCCATCCAGACACTTAGGAAGTCGAGAGGTGGAGATAGAAAGAAAATAGAAGCTAATGCCAACTTTTGGCTGCAAGTTGCCAGTTCTTGACAGTTCACCTCTGTCCCTTCTCACAGCCTTTAAAGGTTTTTTTATAAATAATGAAAAAGTAGGGTGAAGAGAGGGAAGAATGGGGAAAAGGAAGAGAAAATGCAGGAAAAGTGGAAAAAGGAGCGAAAAACAATGGAAGATTCTAAGAGAAGTGGAGAAGGGGATGCAGTACAGAAAAGGATATAAAGAAGAAAATCAATAAAATGAAGAATCAAATTCTGGTTTAACAGGTGTAAAATGTTCAGTTACTTTAGCTCTAAGGAACTGATGAAAGCTAGAAATACTGAACCTTTAATAAGGACTTCTTGAAGCTTTTAATTAAGTTTTAATCAATTAAAATGGGTAGATAAAAGTAGCTGCTAGTAAGCATTTGAAAATGCTGTTGGCTATTTAAGAAAAATTGAAATGAAGGTCAGCTCTTTCTGAAAAGCTTCTGTGAACAATTACATAATTTGGATATGTTCTGTTTCATATGTTTAGAGATGCACTATAGGTATCTGCCATACGTACATGTGTATTAAAAAATGCAGTAAACACAACATTCTGTTTTGCAGAGATGTTCCCAATTTTATACTAAACAGCAACTGAGATCTTCCTTGTAGTAACAGTTACAGTCTTTTTGAAATACTGCGGTTAGCCAGCTAATAGTTTATTTATGCTTTTTATTTTAAAAGATAGTGCTGTAATATGGAACAGACTGAAGTTTCAGATAATGAGTTTCCCTCTTTCTTTACATAATAGAGCCTTCATACTCTGGGTTGGAGTGTACTAGTGTTAGGGGCTGTGAACTTGGAATTTGAATTACTTATATCAGTGGTCTTCTCTTTAAAGATGAGGAGGATTGTCCAGGTTCTGCCATTTTAGTGCTGCTCTTCCAGCTTGTTCCTTTGCATTGCCTTCCCCGGGTAACTGACGCTTCTCTCAGCTTTCCTCCAAGCAGCTAATATAATTGGTGAACTTCTCACCCTCAGCCACTTTAATTCTGTTTTATACTCTTCTATCCTCAGAAGCATTGTGAAGAGGAGGAGGTGTTTTATTTTTTTTTTCATGGAGACTTGAACTGGGAGTAAAGCTGGCAGCTTTACTGGGTAAGGATGTCAGAAATGTTGAGCAGAAGGCGTTATGGTGAGGAAAAAGACAGATGACTGGATAGTATATCTTTAGGAGAGAGGAGGATTGGTTGGTGGGGGGGCTTGGAAAGACAGCAGAACACATGGAAGATGTTGAAATGAAAATTAAACCTGATACTTTAACCCTTTAAAGGGCATAATATTGATCTAAGTGATATACTTCACTGGCTATATACTCTGCTTAACCATGCAAGCAGATAAATAGTTACTGAGTGTATATGTTCTTTTTCTACCAAAAAAAAAGTGATGTAAATAATACAATAGCAGTAGAGTAGTGCACTATCTTATGGAAAAGTCTTTACTTCCATCATTTGATTGTTCATGTTTTAGGCCATACCCCAGTGCATGGGTAATTCAGTGTAATGCTGCTAGTACTGCTTTGAGAAGAAGATGGTATTTTCATGGTGATGCATACTTCAAGGCTGACTGTTCCAGAAGTAGTGACTGCTGTATATTTTACATCCATAGAGATAAACTTAGGTGCTGGATTTTCCAAGCATTCTGATGTATCCTGCAAATTAAATGTAATTCATCTCTGGCAGAAATGTGGTTCAAAGTAAGCAAATATTACCACACCTAGAATTACTCAATAACTTCTGAGGCCAAGGATGAGACAATGGTGAACACTTCATCCAGCCTTACGGGGTTTCACAAAAGAAAGGTTAGATATCATAGAATCATAGAATGGCTTGGGTTGGAAGGGATCTTAAAGATCATCTAGTTCCAACCCCCCTGCCATGGGCAGGGACACCTTCCACTAGACCAGGTTGCTCAAAGCTCCATCCAGCCTGGCCCTGCAGGCTTCCAGGGAGGGAGCATCCACAACTTCTGTGGGCAAACCATTCCAGTGTCTCACCACCCTCACAGTAAAGAATTTCTTTCTAATACCAAATCTAAATCTATCCTCTTTCAATTTAAAGCCATTACCCCTTGTCCTATCACTACATGCCCTTATAAAAAGTCCCTCTCCAGCTTTCTTGTGGGCCCCTTTTAGGTCCTGGAAGGCTGCTATGAGGTCTGTGCAGAACCTTCTCTTCTTGCAGCTGAACACCACCAACTCTCTCAGCCTGTCTTCATAGGAGAGATGCTCCAGTCCTCTGATCATCTTTTGTGGCCTTCCTCTGGGCTTGTTCCGACAGGTCCATGTCTTTTTTTATGTTGAAGGCTCCAGAGCTGAATGTAGTACTCCAGCTAGGGACTCAGGAGAGCAGAGAAGAGTGGGAAAATCACCTCCCTTGACCTGCTGGCCACACTTCTTTTGATGCAGCCCAGGATATTGCTGGCTTTTTTGCAAGCGCACATGGCTGGGTCATGTTGAGCTTTTTGTCCACCAGCAACCCCAAGTCATCCTTCTCCGGGCTGCTCTCCATCCATTCTCTGCCCAGCCTGTATTTGTACTTGGGATTGCCCTGACCCACAGGCAGGACCTTGCACTTCACCTTAGTGAACTGCATGACGTTCACACAGGCCTACCTCTCAAGCCTGTCAAAGTTCTTCTGAATGGCATCCCTTCCCTCCAGCATGTTGACCACCCCACGACACAGCTTGCCCTTAGTGAAGCCATGTTGGCTGTCACCAATCACCTCCTTATTTTCCCTGTGCACAGTGTCCAGGAGGATCTGCTCCATGATCTTGCTGGGCACCGAGGTGAGACAGACTGGCCTGTAGTTCCCTGGGTCTTCCTTATTTCCCTTTTTAAAAATGGGGGTACATTTCCTCTTTTCCAGTCCATGGAAACTTCACCAGACTGTTACAACTTCTCAAATATGATGGACAGTGGCTTAGCCACTTAATCTGCCAGTTCCCTCAGGACCCATGGATGCATCTCATCAGGTCCCATGGACTTCTGCCCCTTCAGATTCCTTAGATGGTCTTGAACCTGATCTTCTACAGTGGACAGTTCTTTTTTTCTCCCAATATGCCAAGATTATATCAAGAAGGTGTTCAACTCTGTAGTCCACAGCTGATTAGAGAGCAGCAGCCTTGACATGAGCACAATTCACAAGCAGCAAACTGTCCTATGTCTTCAACACTTATTTCTGTGCTATCCATAAGTTGAAACAAAAATTTTGGAGATGATAAAACCAGCTTCAAACTGCAAACAGTAAAAAGATTGCATAAAGCAGTGGATTAAAAAAAGGGACTTGACTGGCAATTCTGCGGTAAGATTGTTTTGCCATGATACCAGTTTTTGCATTTTACTGGCTTGCATGGTAGGAGATTGGAATGACTCTAACTGGGTCATTTAAGTTTCAATTAACATTAATTTTCTCATCTTATGTAATCAATATGTAATTTAAAAAAATATGCACATTTCATAGCACATTGTAAGGCTGCATTACAATTTATTTATTGTAAGGCTTTTCTGGCTAGCTTTAGCACTTGCAGTATTACTCAGTAAAGGATAATTCAGGTTCATTCACTGGTTTAAAACAAAGTGGAGTGAAAATCAGGAAAAGATACAATGCAATAAGATTTTTTTTTTTCTCCCAGATTGCTTAGCAGATTCTATTCTAGCTGTCAGAGACATGAAAACTGTGACCTAACTGAAATTTCAGGTAAAATGTTTGTCTTCGTGTTGCAGGCATTGACATGTGTAGATGTGTGCTGCTTGTGTCTCATTTGTGAAGAAGGTGTATTCTAGCGTAAGTGCTGCAGTCTTATTTCCCCCGGTTGTGTAGGTCAGCCTACTTCTTGGAGTATAAGGCTGCTCTCTTCCCTCTCACATGCTTTTGTTTGTTTCTCAAGAAAACAAGAGTTCAGCATAGAGGGAAATGATGCTGTGTGTTGTAGTCTTGTCCCAGCATTGAGCTGGATGAAGACCAGAGCTGGGACTTAAGGACAGACTTAACTAGTTTGACTTAAATGACATATTGGCCACATCTAGCATTCCAAGTCAGATTGTGGTGTTTGTTCACTTTTCTTCCTTATATAAATTAAACCCCTGGGGAATAAATTCCTGCATTAGTTTCTGGCAGCATAAGCCTTACTGCTAACCATTTTTGTTGAATTGTTACGTGCTGACATTTTCATGACTTGTACCATTCTTTAACAGTATTGGCTGTGGATCAGAGTTGAACTCCAGAACCATTTTAAAAGGCATATTTTTATTTTAACATCATTATTTCACTTTTTTAAAGTTGGGGGTATTGACTTTTTTGTGATCTATTTTAAGCCATACTTCCCTATTCATTACTTAAACAAAACCACTGAACTATGGCTTACTACAGAATGTCCTATGTCAGACACAGCAGAATAATAAACTAAACAGAATTGATATGCAGAATCATATTATGCATAGTGGCATCTTCTCATTACATTATTTCAGGAAAGGGAGGGTAGTCACAAAGTCTCACAGCTTTATCGTTTGATTTCTTGTGCCCCTTTCCCTGCATCCCCAATCAGCACAATCAAAATTTTGCCCATGGCATTCCAGAGAGGTGATTTTTAATATGACAGCAATAAGGGTGTTTTCCTTCCATTTGACTTTATTTTTGACATGGACTACTTGCCTTGGTGGTTTCCTCAATACAAATACTAGTTTCATAAGTGTCAATGGATGTTTCATGGACTGTAAGTATGATGGTGTTCATGTATGCCTTTTAGCTTATATTTTGGGGAAATTGCAATCTTGGGAACTTGGACCAAAGTCGTCTTTTTGTACCAAGGGCTTTACCTGAAGTCTTTACAGTGCTTGGCCTTAATGCTTCATTATTTCACATAAAGTGAAAATTTATTCTGCCAGCCATCTTGTGATAAGCATTCTTCTCTTCAGTAACATTGGCAGTAGGAGCCCTGTTTTATGTGAAACCACATTATTTATGGATTTTTGCTCCATCATGTTTTTCCTCAAGTTCTGAAGAATTGTAACTGCCAGATCCTTCCAGACTGATTTATGGTCGCTTTTAACTCAAATTGCTGTGAGAACATCTAGTTTGAAATTTGTATCTCCTACTGAATCCTGTTTATGTATAGTAACACTTTGTTTTCAAAAAATACAGAAGCCGTTGGCCCTTAAGCTGTTGTAGGTGGGCTATTTCAATACACTCCAAGTTGTGACATGGCCATTTTTGTCACGTTTATTTCACAATTCTTAAAAAACTGAGTTTGTTTCTCTACATAATTTCTTTTCTCATTACTCTGTATTTAAATTTGCTTGTTTTGTACTTTGGGCAGGAATGGTCATCACTGGCTGTTACAAGATGGCTGAATGAGGTGGGGTTTTGTTACACAGTTCAGTATCCCAAGGCACATTTGTAACTTTCCATTTGTCTTGTGGGACACGCAGAGCTTAGTTACTATCTCTTTCTTACCGTGATCTCTGTTCAGTTTACTGTGTTAATTTTTCTCCTGAACATTCTACATTTGCTTCTTGAGTCTTAATCCAGCTCTCAGACTTTTCAAGGGATGTTCCACATCTTTGGGGATTTGTGTAGTTTATCTAAATTTTATTGTCCTCAGCCTTGTAAAAAATAGATCTCTGTGGAAGACACCAATGGGAGTATTGTACCTTGTATGGTTGTTTACTGCAGCATCTAAGTTCCATGGTCTTTTTATTCAACCTCGTTTCCTCCAACGTGAAGTTTGGCTTCTCTACAGAGCACTTCCTTGTAGCTACAATCTAAAGCGGATGGGTTTGTTTATGTGCCAAATTCAAGCTGTTTCATTGAATCCTAATACTAAGTCTTAAGTCTTTTTCTGAGCCTCTTTCCCCAGATTTGAATTTGTTTCTCTCTTACCCTATGATGGTTAGCCTTCCTGTTGTTGAAAAATGTTTTTCATCCTTAGGTAATATTCACATTTTTCTACATTGTCGGTCTTCTTTTCAACAGTGTAGAAAAATATAACTGGAGTTTAATATTCATCATTATTTTTAGCAGCTTTGTGTTTTCTTTCCTTTACTTGAGTCAAATGAAAACTGAAAAATGTCAGGAGCTTCTGAAGGTGGGTTTTGGGGGCTATGACCTCACTGACATTTTATGGGAAAAAAGTCTACTTCAAAATGGTTTATATTCTTCTCACACTATAGAAAGAACTGAGTTCTATCAGAGTCTAGGAGTGGTGAAATTAAGTATGACAGTATTTAAGAAGATGATAAATGTCAAATAAAAATAATGAGTTCTGTTGTTGCTTGGCTTAGAACAGAAGGCACAGATAAGAAAACCTGAAGCTTTCTGGTCAAACTAATAGGAAAAAACCTTAAACTTTTCTATAAGATGCCACTAAAATTCCTCAGGAAGAAAGTCAGTGAAAAGCTGGTTATCGAGTGTCTGTTGTCAGACTTGTCAGATGTCACTCTAGTGCAGTAAGGAAGAAGTTTACAATTGGACAGTTTATCAGTATATATAGGATTTGTGCATGAAGAAAGATTGTGCTAAAAACTGAATCAGAACTCCAGAGTTAAATGGCTAATATTTTGAATGAATTTTGATTACAGCTACCTTAAATATTCCCACGCCCTGTGTCAAAGCTTAGCTTTAAAAATACAAAGCTTTCCATATTAGGTGTTTTTTTACAAGATATTCACTTATATATTATTTTTTTAATATGTTCGTAAATATTCTGTATCAATTTAGCAAACAATTATGTACTTTCACATGGGCATCAGGCATTATGCCAAGTGCAAGGTCCTGCACCTAAGTTAGGGCAATATCGATGCAGACTGAGGGATGAATGGGTTGAGAGCAGCCCTGTGGAACAGGACTTTGGGATTCTGGTGGACGAAATCTTGGGCATGAGTTGGCAATGTGTGCTTTCAGCCCAGGAAGCCAATTGCATCCGGGGCTGCATAACAAGAAGTGTGGCCAGCAGGTCGAGGGAGGTGATTCTGCCCCTCAATTTGGCTAAAATATGGTGAAAGGAATAGAGGTCATCCTCTTGGGCCCTGATGGTGTTTTGTTGGCAGTATATACAAGCACAATTTTTGGGTTTGTAAGGTGCAGTTCTCAAGTACAGGCATACCACTATGCTTATCTCTGCATCTATATAGGCATTTGTCATGCATGCTTTTTGACCAATTAAGCAGAAAAAGGAATTGGAATTTCAGAGCTGAAGAGTTGAGGCACTGAGGGATTAAATTACTTATACGAGGTCATGGAGGAAATCTGCAATCAGACTGGGAACTGCTCATAGATCTCCTGAGTCGCAGTCTATTTTCTTTTCTTTGGGATAAGCCCTCCTTTTCACACCAGATAAAGGATTTGCCTGTTAGCCCGTTGCTTTTGAGTAAACCTTTAATTATGTAATGTAGCTACTCAGCTGCAGAGGAGCAAGTGTCTTGCTTTTTATCACATACACTGCTTCCAAGGGCCTCAGCCTTCCATGGCTGTGAATGTAGAAGGAAAAATTCCTTCTAATGTTCAGGACTGCAAGGAAAATAGGTTTGGTTTGTTTTTTTAATCCATTAAAATGACCTCTTTATTTGTGATTATTACTTTAATATATTTCTGTATTGTTTTAACTGCTTTTTAGGAAAAAATGAGGAATCTCCACCTAACAAATAGTACTAGACACCAGGAGAAAAGAATGGAATAGAATGATCAAGGGTAACTTAGATGGTATAGCATTTTTATTATATGCATAGTTAATAATTTAATTATTAGATATATTAGATTTTCTATTAGATATTAGTAAAATTATTAGATATTAGAAAGAGTAAGGCTTTTCTAAATTATACTATTCTAAATCTAACAATACTGTTATGGATTCAGAATCTGGTCATAAGGGGATTGCACTGTACAATACGCAGTCATCTGAATATTGTGGATTGCAGCACAGATGCACCACACTGCAAATTTAAATTGAATCTGTCTGGTCCTTTATTTTTCAGTGTTAAGTGCATTATTTTGTTTGTTTTAAACTGCATTGTGGTATGGCCTGCCTCGAACAGCTATCTGTTGATGAATACTCCATCAATTAGTGGAATTTGTGTAGAAAATACAGCATGTGAATGAGAAGTAGTAAATAAGGTATTTTGGGCATATTTTTTCTATTTGCTACTCAATTGAAAATTACACGGTTTCTTCAATGGTCTCTAAAAATACATTCTTGACTCCTGATACAATTGCACAGGTGGCTGCTGGGGTCACTGCCAACAGATAGGGACAAAGAACAACATTTTAATTCTTTTTTTTTTTTTTATTATGACAACAAAGCCTTTCCCAAAGCTTAACAAAAATAGTATTAATAACTTCATATCCCCAAGTTGGAAAATTAATTCCTCTATTATGGTTTATCACTTATAAAATTTTGATCAATAACAGAATATTGCTCTGTAAAAGCAAGTTTTCTTGTCTGAAACTGCTGAGAGTAGTTGCATTATATTGCTTCAGCCTTCAACTACTGTTTGAAAGACTAAAGTGTTCTTGAGCTGATCGCTTGCCAAGATGTGAAGTTTTGTGTACTTCTTTTTTCAACACCAGCTTTGTTCATTAATTTATTATTGGGGAATATAATTTTAACCATTACAAATTCCAGTGTTGCATGTGTTTGTCCTAGGAGCTTTTGATCCAGATAGCAGTGCATTATTCGTTTCTTTCCATAGAAAAAGTGACTGATTTAATGTAAAACTGTTTCATAACCTGTGCGACATCTCTGTTGCTTATGGTATTCCATAAGGTGTTTTTTGGTCTGGCTGACAAAAGACCCTCTGGAATTTAGTCTCTCATTTGAATGCTGACTAGTGTAAATGTCATTACAAGCTCATGACCTCTGAATTCTAAAACTTCCCTATCTCTTGTGATTTAAATGTTTATAGCCTGAGGTGCATGGACTGGGAAATGATGTTTGGTCCAGAAGCATGTTACAGTACTGCCAAGATGATGATCTTACCCTGAGTAAGAGTTATTCTGAGAGAAAAACAATACCATTGTACAGTTACAATTTATTGGAGGCCTTTAAAAAATAATTTTTAGGTGCTACCTAATCCCAGTTAAGTGGATTTAGATGCCTAGAATTAGGGGTCTGGTAGGATGAGAGTGTGTCTCAGTATTTAAGCAGGCAGGAACCCAAAGATAAACCTATTGTAACAATATTACCATCACTTCAAGAAGAAAACCTGACAACTGCAGAGAGGGGAAAAAAGTAGACTTTGATGTCCATTTGGATTCATTCATAAAGGGCTATCTTTCACCAGTTCTGTGCTTTATGAGCAAACCAGCAGTTAGAAAACATGGGTACTGGTGATTCAGCGCTTCAGAGTTTAAAGTTAATTTTAAAGTTTCTTCTTTTGTGCCTGAACATGAGTCATAACTCATGTTTAAGTCTATTATTTCTAGCCCTGTGGAAGTATAGAATTAATCTTATGCTGTAAGTAAATTGCATGAACATCAGACTGAGAGATGATGCAGCATGTGCCTTCTTGAAAGTCTGAGAAGATATGTTTGACGAACATTATTACTGCTAGTAAACAAAAGAAGTATTCTTCAGAGGCTGAAACATATAATCTCTTCGATTGTTGGTATTACTTTATTTGAAATGGTTGAGTAACCCATACCCACTAACCATCTTTTCTGGGTGCCGTCTTTCTAATGGTACATCACGCAATGGGCCTGTTGGGTGCAAAAGCCCTCTAGTGCTTTCTTCCCAGGAACTGGGTGTATGGAAGCCTGCTACTTAAGCTGCGTAGTGGACAGAGGGGGGGAAAAGTCCTGGTATGTGCAACGTACTATATATGTACATTTGCATATGTCACTTGGTCTTTTCCACCTTTAAGTGAGCATCTTGCACCTAAAAGCTCTTAATATTTACTTTCTTTTTATTCTTCATAATCCTTGCACTTTCCTGAATTGTTGTCCTATACCATGTGATGCCCTTGTCTTAAGATTTACAAGCTCTAGGAGGCACGTGTGAGGTGCTATGTAAGTATAGTGTGGTAGTACATAAAAATAGTTTTTATCACTTGTTTGTCAGGAAACTGATTACTGCAAAGCAAAGTTGCCTGTAAATGCCCTCAGCAAGGTTTGGAATCTGTTCTGGAGGTGTCCCCTCCCCAAGTGTTGCTCTGTTCATATTACCTGTTCATTCAAAGTTTCAGTTTGGTGGAGCTCTCCCCTGTGGACATGTCCATAAAGATGCTTTCCATTGCCATCTGTAATAGGTCTGTTGTTCTGGTAGCGTTTGGTCTTCTCCAGTTAAGTATTGAACCCATTATCTCTCCAGCTGTTCTCTCTGTTAATATAGTTGGAAGTTCTTGATTATCTCTGCAAGAGTACCGACCAATAACCAGTGCATCATGGTCTGGATAGGAAGGGCTTTCTGCCTTCACAGTAGCATCTAGACTGCACTGTTCTTTCTTTTGCAAAATAATATAATCCAGCCATTCCTAATGTACCTCTTGCAACATGCTGTTAACTTTTTCTAGGCATTTCTTTGTTTCTTAAATAGTAAGCTGCTTCTGCCCACTTCTGACTCTATTCTACCTTTTGTGCACCCACACATTGTATTTTGACTTCAACAAATGTCAAACACATTAAGTTTAAAACATGTATCTTAATTACTCTTTCATCACTCTTCTTGCTTATCTTTTCGGAGATGAAGCACTAATTTCACAACCACATAAAACTAAGCAAAGATACAGTAACATCGCGCATGTTTATCAAATGTACTTATTTAAAACCAGCATCCTGTTTTTTTTCAAGTTAAATAAACACTGACGTATTAAAATTATTAGTTTACAGGGTTGTAAAGAAGGCTAATAATGGATTGGCAGGACAGCAGGAAGAGAAGGGAGAATGCTGGGCTGGATAATATCAGTTTGCTTTTGAGGAAACAAGTTTTTGAGCAGAGAAAAAAAGCATGTACCAGAGCTTAGCTGAATGAATGCCCTGAACAGCAAGTCAGTCCATGTGAATTGAATTGTGTGAATAAATAATATTTAAAGAAAAATCTACAAAACCTCAGACACCTAGATTGGTAGTCAAAGATGCAGAATGGTAGTAGGGTGATAGGCTGAGTTATCATTAAACAGCTACAAAAGGTTGGGATAATAGAGGAGACTTGGCATAAGAGGGATGGGAGACAAGCTAGACAATTAAGCTTGAAATTATTGGAATGGAAGCTAGTGTAAGAGCAGAAGCATGTGGGAAGTAAAACCAAGACAGCATATAGCTGAAATGAATTGCAAGAGGAGAAGTGAGAACAGGTGAGAAAGTTTTGGTATACGGGAGGAGTGGTCCTCATATTGCTCTCTGTAGTTATATAAAGACTGCAAAAGGTAAGGTAGTAGCAGCAGCAAAGCCTAAGGGCAAAACCAGGGTTTCAGTAAGGTCACAGAAGCAGGAAAGTTTTTACATGTCTGTATTAGTGTAATGGGATGGAAGCTGCAAGGGAAAAATTATTTACATCACCAGCAGGAGTTCTGAAAATGCATCTAATCATGCTGTGACAATGCTAACAGTGGTATGCAGGAACATGCCACGCAAATGTACACCTGACGTGACTTTTTGCTGCTTGACAAAAGCCAGAACTACATTTTTCTTGAAAAAAGTTACTTTGCTGCCATTAAGTCCTCTCCATGATAAGTTAAATGATTTACCTAGAGACGGTGTCATGTTGTTATATGTTACCTTATTGTCTGTTAATCACACCTTGATTGCCCAGCTTTCTCCATAACAGAAGATTATGTTTTTTGTTAACTATGATTTGTCAGGTTCTTGTTTTAAAACACATATTCCTGATGCTCTTATCTTGCTACTGCTACTTGTCCTTTCCATGGGAAAGGGCAATTCAGGGAAGATGTACGGAGGACCCTGCTGGGAATCTAGCGCCAGAGTGCTGTGTGCATTTTTGTCATTGACATGGTATGGCTGCTACAGAGCTCCCTTTGAAGAAAGGCTTTGTCTGCCTCTGTGGAATTTTTGCTTTGACGCTAGCTAATATTTGGTGTGGGGTTTTTTTCCCCTGGGACTCTGAAAACGTGGTCTTAGTGTAAGAGTTTAGCACTGCTTTACTAGAACATTTGCTGTTGATGTTCAAGTTAGAAGCATGATCATGGCAACAATGTTCTACCTTTAAACATCCAGTGCAGAGTGTGTATAGAAAGAGTGGATGCTGAGTGCACATTAATGTCAAGGCCACGTTTTGCCCTCTTGGAATCCTGGCTTTCTATTACATTTGACATCACTTTTCTTCTAGAACTGTACAAAATATGAAGAGAAGTCCTCAGTCATATAATGCAGGAGGCAAAAGCAAGGACCAAGTTATACTTTTAGAAACAAAACTCCATCACTAAGGAATACAGTTCTTTGTTGTTCTGTAGTGCTACAGTGATAATGGTAATGATAAAATGATACTGTTAAGGCAAATGGAGTTACCTGTAAAGAACTGGTTGGTTTCAGGTTGTCTTTGCAAGATCTGGAGGTTATGGGTGGGGAGGAAGGAAAAATAATCTTCTTTAGTTCCCCCTATTTTATCATTTAACAGACTCATACAGAATGGCAAAATGTACATAAAACACAGAATTCCATGGGAAGACCACCTGATTCAAAAGAATACAGGGTGAAAAAGTTAAAAGACTGAGCTAGAAAAAACAATTATACTGTTTTCTTATGATTAAATGGAATTTCCTGTATTTGGATTTGTGCTCACTGCCTCTTGTCCTGTCTGTCACTGGATCATGGAATCATGGAATACCAGGTTGGAAGGGACCTCAAGGATCATCTGGTCCAACCTTTTCTTGGCAAAAGGATGGTCTAGACAAGATGGCCCAGCACCCTGACCAGCTAAATCTTAGAAGTGTCCAATGTTGGGGAATCCACCACTTCCTTGGGGAGATTATTTCAGTGGCTGATTGTTCTCATTGTGAAAAATTTTCCTCCTGTCCAATTGGAATCTCCCCAGCAGTAATTGTACCCATTACTCCTGATCTCTTCCATGTGACTCCTTGTAAAAAGGGAGTCTCCATCTTCTTTGCAGCCACCCTTTAAATACTGGAACATGGTGGTAAGGTCTCCCCTAAGCCTTCTTTTCTCAAGGCTGAACAAACCCAGTTCTTTCAGCATTTCCTCATATGGCAGGCTTCCCAGTCCTTGGATCATCTTTGTGGCCCTTCTCTGGACCCTCTCCAGCCTGTCCACGTCTTTTTTGTATACCAGGGACCAAAACTGAACATAGTATTCCAGGTGCGGCCTGGCAAGTGCTGAGTGGGGTGGGATAATGACTTCTTCACCTCTGCTGCTGATGCCCTTGTTGACACAACCCAGCATCCTGTTGGC
>JAVJGI010000062.1:16909336-16960446 GCA_035590275.1 Ibycter americanus
GGAGCTGCTGACCACCACCCTCTGGGCGCTGCCGGCCAGCCAGTTCCCCACCCACCACGCAGAGCACTTGTCTAGGCTGTAGCACATCAGTTTCTCTAGGGAGAGGCTGTGGGAAACCGTATTGAAGGCCTTGGAGAAATCCAGGTAGACAATGTCCACTTGAGCTTGCCCCACATCAACTCAGCAGGTTACTGTTGTCATAGAAGGCAATCGTGTTTGTCAAGCATGATTTGCCCTTGATGAATCCGTGCTGGCTTTTCCCAATCGCTTGTGATAGCCCCCAGGAGGATTAATTCCATAACTTTTCCAGGGACTGAAGTAAGACTGATGGGCCTATTATTTTCTAGGTTGTCCTTTAAGCCCTTCTTGTAAATGGGGGTGCCATTAGCCTTCTTCCAGTCTTCTGGGGTGTTCCCTGATCTGCAAGACTTCTCAAAGATTATGGGGAACAGCCTCACAATGATGTCAAGTCAGCTTTCTTCACATCCTCAGGTGTATATTGTCAGGGCCCATCAATTTTTAGGGGTCAGGCTCCTGTAATAGATCACAACTGTAGTTGTAATAGTTCACCAACTCTTCCTTCACTGATGGTGGGTCTGTGTTTGCATCAACTAGGATTTTTGTTCCCAAGGCCTGGGGCCCAACAGTGGTGGTAAATACAGAAGTGCTGAGAACCTCTGCTTTTTCAGTGTTGGGAACTAATTCACCTCTCCTGTGTAACTGAGGGCCAGTATGTTCCTTCTGTTTCTGCTTGTTGTTTATGTATGTAAAGAACACTTTGTTGCAGTTTTTGACATCTGGTCAGTTTCTATTTGAGCTGAGCTTTTCCTTTTCTAACTGCATCTCTGCATGCCCTGGCAATGCCTTTGTAGTTCTCAATGGGTATTCACCTACCTTTCCATCGCTGGTATGCTTCTCTTTTGGTTTTGAGCAGACTCAGAAACTCAGTTAAGCCAGGGGGGTCTCTTGCTCTGCCTTTAAGGGGATGAACTGGTTTGGTGCTTCCAGGAGAGCATTCTAGGAAAACTCTTGGTACTCGCTAGCTCCTTTATCCTCCATGGAAACTTCCTGTGGAACCCTTCCCTCAGTGGATACTACTGAGAAGACTCTGGGTCTATATTCATTCCACTCTCCCTTTAGCTACTTATAGACATTGATGAGATCCCCCTCCCAAGCCCTGTGTTCTCAAGGCTAAACAGTCCCAGCCCTCTCAGCCTTTCCTCATATGTGAGGTCCTCCAGTACCTTAATCATCCTTGTGGCCCTTTGTTGGACTCTCCCATCTGTCAACCTGCTGGAAACGCTGCTCCTCCTAATGCAACCCAGGAGGCCACTGGACGTTGCATCAAGGGCATGTTGCTGGCTCATGGTCAGCTTGGTGTCTGCTAGAACTGGTAAAACTTGTTTGGTAAAGGTGCTTTCCAGCTGTTTGACCTCCAGCTTGTACTGGTACATTGGGTTATTTCAGATATGGGACTTGGCATTTCCGTCTGAACTGTGAGGTTCATGTGATGCATTTCTCCAGGCTGTTGAGGTACCTCTGAATGGCAGCACAACCCTCTGGTGTATCAGTCACTCCTCCCGCTTGTGTATCATTTGCAGACTTGCTGAGAGCACGCTCTGTCCCATCATCCAGGTGTTGTTAAATGGTAATGGACCCAATATTTGAGTCTTAAGTGCCTTAATCTTGAATTGAATTCTACCCTGACATGGATTCCAAATGTGAATATGTTAAGAAAAATATGGACAACACATGCAAATATTGTCAAGATAAGCAAGTAGACTCCTTTTCCTTGTTTATCATCTCTGTGTGGTTAACGGAGTTAGGAAGATTAGTATGACAAGTAGAACAGTAGGAGTCTGTGTGCACTTAATTTGACACAACCTGTTCCTTATGAGTTATTAACTATACATCTTTGTCTAACAGTTGCAACTTCAACAGTAAAAATGTAACTTCCTGTAATTTTTTTTTTCCTAGTATTTTTCTCCTTTTGCTATGAGTTTCTGGATCTTTATTTTTAAAGTACTAATTGTTTCAGTAGACTGGATTCAGCTAGCAGCCTCCTTTGGAACTTAATATTTTGTTAACACTTGATTTCCTGTATTGTAATGTCTTCTAACTTTCTCTTATAGCTTTGTCAGTGGTGTCAACATACTGTTTTATATGTAGTTCTGCTTTTTTTATGCAGTATCTGGTCTTATCTTGAAATGTAACCTGCAAATCACTTGCCTTTTGTTTAAATAAAAAAAGTTTTAATAACTGTTTATATAAGCTAAAGGCTGTCTGGTTACCATGAATTGTGTAGGTTATACTGTGTTATACTGATTCAGGAGTTTTTGTGGGTACCAGAGAGCTAGTTTTGAAGAACTGATGCTTTTATGGACTGAAGAATAAACAGTAAGCAAAAGATGAGCAGAATAGTAACCCCTTGGAATAATAGGAAGGTATAGAAGTTTTATAAGAAATATACTTGCTCAAGGAATAGGCAGATCAAAATGTGATACCTGGTAATAAAAATCTGTTATTGTAGTGTACTGTGAAGCTGTTTCTTTTTTTTCTCTCTCTCACAGCAAATGGAAAATAAGTGTGCAGAAATGTTGGGCAGCTGAGTTAAGGACTTAGTGAGCCACACAAGGGAAGTGAGGGAAATGAAAGGACAAAAATTGCAATGCCATTCTGGGTCAACATCTTGGGGATTAAATTCCAAGAGAGCTATGCACCATAAGGAGGGTGTTTGTTACATGTAGAATGAAAGTGGATGACTACCGCAAGTCTGCAGACCAAATAAAGCATTACTGCCTCTAACACATGCCATTTAGGACTCTTGTATATGGATGGATGCAGAAAGGGAATGGTGTAAGTCTTACCAAGGACCATAATGCTGAGTAACTGCACCTGCTTTTCTTGCTTGAAATAATGAATGATGCTGCAGTGAGGAGTGTCTCAGTTTGCTGGCTTCATGTTGTGGATGCCTCCTCTGTGGGTTCTCTGCTCTCTGCCAGCATAAAATTTTTTGCTTACAATGAGATCGGTGTTGTTGAATTCTATTCATTTGACACTGGAACTCTATCCCCAGATTCAGCAAGGCTAAATGTTAACCTAGTGCAGAAGCTTGACAAATAGTTTCATATTAAAACAAATGCAGGTTAGGGTTGCATTCATCTCTAGCAATGATTGTATTTACCCACTGAGTGCCTGTTCCGATTTGGCAGAAGAGTCTTCATATTCAGTATCTTGATGGTTTTTTTGTCCTGACAATATCTTGACTTTATGCTGGAGTTCTTCCCTGCAGGAAGGAAGCCAGCATTTCATCTTTAGAGTTTTATTTAAAAAATGTATTATGTCTTTTAAGACATGATGGGCTGCAGGCAGTGTTTAAACTGCCACTTGCCAAGTCACATTTTGCTAATCATTTATACATTTAGGTCAGATAATAAAATTGCTACTGGAAGTTCTTACAGCCAGCGAAGAAAATCAAATGCAATTACCTCAATGACACCAATAAATACGGGCTCCTTAACCTGAGCTTTTAAATGATACTGGCTATAAACCCATATTCACAGCAGTCTAAAAGGTAATTGCATTTTGAATAAGACAAATGTCTGTTTTATGTTTTGCAAACTGTACTAGTAAAGCTTTGTCTGATCTTTGGCCTGAAAAGTCCCCATCAAATCATCTCTAAGTCCACCAAGGCAGTGAAAAACTATAATTCAGAGATTAAGTTATAAGGAATTAAGAGGAAAAATAGGATTTGAAATGATGACGCTTTAAACTGTGTTTACTGTACAAGTTGTCTTTCAAATTTAAGTGTGGTACTGAAGGCTTGATAGGGTGCCCAGAAGGTCTGGATGTCTTCTGTGCATGCAATTACAGCTTAAAACTGTGTATATTATTGATAGAACCTTTATTCAAGTAAACAAAATTAATCCCTAGCTCTTGTTATGCTTTTTGTCTCATTCTTAATGCACTGTTCTAAATTCAGCTTTGTTAAACTATTCCTTTTGGTTTTACCAATTGAAAAAAATTATTTGTACAAGTTCAATAGAAGTAACATATTTTGACATCTTCCCGGATGTCCTATTGAAAGCATGACATACCATAACCCTTCTAGAGTACTGGTGCAAGACTGATTTTATATTCAGTAGAAATTAATATTGTTCATCTTAAAGATACTTGGTTTAAAAAGCTAAACAATTTTCAAAGGTCTTTAGAAATTTGAAACTGTTATTAAAGCAGACATGCCATGATTTGTAATAAATCTGAGTTAGCAGTTATTCAGTATCTTCCTAATGTTTACAAATATTGCAGTCATTTCTACTACCACTTTATTATTTTGTTTTAATTTGTTATTCGTTCCTTTTTTCCTTTTGAAAATTGGTAGTATTTTAGCTTTTTCAGTCTTTTGAAATTTCATGTTGAATTTTCAAAAATACTTACTAGCAAGATTAATATTAATCTCAGTCAGTTTTCCAAGTCCTTCATAGTGGTGTCTCTTAACACTTTGATATGTGTTCTGTGTCCCACTAGGTGCAGTTACTTTCCTCCTTTTTCTTCCCCGGAGACTTCTGCCACTGCCTCCTTGCCTCCTTCTTCATGTCTTTCCTCTTTCTTTGTTACTAGCTGCCACAAAGCAGTTGCAATCTCTTTGGCCCTGCTTGCAGAGGCCCTGCTGACAGCTGAAGAAGCAATACAGAGATGCTTGGGCTAACTAGAAAGGCTTGATGTCATTGATACACAGTTCCTAGACCATGGTGCAGAGGGAGAACTGTCTTCCATGGAGCAAGTACAACTTTAGTCAGGAATGTTTGCTTGAGTTTGGTGCCATGTCTTATCTACATGAGCTTAATATAAACTCTGTGAGGTTCAGCCAATCTGAAAACACCTGATTGATCTAAGTAGTCTTTAACCCAAAACTATTCCAAGGTCTTTTGCTTTTTAAGATCATTTTACTGTGTTTAATCATCTAATCAAAACAACTTTTTTTTTTAAAAAAGGCTGAAATAAAAAAGGAACTCATTAGCTCTGTGTGCCTTGATGTCATCTGTTATTAGCTTTAACATTCCTTTTTGCTAGTCAAAATGTGCTTAGTAGTGGTTCCTTAAATTTCAGCTTATATCTAAAAGTCTGACTTGGTTTATGGTGCCAAGAATTTTAAAACAAATGAATAGCACCATTTCTACAAGATATAGCTAATAAATCTAGATTTCTTCTGTAAGGACAAAAACACACCTATGAATTCTTGGGGTTTAATAATTATATTCCTTCAAGATGTCATCTTTCATGTATTTTAAAATACCAAATGACAGTATGAAATAGATTAATAAAATATTATAATATTGAACTAACATAGATGAAGTATTCATTTTAGATGATTTTCTACCCAAATACAACTACTTTACAAACTCATTTGTTTGAAATTTTGAGAATTAAAATTCACAATACTTTTTTTTATGTTCTGAATTAAAATGGAAACAAATTTGCTGTTCTGCAGATGCTGTTAGCCCCCTGCTCTCTCCACAACTTCCTTCTCCAGTGTTGACCCTGCACATGTTTACACTCACTTAAATTATCAGTAATTGACAAACTGAGTCACATGTCTTTTTGAGATATATTTCTATCTTGTACCTCAAGTCAGTGAGAATGCTTCACATCTTTCTAACTCTCCTGTCACGTCTGGATTCTCTATTGGCAGTGTCAAGTAAACACATGACAAGCAATTAAGAAACTTGGAAGGCCATCATCATTTAGAAGCAAGTAAGTGTCAATGTAGCTCAGAGACCAGTTTACATAGAAATAGGCTCATAGATAACTGCAAACAGAAATCGATGCTAGCTAGCAAGCTGTTTTCTTTGTTCTCATCACAGCCTACAAAAAAAAAAAATAATCATGGAATACTGAATGCAGTTAACCACAGCAGTAGTGATAGGTCATAAAAATGAATATAATAAAACCAACCCAATTAGATAAAACAGGTACTTCCATCTAGTCTGCCGTCTCCCTGACACCAAGTTTCCCTTCCTATTTCAAACACTATTACTAAAGCTTTACTAATTTGTGCAGGCATTCAGTTTTACACCGATTTGAACACAGGAGGGGGCTGTCAGTGTGTGTTCTCCACGTGGTCAACTATTACTGTTTTTCCTATACTTAATGTTTTTTTTTTTTGTAAAGCAAGCCAATTTTTTTCTTTTTCACTTTAATTTTCCCCCATTTGTTCTGGAAATAGTGTGGGAATACTGAAGTGTGTGTACACACATACATGTATTTTTATGTACGTATATATGGAAAAAACAATGGAGAAACAGTAGTTAGCCAAACAACTCCTAAAAAGCCCACAGCAAATCAGTTCTGTATAAAGATACCATAGCAGATGGTATAAACTGGGGCAGTATAGTTCAGTAGTCAGTCACCAGCAAAAAATGTAGAATCTGCTTCCAATGAGCAGTAATGTCTTGGCATAAATATGCAGATATTGTAGCGTTTTGCTCCTGAGCAGTTCCTCCCCAGTAGTCACATATATGTTAGTTTGCTTGGAAGTAAAACCGCCAGCTTATTTCTCCTCTGTGCTGCTTCAGCTCATTTTCCCCCAGCTAGCATTTTAGTGTTTTCAAGAATGACTGCCAGAGAAGGCCGCTATTCCCTAATCTGCTAGGATCTTCGGAGGCATTTTTGCCTCTGCTTCAAGCCACTTTCTCTTATGTCAATGGGCCAGAGAGATGCCAGTAAGAAAAAATATTTTCTAACAAGGAATCAATCCCCGTTTTAAGGCTGATATTTGAATTACTACTTTGAAAACTACTGTGACATTGCACTGAACAAACAGCTTTGAGCGTACATTTTGACATGGATGGCCTCATTTGGAACACAATAGTTCAAGATCAGCTATTGGTATATATGTTTTCCTTTTTGTTTTAAATAAATCTCTCATCTTTTAGAAAGTAATTATCAGTCTTTCATGTTATGGGAGATTGTGTTGGTGATACAGCTATACACACACATACACTCTACAGCTTTCTAGTTATATCCTTTAATTGTTTCGCTTCTACTTTCTGTGATTCCCTAAATTGAGAATCAAAATTATTATTTCATAAAACATCTGATTCAATAATATATTATTTCTCTCCATAGAAATACCCATATGAAATAAAGCAGAAGTGAATTAGATCTGGATAATGTTCCTCTAAATAGCTTTATGAAGTAGGTTATAAATTTCACAGGGCAGAGACTTGGCCTGTTGTTATGTATCTATGAAGTGTCATGTATACTTTAGAGCATTATGCAAATTTTAAATACTCTGAACCAAACCATTTATGAAAATGCAGAGCACACTGTATTTCTTAAACAGCAGTTGTAGAAGAGTGCAGGTGATGCTGTCCTTACGAGAGCAGGCTCCAGGAGATTGTGAGTTACAGTCCAGGTTTCTTGAGAATTTCAGGTAAACTGAAGATCATAATTAAAGACAGAATAGTATATTTGTGTAATGTGGTGGAGTGAATGTCTCAGTTCCTCTAAGGAAGACTGTGCTTTTTCAGCCTGCTGGAGTTCTTTGGAAAAAAAAAGTAGGTTAAGTATGTAAAGGTTACCTGTCAAACATAATGTTCTAGAATTTTCACAAAGCCTTTGGTAAGATTCTTCATAGTAGACTGCAAAGAAAATGAGTAGTGACAGAGGATGGAATATAACTTAAGTATGATTCTAAAACTGATTATGCCGGGAACAATCATAGAAAGTAGTCTGCTTGTGAAACAGCAGTAGGACCAGAATTAATTAACACTACTGATTCAGATGAGGGGGGCTGCAGAAGGGCAAAATTTCCTTATATGTGTAACTTCTGATTGGGAAGAGCTATTCAGAACTGTATAAAACACTAGATTATAAATGTGACTGTGTCAGATGCACGTATATGTGGGTAACTAGCTTAATGGGTAAGGCTTTTTGGCCAGGAGGCTATCATTTGCTGTGGATATTTAGTGCAGAAGTAGTACTAAGGGACCAACTGGGTTTATGTGACTCAGTGCTAACAGAAAATAATTATAAAATAATGTCAGAATATTTCACTTGGTAAGGATGAGATATGAAAATATATTAATTCTACCAGAAGCAATTGGTGTGTCTAGACCTTTTACTTTAAGGAACCAGTGAAGTACAAAATGCAGCTAACCATGACATGACTGACTGGCAATGAATTATGAAAAAACAACTTTATTTTACAGGAAGGTTAAAGAATCATAGAACAGCCCAGGTTAGAAGGACCTCAGAAGATTATACGGTCTAACCTTTTGTGGGAAAGGGAGCCTATATGAGATTATCTAGCACTCTGTCCAATCATATCTTGAAATCTTTTGGTAATGGGGAACTCTACCACATCCCTGGGAGGTTGTTCCAGTAGTTGAAGACATGCTTTAGTGAGGTATTCTGGAAAATGAATTGATTGTATCTTTCTATCCTTTCCAAAAAATAATAAAACAAGCAGACAGTTACAAAATTAAGGAGTGCATTAAAAACCTATAAAATGAAATAATTATGCACTATAGTCATTCTGTGAAACTAATTAACTCTACAGGGCATTTAATCAAAAACTGAGGCTTGACTTTCATTTTCTGTAAGTACTGCATACCTAGCAACAAATAAATCAAGATGACTCTCCATTGCGGGGTGCTTTACATATTCTTTTAAATCTCTATAAGATTGGTGGAATAAATGCTATCAGATCAGGAAAATAATATTTTACTGTTCCTTTTCTCAGATGGAAGTGAGTGAGCAAGTTCATTATCAATGGAAGTTCAGACTGCATCCGTTTACAAGTTTGAGTAGGGACTTCTAAACTGCTAGTCTTTCAGTGTATTGTGTCTTCTGAGAAGCATTGGGCTGAGTTGGTCATTTCACTGAGAACAATCAGATGCTGGAACGCTCCTAAAAGTTGACTCTACATGTCCATGTTTACTTTGTTTTTGTAGGTCATGAAATGATCCTGGTAATTCCATAATTAAGAAATCCCACATTGTTATTGCAAAGAAATATACAGAGATGGTTATTTACCTGTACATATATATATATAAATATTAACACAAGGTCTAATGCATAACTGAATTCACATAGTTTGAGTGCACTGTTGTGGATTTTGTGGAACAGACTGACGATGTAATACTTAATGACAACCACGGTGCACTGGATCGTGTTTGCCTGATGTAGTGGCAGAGGCATGAGGTTTGGATGGAAGCATATGAAACTTCCTCACTATAAAGTGAACTGGAATGTATCTCTGCTAGGGAGCCTGCATAGGATGCAGAAAAGCAGTGAGTGAATCGAAGAGTGCACGTTCTTCTGTAATTCCCATGTCCATTCTTCCTGCCATACAGAAAGGATATATTTATAGTAGTAAATGAAACAGGACTCAGGCGCAAGGACTGGCACTTTTGCCCACTCTCTTAGGTTTGTGGGATATTTCCTGATGTGGCAGGAACAGACCAAACTGGAATTCTCCTAGACAAGGTCTGGGCAGGGTTCAGAGTTTAGTGCAAGCTAGGCACTGTTCAGGATAGGCGTTTGTCCTGGTTGGAAGAGTTTAGGTGAATGGATGCAAGTTGTGTGTGACAGCTGGTTTCAGGGCCAGAGAAAGTTTGTTGGCCCTATTGTATTTAGTTAGTAGGTATAAAATGGAATGTTGCTAATGTCAAATCCCTTTCATTTGTCCTTTCTTGTGCTGTCAGGTTTGAACAGCCCCTCATTATGAGACAACATCCCTCATTGTGTGCTTTCCTTCTCCATTCTCCACAAAACAGCTTTCATGCTGCAGTCATGACTTTTTTTTTTCTGCTTTTGCTCTTGAGTGCATTTTAGGTGAGTCTTTCCACCCTATTTCCCTAAGCTGCCATATTTGCTGGTCCCTCCTTAAAACCTCAGTTATTCTGTGTTTTAAATAAATAATTCAGAACTGCTACAATTTGAAAGAATGATGTAAAAAGCAAAGCACATACGATCTCTTTTAGTTTCCTGTTTTTCTCCCCTCTTCCTTTACATGCATGTATTCCAAAATGGTTTTACTCTTGCTATGTTTTAGGTTCTAATTTCTGTAGGCAGGGAGCATCTGTGCCTTGTTCTGGACTTTTTTCATGAGTAATGGGAAATGGTCATAGGATCATTGTGCTTTTCAGAAGCCTCTGCTAATCTTTCTAAAGACATAATGCTACAGATGGCCACAGAGTTGTCCATGCTCTGTTATTTATAACTACATATTTATAACTAAGGCCAGTTTTGTGTTGGAAGTAGAAATGGAGAAATGGGATGTTACAGAAGAGCTTCAAATGGTAGAACAGAATAGACTAGACTGTTTCATTTGGAAGGGACTGACAACAATTATCTAGTCCAAAAACAGTCTTGCTGCTTCCAATTTATTCTTCCTCCAAAATTATCAAAGTTCTTTATTGCTGGAAATAAAAATAAATGTTGAAAATATTGGAAAAGAAAATAAAGGTAATTTTGATTTAAGTTACATTTTTAGAATCAGTTAAGTCATTGAGTAGGATGCTTGTAACAGTATGCTTGTTTCCATTGAGTGCCCGCAAACTGTCAACACAAGTTAAAAGTCACTCTCAAACTTCCTTGCAGACAGTGGCTGCAGAGAAAGCCTGCTTTGCTGGGTGTTACCACAGTGGCTGTAGAATATACACGCAAAAGGATTGCTTGGGTTTCCTGGATTGTGAACACAGGGTTAATCTCAGTGGTTGCACATCAAAGGAATGGTCCAGAAGCTGTAGAGTTTATGCTTGCTTAAAGCTGCTGATGTATTGGAGATCTGAAATTTCAAACTGTTCAATTGACGATGGGCAATATGTGCAAGATGCAGTGCTGTGCACAGCATATTTTTTTGGCAGTGCTTTTCCATGTGCCAGAAAGGTTGGGATGACAGGGTTTGAAGGGGTTAAGGGCCTCTGAAATATAAACAAACAAGGAGAATACACGTGGTAGCACAAGTGAACAGAAAATACACTAAACAGCTATCAAAATATATGCTTTTTTATTAATGCTTTAGGTGTTGAAATATACATGTGTAATATATTTATGTAAGTAGTTTTCAACATTGCATCTGTCCATGTGAAGACATTCTTAAAAATTATTCCTTCTAAAACCTGCTCAGGACTCAGCACCAGCAACTGCTCAGTTCTGAACCTAATCTCTATCAGTTTTTGGTTTGGTCAGGTTATTCATGTGGAGTCAAATGGAATGCCCAATGTTCAGTATCTTGTACCACTTCAAAAAAGTCATCCCAAAAGCACAGATTTCTGAAAATGCTGTTATCCATTTTTGCTTACATGATAACGTTTGTTAAATATGGTTTAGAAATAGCCTCAAACACTCAAAATTGGAAAGATACAGCCTAACTTTCTGTGGTAATGTTTCTACAGGCATAATTGTATTATGTTGTGCACTGTCCTCTGCCTGGTAATATTATTTATGCCAAGATTTGTACAGCATCTGGAAGACTAAGCGTGGCATGAGTACTTCATATCTGTCTGAACTGACTGAAATACTGACAACTCTGTATCCAAACCACTCCCAGGATGTTCAGGGAGAGGGGTACACTTTTTAGATGTCTGTGCTGCATGTGATAATGGATCCAGAAAAGGGCTGTGAGAGCTGAACAGCTGCTCAGGTGGTTCTGTCGTGGCAGCGAATGGGTGTGGTGCCCATACATCCTTCTCTGTGTAGTTATCAATTCCTACATTCACTTTGGAGACAAAAATCATGCTCAAGGAGATTTCTGATTTGAAACAAATTGCTAGGACACCCTGAGTAGACTGAGAACTGAAGCTTTGCATAAAAACTTCTTTACGATAGTACCAGAAAGATAGAACAGGAAGTCCTAAAGGTTGTCAAATAATTCGAACAGGCTGCTGTAAAAGCTCCCAATAATCTGTTTTGCTATGAGAAGATCAAAAGGAGTTAAATGAAAATAGATTTTTCCAGGGAACATTAATTCTTTAGTTAACAAATGTCTTTATTTTAAGATGAGAAAAATGATGTAAAAAAAGTTTTATTTTGAACTGTAAATATATTTGGTTTTCTTTTCTGTAATCACTGCAAACTTACCAGTTTCTTGGGGTAGGGATGGGAAGAAAACTATTTCACTTGTAGCATGTTGCTAAAATTAAGAACAGATATATTTTATGTCTTGCATAGATTTACCAATCTGTCTTTTAGTATATTAAAACAGATAGGTGCTGATAATTTTTGAGTCAGGATAATGGACTAGACAAAAATACAGCACATTGCATCATGATTAATGATTGAACAATACATGTTGGGGTATTTCCCACCTGTCAAAATGTCTGTCTGACAGCTGGCTGGCTTGGATGTTTCCCAACCCACTTGAAGTCTGACTGTGTCCTGTATCTGTTGGTTGTGTCTGGAGTGGTTGGCTTCTCTTTCAAGAACAGTAAAAGTGGTGTGGTCAGATAACTCAAGTTCTGTGCTACCACAGTCCTATTAAAATTTCATGAATTTTGAGTATCTAGGAGACCAAGGAATGGCAATGCAAGTATTCTGAGACATATTCTGAGGCATTAAGTTGGCCTGAACACCCTGCTGCTAGAAACATGTTTTGTCTTAGAAGAAAATGGTGTGGTGTTTCTCTGTAGTGCAAAGGTAAAGTAAGGTTCTTTTCTCTGTAAGCTGTACATTTTTGACTCTTGTATTACCAAGATTATGAAGACTGTATTAAAACTGCTTTCTCTTGGCATATGAAACATAATTCTGAGCATTGGAAGGAAATAGACTTAACTGGGAAGAGTTCGTCTTATGCTCAGTATAGCTTGAGTTTCTAGCCCCAGAAACAGAGAGAAGAAATTTCTGAATCTAATGGTTCCCATCTGAGGATTGGAGCTGAGGTGCTGCCCAAAGTTATTACCTTGTATACAAAGGGAATGTAGTTCTCTAATGTAATTTGAGAATGAAAAATGAACCAAAATCATCAGGCTCTCAGGGACATACTGTTGCTTTACAGAAGAGTGTTTAGAAGGACCGCCCTGCAATATATCTCGAGATTAATTGAAACATTAGGAAACTGAGTGGGAATTTTTCTATGGGTATTAATATCCCAAAGTAGGTGTTACTAATCAAAAGCTTCAGCTTGATTATGAAGACTTTCTAGATGAGATAATTATGAAACCCTGAGCAGGAAACAGACTGAAAATAGCAATGTTGTAAAGACATCTTCCTTCTGAAATACATTTTACTTTGTATCATGAAAGAAATGTGTTGTTATTTTTTTGAGTCAGTAAATTGTTTAATAAATTGGAAAACCCCCGAATTGTTAAAACTTTTTTAATAACTGACAACAACGTTGTTTTCATCAAACTCTGAACCATGCCATGAGAGAGATCCATGTGCCCTAAGCTCCTCTCCTACAGTACATCTAAACTGGCCATCTCCTGCTGAATTAGGTGCCTGGCAGTGTCCGTCAGTACAGCATGGGCTGTACAGGCTTTGCCTGCCTCTAGTTGGAGTAACTGTAATCCTCTATCACTGTTCTCTCAGATTTGCACTTTTAAATCAGTATTTTGTTACGTTTTGTATGTCACAAGATATGTTTAACCAGCTTTGGGTTTTGTTTTTTTTTTTCTTTCTTTTTTCTGGATAGTAGGCCTGGAAATAATTCAGGCTCAGAAAGCTCACCAGTATAATACTTTCAGATGCTGGGATGATCTGCAAAGAGAGGATGGCACATTCATGTTCTATCTTGCAGAATGAGTTGTTTGGGATGATACTTTTCTTGCTATGTATAACATTTGGGTGCAGTTTAATTCTTTACTAAGGCACCTACATTTATATATCTACATGCAAGATAAGCTCTAGGCTCTTGTTACAGTTGATGGAGATCTAGTTAATGTTGTCTGTGGAATGGGGAGAGATTCAGCTGAATGTCCTCTTCAGTAAGCTGAGCTATTTTCTTGGCTTCGTTGTCTCTGCTGATAAGATATCTCAGGTAGGATTGATTCATTAATCTGAACGTGATCCAGTGCCATTTCAGATGTCCTGTGGTATTGGAGACATCAGCAAATCTGACAGGTACAGGTATGACACAGTGCCTGTGGGAGACCTGTACCCTTCCAGAGTGGCTGCTGGAGGCTAGACAGGGTATCTGACATCTCAGGTAGCAGTAAATCACTATATGTAGGTAACTGAATCAAATACTTATGTTTTCAGTAGACATCAAAATTTAGGTCTTGTAATCTGAGGCTGAATTCCACTCAGATCTGAGACATTCATGAAAGGCTTGCAAGTAAGACATGGAAACCTACAGGAGATTTGCGTTCTGCTGTGTTGGCAGCTTCAGGACAGGTGAGGTGTCCTTTGGTGTCTCAGATTGTGCTAGGGGCTTAAGTTTAAGCAACTGAAGGAAGGGCAGAGTATGTACTATAGTGTAACTTTCTCATAGTTCTAATAAAAATAAAAAATGATAATAAAATAAACAAAATTGGTAAAATCAGTTAAATGTTATGTGGTTATTCCAGTTCAGGGAAGTCTTTGTGACCAAACTGTCTGAAATCTGAACAAGAGTGGAGTGTTGATGCTATTTTATATTCCATAATTATATAATTCTGCCATCAAATACAATATTTATACAGTGCAGTTTACTTTTAAATTTTATCTTACATCTGAGACTGAATGCATAATTGTGGCTACCAGGATTTTTAAATTTATTTCACATAAAATCTTTAAAACCTACATTGTGAAATATCTATTAAATTTTTTTTAAAATAATGTTTAATTTGAATATTGAATAATAGATGAAACTGTTTCAAAATTGTCCTGTATATTTGTTAATAATATATGTGAATATAAGGAAGTGTGAGTGTTTTTTTTTTTTAACAAACACCATATGTGACTTGAGTTCCTATTTGATATTGATATGCCTGATAACCAGTAAGTATTAAGCGAGAAACTAGCAGGAAAGGAAACAGTGGAAAAGGTAAAATTCCCGGTATAAATAGCTTCAAATGAATTAAGATAACAGTGTCTGCAGGAATTTTGGAAGTAATTACTCAATTGGTTCTGTCCAGGCTGGCATGTTTTATTATTCCTAGGGATGGTAGCCTAGGAACTAAGGGGATCCTAAACCTTAAAGTGGTATCGTAGGTAAACGGAAGAGTTGGTTTATTAAAATAGTCAAAGTAACTGGTTTGTATAATCAGAGTGTGTTGGCAGGACAGGGTGGCCATCCTTACAGCTGCCTTACACTGTTTGTAGGAAGTTTAAGAGTAAGAAAGGAATCATGCATTGAAGTATTCTGTTGCCTTATTTTTTCAGTCTTTGCTTTCCGGATGTTCAGGCTTTGGGTAAAAGGCTATTTTATCCTTTTTTTGTTGTTGAAGATTCTATAGATATGTTCTACTGAAAGATGTATTTGGATCGTGAGTAAAACTATTAGCTAGTAATTTTATTAGCCAAAAAAGTTTCAGAAAAAGCAAATATATGGGACTACGAAGTAATTAAGTGCAGGTTAATCACAAGCCTTTTAACATTCAAGTACAAGAACAAAATGATCTAACTTTGGCTGCTTTTGCAGTCTAATACATTAAACTTGAATGTCTGTATTGGAAGATTTGTTTTTTTAAATGCTGCATAGAACTAAGCATATATATGCATGTATTCAAACTGTGCACAATAATATCTTGTCTGTTTTATTAAATTTCATTGTTGGAGGCTCTGAAAGTTTTGAAATTGGCCATCAAAGAGTGATGGGACCATCTGTACTGCTAGACTGAAGCTTTATAATTATGATCTACATTGAAATCTTGTGGAAAAAATGAGATTCAGTGCAGAAACAAATGCATCAACTGAGCATTGTATCTGTAGGATATCAGCAGCTTTGTTAAACTGATTAATAAAATGTCATTACTCAGTTCTGACCAGTAACTTATCTGTAACTGTTGGTTAGTACTGATGCTCCTCAGACGTTCAGCACAAAAGAGGCTGTTAGTATTGTAGGAAAATTCAGCAGAACACTTATTGTATAAGTGGCTTTAAAAATGGTTGATTTATGCCACATTAGCATGATGACTTCTCTGACCTTAAATCTCAAAAGTACATGGAAAACTGTGGTGCAAGAGTGGCAAGAACCTCATACTTCAACAGCAGCATTTAAAGAAATACTTTAAATACTCTGCGTAACAATACATAGTGTTTAAACACATTCAATTTTAAAGCAGTCTTTAAAGAGATCAAAACTGTCATGCTTATTACTCATTACAATTATAAATATGGCCAAAAATAAGTGAAAGCTACCCTTCCTTTTTAAAGCATTTCTGCTATTTCAAACGGTAACAGAAGAGGAATCTCCTTTAACATTCTCATCTTCAGCTAGTTTCTGGCCTATGGTTCCAAAGTACATGCTCATCTTCAAAGTCACCTTCAAAATGTGTTCACTTCCTCCTCCCCCGCTGTATAAGAGCCATTGTGACTATGAAAAAAAATATCTTGTGATGGCTGTCATACAGGGGAAAGAAAAAAAACAACATTGTGCCCAATAAGTCTCCTGAAATTTATCACAAAATGTAATGTGACATAACGTATGTAGTTTAAGTCATACTTTACTTCAGTCTTTTATATTTATCAGTCTGGGTAAAATGACAGCTTCATTGAGCGTTGAATTTAAGGGTAGTATCACAATGCTGATGTATATTTGAGAAATATTTGGAAGTGGTTATTGGAGATCAAGGAGGGAAGACTGATGGTGGGAAATTATCATGCCAAGACTGGAATAACAGAGGAGGAAGAGGTCAAAAAGAGAAGAGTTTTTCATCACGTGAAGTTTGGAGGGGAGGGTGGAAGGAAGAAGTATGCTGAACATGGAGCAGGAGGGTGTCTCCTGGGGAACCTATTGAACTGTCAGTCTCGCACAGGGTGTTCATCATTGTCTTTTTTTAAGTGATGCCTCTTTTCTGTTCCTCCTTAAGGTTGACTCAGATGTTCTGGCATCCGCACACATGAGCGGTACTAACTGCAACAGTTTGGTCAGGTTTTTTCATGATGCTTAATGCCTTACCACTAAAATTTAGAAAGCAAATTTCTTAAGTTTGTGTCCTGGTTTCAGCTGGGATAGAGTTAATTTTCTTCCTAGTAGCTGGTACAGTGCTGTGTTTTTGATTTAGTATGAGAATAATGTTCATAACACAGTGATGTTTTAGTTGCTGCTAAGGAGTGCGTACTCTAAAGGACTTTTCAAGTTTCCTAAGCTCTGCTAGTGAGAAAACGCACAAGAAGCTGGGAGGAAGCAGAGCCAGGACAGCTGACTTGAACTAGCCAAAGGGATATTCCATACCATGGAAGGTCATGCTCAGTATATAAACTGGGGGGAGTTGGCTGGGGGTGGCTGATCGCTGCTTGGGGACTCGCTGGGCATCAGTCAGCAGGTGGTGAACCATTGTATTGTGCATCACTTAGTTTTTTTCTTCTTTTTTCCCCTTGAGTTTATTTCTTCTCTCTCTTTCTCTCTCCTTTTCAGTTACAATGTTGTTATTATTTAAATTATATTTTACTTTATTTCACTTATGCAATTGTTCTTATCTCATCCCATAAGTTTTAGCTTTTTCTGATTCTTCTCCTCATCCCATGGAGGAGGGGGTAGGGGGGAGTGAGCAAGTGAAAGGCTGCCTGGTACTTAGTTGCTGGCTGGGGTTAACCCATGACGGTCATCGTAAAATGAAAACACCAGCTGTATGTATAGAAAGCAGTTCAAGTCTTTATCTCATCTGAATTATTGGGAAGACAAGAGGACATAAATGTTTCCAGATACCTTTTCACAGCTTCCATGGGGTTTGCACAGGGTCAAATAAAGATACGTATCAAAAAGGGTTGTATAGAAGCACAGAATTATTACAGTGAATTTGGTATTCTGATATTTTGGAAAGGTATTTACTTTGTCATTGATTTAATATAAATCAGTATTAAGCTTTTTAATAAGATTAAAAGTAGCCATGGATAAGCCTTATTGAAATTCATAGCTGGATATAATTATTTTTTTAATTAAAAATGAGAATGGAGATTAATTTCAGTTTTTTAAATTCTGCAGTTAAGGGGTCTAAATTAGATTTCACTGCTATTTGGACCACTAAGAGGCCTAGCCTCTCATAAGATTGTGCTTATATTTTTGAGCTCTTTTTGACCCTTACTTTTATGTGCTCTGAAACCCACAGAAATACTAGAGAGATATGCAATAAATAGCCATACTTCATCTTAGTCTAAGAGTTGGCTAAGAGTCAACAGAGTTGCAAAACTAATGATTTAATTGAGATCAAATTATGGAAATTTTTTTTTTTTTTTTTGTGTTTGATGTCAAAAATAGGCCAGAAAACCTCAGGGCAGGCTTTTATCTTAAAATAGAGAGGATTCTTCTCAACCCTTGACTTAACCATTCATTGCTGCTATTTTGGTAAACTTTCCTAACAGCATCAAAAGGCCTTAGTAGTGAACGTAGGGCAGTCTTTACAGAAGTATGTGTTGTTGTTAAAAAAAAAAAAAAAAAAGTGTGAAAGAATACAAATGGAATATATTCCATTAAATAAAATGCAGTTGTAATTGGCGAATGTTTAGTAGTGGGCACAATAGAAGTGAAAATTGCTTTATAATCATGTATTAATTAACTTCATGGGGATGAAGAAGTATATTCATATTTAACCCAAAGAGGGAAGCATTCATGAATTTTTCTGAAATACTGAGCCAGTCACTGACTATTCAGGTAAAGGTTCTCGGGTTCTGCTTCTACTAACTCATGTTTTGTAAAAGGTAGATGGTACATACTGCTGAGACCTATTGATTGTTGTTGACACATTTAAGAAGTGTATCAATATATGTAATTCAGTGTTTCCAAATACCTCTAGATATACCATAATTTTTCTTTAGACTTCTTAATACTACTGATACACTGAAATACTGCTCAGATTTAACTTAGATATGTTGCACAAGACTGCTTTATATTATTTAAATCCCTTAAATCCTATTAGTGCTAAGAGGAAATGCCTCAGAGCCAATTTTGTTTTCAATGCAAACAAAATGCAGGCATCCTACTGGGAACAGATTACCCTGTGAATGTTTATCATTGTAAAGATCAATTACAAGAAAGATGTAGTTTTTCAGAGTTTTATGGAAAAGAATGGGAAGAAACTGAGCTAGCCGTAAGATGAGAGCAATTGCATATCTATCTTCCACTTCATAAGAGTTACTGCTTTGGGAGAAATATTAGTGGCTTGTTCATGGACCCTTAAGAATTAATAGCTGAATTGAACCTACAGTTATTATTTCTTTTTCTGGGGAAAAAGTTTGCTCCTTAAATAGTACTGGAAGCATCTTGATATTACTCATTTTGCTGCTCTCTTGTGACCTACATAGAGAAACAGTACTGTTATTACCAACACATTTATACTAAGAATATCAGACCTTAAATCAGTTGCCGAATCTAGAAGTAGCATAACATGAATGACACCACATAATGTAAACAAACATTGAGTTTATCCCTCTGACACATCCTCTTCCCAGTTCACCTAAACTTATCCATTGAAATAGGTTACAGTCTCAGAGCAGTAATGCTGTTAACACATTGTGAGGCTGTTATATTTCCGTGGGACTGTGGCATCTAAATGTAGGATTGTGCAGTCTTCAACAAGGAGGAACAGAATAGAATAAGAAGGGAAACCTGAAGTTTCAGGCCTTTTTCTTCATTTCAGGTGGCAGTGTAGGGGAGGTACATGAGAGTACATTGTACCAGGGGAGGTTTAGATTGGATATTAGAAAAAAATTCCTCACTGAAAGGGTTATCAAGCATTGGAACAGGCTGCCCAGGGAAGTGGTTGAGTCACCATCCCTGGAGGTATTTAGAAGAAGTGTAGATGTGGCACGTAAAGACATGGTTAATGGTGGACTTGGCAGTGCTAGGTTTATGTTGGGACTTGATAATCGTAAAGGACTTTTTCAATTTAAATGATTCAATGAATAAGGCAACTTGCTTTCATTTTTTAAGTCCTTAATCACAGGTATCTTGCCTTTTTAGGCAAAATATGTTTTAGAAGATATAGATATGAATAGTTTTAACTGTATCAGTCACCATCATCAGCCTGTCTGCACTGTGCATCTCATTAAACATCTATCAATTACCTTTCATTCCGAAGGCTTGCAGCATTTCCTTCACTCAACCTCAGTGATTCTTTTAGCTTTCAAAACTCTTTAATAGTCCTGTTGGTGATGTTCAAAAGGTAATTCTTCATTATGGAATGCAATTTGGAAAAATTACATTAATTTACTTGAACATTTTTATTAGTTTGATTAGTTGAAGAGGTTGATGTGTAGGCCTGCTGAGGTTGTGTATATGCTTAAGCACATGAATTGAAATAGTGAGTCAGTTATGAAAAAGAATCTAAAAGGTACTGTTCATCCCTAAGTTATGACAACTCAGTTGTAAAACCTGATATAGTAAGAGAAAAGTGCCTGAAAGGCTGAAGGTGATCTGTGAGCACAGGGAATCTTGGGCAATTAGTAATTTCTGTGATGGAAGGATACCAAATTTGCACTTTAGATTTGGCAGTCTGCTTATTCCTTTCTTGCTAACCTGATGTAGCAGCTAGTTGTCCTAGTTCATCAGTGTGAAGAGGTGAGTTCTCCATTGTTTTCTTCCCCAAGAGATTTAATATTTTTAATACAGTAAACAGATTTTTGTTGCTGTAGTAATCTTGTTTCTTTCGATCAACCTGTTGTTCAGCCAGCTGCAGTTTTGCGGGTTTGCTTCTTGCTGAAAAAGCCACAAATATTTGCTTTCCTTCTGTCTAAGAGGATATGAATTTCTCAGGGAGGATTTAATATGAAAGATTTTTTGGGTTTTCATTAAACCTGTAATTCATGCAGAGCAATGTAGTTTAACGTATTTTAGGTAATTAGTAGAGGTATCTGTTAATGATAGATTAATCTTAGTCTTTTGGTAGTCATGTAAAGTTGGAGATTGAGAAATCAACGCGTGTTAGAACTGTAACATTGTCTCTTTTTTTCTTTTATTGTGACTGCTTTCTATTTTCTGTCTTTTCTTGATGTCAGTGCACAGAGTGGAAAGGAACTAAATTTTCACATTGAAGAAAGATAAAAGATACTGTGATAAACTTTCTCATTGAGCTGAGGTTAGTGTTTACATGGACTTTAATGTCAGTTATAGTCTCAGAATCCATCATTAAACCCTACTTTTGTCATGCAGAATGCAGTGGTGCTCTAATACAACAGTTTATGCATGCTGTGGTTGCCGTAGCCTGTGTTTGGCTATTATTCCTACATATGCTGGGTGAGTTGTTTGGCTTCTACTGCTTTATTTACCCTTGGTAACACTGACTAGTTATGCCAAAGGCTTTTTTTGTCAACAGATTCACAAGGAAATCCTTTTTTAATGAGACAGCAGAATGATTATATATGAGTTAAGCATGGATAGCATATGATTGAGCTATGGTTTAACATTCCATGCAAACTTAAAGTAAAATAAACATACAGAAAACTAAGAGTAGATTTGGGAATAATTTGTTTGGAGCAGTTTTTCTGGTCAAGTGTGAGTCAGAACAATTTCAAAAGAGAATGGTTTTTTTCACTTATGTTGCAGTTTTTATAGAGATTTCATCCTATGCTCTAGCTCTAGCTGAGTTTCACATTCTCAGAGGAGAGATGTTTAAAAATCAGTGCCTACTAGGTCTATGTTGTTTTCTGGATTATTTCAGATTGACTATTGCCAGAGGACATGTTTAAATTAGAGCCACGTTTATTAAAACTTCAAAATTACCTGTGTATAGTTCCAATAATACAAGAGTTCTAGTGATAGTATAGTTCTGGTAATACAATAGATCTACTTGTTACAAGAAAAGATACAGGGTTGATTTTTATTTTGACATTTGATGACATGAGTGTGAGGTACCTGAATGTTTAATATCCAGGGAATATAAATTAATAATTTTGAATATAGGGAGAATAGCTCTTTATGATGGTGTGATTATGTAGCTCTACCCAAGAAAGTTCTCTAGTCCTTGTTACCTTTACTGATCTCTTTGTTTTTCCTTATACATTCATTATAGTGGTGTTTTTTTTAGTAAAAAAGCTTTTGAGGAAAAAAAATAATACTAATTTTCAGGAGTTTTAGAAAGGATTCACCATTTTGCCTCTTCCCCAAAATGCATTTCATACCGTTCTCTTTGTGTAATCACTATAAACAATCCCTATGCAGCTGACCAAAGAATAGTGCTGCTGCTCTTTATTTTACAGGGAAATTATATAATGTCGTTCAGTGACTTCAGTAGAAGACATTAAGACACACCTTCTCCTGTTCCAAAGTAGCCTCTTCTCAGAATTAGTAGATGTGTATTTGTATCCCTTCAGACTGAAGAGGAAGTTAATTAATGAATGAGACTGACTGCCTGAAAATCTTCTAAGTTAAGTTCACCTACTTCCTTCCCTAGCACTGCCAGGCGGTGTCATGGGGCACTTCCCTGCTAAGTCTGAAAGCTTTCTGCCAATGTTACTGCACTCATACATAAATGCGCAGAAAAATTGCATTAAATATGGTTGCCACTGCTATCCTACCCCAGAATTATATCCTGGGGGGGTGCATGTATTTAACATTAGTTCCTTGAATGCTCAGTAGGGAGCATCATTCAGTGGGCACTAAAATCAGATGGAACAGATTCTATCTTGCTCTAGGCAGCATATGAATAGAAAAAAGAGGGCGTTGTCTTACTTGTGTGGACTACCCACCTTTGCAATTAATGCATAGAGTGTGCTGATTTCCATTGACTAGAGAAGATACTTAGATGCCTATTCTAGGACATTAACTTCCAGGCTTACTTACCAAAAGCTTAGGCAAAGCAAGGCAGCCCACATTTAAAGAAGTGGATCCTGTTGCATGATTCCCACGTCTTATGCAAGTGCTGTAATTATTGACATGTTGAACAAGAAGAACCATAATTGTTTTCACTGTACACACTTTCTTTTGCCTTTCTTCAGCAGCTATGAAGAGTTAATCCACACCCATGTTTCAGTCTGTTTTGAAATGTGTAGATCTTTGATTTTTACTTGCGATGTAGTTAATGAGTGCTTTAATGTCTTCAGAGTGTAAAGGTTACTGCTTTTTCCAGGGTGGACTTCTGGGCGTTGCTTTGTTGTAGTTTTGCATTCATAATAGTGCAGTAATTAGTAAAGCCACTAATTCCTGCAGAGTCAACGGCAGAGCACTTTTTTAGGTTTGGTAATGGCATTATTGGAGTCTGAAACACTTAACCAGGCCATCTCACAAATTTATCTCTCACAGCCAAAGAGTGCTGCATAGTTATTGCTACACTTCTTTGTCTGATTATGTACAAAATAATAATGATGAGAACCACAGAAAATACAGGAAAATAAATAAATGCTACTTTTAGATTTTTTGAGAAAAATTAACTTCTAAACCTTTCATAACTGTATTGCTATTAGCCATTTATGCTTAAATCCATTTGCCTTTATTAAATTTCCATGACCAATTTAAATTGTATTTAATTATGCACAGTGAGAAATTTTGTTTCTCGATTGCCTTTCTTCCTCTGCTACTTACTCTGTTCCTCAGAAAGGAATAGTACTAGATTCACTAGCCATTAATAATTTTTTTTTTTAGAAAGTATTTTTGCATGTTGTAAATACAGGTTTGTGATTTTTAAAGAAATGCTAAGAAGCTTCCAGGATACTTACGTCGTTACAAGGTAAGTGCTGGATGTAATTCAGCGAGAGGACTGCCTGCAGGCAGAACTCCAGGAGGAGAACCCATGGCGGTAGGGGCAGCTGGGGCTCAGGGCCCGGGAGTATGAGGGGCAGTTCCCTGATGCAGTGTGTTGCTTCAGAAAGTTTGGGAGCTACAACCACTTCAGCCTATTAAGCTGTTGAAGTAACTCTGCCTCTCTAAATAAGCACCCAAAGATACTATTTTATTGTTCAGTTTGTTTTTACTGAATTCTTAGATGTTCCAGATTTCTACCACGTTTTGCGTTCTTTTCCTATGGAACAGCTGACTTCTTTCTTCATACACATTAAGTTTCAAGCTGATATTTCTCAAGTGCATATTTTATGAAGGTGTTGATTTATCAAAGTTATGTAAACCAGTGTTAACTTATTTCCAGCCCAGTGATGCTACTTGCAATATGTTATTGCAAGCCCCATGCAAATTTTGGCTAAATAAAAAGTCTCAGCAGCAAAAAATACTAAAAATATGTTGAATTCCAGAATAATAAGGCCCTTTGGAAAGTTGTATCCTCTATATTGCTATACCCTAAACTGAATCAGCTGTGTTGTTATAAGATTCCTCTGTCCAGACTGATTTTGAAAATGCCAGGTGATGGAAACTGCACAATGTGTTTCCCTGGATACTCTATGCCACTGCTGTTTTGGGGAAATATTTATTCTCCAGTGGTAGCCTTTTTGCAGATACCTTTCCTATAGTTTAAACTGTCATTTCTTCATTCAGTTATTCTTTCTTAGCTCTGCACCTTTGACTTCTTATGTTCAGCACTCTCAGTGCAGCTTGGAGAGCAGTTCAGTAAATTAATTCTGCAAACCCTGGGTGTGTACTGGTCAACATAGTAGTCATTTTTTCCAGCTCTATATGGGATAATGGGTATGTACTCTCTGTATGTATTGTACTCTTTGACTATGAACTCATTAAAAAGTTGGTTGGGCACATGTATTTTAATTTGAGTATCTGCTGATGAAAATGTTCTATTGCAAACATCAGTCAAAAATTATGTGAATTGGGGACACTCTTGGGAGGATTTTGTGTCCATAAAATAAATTGGTATTTTGTGATATATATGATCTTTCTCCTGTAAGTTTTAAGCAATTTTAAATGAATTTCCAATTAATTGCAGCATGATGAAATTCCAGTGTGGTGTATATAAAAATGAACTTGACAGCATCCTTGAAAATTCAGTCTTAACACTGTTCCTGATCAGTGATAGCTCTAATGCTTTTTAACTGATGAGAATCCCAACAAAAGCTGGTGCAGCAGAGACGTGGGTATGTGCATCTACATGAGCGTAACACAACAGAAAGAGGAAAGAGTATGCAGAACAAGAGCAGTGTAAGTTTTTCATTATCCAGGTGATTGTAAACAAAAGAGAATATTATTTGTTAGAAATCAGAAGATAGAAAATGGCCATCACCTTGTTAATGACTTTGTACCTGTCTCCCATAGGTCCCTTTTGACACTTAGCCTTAGACTGGCAGTGTGCGTATTGCTGCGGTCATGGGGGTAGCCAGGGAAGCAGCAGTGTGAGCTTCCTGTGCAGGTACTGGGTACTCCCTGCTGCAGTGCGTCGTCACTGGTCTGGTAGGTGCTCCAGCTCCTGCATGCTGTGTTGCCAGCCTCGGTGCTAGCATGTGTGCTTTCTGTGCCTTGTGAAAGCGGGAAACTACCTGAAATAGCTTTATTGAGGGTTACAAAGTTGTGAAGATGGGCAGTTCATGCAATAAAACCTGACCCTACTTCTGACTGTCATGCAGCAGACTCTTCATGTGCATAGCTTAAAGTCATTCTCACCTTACATTTTGCCACATTATTCCACTGTTTTAATAGTAGCATGCTCTTTCAAGTATCTAAAAAGCAGCTATTAAAATAATTTTTTTTAATTTCTTCCATGCAGTGTTCCATCATATGTTTTAACACTTGTCATTTTGTTCTCAGTCTCCAGGAGGAAACACAAGAGATCCTCTCCTATTTACAGAATTTCACATGGGTAATTGTTGTGGTTTAACCCCAGCTAAGTACCATGCAGCCACTTGCTCCCTCCCTCCCACCTACCCAAAGGGATAGGGGAGGAGGATTGGGAAGGAATGTGAAACTCAAGGGTTGAGATAAGAACAATTTAATAATTAAAATAAATAATAATAACAACAACAATTATAATGAAAAGGAGGGAGAAGAGAAAACAAGTAATGCACAATAGAATTGCTCACCATCTGCATCTGCTGACTGATGCGCAGCCGGTCCCCGAGCAGTGATTCCAAGGCCCCAGCCAGTTCCCTCAATTTATATATTTAGCATGATGTTCTATGGTATGGAATACCCCTTTGGCTAGTTTGGGTCAGCTGTCCTGGCTGTGTCCCCTTCCAGTTTCCTGTGCCCCTCCAGCCATCTCGCTGGCAAGGCCTGAGAAACTGAAAAGTCCTTGACTTAGTATAAACATTACCCAGCAACAACTAAAACGTTACCAACATTATTCTCACACCAAACTTAAAACACAGCACTGCACCAGCTACTGAAAAGAAAATTTACTCTATCCCAGCTGAAACCAGGACAGTAATCAAAAAGAACACACTGTGTACGAGGATCCAAGAATTAGAATTTATTGTTGCTTTAATACTTTACCAATCTAATAAAAGTATAACAACACTTATTTTAACTCCAGTTCTAACAGTGCTAACACAATCAAAATAATACAGTTTCTACCGAGATTTATTAGTAATACGATTATATAAATAGCTGCAAATATCTGCTGCTCTTTTCTGATTTCTCACCTGTCAGATCATCCATAGTCCTAGGTCAAGGTCAGGATGGTTTGATGAGTTGTCAGTTGTCCCAGTTCTTTACCAGGACTACAGTATGGATGATGGTGGAGGATTTCCTTCCAGATACTGAGTCTACTCAGGGTTATTTTAATCTATTTCAGCCTGTTTGGATTATACTTTTTACTTTTCTGTTGATCTGTAGGGCTGCTTATAGCATGATTGCTGAGTTTAGTTAGTCTTTTCCCTGTATGTTATTGTTTCTTTTGGCAAAGGCAAACCATGCAAGTGGAAAGCTGAAAAAAAGTTAAGCTTAAAAAAGTTTTAGCTAGGACAAGCTAGACAAGAGTTACCTGATCTTAGAGCAAGTTGCAGCAAGTTTCTTGTGTAATTTTTGCAGATACAGCTAAAATCAAGCTAAAGTAAGTTCAATATCTGACAAAGGCAGTTAAGGCTTGCAGCCTGGTATGACTAGTTATTGTTATAAAATGAAGGCCTATTTCTACCACTTGGCAAAACCGAATTTCCTGATTCACAGGGCTACACCAGTACTGGGCTGTGATGGTAAAGCAAATCTGTTCAGAAGTTTACCGTTGGCGTGGACAAATTTGTCCTTGGGTTATCTTAATAGTGGTATTTCAGAGATACTTTACTCTTTTTCTGTAATTAAACTTAATGGAACAGCCTGTAAAATATGTACTTATTTTCTAGATCTACAAATTATCTATTATAATTTATTTTAATGATTAAATACATATTGTTTAATGAATTATTGGCGATTATCATACTTTGTTACATACCATTGCTGTGACTGCACACAGTGTAAATCAGCATGGGGAAGCAGAACAAGTCTTTCTTCATTAGAACCAATAAAACATCACTTCAAAGTCTCCCATCACATCCGTACGTGCATGTGACTTGTTCATAGGCCACCACTCCCTTTTGCTTCTCTTGTCGTTTTAGTGTCAGACAAGCCGAAGAGTGAAAAATGAGGGTGAAGCATGTGCAAGCCAGAAGAGTGGGGATGAGTAGGATCTCTTCTGACATCCAGTGATAGGACATGTGGGAATGATTCAGAGCTGTGCCAGGGGGAAGTTTAGACTGGACATTAGGAAGCATTTCTTTACTGGGAGGGTGGTCAAACTCTGGAACAGGCTTCCTAGAGAGGTGGTTGATGCCCCAAGCCTGTCAGTGTTTGAGTCATTTGGACAATGCCCTTAATGACGTGCTTTAACTCAGCACTGAATTGGTCAGGCAGTTGGACTAGCTGATCTTTGCAGGTCCTTTCCAACTGAAATAGTCTATTCTTTCTGTAATTTATTCTATGGGAATGTGAAAGGAGCCAAAAACACGTAGATTGAAGCTGCAAGATGAATGCTGTATAGAAATGGACAGGAGACTTGTGCCAGGGTGACAGCCCTTTGGCTGTGTTCCCTTTTCAGGGCTCTCTTCTCCAGTCTTGCCAGCCAGCTCCCTGTCTGTGCCATTTGATCGTTGTATTACTGTTCTCCCTCTTACATGTTTTTGCTGCCGCATCTACCTCCTGGCTTTTGCAGCAGGTGGACTGGTAACTGCCCTGGGGAGCCATGATAAGTGTGTAATGAGTAATGTGAAAACAAATGTCTTCAAAAATGGCTTCCATTTGAGGTGGTAGATGCTTTATTCATGAGTTGTGTCAGTGTTTCATGATGTCATTAAAAGATAGCAGACCTCAACAGTGCATTTCCATACTTCAGATTGAAGGGATTACATCTTAAGACTTGATTTAGAAGTATTCCTCTAAGTCTGAGTGCTGATGTTTGCTAATAATGACCATATGGCTGTCATCTCTATTATCCTTAATTTACTGAAAGGTCCTAGGATTTTCCTATCTCCCATCACTGTGTTTTGATATCTTTTTATCTTTACTGTGGCATGTGTCTGCATTGAATTCAAATTACTCTTCAAATAATTTATCTCCTTGTGTAATAAATATCCCACTAGTTATTCTGCTCACCTTACTTTGACATTACTTTAAGGTCCTGTATTTTTTCATGAGTGTTACTTCAGAACTCTTGCTCTCAGTGAAAGATATGCTCAAAGGTGATTTTTATTTAAGCAGTTCGTGTAAAGATTTGCTGATAAACCCTGAAGAATTGATTTAAAACCAGTGAGATGACACATTTCTGCATTTCTGTGACTTACATAATGGTATATACACTGAGATGATCAGATTCATAATTTTCCAAGGAATAATAAAGATATTAAATTTTTAGTAATCTAGCATTGTGTTTCAACATTAGGTTGCATCGGACAGTCAAAAGATTTCAAAACATATTCATGTATTCAACAATGCATATATTCATTATGAAAAATGGCATATTAATGTTTATAAGAAATATTTATAACATCACACTATAAAGAATTCATCATCAGGCAATCAAGACAGATTAGTAGCTGAGGAGTACATAAAAATAGCAATGCAATTTATTTTAACCTTATCACAATAAACATAAGTAAATGAGTTTTCAGTAAAGCATAGACCTACTGTCATTGGGAAAGAGAAAACATACAGTAGCTACATTATGTTCATTGTACTTGCTTTGCCTGATCATGAGAACTGGAAAGAAATTTCTGTGACTAGAGGTCTAGATTGCATGGACAGGTACTTCATTAATGTCTGTTATTATTCTGCTGCTTATACCATGGGACGCTTGCTAGATGACGCTAGAGATGTAATGTGGGCTTTAACATGCTTACTCAACACTTCTTACTTTGATAGTCATTACTTTGTGTTGGTTTTCTACATGTTTGTTTGTTTGTTTAAAGAATCATGTGATTTTATGAAATGGAAAGTGGATTAAAACATAGCTTTTCTTTACCCACTGTACAGTTCAGACTTGTAGGAAGACAAGTGGGTAGGATTATATGATACTGATTGTATGCATATCCCTTTTTGAACGAAATTTACTTACCCTTATGTATCTGCTGAGATCCTAGACACTGTGAGAAACCGTCTTCTGGGGGGTGTTAGACATCATCTAAGCATAGTCTCTGCCGGAAACTGCTGCTAAAATTCAGTCTTCCAGCACACTGTTACTTATGCTCATGGTGGTGTTCAAAAGCTGAGGTGGTGCGGTCTTTAGTCATTTGATTCTTCTTTGAGGATTGGGCTATTCTGGTGTTTATTTACACCTGTGTTGTGATGCGAGGTATAAGTTGCCATGGTTCTAGTAAAAGCACGATAATTACACTGCCTGAAAGTGCAGTTTCTACCATCTATCAAATAGTCCATGACTCTCTGGAGGCAAACTGGTGTTGGAAAATCTAGATCTTTTTTATCAAAATACCTCTGTATCAGCTTTTTCATGAAGCCAAATTATAAGTAACGTGGACAGCGAACATCTCTTTTGACCTATTGGTCAAAATTTCTAAATTTCTAAATACTTTTCTAAATACTAGTTTTTTAAAGGAAAAATATAGATTAAAATAGTGGACTGTATAACAGAAGGCTATGAAGGTAGTGATGAGACAACAGATCTGTTATTCAGAGCCTCATACATAGTAGAAAATCTTGCCATTCTTCACTTTTATGTCCTGTGATAGCTTAACATTTTGTATTTGTTTGCATTCTAGACTACTTTGCTATCGTCACTGATGCTGATGTTAAGATAGAGTGATTTATCTGTATGGTATCAATAAAATTGCAGACTATACAGAAAACATATAGCACTTGGAATATTTGAAAGAATTCTGATGTTTCTTAGGGACTTCTAGAAGTGTGTACGTAGTACACAGATGGCTGCCAAATGTCAGCCTTCAACAGTTACGTCATGCTTTTCACTGAAAATAAGGTAGCATCGAGAGTACAAATACCTCATATCTTTTTAGAGTGTCTGGTATTCAGTGGAGTAGAAAATCATGTGTCATCATCCTTACTACGACTTAAGCGATTTATGTGGAGCTATTCAGATGAAGCACATGTGTTTTGAGGGTAGTGACAGAGAGTAACCAGAATCTAGAGACTGGTAGTGAAACTTGGGACCCATGGTGAGCAACCAGAAGGCTCTCCACAGTAAGAACCCAGTGCACTGCTCGGCAGTGCTGCTTTCAGGGTGGGGGTAATAGGGGTGAAACAAGGCTATAATACTCTGCAAGAATTGTACTGATCTTTTGAAGATTCAGAATAAGGACTGTGTTCAAGACCACTCTTAAGGCAACCCCAGATCTTTGGATTTTTATGATGTGCTATTTATTCATTCACTACCCTTGCAGCAAATGGAAAAAAAATTCAAAAGCATATTTAAATTAGAAATAAAAATAACTGAAATACAGAAGATACTTCTGTGTAGGTGGACAGCCAGTTTTTGCCATGATTGTTTTGGCTTCGTTGTGAAGTGACTATCATTATGTTCAGGTTATTTTATGCCTCCTGTCATTGCAGAATCTTCCACCACTCTGGTTAAGGGACTAACATCTGCTGTGAGGTCCTTCTCTTTCTGCATTACCCATGACTTAATTTTGGACTCTGACAAACGCAATACAGTGCAGAATAATTCATAACATTGGCTATATTTGACAGTTATAATGTTTACATTATTGTTTTTGTAATTCATTTATGCATCTCACCTAGCTAATAGCAAGATTAGACTATTGAAGTGTCTACTAATGCTTCCTTAAGCTTGTTTCTTTACAGTTACAGTTCTAAAACAATTACTATAAATAAATATGTCCCTAAACCAAAAAAAGTGATCATTACCGTATTTGTTTATTTTCCAGTTGAATCTTGAATTCAAAATTAATTAAACTTGAACACATAGTACTTATTTCCTGCCTCAGTTCAGTATGAATTCATACAAAATAAGCAGCTGAATTTACCTACATTGTTCAGCAATCTTTATGCAAAATTACTGGTATTATTTAAGGCCACACTAGGACGAAGATTTGATGGCCTGGTAAAAGTATTTCTGAAGATTGAATGCTTTGTTAAAGAATACTTACTTTTATTTATTACATGAAAATTCCATTGTGCTTGATGACCTTTTGCATATAGAAATAATTTTGAACAGTCACAGCAGAAAGCTTGTCCTAGCAGCATAAGGACCATAAGTATAAATACCTTATATTCTATAAAAGAGTTAGCAAACTATAATCATGGTTAAGAATGTAGGGTTGTACCTGCACTTCTAGCTTTTCACACAGAACAATGGAGATTTGGGGGTGGGGGGAAGAAAAAAGAATGATTTCTAATTCATTTCTGCTTGCCTTTATTAGGTGTATGGAAGATATTCATCTGCTAGCAGGAAAAAGGAGTAAAGCATTATAAAATGTGCCTGAACTACAAACAAAACCAGTGACTTTATTAATAGAATACAGTTATTCTATTATGAAAAAGTTTAATATTTCACCATCTGTATTTATGACAATGCGTATACAGGAGAAACTTTCTAAAATTAGGACTAGCTTTTGCTATAATGCAATGCAAGATGAATATTTAAGGGTATGCAAGTTTAATCTCAGGTTCTTACTAGGAAATACTGCGTTGCCTTCAGTGCCAAATACACACAAGAATATTCGGGGTGCTACCCAAACCCAAGGGTGTCAGGAGAGAATGTGGGTTCACTTACCTCTTTCCTGCCATAGAAATACAGGTGAGGAATGTAGGATTAATCTTTCCTGTCTATTTTTTCAGCTAATTTTCTCACGTAGGCTGTTTTTCCTCTCTTGTTGCTTCCACATCCTTCTCTTTGGATGACAGCTTAAATCTGCCTTGTTTGTATCTCTTCAATACACTTCTGAAATAACCTTCTTGGTGGGTATTGTCCTTTCATAGAGTTTGACCTGTGATTTTTCTGTTTTCTTTTTACACCAAACAGGACATATGTTCCTGTTTTCAAATCTCTTCATAGCATATTCTTGGTTCTGCCACCCACCCAGCCATTCATCATTTGTTACTGAGATGTCATCTCCCGGCTAAGATCTGCCTGCTGAGCTAACCTTCATCATTCTTACAGATCCTAAGGGAACTATCTTTATGCTTCTCATATGGTGGTCCTCCATGTTAACACCTGTAAAATGGGTCTCAATCCATACACCTCCAATTATTACAAAAAACTCTCCTCACTCGTTATAGCAACAAAGTTACGGAGAAGCAGTGGCTGAACTGTTATGTTAAAACCTTTTATTTCTCTGGTGATACATACTGTTCTATTATTCCAAATTGAGGAGCTTTCCATTTAAGTTTTTACAGAGTTTAATGTATCGTTATGAACAGATTTTCAGAAAATAAAGTCCTTGTGAGTAGTGACTGTGTGTATCCATTCTACTGTTAATCAGTTCATCAGTTTCATATCAGAAAACAATCTTAAATTTTAAACAAACACTTTTATTTGTATCTCTTTCCTGATACTTAATAATGAAGATTTAATAGGAAAAATATATAAACTGGCAAACTTATTTTGAAGTAAAAGCTCATAATGTTTACTAGAGTCAAGTACGTTTTGCAGATCCTGAAAAAATACTGCAAATAGATGAGCCAATAGGTTAGTTTTATTATACACATAGTAATAGTTGTATTACTTTTTTGTATTAGTCTGTGTTACTGTTTAGTATTTAACTACGAAGTGTTAGATAATGGATCCTTTTTAAAGGATGTGCCCTGTGGTGTAGATTTTAGTGCTTGTTCCTTATGTTTGAATAGGGTCCAGGTTCCTGTAAATGCCTAAGGGAAATTTTAAGACGATTCTTGATTGTCACTTTGCTAATGATCTCTTTTTTTGTTTGTGTAATGTTTGCACTTTTAATGTAGTCCTTCATATGTGGGATGAAATTCCTTTAAAAGTTATGATGCCATTACCTCATCCTTCCGCAAATGCTTTCTGAACTGTCGCCTCCACTTCAGTGCCTGCAGAACACTGCGGCGTGACATTCTGTAGGCAGATGGCAAGCTAAGATTTCCCCTGCCACACCAAACAGGCCTTTTTTTCTATAACTGCAATTTCCTATTCCTCCATCAACATCTTTGGGTTTGTTCTCCTAATATGTCTTTGATAACTTGATTAGGAATTACCAGGAACAGGTTTGGTCTGGTTTGGTGGGGTTCCCCCCATGGTTTTGAAAGTGTCGCCCTTCCTGTTTAGCACCAATGTAAAAAGGTTCTGATTTGCAAAACATTTTGTGCATTTTTCCCAGTTGAAAAGAAACCAGAAAAGATCTGTTTCTGACCAATGTAGAGAGACCTGCTCCGACGTGTCAAGTATATTGTCACAATTGTACCTCAACAATTTCTTACTGTGACAACAATATAAACAAGATTAAGACTAGCCCTTTCCTTTCTTTAAACAATAGTAGTTGGTGTATATTCATTGCTCAAATACTGCTGTTTGGTTGGGGTTTTACATAATGGGAAAAACAGACAAGCAAAACCAGGGGATGGGTTATTTCATGTACACTGGAAAGAAGTTGTGCATATTTCTCGTCTTATTCCCACTGGTTTCGTTGATCTGAGTGTATTTGGTGGAATCTGAATCTCAAAAGAGCCCCTTCAACCAACAAATGAGACTGTATTGGCACAATAGTGGGAGTCATGTGCAAGTTTCGTAGTCTTGTATCTAGTGCTGTACTTGTCTGTAGAGAACTTCATGGTCCAGACCTGGCCTTATTTGTAAGTATTAAGGACGAGGCTTCAAAAGATGTTTAGTGATCTGACTTGTCTTAATTTCAGCATGAATTAAGCACTTAAACCGCTTTAAAATCCAGGGCTAAATTAACTTTTCCTTAAACATGACAGCTTTAGAACGTATCTGTTGGCACTAGTGTATTTTTATATTTTTCTTTAATTTAGGGTTTTCACAGCACACTTTATGATGATCCACATGGCATACAGTTGTTAGAGCTGCTGTCATACAAGTGAAAGATTCTGCTCCAGTTTCATGATGTCTTTTGTTTACCGCATTCTGCACTGCTTATGGTTTGATTGTCAGCCAAGTGTTTATATGGACTCTTACACACAGCTTTCTCAGATGCTTCTCCTTTAATAATAACAGCATAGTTTCTTCTGAAACATTTATTCTCAAATTCGTAGAATTGTTTTTTATGAAATGTTTTCCATATGGTATGAAGAAAAGAAGATTAATAGAGTACAACAGGCAATATATAGTTTAGATCACAAAATCTAGTATAGACAGATATATCAAGATCACCAAAATACAATATGGGTCACAAAGATAAATCTGCATATTTTCTATTTCCTCTTGGCAGACAGCCAGACAACCACTTATGAAGAGTTATATTATTCCAAGATTTTTGGTTAACTGCATGAATAATTACACCATTTTTGTTTGCACATATTGGAATCTGTCTCCATATTATAACAATAGCCTAGCCTTTAATTTGTGTGCTGCAGTTTTAATTGGTAAAGATGTTTGCTGTAGCAGCATACATCTTCTGAAATAGAGCAGCATACATTTTCTGATTAATGAAGGCAAAGTCACTGGAGTGTTCATGTTAGCAGCATCAATTTTTAGGCAGAAAAGCTAGAAAAGAATGCAGAAAGACTAACAAGCTTGTTATTATTCCATGTAACTTTATTTATATGTTGCAGTTCTAAAATCTGAATTTTTGCCTGCCAATGTGCCATTCAAAGAATATTTTCTATTAGCAAGTTGTTGGTTTTTTTTTTTGATTACAGAATTATGTTTTTTTCCTGCACTGTCTGAACTGCTGATAGATAGATGCATGGACTCAAATGTAACATGGCTTTTTTTTTCTCCTCCGAGAGCTGAAATTAATCAATTCTATGAAAAATTCCTTTAATGTCTGTTTGTAAAATACTTTGTAAAATAAAACTGAAATACAAAATAGGACATTTTTACTATGTGAATTGCTGACTGTCAAGTTCATTTGCTTGACCTTACTTGACTTGGATGCCTTGGGCTTTCTAGGATGCCCTAGCAAATACCACAGTGGCATTTAACATGTAGCCTACGCTTAAATTCCATTTTTATGAAGGATATAATCTGATGTAATGGATTGGTTTTGTTTAGTTTCACCCTTGGCAGGTTCCTTGCAGGACCTGATCTTTACATCCTCATTTCATTGATCTGCTACAGCTTCCTTTATCAGGTATTGCTTCTTTGCAGTAACACTAACCAAGTTGCGTACTGCAGGGTTTCTTCTCCAAAGCTTTGCTGCCTTGCCCATTGCTGTTTTTAAGAATCTGTGAAGACTAGCAGAAATAATAGATGAGACATGCAAATTACCTCTCAGGTTTTACTTTTTGTTTTTAAACCTTCACATATATAGCCCCTAAGAAGAGGCTTTTAAGGAAGTGACATAGCCAAAGAGAAAAGGCAAACATGACCTAATCTGACTGAACCCCACCAGTTACATTTCATCTCAAAAAAACCTGAAAGGAACTTCAGAATCACTACACGGTAATTCTCAATGTACCAGGCTCTGATCCACTTAGACGTAAGCTATGTCTACGTAAGTATATTAAGTACCTGGGACCATTCTTTGTTACTTAAAATAACTGACATGAAAACTGCTGCACCCATGCTATCAATGTCTCCTGCCCTCCAAAACAGAGTGCATGCAGAGCTTTTATTGTGAATGGTTCCTGGTTTTTGATAGTGTGCTCCTCAGCTGTGCCACAAAATTGCCTGGGAGAATGCTAGGTAGTCTAAGTCCTGCCAGGTCAATTCTGGCCATTGGGTGGTATAGTTGGTCAAGTTCCAGTTCACAGGGACACTCCTTGACACTCAGGGATTTTGTGATTTGGAGAAAGCACTGGTTAGCTTGTAATATAAAGGTATCACCCATTCTTCTGCCTTTTTGCAGTAGTTTGGGCTTAAGTGGAAGATGACAGGCTCTTCAGTGCCCCGAGTATCCCCTGCACCCTCATTCCCATTAATTGCTGCACCTGAGTATATGTTCACAGTCATAATTGTCCTGCATGTCCCCACCCTTCCAGGAGGCAGGAAGAATTGCCAGGCTCTGGAGTGTTCAGCACTTTCCACTCTGATGCCTGAGAGCTGCCAGCATTGGCTCTTTCTCCATGGTGGTGTATTAAGATTGGAAGGCACCATCTAAACCAAAGAATATTGAGTAAGGAGCAGGGTTTGCTAGCAAGTTAAATTTAGTTCACAGAGACAAAGATCAATACTCCATATATATAAAAATGTATGTATTTTTTATATAACGAATTTATATATAGCATGAATTTAACATTCAGAGTTCAAAGTGTGCTTAATTGGTGAAAGGGTTGAAGTTTTCCCATTTCTCTTTTAGCTCCCATTCAGAAACAATTCTGTTTCTCCTCTCTATTTGATTCTCTCTGCTTTTTCTCTACCTCAGGCAGAGTCTTCAGATTTGTTCCCTTGATTTCTTATGTCCTGCCTAATAACTTGCTGTCTTCTGCAAACAGAAGATTGACGAAGTATGACATGAACTTTTGCCTTTCCTCTCCTTTTTTTTTTTTTTTAACCTTGATTGATCCTGTCATTTCTTCTCTTGTTTTTCTGCTTCGTATTTTCTTAAGTGTCTCTCGGCCATCTCCTCACACCTTTCTTTCCAGATTCCCAGATTTCTTTGCCTCCCAGCTTCATCCTGGGTTTCTGCTCTTCCAGAAACATTTTATATGTTTATATGAAAACCACACTGTATCTGTAGAGTGTCTAATGCCATGTCTTGCACAATACTTTGCAAACTGTCAGAGTGCCTTACTTTACTTTCTAGAATTAAAGAAACCGTTTTAGCCAAGAAAGAATTTTAAGCCATTGGAGGTTTCTGAGAAACCAGAAGAAAATCAAAGTGCAAATATCGCTTTGTATGTCTTGTCTCTCCTACCCCTTCTCTCTTTTTTAAATTTTTATTTTAGTTATTTTTCTTCTAAACTTGCTCGCACTTTCTATTTTTGTAGGTGCATGAAAAGACCTGTATTTCCTCCTCAGAACATCCTTCTAAACAAGTACTTTTAAAATGGACATTAATAGTCATCCAAGCTGGGCAGCCATCAAGTTGTGTGTGTGCAAGAACTGACATGCTCCCAGTGATTGTCAGCAACTCTACCTCTCCAGTACTAAGACTGTTGGGTATTTTCTGACTGAAACAAAAATCTATCTTCTATTTTCATTATTTCATAAAATTGAAATGATGAATCTGTGGGTGCTGTCAACTGTTGCTGTTGGTGGCATCCATCCTAAAACAAAGGGAAAGCTGTATGATTTTTATCAGCATTAAAATACCCAGCAATATACATACCAAGTCCTGATGGAGAATTTTTTGTATAAAATGCTTATAATTTGTTGAGAAAAGAAACACTTCCACAAAAATATTAAATTCCTTATTAGCTCAGCATCAAATTGCAGTTCTTGTGTTGGGCTGAGCCTGAGCAGACCTGTTCTGCAATGGAACAGATTGTCTTGCAACACAGTGTGCTCCTGGAAATTTTCTTCTTCTTTGAGGATGATCCCGTGGCGTTTTCTGAACTCAGGAGGCTGTTTCCTGTGCTAATCAAGGCAGCTGACAAACTCTTCAGCATGCTTGAGTCAATGCAGGTTTGCCCAAGCTCTGTCTCTGCCCTGTACACCCTTAGGAACAGGAACAGATTGGCAGATGTGTCTTTTTACTAGCTGCTGAGATCGTCAGTGACAGATGTGTAACCAGGTAAAAGTCTTGTTAGTGCGAGACCTAAAATGCAGGCAAACTGAACAACTTCTTTTAAATTTTCATTGTGAATTGCATTTTCCCCTGTTTATTAAATATTTTATGATACGTAAGCTGCATAAGCAAGTTCATTTGGGCATGGTTAATTAGGATGTTTGTTGTGAAGCAGGACAGTTCTTAAATCTGGCCAGCTTTACAGACATCACTACTGATTCACTAGTGTGCTGGGAAAAAGAGATCTCAGCAGAAGGACTACTTCGTATGCCTGTTAATGAACAGTAATAGTGAGGTAATTCACAAAGGTGACATATAAAGTGGAAGAGACAGGAAAGAAGAAAAGATGTTGACAGATACACGGAAGTATAATGAGTGTTTTCGTTAGCTTGACAATTCTAAGCGTGGCAGTTGTTTTCTTTCACACTTAACAATCAAAGGCTTACTTGTCAGCTACCTTTACTGGAGGGTAGCTGGAGAATAGAATTACTTCTAAAGAGAAGCAGGGCATATGCTAGATTTGTATGGCTAGTTTCTGGATAACAAAAAAGAAATAGCATTCCAATTGGTGAAGAAAAAACAAGCTGAAAGGTAACTTCAGCTTTTTAGCTGAAATTTAATGTCTCTGTTTACTTAATTTCCTGAATTGTATTCTAGTTCTTTATCCTGTCCTACACAAGTATTCAGGTTGGGTTCGTAGTGCCATATGAGGAGGATGGTGAGATGAAAAGGACACGGAGCAAATAAGAATATTGTGTGCAAGGACAGGTGGTGAAAGATACTGTTCACAAATCTATAAAAAACCGAAATTCCTTAGTTCTTCTCTTTTTACCATATGTTAGTGGTAGTGACAAGAAGGTAGAAGCAATGTATGAGGTCAGGTGTTTGGAAAAGAGTCGTAACAGACCTTAGTCTTCTCGTAAAACTGGTTCCTGGAAAAACTGTTATCTCCCACAGATATGAACCCAGTTTTTTCCACAGTGATCATGTAGTGAGCTGCACTGTGCTGGAGGAGTGAACTCACTTCTCATAGGGTGGCGTTTTAGGCCAGCTTTTTTTACCCTGGGCCATGGGCTAGGAAGTGCCCTGAAAATGGGTGCCAATGCTTTGAACTTGATTTGAAACAATGAAAAACCATATTTGGGAGCTGAGAACATATTTGATTTTATATGTTGCTGTTATAGTTGCAGCCCTTTGAAGTGGAGTTGAGAACAAGAAATGCATCTTTTTGATAGGGTGAAAAAATGATACCTGGCTGTTTTATGCCAGTGTGGGGTCTTCCAGCCAGCTGGAGTTAGGAGTATAATGCCTAGGTGTCATTTATGGATATCCACAAACTTACTCCTAGACTGTAACAAATTGAGTAGCTGTATAGATTCTTCACCAGCAGGTTTCACTGCTATTGCGAGCTTGTCTCATTGCTTGCCAGATTTCCTGACGGTCAGCACTCCTCCTTATTCTGGATTCAGTTTTATCTAACTGGTCTTTGTTAGTGAGGTTGTCTGCAATATGTGTATTCTTGGCATGTGAATCTATGCTGGTTAGTACAGCTTCTGACATGGATCTTAACTCTCAAATGTTTTGTGTTTTTGTTGAGTTTTTTTTCTGTTTCTGTTTTGGTTGTTTTTTTTTTTTTTTTTTTCTTTTTAATTGAATAAGAAGCAAAGGATCTAGTGGAAAAAAAGGAAGACTTCACATCACTGATTTTTGGATATATGCCAGGAGCATACACTGTACTCATTATTTAAAAATATTATCCTGAGCCCCTTTTTTCCCCTTGACAAGATAACAGGCTTTCATATTTAGCATTGATGAAGTGGGTTGCAGACAGGTTCAAGGAGGTCTTCTTCACGTTTTAAAATTGATTCCTAGAAACATAGTTGGAGGAATTGAAACATATTTGCAGGAAATGAAATAAGTCTCCTTGACATCTGTACGTTTTAATTTATTGTGTGGCCTCTACAATGAAAGCAAGAGCTCTTAAGGCAAGGTGATAAGCCTATGAAAATCATGTATCTTGTTTGCCACAAGGCTGTAATACCACTCTAGGATGAGTTTTAATTCCTTGTGTCAGATAGCACCAGGTAATGTGATTTCATTACACCAGGTTAACATGTTTTCTTTCCTATGAATAAAAGTTCTATTGCTTGAAATTTTCTTTTCCAAAGTTGCGAGAGAATCCTATTTCCAGGCAGGACACAGGTTTCCTGCTTTTTGTTGAGTAGTGTGTAGATACTTGGTTTATATTCAATCATAAGAATGGCCCTAATCTTGCCTCAGTTTCCAAGTGCTTTTTCCTGCATAGATAAATGGTAGCCAAGAACACTTGGGATCACTTAACTAAAACTAATATGTAATTGCTAAACCTATCTGTTACAGCTAGCACTTGTTCCTACTTCTGAGATAACTGGGCTAGTTTCTGTATCCTTGTGTTATGGCTGTTGCATTAAACTGAACAGAAATGGTACATTGGCCCAAGCATTGGCACCATGTTAGCATGCCCCCCGTCATGTCTGCAGATCAGTATTTGAGGGTTTAATACATAACATAGCTTGAAGAGTAGTATGGATGAGGTAAACAATGTGTGGTGTGGGCATGGATGTGTTCTCTGAAATTCTTTGAAAATTCTGCAGAAACATCCATAGGAGACAATACACTAAAATCTTTGTAGTAGATCATTGAAATATCTTAAATTTTACTCATTTTGTCCACTTCAGCTTCTTCGGTTTTCACTACACATGTATAAGTGTGTGAATTTATGTTGTTGCATAAACCGTGTGTTTCTAGATTTTGCTGACAGTTTCTCCTGAAGTGGCAGTACAGGAAGGGTGATCATCTCTTAGTGTACATTGAGATGTATAGATCCTCTGGAGCAAGGATCTCTTTGCACAGACTTCCAAGTGGAGGCTCAGAGCAAAGATGTGCTTTCCAGTGGGTGTCTGAGTAAAGGGTTGCGTACCTGCTGTTAGATATCACTGGTTTAGTCCTTCAGTTAAAATACTAATTTATCCAAAAGCTGCTATTTGTAATTGTTGCTCTCAGTCTGAAATAAGGTAAATTAAAATGTAGCACAGAGGCAGATCAGTAATCTTCCAATGTGATAGGAAACAGTGTGATCTTTTGGATAAATTATGAAATCCTGGTAACATTTAGTGGATCTCTGAACATTATTAAACTTGACATTTGCCAGAAACAAACTTAATGTGTATGTTGGTTGTATAGTATTAATGAGCACATGGATGCAACTTTTCTGTAAATGAACTCTTTTGTGATGAAGCAGCAAATGTTTAAGAGGTAATTTCATTGTAGAGAGGTAGATATGAGAGATATATATATATACACACACAATCGTATATACCAGGCACTGAATCCTTGGTTTTCTTCTTTCATGCTTTTTTACCAATTATGAATAAAAAGTGTATTTATTTTATATATATTCCTTATATGAGTGTGTGTACACACACAGAGTATTCTCTTGTCTGTATAGCAGTTAGAGCCAATCTTTTCAATTTGCTGACAGGAGCAAACATTAAGAAGCAAAGGTCATATTCTGAGACACTAAATGTCTTCCACCTCTCAGCGATTCCTTGCGTTTACTTGGGGTTTCATCATCTCTTCCCCAGTGAATTTCAGTTTTCCTGTCATTCTTTCAGATGCAGTTGACTTTCTGAGCCCAAGATCTGAAATCACATACTAAATGGAAACTACTGTTTTTAAGGTTTGTAGACTCCTTTCAGATACTTTGACAACTGTGTGAGCAGAGGTTATTAGCTCATTAGTTGCAGTGCTAACTGGAAAACCAAGAGGTCAGTGAGAAGCCTGAACTCTAAGCAAAATTTTGTACTGGCTCTTAATTTCAGTAAGAGGCATCTTTTCATAATTTTCAATACTGTGTACATCCAGATGTCAGTCTTATTCTGTAGCTGTTCTACCTCACAGTACAGAAAAAACCCAAAAAGGCTAGGTAAGAGCAGGAAAAAAAAAAAGGGGGTGGGCAAAAAAGCCTGCAAACCTGCTGTTCTCTCTCTCTTGCTCTGAGGAAAGACTAGGAGACATTTTTATCATTAATAAGTTCTAGGACTGAAGAGAGAAAAAGAAAGCATTTCTTCCTTTCCAGAAACTGTGGAGAGACAGAAAAGCTTCTTTTTTTGCTAGCTGCTGCAGCTAGGCAGAGCCACCCTCTCAAGAATACCATCAGTTTTCAGGTAGTCAGGGATAGGTAATGAATATCTCACTGGGGGACTTACTGGTGACTTCATTGATTGATTCATCTTTCACCCCTACTTATCTGTTCCACACCATACAATATGTAGCATAGCATTGATGTTTTCGGATTAATCCAGGAGAGCACTTCAGTATGTCTTAAAGTGCTGTGTTGAATGGACTTGAACACAGTAGAAGCTACAAAAATCTTTGTTGACAAAGAACTACCTTCTTTTTCTTACACATCGTAGCCACACAGTTTTCTAGGGTGTTAAATTCAAGGACTCCTAGAGAGATGTTCAGAAATAAATACACTCTTGATATTTTTGGTGGGTTTTGCTTGCTTTTTTTTTGTCTGAGTAAATCTTCATGTTGTGTACTTCTTTTTATGAGTAGATTCTTTCTCAGATGAAAGAAAACCAGGATTAAATAAAAAAAATACATCAGCAACTTTCAAGTTTGCCTTTCATCTAACTGGAGGCATATTTGTAATACTGTCTAAGCTGCTCTCTGAAGGGAGAACTGTACTGAGTTCAGCTACTCGTTGAACGGCACACCATAGTTCTAGCAATACAACAGCTGATAACACCAAACTTTCGTCACAGCCTATTCAGGTTAACTCCCCAAACAAAGATAGCTTCAACTTAAAAGACAGTTTTGAAAGAACCTTAGTCTTTAAAATCTTAGCTGGTGGCTTGCTTTCTTTTTAACAATTTTGATAAAAAATATATTTAATCAGTGTTTTAATTGCACAGTTCTTTTAATAACGATTCTCCCAAAAGCAATAAAAAAATATAGCTAATATTGCTGTGACTCTAGTTTTATCAACAACTGTATTTAGTAGGCCATTGCACTCAAAATGCATCCCTGATCTTTCCTTTATACTGCATGTGCTGATGCTGACCTTGAATGATTGCTGGTTTTTATTTTTATATTTTTACTGAGGAAAGACTCCACCAATTTGCTGCAGTAACTTTCATCATAAATACTAATTTTTTTCATGATTACAGTTGGTATATATCTAGAATTACATGGAATAGTGTATTGAGGAACTGCTTGGCAAACAGGGTTAAAACTCTCCCTAGAAAGCTGTGTGTCTCAGCAGATGATGTTCATAAATTTAGCAAGAACTGATATTTCCACTTGAGAACTTTTCTGGTTATCTAACACTGTTAATATTCTTTTTATAGCTGTTCTAATCTATACTGATCTAGCCATAGATCAGTAGATAGTTACATTAGGTAATTGTTTTTCTACCAGTGCTATAATTTGGAGACTACACAACTCCTTGGCATACCTCTGCAAGTTGCTGAGAGCTCTGCGGGTAGAGTCAAAATAATAAGTAGGCAGTAAAAATCAGTTGCCTATATAGAGAGGAGGATAGGAAGTTGAAGTTCAATTTTACTCAGTCTTTGCTCACTTTCATTTTCTCCTTTTTTTTCTTTCTTGTTAATTCTCTTCTGTTTTTAGTCAGAAATATGAAGTTCTTTAGATCTTTAATTTCTTTTCTACCTATATTACATTTTGTTAAAAAAGTTTCCTAAAGAAACAGGGTTTATGCAGTCATGCTGTTTCTATGTCTTTTTGTAACTTTATCTGTAGTAACATTTAAATTTTTTTGATAAATTCAAGCAAATTTAATAGACGAGTATAGTACTGAAAAGTATTGCATTTATAGTATCGTAGGAGAGTTCAGGTGTGAAGGGACCTAAGGAGGTCTCTAGTCCACCTGCCTGCTCAAAGCAGGGCCAGCTTATGGGGTCAGACTGGATCATTCAGAGATTTATCCTAAGAAAGAGGTGGCACAACATCTCTGCGCAACCTGCAGCACTGCTGGGCTGTCCTCACAGTGAGAAAGTTTTTCCTTATACGCAGTCCAAACCTTTCTTGTTTCCCCTTTTCCTTGTTGTCTCTCATCCCCATTACACACTGCTGTGAAGAGCCTGACCGTGTTCCCATAGGCACTGGAAAGCTGCTGTTAGGTGCCCCAAAGCTGTCTCTAAATCACAATAAACAGGTCCAGTGCCCTCAGCCTCCCCTCACAGGGGATGTGCATATGCTGTAGCCCCAGACATCTTGGGTAGCCTTTGCTGGACTCACTTCACTTTATCAATGTCTTTACTGCTCTGGGGAAGAGGGAGGCAAATCTGGACCCAGCGTTCTAGTTATGGTCTAATGAGTATTGACTAAAGCGTATGGTCACTTCCCTATGTTTCCTTTACGTTTTGTGAAATAGGCCACTTGATAGAGGATAATGGTTGTTAGGACCATCAGTGAAAAAAGCCTGCAGTATGAATGAAACTTTTAACAGACACTGCATTTTTAGATGTGTCGGACTTGAAAAGACCTTCAGTAGCGCATCTTGCCTTATGAGACATCATGGAATCTAATCATAAGAAAAAAAGTTTAAAAGACTTCATTTTATCAGTAAGGATGCTTTCAGTAGTTCGACAATGTAATTACACATTGTATGTAAAAGTAATTTTTAGTTTGTTTTCAATCTGTGACGTGACAAATTGATGCTTTCCCTTTCTGAGAAAACAGTGAATACCCGTTTTCTGTTCCTTCTCATGCCGTTCCTGATTTTACAAGTCTCTTACTGCTTTTTGACTTGTCTTGTAGAATTTTTTCCCAACATTTTCTTGCGTGAGAGCCATGGTTGTTCAGCTTGAGTTAATGCATTTACAAAGCTTCTGGTGATTTTGAGTGTAGACCAATTCATGTCTGACTACAACAGATAACATAGACGTGCAGATTTGACCCACGGTTTTCTTACAGGTATTAAATTTATCACTGGCCGAGGTATCGCCTTACTTGTGTCTGTTGTAATAGGAATTACTCCTTTATTCTCCCAGAATCGTCCCGACTAGCTGTGTGCATTAAAAAGTATGTGTACATATAGTGGAGGAATGTTGTTAAAAGATGCATGTGTTTATGGGTGAATGCACTGAGCAACTGGCTAAGTTTTCGGAGCCTGTGGCTGATTGTACTGTCCTGATAACCTCTCCCAACTCCTATGAGACACTTGAGTGTTTTTACTTTTAAATTACCTATCCTTAGGGGTTTGGATGTTTTTTTCATGACTAGAAACCTCTTAGGATGTTCCCTCCTCATGAATTAACTTCACTTTGACTTGTCCAACTTTTTATTGAGCCATCTGCTACTGCTTTTTTTTTTAATTCCAAGATCCAATAGCCCTGCTTTCAATTAAAACTGCAACACCTTAGAAAATGAACCTTCATGTATATTTTTAGTATTTGCTGGTTTAAAAATGTGATGGGATTTTGTGTGATTTCAGTGTCATTGTAGGTATTCAGGGTTCCAACTGCATAGTTTTTAAATGATCTTTAATTAAAAAAGCTCTGTTTAAAATGAAGGTATCGGTGATTTAGCAATTGTTACTTTTTTACTGGCATTGGCTCATTCTTTCTCTTTCAGTTCAAACATTCTTCCATTCACCTGCAGAAAAAGTGTGCTTCTCAGAGTACTAGATAACCTTGCTGTGCATACTACTACTTACAGGCAAGAGACTGGTGATATTCCCATTCTGGAAATCACTCCTATTAATGGAAACATATAATTCTTTAAAAGGGCCTGAGCTTGTAACAGCAGCTCATGTTTCTTTAATGAAGTAATGCCAGTACTGCAAACACAAGAATGAAAAAAGCCAGATAGGTAAGGTGCAAGGTAGGCTTGCAGAATCCCTTTAAGTGGGAGGCAAATGTTGACAGCAGAAAGGGATGTGTAGATTTCATTTTTTGGTAGGTTGGACAGGCTGACAAGAACAACATTATTTTTTGATGAGTTTTGACATGACTCTTAAGTGTAGCAAAAGGCTGTTTTTACTGTGGGATGCCTAATTTTAATGGAAAAACTATATTCATGACAGAAGTTTTGTAATAGGTGTCACGTACTTTGAAGTGAACTATAATTAACATCATTTTTATTGGCACTGTAAGAGTAAATCAGATAGTTTTGAAAAAGTAAGAGCTACTCACTCAGCTATTCCATTTTATGCTAAATCAGTGAAGAGAATGAAAAAGAAGCTATTCCCCTCAAAAAAAATTATAAATGAGCTGACAGTATTTCCAGAATATTACAGCTTGAAGTCTGGGGAGAGCTGACGATCAATTTTCATAGGGAAGAGTGTCTCTGAAAAGAAATGCCTTTAGTCTCTGACACTTGTCTAGTGGTGACCTCTTTTGTGTGACTGTGATATGCATGTTCTCTTCCAATTAAGAGGGATGAGATACATGTGTATTATCCAGAAGCAAGTGCAATAGCGCTATGTTACTGATGATAGGTGAGAATGAAGTGTGCTTAGGGATTGACAGGTACTGTTGGAGGTAATTTAATATCACTCTGTCTCCTTGCTTTAATTCCGTTAGCTTAGAGCAAAAGTGGGTGGAAAATGTTATGAAGTTCCTTCTCAAGGAATGCTTTCTTCTCTCTTTTTGCCTGAGATCAATGCTGTCAAAAATGTACTGTTGAGTTCCTTGTGTTTGTCCTGTCTGGAAGAATGCTGCTGATTATGGACCTTTTTTTTTCTAATGTTCCCAAAATCCTATACTAACTTTGGCTTTCGTTAAACACAAAATGTGTAATGGTTGCATTCACAAAAATAAACATGTAGCTTTAAAATCTAAAGGTATTGGTTATGTTTTCATAGTGTGTGTTTACATGTGACCATAGTTTTCCCAGCTGGTCAGCAGGTCGCAATTTATGACTAATGCAGTTTGCTGCACATCGGTGCCATGAACCAGGAAATCAGCAGCTTGATCCTGATCAGAATTCCTTCATGGCAGCATCCTTCTGTTGGTGGTCCTAGTCATGGAGTGACAGGAGTGTACAGAACTATAGAGGATGACTGCAGTTAAATACAAAAATTCAATACAGTTTGTCTTGGTCCAGTAATTAATTTACTGTATCACTTCTGTCTTTTGAGAAAGCTTCTATTCCTACCAGTCTTTGCTTGAAAGTAGCAGTTCTGGTTACACCATTGTTTTTCAATGACTTTGGTAGTCTTTGGATGTGGTCTGAAGAGTCTGTGGCATGTACATTTTCTATAAAGGCTTTGGGGGTTACTTTTAAAGCATCTAAGGAGGGAGGAGAGGAAAAGAAGCTTTTTAGAGGGTTGTTACCAGCATTAAATTTGGACTTGCATTATAGGCAGTTCCTTTGCGATAGAGCAGAATAAACGTAAATCAACTTCATTTATCATTGCCACCTTGTGAGAAGAGTGGTAAGTAACACAAAAAGTTATTTTGGGGGCTATTTGGGGCAAACTGTGAGAAAACAGGTGATGTGGAAGGACAAGAAGTTTTCTAATAAGCTATTGGTGGTGTTGGTACCAGGACAGAAAGGAGAAAAAGTGATACAATCTTCAGTTGATCATACTGTGGAAATGCAGTGTAAGGAGAAAAGGCACACCCATATACACAGTGTCCAGTACAACATTTTATAGACAAGTGTAACAGAACAGTATGAGGAAACCAGCACCCAAGTTTCTATCCAGTTATCGTCAGAACCCTAAAAGGCCTTGGAAGAGTCCCTTTACATTTTCAGACATGTTTTATAACAGAGAATAGATCCTTGACCTCAAACTTTATAGTTGGATTAGACATTATTTTTGCAATTGTTAGTAGGAGCAATTTTGGTGTAAAGTAGTATTATTTCTGAGATGAGTAGCAGGGCATACAGTAGTACTGTACTTGGTAGAGTGTACTACCAGTCCCTGTGCCTGGCAGGCCTGTGGGACCTCTGTGGGGATCGGCTCCTTCTTGCCTGCTGTTCCCTGGAGGAAACCTGGCCTCCCTGCTGATACCACCAGCTTATTCTGGGAGAAGGTGGGACTTGCCATTCAGGGCTTGGATCTTGCTCCTCGTCGCGATCCCTCCTCCTCCTCCTCCTTTGCTGCACTTGCTGTGTTCGGCGCCAAGTGCTGCGGGACCTTCGTGGGGATTGGCTCCTCGTCGCCTGCCGTTCCCTGGAGAAAACCCGGCCTCCCTGCTGATAGCACCACCTTCTCCCAGAATAAGCTGGGACTTGCCATTCAGGGCTTGGATCTTGCTCCTCATCACGATCCCTCCTCCTCCTCCTCCTCCTCCTCCTCCTTTGCTGCTCTTGCTGTGTTCGGCGCCAAGTGCTGCAGGACCTTCGTGGGGATCGGCTCCTCATCGCCTGCTGTTCCCTGAAGGAAACTCGTCCTCCCTGCCGATGGCGCTCATTCCTCCCTGAGGAGGCCAGGACATCATGTTCGGGCCTTGGAGCTTGGGCCTCATCATAAGCAGTGTCCTGAGCCCTGCTCTGCTGCTGTCTCCTGCTGCTCGAGGGGTCGTAGTCCTGCCTGCTGTGGCCATCATGGTGCTGCCTTGGGAACCTGCTTTGGACCCTCTCTCGGGCCCTGGCACGACCACTGCCACGGTCTCCGCTGGAAGAGCTGCGGTGCTGGTTGCCTGAGGAATGCCGCCGCCTCCTTTCCACAAAGCGGGCCCGAGGTCTCTGAGCGTGGCTGGCAGAGCTATGATACTGCACGAGGTGGTACACCTCACAGTTATTGGCTTGCACCTTGCGGTAGATGTAGTGGAAGGGCCAGCAGCAGAGAGGGCACACAGCTCTTCTGCGGGACCACTCCAGTATGCAGGCAAAACAGAAAATGTGGCTGCACCAGCTTATGGAGGCTTCATTGGTAATGGTGTCCTGGCAGATTGGGCATATTATGTCCTCGGAAGCATCTGGTGATGCAGCCTGGGGCACCTGGCTGGTGCTGGCAGCAGGGGAAGAGGTGCCGTCTTCTGCTAAGTCCTCCTCCAACGCCATTTCGCGCTGCAAACAAAAGAGATAGAAAGCTCATGACCTGCCCTGGAGATGCAGCCTGCAGGAAGCAGTAAAGCTGTGGAAGTTGAGTGCTAAGGAGTTGCCTGTTCTGCCTCAGCGCTGTGCTTGTGCTGCCACAAATGCCAGGGACCATCCTGGGGCAGATAAGTGACACTTAGCAACATCTGTATGTGTTCCTGCTCTCAGGGCAGGGTGGTGACTGACCTCTCCAACATGTGCAGGCAGGAACTGGGAAGGCGGGAAAGAGGTTCCTGGCCTCTCAGCAACAGCAGCCAGACCCTGGGTGCGCAACAGGTTGGGACCAGTGCCCCAGGCCCTGCTGGTGTCCCTGTCCAGCAGGTCCTCTCTGTGTCATCAGAAGGGAGCCCACAAGGTGGGGGTCCTTTGTCCTCCCACCTGCAGGTATCTGTCCCTGACAGACGAGGACAGCACTGTGGCCCTTCAGGGCTGCCCCCCGCCCCAAAAGAATGGATGTTATGGAGGTCACAGTGGCACTCTGGTGACATCACAGAGCTTTCAGAGACCCAGAAGACATAAGCCCTGGCCTTGTGGAGCAAAAATTTCCAAGATAGCTTATCTCACAAGACTGCCCCTCTGTCAAGCAGAATCTCATTGCCATATTGTTCATATAAATTTGAACACCAGGTTTCACTGTTGATATCCGACACTACATTCTGTTTTAGAAATAAACCATCTCAAGGCATTTCTTATTCCTCAGCTGACTTTGCAGGTCAAGGGAGGTGATCCTTCTAGCACACAGCACTGGTGAGGCCACACCTGGAGTACTGTGTCCAGTGCTGAGTTCCCCAGCACAAGTGAGAGATGGACATACTGGAGAAAGTCCAACAAAGGTCCACAAGGGTGATGAAGGGACTGGAACATCTCTCCTATGAGGAAGGGCTGAGAGAGCTGTCTCCAGGCTGTTTAGCCTGGAGAAGAGAATACTTCAGAGGGGAACTTTTTCAATGTATATCAATAGCTGAAGGGAGGGTGCAAAGAAGACAGTTCCAGGTAGTTTTCAGGGGTGCGCAGTGGCAACAGGCACAAACTGAAACACAGGAGCTTCCCTCTGAACATGAGGAAGCCCTTTTTTGCTGTGAAGGGTAGCTAAGCACTGGCTCAGGTTGCCCAGGGAGCTTATGGAGTCTCCCTCCTTGGAGATACTCAAAAGTTGTTTGGCTGTGATCCTGGGCCCCTGTCTCTAGGTGGCTCTGCTTGAGCAGGGGAGGTTGGACCAGATGACCTCTGGAGGTCCCTTCCCATCTCAGCAATTCTGTAACTCAAAGCACAGTCATGCAAGCTGGGAAAGCATATCCGGGTTGCCTGACATGGGAAGATTTGTACATTTCTATATGCTGTGAAGATTCAGCTTTGCCTCATGAGAGTCTATCATCCATGAGGCCACCACTTCACATTGGACTGAAGCCAGTTAAAAGTCCCACAGGTGGCCTCACTCCTGGTAGATCTGGAAGCTCTTGTTCATGTACTAGTAATGTCAGAAAAGCCCAGTTGAAGTAGTCTTTTGTTAACTTGATCAAAGACACCACTTGTGTTCCAGAACTTTAAGGTACTCTCAGTCAAAAAGGAAGCACAAGACTGGGAGGGGGAGAGTCACAGGGGCTGGTGGAAGTTTGGAAGGGGAACAGTTTGTCCCATGCCTTAGTCCCCCTCCATCTTGCCTACTGACAATGCAGACTTCTAAGTGGCTCCAGCACCTGTCAGGAGAAAGAGTTTGATAACTTTTTAAGGCCAATAACATCCTGACTTGTATCAGAAACAGTGTGGCCAGCAAGACAGGGGAAGTGATTGTCTCCCTGTACTCGGCACTGGTGAGGCCACACCTCGAATCCTGTGTTCAGTTTTGGGCCTCTCACTACACGAAAGACATT
>JAVJGI010000062.1:16965662-16986801 GCA_035590275.1 Ibycter americanus
GTGGTAAGATCCCCCCTGAGCCTCTTCTTCTCCAGACTCAACAACCCCAGTTCCCTCAGCCGCTCCTCATCAGACTTGGGCTCCAGACCCTTCACCAGCTTCGTTGCCCTTGTTTGGACACGCTCCAGCTCCTCAATGTCTTTCGTGTAGTGAGAGGCCCAAAACTGAACACAGGATTCGAGGTGTGGCCTCACCAGTGCCGAGTACAGGGGGACAATCACTTCCGTAGTCCTGCTGACCACGCTGTTTCTGATACAAGCCAAGATGCTATTGGCCTTCTTGCCCACCTGGGCACACTGCTGGGTCATGTTCAGCCATCTGTCAACCAACATTCCTGGGTCCTTTTCCTCCAGGTAGCTTTCCAGCCACTCTTCCCCAAACATTGCATGGGGTTGTTGTGTCGTTTAGTTTCAACCTTGCATGAAAATACCCAGGGCTTGTTCATAATGATGTTGCCATTTATCTGTTGAATGTTGTATTTCAAATATATCAGATATGGGAAAAGAGTGGGTTATTTAAAAAAAAAGAAAAAAGAAGCAAACAGAAGTCTGAAATTATCTTGTTGCTGAAAAGCAAAAGCCACAATTTGGAGGCTTGATAGAAAACTTTCTCATTTGGATGTCAATACCTAGCTCTCAGAGAGTCAGAGTTACTGTATGGGCTTAGGGTGAAAACACCCAAACAAGAGTAATTGACACCTTCAGTTAGTCATGAAAATTTTTCTGGAAAAGTTTGGATTTTTAGTAAGCATTTTCTCTTCAGATGAATTACAAAGAAGAGTTACTTTGGTTTGAGTTTTGACCTCTTCAACTCCTGAAACCACTATTGTATGTTCAAGATGAAGGAACCCAAGTCAGTTCAAATACATAGGTTTCATGTTTTCTTTCCAGTTACTCTTCCTGGCAATTAAATTCTTATTTGGTAAAATCTTGGTCTGGGTATTTCTTTTCCTTCTGATCTATCAATAGGTAAATTAGTCTAAATCTAATGGACTTGAAATAACACAGACAAATTTAAAGTTAGGATGTTGGGTTAAGTTATTTAATTGTATGACAGTTCACATTCAAGATAAAGAATTTCCAGTTTTATCAAATTTCAGTTACGTTGAAATTGCACACTGTGGAAAAAAACCAAACAGCAATTAATTAAGGAAGAAATTTTCCAAGTCACTTAGTTACTGAAGACTCAGAGGTGCAGTGAAGTTGGACTTGATGACACTTGGAAATAATGAACTCTTCTTTTTTCAGTGAGGAACAGAAATCAAAACAATGTCTTCTGAACAAAAGACAGTGTTTAGTATTATGCTAATTATATGATTATTAGTTAAAGTTAGTTTTGTCCATAAATTAAAGAGGATAGAATATTTATTATGTGAATATGATTATGTAAGTGTAATACTAAATGAAATTAATTACAATTTACTCTGGTGCTAGAGTGAGTCATAGAAAGTTTTAAAACAAAATCTCAGTTTAAGTATGGAATTGTATTTAAATTTTCCCTCTACTGGTTTGTTAGATACTGAAAACTATCAAAATACAAGGTACTGGAAGCACATCCTGATAATGACCAGGATCTGGTGTAGGGGTGACAAAGATGACAAGTAAGTTGAGTCTTCTGAATGACTTCCATGTTGTAGAGTTGCAAACTGTGAGGCACTATGACTTCTGAGGATGCGTTCTAATAAAGTTTCTTCCTTGAGCAAGGGCTCAGCTGATGGACAATAATGGTCTTGTTCAGAAATAAGGTCTGGCTCAGCTTCCTAACTCCTGCTGGCTTCCTCCTGGATATTTAACTACCATATTTGGGGGAAAAAAAAAAGAGATGTAATCCATCCCCTTACCCTTTGAAAGGCTGGTACTCCGCCTTAGGGTACGTGTTTCTCTGGAAGAGATTTAAGGTAATGTTGATGAATACTGTAATTTAAATTAAATTCCATGTTCCTGATATTCTTTGTTTTGCCACTTTCATGACAGTTCTTTGAGTGGTGAATGACTTGACTGAATTCACCTTTCTCATTCTGAGTTGTTTTTTAAACTTGTGTTGTATATAACATGTCAGGTTCGAGACACTGTTCTTGAAATAAAATTTATTTGTTCAGCTAAAATCTTGTAAGGTATTTTAATCTCAGTGATGCATTAAAATAGAATTCACAGGTGATTTCAACAACAAAATACTATATTTCTTTTGTATACATTACACCTCAGAGTGACTCTCTCCACTAAAATCTCTTAGAGGGCATTTGAAACAATTTTTGGGTAAAATAAGCATTTGCAGGACAAGAACTTGTTTTGTACTTTTCCTCTTTCTAATTTAGCAGAAGTCAATGGGGTTATTTTCTTTGTTTTAAATAATCCTCTATGGAATTACAAATAATTCCAGTGAGTTTGAACACAAAGACTGTATTACTGAAAGTTCTGTCCAGGTACCAGCAGTAAGACAGCTAGCAGCACTTGATCAGTCATTTCTCAATTCTATCAAGTATGTAATTAATTAAGTAGGTAAAATTCGTTGGTGCTCAGTAATTTGAAACATTTCCTTTTCACATGTATATAAAATGTATCCTTCCCTTAAAAAATTAAGAGGCTGTCTACATTAGTATTGCAGAAATTTCTCAGGACAAGGAGATATGTATCAACTGAGTTGAGATTTCTTTCTGAAATTTCCCCCATTAACCATTACTCTGGTTAATTACTGTATTTTGTAGTGTGCCAATTCTATGTTAAAAATATACAAGCAAAAAAAAATTCTGAACTAATTTAGAAGACTCCTAGCTGTGACAGATCTATGACTATTATTCTCTCCAGGAATGAAAAGAAGAAATTAATTTCTTGGTATACTTTTCAATAGATTTCATACAGTGAAGCAAAATGTGTCTGTTCAGTATATTTGGAATTTTAATACAGGCATGAACACAAAAGAAAAAATACAATTGATAGTAAGGGGAAGATATCAAATACTGGTGAAGATATGGTAAGAGAATTGAAAGAAAACTGGCTTTTGTTCTTTCATATAGTCATCTTTTTTTGTGATAACTTGTTTAAGAAAGGAGCATATAAATCTGGCTTTGCAAATTTGTTCCTTTGTACAGTTCCAGAATTTGAGGCCTTGTTTAAAACCTTAGCTTTCTGTAGCACGTAATAAAGTAAGTTTTTGTTTGCAAGCTTGTCCAGTGCACAGTGTAAGTGAAAATGAGGTTGACTTTGGTAAAATCATGTCCCCTTTGTGCTTGCCTTCAGCTTAGCTGAATTTCAGCTATTAAGGGATGGCTCATTTTGTTCATTACTTTGGCTTGCTATGAATGCAGATACGTAAAATAGCTGACAAGTCAGAAAAAGAAACTGTATGTATTTATAAAAAAAATTCTTTAATATTGCAGTGCATCTTTTACTACTTTAAAGACTCAAATAAAACTAAAAAATATGTCACAGTGCTGAATAATATTTGTTTATATTGTTTTTATATGTCATAAACCCATGACTTCAAGCAAATGACTCATACAAACTCACTGGTGCCAAAGAATCCCTTGTGAAGGGTAAGCTCTTCTGTTGTTCCGTCTTTAACATCTAGCTTAGGCAACAAATATGGTGATTTTTCTTTTAATTTAGCATTCTCCTTCTTTTATGTTTCGCTTCTCTCAAACTTGACAGTTGCTATTCTGTTTTCAAAGCGCTTGTCATATTAATCATCTCCAGATGATTTGTGTGTTTAGTTCCCTTTTAAGTAAGAGAGGAAGAAAAAGATACAGTGATACATCCATTAGATGGATGGACATGAAAATATGAAATTTCTAAGGAAAATGGGACCTGGGCTGTCAGCTCAGTGAGTAGCCAGGACTTCAAACTGTGATTTATATTGCTGTGATGACATAAGGACCTTGTTGATGCATAAGGCAAAAGGAAAATTTGATCTGTCACTCAGTCCTGCAGCTATTTCAGGAGATTGCAAAAAACGTCTAATATTTTTTAATAAAAAAACCCAGAGCTAAGTGTCTTAACTGCAGAATAGGACTTTTAACCTGCCCTACCAGCGTATTTTTTTCTTGCAAGACAACAAAATCCTTTATACTTGGAAAGGTACTAAAATTTAGACTCATGACAAACTAAAGATTATGCTTGTTCTGTTTTTCAACTGAATGCTTTAAAAAGAAGCCTGTACAATGAAAGGCAGAAAATTATTCATTTAGATAAAATGTACTGCAATGAAATTGATGCCGTGAATAGTTGTTTAAATAAAGAATGCTTTCTCGTAGATCTTGAAAGATTTCTAACCCTACCAGGTCTTGATGAAGTGACTAAGCATGCATCTTTGTAACAAAATAACACTTTTAAAACTTACTTTTTAAGGCCATTTTAATTTTCATGTTCAAGTGTAATTGTCACCTATAATCTCTGATCCACACAACACCAAGAATAATAGGGGCAAAAATTTATGTTCTGTGTTTAATCTGGAATTCAATAGTACTTGATACTTTAATTAAATTTCTGGTTTCTAGAGTCACTGATAAACAGAAAATTATTACAAAAATTTACATCAAGTTTTTACGTAAGGTTCAGAAAAATCTCTTGGAAAGGTACATAAATAAAAATAATTAAATGATGAAAGACCAGGCCCTAATTAAGTTGGTCACATATTACAGAAAGTATCTTTGAGTTGTATACTGAGTTGTATACTATTCCATTTTTGCTTTATACCAAATTTCCTATTAAACTATATTTTCCATTATCACTAATTTTATTTCAAGTACAGTAGCAGAAATATTTCAAAACTGAAATTACAGTTCTTCAGTATTGTTGACTTCTTTGCTACAAATAAATAGCTGTTTGTAACCAAGGTATTTGCTTTAATCCACTTCTGTATGAAATGTCCAACTAATTCTGAAAAGTGAAATCAAGTGTGTGAACGCTTGAATAGAGAAAAAGTGTAAAAGCAGTTATCTTCATTTTTTCCCTCTCTGTATCTTCCTGTATTCCAGCTGAATAGAAAAGGCAAACCCTCTCAAACCTCAAAACCTCATTCTACCTCTCTGAAATTTTCTTACGAGTGATGTAATTCTGCTATTCATTACAGGTTTTCAGTATGTCCAACTGCACACAAACAACAAAATACATATGAATCTTGTGTCCTGCATTTGATGACAACAGGTATTTGGAAAATTCGGACAAGTACTTTAGCTGTACTTCCAGTAAAATGCATGAATAAAATATCACACAGATTTTTCTTTTCTGACTTACTTAGGACCTGACCTTTCATCCATCTCTACTTACCTTTTCCATCAGGACATGAACCCTGACTCCAGTGTTTCCAGGGCCTATGCACATCTTGCAGAACTCTTGATTGAATACAGAACTTGATTTTAATAAGTCCCCATTTTTGTTAATGATTTATTTGTTCTCATAACACTGCTCTTAAAATCAGCTCCCACCGCATTAGCTAACCTCTTTGTCATGCTTAGAAATTTTGCTCTGTGCAGACCTGTTTAGAAGTTGCTTCATAAAACTGTTCCTGACTGTAGAGAATAACATGTATTCCAGATAACATTGTAGAGATTTGCTTCTCTCTTTCATTTAGACATCCATGGCTATCTAAATCTTTAGCAATATAATTAAACCAGCAGCAACATTATTAAAAACAAATGGCACAAAAAATATTCCCGACATTAACGGACTTTTTTTTCCCTTTTTACCTATATAATTTTGGAAAGATTTTTTGCAGGATGTCTTTTCTTTATTTATATATGCAGATATATAGTTCAGCCTCCGGCTTTTACCATTTTCTTCCTTGAACTCATCCTTAAAATTATGAACAGGGGCACTACATTGCTACTTCGTTATTTGCAAGGACTTATCTGTGCTGTTACCGTGGAGCGCAGTAATGCCTTGCATATTTCAAGGTAGGTTTTTAGAGTAGTTGTAAATTAACATTTCCTATCACAAAGCCACTCAAAGGCCAAAACTAACTTGGAGACACCCTTTATACTCAGCATGCTCAATAAGTAAACTGGTCTTGCTCCAAGGAGTTGACAGGCTGGAAAACACAACATAACTAGGAAATGAGGTAAAAAGATCAGCAAGAGAGAAATGGTAGCTGCTAGCAGCAGTGTGGAGAACAGACAAGTCCTAGCCACTTGCCAGTGGAAGTGTTGGTCATGTCACTTCTTTTCTATGCCACCAAAACTCTTGCATTCCTCTCTATTCTTATTATTTCTATTGGGGGAGGGGGAGGATCTTAAATATAATTCATGATACCAAAAAAGCCCCAAAAGATATTTGGGGTTTTGTTTGCAATTACAGCAGCATTGTTTCTTCCTTGCTATTTGTATTAATTGAGGATTTTTGGACTAAAATCTGTCTCCAGTATCATTGGTGGAAGTTCAACATTTTCAGAGGACTCAGCTTTTGGAAACTGAGGGGAATTCAGCAAGCAAGTCTGTTGGTGGTTTATGATAAGAGAGAGAATCTAGCTCACTTCCACTTACCTGTGTTGCTGCTTAAGGACTAAAAAGGGTAGTGAACAGTGAAAATTAAGTTTTGTCTCTAAATACACAGTGAATCAGATAAAGTAAAAGTTTCAAACTGACGTATGCTTCATGAGAAATATAAAGCAGACCATTAGTTAGGGTGAGATTTATCAAAGTACCGTTGACCTCAGTAGGAGCAGAAGTAAGCCAGCGATGTGTATTGATCAAAAAGCTTGTTCACTTTGTGATCAGTTTTGGATGAGTTGCTATTTCCTTTTTTCCTTCTAGCTTTTAAGACAATGAGTTACCAGTTATGTTAGCATTTATGACATCAATGTCTTAAAGTTGCAGGGCAGTAGAAAAAAATACTTTACAGTAAACTGGTTTTTTTACATGATTTTTTAATATATATATGTATATATCAAGTTTAAAAATACACAGAAGTCTATTATCATTTCATAGACAATGAGAAAGAAATGTATCTTGCAGAAGAGAGTTTGTATAATATGGCAACTTACGTAAGAACAGAATGTGTAAAATATATATTATGCTATATCTTGATGAAAGAGAAAGATGCTTTTTCTGTAAGTGTAAACTAAAATACTTATTGCAAGAAGTTTAAAACAGCTGGAAAGGCTTTTGTTGTGGTTAGGCAGATAAGCTGCTCGTTTGCTCCCCCACAGTGGGATGGGGGAGAGAACTGGAGGGGTAAAAGAGCAAAAACTGGTGGGTTGAGATGAGGATAGTTTAATAAATGTTAACAAAGCAAGAACTGTATGTGCAAGCAAATACAGCATTCATTTGCACAAAGCAAAATAAGGAATTCATTCACTACTTCCCATCTGCAGGCAGGTGTTCAGCCATCCCCAGGAAAGCAGGGCTCCATCATGCGTAACTGTAATTTGGGAAGACAAACACCAGCACCCTGAACATCCCCACTTGCTCCTCCTTCTTTCCTCCAGCTTTTATTGCTCAGCACAACATCATGGTATGGGATATCCCTTTGATCAGGTGGGGTCGGCTGTCCCAGCTGTGTCCCCTCCCAGCTTCTTGCTCACCCCCAGCCTATTCGCTGGCAGGGCAGAGTGAGAAACAGAGATGGCCTTGAAGCTGTGCAAGCAATAGCTAGAACATTGGTGTGTTATCAAGACTGTTTTGCTCACAAATCCAAAATACAACACTGTACCATCTGCTATGAAGAAAATTAACTCCAGCCAGCCAGATCCAATATAATTGAAAAGCTGCTATCATACAGGATATGATACTTTTTTTTTTTAGTTGTGGTACTTTTTCATATTATCATTGTTAATAGCAATGTATTTTAATAAGGAAGTCTAGTGCAGTATGAATATCATATGCTTTTTTTTTTTTCCTTTATAGACAATCTGTCTACTTGGGTGTTACCAGAGAATTAAAGAGCAGTAAACTGATAACTTTAAATGAAATAGTAGGGTTTAAAGAGTGTCTTAGAAACTTGTTAAAGTTGCTATTAAAGTAAAGAATTACTTCCTTTCAAACTTGAAAAAAGATTTAGTATTTAAAGGAAAAAAACCCACAATGGGCACTTAGAAATACTGCAACAGGTAGTTGCTGGTAATTTTTTCATGCACCTCTGCTGTTCTAGTCTAAACTGATTAAATATGTTGTAAGTGCAGAATCGGCATGAACTAATCAATTTTGAAATCAAATGTATGGTTTTGTCTTATACAGACACTCCTGAAGAATGTTTCTGCCTCTTCAAGCTGGAAATGAAATCTGTTTTGTGCCTTTTCAGGTTTTTTCCCTCTGTTCAGTTGGGTTACAAGGTCACTTCAGATTAGTCATTAGTGTAATTTATAATAACTCTCAGCTAAAGTTAGCTAAAAATTTTGAAAATTGCTTATAAAATATTAAAACAAAAGCTAATGTTCTGCATCGATCCCTTTGCAATAGACCTACTGATTAGGCAGGACATAATACAGCTCATCATGGAATAATTCAGGTTTCAACAGTACCTAAATACATAACCAGTTCCTTGAACGTTGGAACTAAAGAAGCTATTTCTACACATCTATGTCTTGTGGTTAGCTGTGAGCTGGATATGACATTTTACCGATGGCAGTGTGGTAACAAAAGTTTTCTCATCTGTGAATTTTCAGACCTCTTATGAGTTTATGACACAACCTTTGCCTTAGTTTGAACATGTCCTATCCAGCTCTGTGCTCTCTCCAAACTTCAAAGATCTTACTTGTCTTTGAAATGGCCTCCTCTCTCAAACTGAGTTGAAGTCAACCTGTGAGGTCAGTTGTTACTAGGGAAAAAGACTGCACAAGATGCATGATCACCTTGGTTCCATATGAAAGGCTTGGAAAGCACACGACCTGAAAACCTGTGTCATTTCTCTCCTCACGCAGTGCACAGAGAAAGCCTAGGCCAAATGCAGTGACAGAGGCGTACAAGCAGCCTTCTCCAGAGCCAGTGAGCCCCAAGCAGTGTGAATGTGACTCTGTCTGGACCAGTTAGTTTAGTGACAAGGATTTCCTTCCTCAAGGTTGTCATTTGAATGGTTTTGTAACTCCATTGCAACTTGCCATGGATTTTGGTGGCTTCTGCCCTATTTCTCAAACTTCCCACATAGCAGATCTTTAAAACCTAATTATGTGTTGCTATAGAGAGGATAATGGTGATGAAAAAAATTAGAATCAAAACACTCTCTTGCTGAGTTGCAGCTATTTAGCCTAGAGTGTGTTTGACCTCAGCATACTTCTTTCCTGTTTTATTTTTACTCACATTAAGCAAACAAAATAAACAGGTGATGCTTTCATATGATGAGCATGCAAAGGATCTGTGCTAATTTTGAAGAACACTGTCATAAATACATCTTTCAGGGGTTTATTAGAATATATATATTTTTTGTCTTGTATTAAAATTTATTAAAGATATGTCTCCCATTTTCAGCCTTTATAGCCCAATAGTAGCATCAGTATATAAATATTCTCAGGAATTCAAAGAATCAGTTGCAGGCCTGTTCAGTTGATAGATTTAGATTTTCAGTTAATAGTAGAACCACAGGTTTATTCAGAAACTATTGTGTTTTCATGGTTTGGGATTGGGAGTCAGAAGGAAAATACTGCAGACTGAGTGGAAACCATGCCCTGCATCTTATTTCAAGAAATGTAGCAATGCTCAGTGCTGTCACTCATGCATTCTTAAAAAAAGGATTGGGGGAGGCAATTCTTCCATCACTTTTCCTAGATATGAAATCACAGTTTTGTTCCAATAGGATAGATTTGGAATGGGTGGTGAATATAGCAAAGATATGTTTCCATCTACCTTCTGAGGTCATAGTCCTGTTATCTGAGTAAGGAGTAAGTAGCACCAAGGTAAATACTATCACACCCGAATTATTCTACAGCAGGAAACGTACACTATGACATACACAGCATGATTGCACGCCATTTGCTCACAAATAGCTAGTTTCCAAGCTGATAGACCATCTAGTGTCTGATGAGAGAAACTGTTTATTGTTTGTCAACTCAGCAACAGAGAATTACATTTTCTCCAGGTGGTTATTTTTAACTGAGGAAAATTCACTGGAGCAATGCTTAATGAAATATTAAAAGAGAAATTATACAGGGTATAGAGAATCATTCAATAATGATAATAATAATGAACCTTAGAAATCAAAGAAATATAGTTTTAATTTTGAATAAGCTATTTCTCTGTCATTTAATGAGAAACAAACTGGTGGGTTGCAGAGAGCCAGAAAAAATTTCTTTCTGAAAGAGGACAATTTGTTACTGCTTTACCAATATGGAATTATTTCTGTCTTTTTTTTTTTCTTTCTCTGATATACCAGGAATATTGTTTCAGATTGGATAAGAGATCCCTGCTTTAGACTACTCCTTATCATCTTGCTTTAAATACTGATTTTCTGATTGAGTGAAATTGGCCCTTGAAAGAACAATTTTTTTTGCATAAGCTGTAAAACTTTAGCTCAGTTTCTCACATAAGTACTAGATACTGCAAATGCAGAGCTTTATATATAAATAACAAGCAGATATAATGGAAGAATACATTTTATGTTATGTCCCAGCATGGTGCAAGACAGTGCTTTTTTGTTTTGCTAGTTTTCAGATCTGAGAGTCTGCATTCTCAAGCGTTTCCAGTGAATTTGTCATGTTGCTTTTACAGGTATCAGAATGCACACCAAATTTTTTGCTAGATAAGTGTCTTCACATGTGAAACTTGTAACACTGGTGTATGATCACTGCATTGCCAAAACTTCATTTGATATCTAGTGTTTATAAAACTCTATTCTTACTCATAATAGTATTAAGGCTTTTTTCTCGGAAACCTCACTTCTTTCCCAGCAATTCCTAATCTCATGTCTGAGTGTGCAGATACTGAAGGTGATAAGTATGTACAACAGCTCTTGTATCGAAAATTTGCAAAATACACATTTTAAAATTCAAGCATATATATCACAGTTTGGATGGGTTTTATCTTACTGCATTGTCTTACTTTAGTCACAAGTTGCTTGCGATTTACAGCATGTAACAGACTAGGGTGTTACAAAATTTTAAACTGAAATTTCAGCCATTTTGAGGAAATTGTCACTAATGAAGCCATTAACAACAGTGTTGTGCACTCCCATAAGAGTAGCTAACTGATGTAGAATGGAGTTATAAACCACAGAAATGAGGGGTTCATCATGTAAGTGCTGACACTAACAGAATTCTGAAGGCATGAGTGGTGTCACTGTAATTAGCTTAGCACTAGTACAGATCACATTTTAGTATTCTTTCAGCCTCTCGAAGAAGAGATGGTTTATTTCTTTCAAGCATAATTACATTTGTCAGATTTTTTGAGATTGCAAAAATCATACTAGCATAAAAAGGCAAGATGACTTTCAAAGCACTTAACATCATGTTGTTCGTAATATCATTAGAGGAAAGAGATGATAGAGGGGAAAAAAATGGAAAACAGAGCTTTCTACTTTTGAGATAATTTCTCTGTCTTCTGCCCCCCTTTTCCTAAGTATTTTCAGAATAGGATATAGGATAATGGGAACAGAAAATACATTCTCCCATGGATATACCTGAAGGATGAGATCTAGGGAAGAGGGAATCTCTACAAATCCTGTCATGATTGTTCTCTCAGCAGAGAGAGAAAATTTTGCTTTTTCATGGGAGCTAGTTACCAGAACATGCCATGTCTCTGCAAGGATGTGCTTTGGTAGGCTTAGGCTCAAGCTCACAGACCAAGTACCTGGAGTCAGTTGTATCTGCAAGAACAGAGCTAGGTGCACATCAGTGCTCCACAGTGCTGAATTTGTCTGCTTAGTAAGCAAGTTGACTCAATATGCTCTAGAGTGAGAGTGCAAAGATTTTCTTCACATTCAATATAAGGGATACGTAGGCTAGGAAGGGAATGATGGAGCAATCAGTGTGTCCGTCAGCTGCCAATACGAAATGATTACCTATATGCCTGTGTCCAGTTTTAACTCTCCAAATACAAGAAAGACATGGACAAACTGGAGTGAGTTCAGTTGAGGGCCACCAAGATCATCAGGGGGTAGAGCACTTCCCTGTGTGGAGAGGCTGAGGGAGCTGAGCTGAACAAGTCAGGAGAAGAATTGTCTCCAAAGGACCTAAGAGCAGCCTCCCTAGTGTATGTGGAGACAGACTAAGAAGAGGGACAGAAGGAGACCCTTCACAGTGGTGCATGGTGGGGGATAAGAGACAGCAGGCATGCAAGAAATGTTCAGACTGGATAAAAGGAGAAACTTCATGAGCATGACGACAGTGAAGCTGCAGACCAGATTGCCCAGAGAAGTTGTACAGATAGAAGACATTCAAATGGTATTTGACTGCAGCCCATTAAAACATACCAACTATCTTTAAATTAGCTTGTTAGGGTTTTTTGGTAGTTTTGTCTTTTTGTCCGGCTGCTGCCCCCCAACTTCCCCCGGCCCCGTAATGTGGTTGCAATAGCTCGGAGTTCAGTAAGGGATTGCCAGCTGCAGACTCAGATTTCTGAGCGGGTTGAGTAACTAAAGTAAGCTTCAGTGCTTTTGTGTTTTCATTGTTAGCAGTAAGCAATTAGTGAATCTAAAGATAATTTAGGTATGGTCAAAAGCGCCCATAGCTGTTGCATACTTAAAAATATTCTTCTGTCCAGGATAATGTTACTAGGGTTTTAGTCTATACAGGGGCTCAGCATATGATCCAAAGGAATTAAGGAAATAAAAATAAATCTTTGTTTTCTCCTAGTATCAAAAAGTAGCATTCAGAATAGAGAGAGGAACTAATAAAGTGATAACGGTATAAGAAGAGCCTTATTATGTAAGCAGTTACAGAGACTTGGTTACATTCATATAACAACTGGCAAGAGAAAACTGCCAAACAAATCACTTTTCATAGCAGATATTCAGTGCAATGAAGAAACAAGGCTATTTTTAAATAATATATGACTTTTTTATTTGCATTTCTGATGTATTAGGAGTGCTGTAATCTCGAAATGCCTATTTAGTCAGCAAGAAAATGAATGCTAATAACATGAGGCATCTATGCATGTGAGCTTTCTACTGCAAATGGGATCATAAGGGATGAATTAACTGGTACCACACAGGAAGATAGTTATGTTCTGGAGAAGAAGATTCAGAAGTCCTTTTTGAAATAACATTTGACTTTGAATTGGTCACTAAACAAAGTGATCAATCATTAAAGTACTTTGGAAACTAAAAAATCTGTGAATTCATTGCCCGTTTCATGCTTGTCAAGTTTGTCTAAAGGTAATGCTGGAACAACAGTGAGACAAATCCCTTCACTCCAGTCAGAGAGGGAAGGAAAAGGAGAAAAGGAATCCTCCTCAAAAGGATTTCATCCCAGCTACGTCCCCTGCATTCCCCCAAACCCACAGACTGTATGATGTGCAATTTTAGAGGGAGGCATTCAGTAAGAGTGCTTTTTTCTTTTTCTTCTTTTTTTTTTCTGAGAGCACTTATGTTGCTTGTAGATGATTGGGGTTGCAATGCTACTTCATCCTTATAAGACTAGAAGCTTGCTTAGAGAAAAATAGGGTCTTCCAGGATGATTAATTTAATCCTAAATGTTCACATGTAAATAGGTTTCATAAAGGCACTGTTTTGTCTTTTTTTGGCTAGAAAGCAACTTCAACTCTGAAGTTAGTGAAATGAAACCACCTAAGAAATGGTAGTTACTGTGCTCTTGGAAGTACTACCTAAATATAGAACCTAATCAAAAACATTGAAATAATTGGAAAAACCCCTCCAGTTCAGTTGTTTGTCTAAAGGTGTTCTTTTGACAGTGCGCGCTCTCTTGACCCATGTATCTTCTTACACCTTAGAAACAGAGGTTTTATTCCCTGATATTTATGCATCTTCTGAAGGCAACAGCTCATAGGTTTACTTCTGTTCCCAAATTTCTATATAACATTAAAGAAAGTTACTATGGGGTAAAAGATACTGAAAACCAAGTGCTTGTTGCATAAAGCATGCACCTGTGTGCACATACATATATAGCGGCCTTTTAAGATGAACAATTTATATGACTTATCAACTGAGAAAATATGGCTAATTTTACCACCAGCAGCCTGGGAAGAATTTGCATTGCATAGAGACAGTATGGAAAAGCTGCACAAGCTACCAAACATAATTGTAAGAAAACTAGCTTATTCATGTCTAATGCTACCCTGTACCAAAAAAAACCCCACAAACCAAACCCACAGTAGACTCTGCACAACATCAGGCTTTTATGACAAGATAGATTGTTTTTTCTAAAGGAAATATTCTCCTAAGTTTTTATTGTAAAACCAAGTATCCTTAGATCTAGAAAGCTGGACCACTGTCATCTCCCAGTCTTATTCCAAAAAAGGCATATGTATGGCTTTATTTTGTGACAGTGAGAAAATAAAAATCAGTTTATCTTACAGGCTAATTTCCTGATCTAGGATGATGGGGATGAACTGATGGGGTGTAGAACAAGCTAGTTCATGCATTTAAGAAAGACATATGAGCTGTATCACAACTGTTACAACCAAGGCTTGGGACAGATTAAAGAGAGTTGTAGAGATCTTTAGTTCAAGTTACTGTGTTGATGCACCGGCAGCACTCATACTTGGTCTCGGTTTTTCCTGGCAGTCACTGTTAACTTCAGCTGTTCCATGAAATGTTCTTTAGCACTCTGTCAGTAGTTACTTTGATATTGCTAAGGATCAAGCTTCAGGTTTTTTTCCCCCAGTGTACTAGTTTAACTGCTGTCAGTGTGATGCTGTTGTAAAGGTAGTATACAGATACAGATGTATAAAATGAAAAATGTATATAATGGAATTCTGGAAGTTATTTTGAGACCCAGCTGCTTCTTCTTCGTCTTACTATGTAATGTTCTTCTGTAATATTCCTTATCAGTGTAATTAAATATAAAAATGCAAAATGTAAAAGTATTCCTCCCCCCACCCCGCCCTTGATTCTTAACATTCTGCTTTTGCATTGTGTTTTTGCAGCTATGATAGACGCATCCCATCCAGTACGTGGTATGTTCATGATAAAATGGTTTGGATGTAGCATCCCAAGAACAGACTCCTATTGGATGTAACATCCCCAGAACAGACTCCCATTTCTTACTGGGGAACAAGGCTGGGCAGTTTTGAAGTACTCTTGAGCAATGGAAGGAAGTTTTTCCTCTAAATCAGAGTTTCTGTTGCCAGCTGACCCTAATCGGATGCCCTGTTGTATGCATCACTGCTCTTCAGTTTTTACAGGGAGTGATTACATCTGGAATGATTTGTATTTTTACAGATATTTGGATAGGTAGCCTATTTTTTTCTCATTTATCGCATTGTTACATTTAAAATATATGATGCTTAAGGAAAAAAAATACACTGAATACTGACACTGTAGGCATCTGCTTGTAAGTGAAGACTGCATTTATGTCATACAGTGATGTGTATGATACAGTGATGATGTCATACAGTGACAAATTAAGTCACTGAGGGGACCTTTATCACAACAGAGTTTGTTGGGTTGGGGGTAGGAGGGATGTTGGTCAAAATGAGATCACTCTGGGAACGGATAGTATCCTGAAGTGACATTAAAAATAAATATTTCTTATGTATTGATGTAACAACTTGAGATTAATGACATATTAGGAATTTGATGGTGACACTGCAAAGACTTGCATATATTTTAGGTTTTTACATGCTCTGTTTAGTTTTACTAAAGACAGTGGGAGTGTTCTTAGGATGCATAGGGTGCATAAAAATAGATTTTTTTACTGTAAAAAAGACTTCACTTATAGTAAGGAAAGTAAAAAAAGAACAACAAACCTAAATAAAAACCTGTAGTAACAAAGCCTTTATTCTCCTACCTCAAGTAACTTGAAAACTGTTTGAAAAATACAGTCTCTAACATAAATAATTAAATTAGAAGTAATTTTTTTTTTCTTCAGTTAGTATGCTGTTTCTCATTTTCCGAATAATTTCTTCCCCCATACTTTTATATCTAGGAAAATAGAAAGAAAACATAGGCTATTTCAGTCTGGTACTATAGCTGTATGTAACAGGTGTGTCAGAAATATCAAATACTCCTTTCAGGGCTTGAATGGTAAAAATATATAAGATTTGATTCACTAAATGTACAACTTCACTTTTCTTCACTTTTTTATTACTTGATTTCATGGTCTCTGGAGTCTATTAATTATTCAATAAATGAGCTAAGGTAAAGTTGGAGGTTTATCAGCCAGCACAACCAGCAGGTATAGGACTGAAGAGATACTGTAATATACCTATTAATTGTCCCTTTTGATTTCTAGACATTTTTCAACTAAAATGTTTCCGTAACACTCGTTATTATTCTGTTATATATCTTATAGGGAGAATGAGGTACTCTGTTTTGGTGTGGTGATATTCATGGACATACCCTAAGTGTTTTTTTCTTGATGAAAGGAGGAATAGCCTCTGAAACTTAGAGAAGAATAGCAGTAACAGACTTGTAACAACTATTATCAACTAACTTTGCAGTAAGTCTTAAAGGAAAAGAGTGTACTGGTTTTAAATGAAAAGTAGATTTCTAAGTCTAGTGAAAGGAGGACTGAAAAGATGATGAGGAAACAAAGAAGGTATTGTGCAGTTTTTCTTTCCAAGATACAGAAGACCAATGGTTCTTTTGAAGCTTCAGGGAATATTTTTAGGAGTGTGGTCAGAAGATGCAGTAGATTTCATGTGAATTGTTATTACTATGTTATTCTGGCATCCAGTATATTTGTCAAGTTTTAAATGAAATTTCTAACACAGGAAGTTTAAGGTCATCATTTGACATACATCTTGTGTTAATTCAAGAAACAGTGAAAAGTGGTTGTTATTGTATCCATCTGTGGCAGTGTAAAGCAATTTTACTAGGCTTTGGAATAAATACATACAAGATGATACGCATTTTTCAGCCGAGTCTGACATCTAACTTCATGAATAAAAAAGACCGTATTAATCATGAAGTGATAAGAGTCACATACATTGTATTTATCATTCTTGTAAGAGAGTTGTCTCTTGTTAATGTTTTGAGGAAATACATAGTAATTATACAGAACAAATAAGTAAAGAAAGTAAAAAATACATTTAGCTTGTATAGAAGCTTAAATGTTGGTCTCTTTTACGGTCATGCTTTACATTTGATAATGTGTGCAAGAGTTGAATGTAATATCATAATGCATAGTTGAGTAGTATGCATATGTGAATAATAGTTAAGTCCATGGCCTGAAAACAGTTTAAGGTAACTGTATATACTTGATGTGCAACATCAGATGTGCTCATGCAATCTACAGAAAGTATACAAGGACTCTGCAGCAAGGATACTGAAATAGTATTTTCAAATAATCTTTACCAGTATAAATGATCAATAGTTCGGTATCACAGTATTTACTCCCCAGAATCAGCACAGCATGTTGACACGTATAACTACAGTATGTGGCTAGGGGTCTATTATCACTTAGCTGGGAGCACAAGACTATGGATATTTACTGAAATACATTTTTGATCTATATTAGATAATTTTGTGGGAAATGCAGAATCTTCACTTCTGGGTCAGGCTTTCAAGTATGAGCTTACTCATATGCCCCATGAAGCAAGCAGAAGTTGTGACTACCAGACTACCATTCTGGTACACAAATGAAATAATTTTATTATTTCAGTTAATTTATAATAATCTTAGTGTCTTTTTAACAAAAAGCAATGGATTAGAAACCCCAGTTAGTGCACTGTGTCCAACCTTGTTTTGTACAAATGTATGCATAACTCTTGGGGATTCCTGAATGTTTTACCTATGCCTTTAGATCTTGATTGCCTTTGTTCAAGGAAGGGGAGAATTCACATCCTTACTCTTAATGATGAGTTGATTGCATAAATTACTTTCTCATATAAGACAACTAATTTTCTCCTCCCTTTCTTTGCATCTCTTCTTCCATAATTTTCCTTTGAAATGTCATTCAATGCATTGTACCGATGGATAAAGTTTTTCTGTAAACAGTCTTAGAACAAATATTGAAAATTTGGGATGTCATCTTACTAAGCTGAACAGGCTACCCAAAGTCAGAGAATCACAAGCTGGACTCCTAGGTTTGAAGGAACAGAGAATATTTAAACAGGTAGCTGTAAGCGTTTAACAAACCAGTGAAATACATCCTTAAGTCTTAAACAGCTTGAATTTAGGTTCTTTTTTAAAGCTTCCGACTTCTTTTCAAGGTGTCCTTTTTCAATTGTTCATGCTATTGTGTTCTGCAAAAAGAAGAGTAGTAATGTTTTACTGCTACTCCGTATTTCTTTTCTTACCTCTTAAAAGCATTGAAGTATGTCAGTGTCTTTTTCTTTCTTAGATGTGTAACAGGACATTTTTTAAAGCTGCATTCCATAAAAATGGACAGGCTTTAAACTTTATGGATGACAAGGTGTGCAACTATCAAAAATATTTTCTATTTTCCCTTTTAATTTTTTTAAAATAACTGTAAGTAAGCCGTATGTATTATAGAAGTAGTCTTCCTAACTCCAGTTTAATATCAATATACACTGTAAGTTAGGAGTCATCAATATGTATGACAGGGTGGTGGACTTCAGCTTTTAGAGGTGAAAACAGATTTAGTGCAAAATGGAGAGCTAAAAGGAGATACAGGAGGGCTGGCAACATCCATTCCATGATCCGTTTAAAATATTTTTTGAAGTTTTTCTAATGGTTATGTTTTTCTGAGAGCTTTTGTTTTCTTCTGCCTCTTGCACATACTGTGGTTTCTGGGTCCTGGTCTTTTCAACTAGGACTACTGTAAGTCTATCATAGGATGTTGGTGACTGTTTTGTGTCTTTTTGTGTGTAGGAGAAATAGATATTTTGTGGGCTACCATATAGTATTAAGTCTGCATTCAGACTCCATGATCCATAGGGTCCTCAGTTCTGTGTGACTATGAAAATTCCCCTCATATTTTAATCTCACTGGTTAGGGAAATCTAGAACTAGAAGCTGAAAATCACTTTTCTACTCCCCCAAGCCCATCATTGCCTTTGTATGGAGCCACCTGTAAGCATGAGACCTGCATGAATTTTCACAAGGGGAAGCAGCACTGACGCAGCACACATGAGGCTGCCACACCTCTGCATCTGCGTGGGAACAGCCGTACGTGTTCACCTGCCATAGGCCACTGCTAACGCCAGTTATTTGTCTAGTAAGGCAGTAATTATGAGAGCAATTTTTGAGGCCATAAACTAGCACTCAGCAGGAGCTGAAATTATAAATTAAACATGATAATTAATGTATAATTAATTACTTTTTATCAGCTGTCCTGAGTTACAGGACATGCAAACCAAAGCAGCAATTGTCCTCTCAGTGATAAAGTAGCTGAGAGTTAACCACTGTAAGTCTCTCTCTCACTTTGCAGACCTTTCTGTGCTCTAGCTTAGAATCCCTTAGTGCAGTTCTGTCTGATAGCTGTTTGCTCATGCTCTTGCTGGAAAGCAGCTACCATGAGTATGTATGACTGGTTTTGCAAGCTGTTAGGTGGCTATAGGTAGGTGTCTGCTGGGTTGTTAGGTGCCTTAAATGATCTATACGCAGCTTTCTATTGCATTAAAGGGAGTTCATTCCTTGCTTCCTCAGATATGTTTGAAAATCAGACAAGACACCTACCTATACCTGTGCATAGCAAATTATGTGTGTGTAATGCACAACCTTAAAGCTGCACTGTGCATGTGAAGTGCTAAGTCATCAACAGATACAGTCCCAGTGATACCAAGGGCACCATTTTTCTCTTGGCTTCTTGCTAATTGTAAAACTTTATAGAAGCCAGACTGCATAAGGTGTTGCCCTTTTACTTTCTGTTTTTAATTATATAGCCGACACCTGATTATGTGTTTGTTTTGTCCATCTTTTTCTTGGTTGTCCCTCACACACTCTTGTCCTTCCATCTATTTCAGATAGAACAGTTTATCTCCCTATGATACTCACACCTTCTTTTATGTATTTCCTTAACAACAGATTATGTGGATTCTTGTCTATATGTATTGTTCTGTCCTGACTGTATATTTGTAGCGTTTCTATGTATGATATGCATACGGACACCTTCATTCTTTTCAGTTACATTTTTCTCTCTGTGGAAATGAAAAAAAAAATTGGATTTTTTTCTTTAAATGCTTTAATAATGCATTGTAGCAGGAAGGAGAAATGGATATTTCGGAGATTCTTACGTATAGGGGCTAATATTGCAGGTTCTGCAAGTTGTTTTATGTATCTAGCTACATGTGGTAAATTGCAGAGTAAATAATTTCTTAATCTATGGATATAGCTGTGCATTTGTGTGTATACTGATAGTCATACAACATAAATCTTTTCTTCTGACTCTGCTTCGGTATTCACTATAGTATTTTATGCATCCTCTGTTAAGGGTTTTCTCATTTTCAGGGGCGCTGTCCATGCAACTCTTTAGTGGGCTGCTATACTCTGTGCATCGCTGGGTTTACCGTTCTCAGACCCCTGAGACATGCATATGTTCTTTCCTTCTTACTAATTCCTCACATCCCTCACCTTTCTCTTCACATAGAGGCTTCTCACCACTGAATTATTAAAAAATCTGCCTCCCACTCATATACAATGTAAACTGTATAAATCAGAAATGAAAGTTTTCACTGTCAGAATGTTTTTTTGACATAATTTTCTTCAAAATTTAACTTCAGTTTTAAAAAGATACTAAAATTATTTGGTAAACATAACCCTTGCAAAGTTGGCATTTTGAGGGTTTCTGGTCAAACTGTGTGTAGGGTAGTGCATTAGGTCCTGCAGACAGAAGTCACGGTGACCATTAGGGTTGTATCGTGTGCATCTCACCCTTGGAGCTGAAATCTTACATGTTCAGAAACTGCTGTTTTCTTCCCAATAAATCCTGTTTTCTTCTTGGCCTGTTCCTGCAGTATCAGATCAAGGCATAGTAATTCTTTCAGCCAAGCATGTGCATATCCTAAGGATGACTTCCTCCAAGCATTGGTGAGTTGCTTGTAGACAGTAACTGTGTATCTCCATTACATATGTCAATGCTAACAAGCTGCTTAAAACAACACTCACTTCATAAATTCATTAGAAGAGGATCTGCATTATCAGTACATGTTTAACTGATGTTCATTCACTTAAATCCCAAGAAATTAAATAAATGCAACG
>JAVJGI010000062.1:16992265-17117083 GCA_035590275.1 Ibycter americanus
GACTGGCCTGAAGAGGATGAAGAAACAGCACGGAGAGTAGATGAACTTTTGGAACCTTGTGTGGGAAAGCCTTGTTGTAGCCGGCTAGTTTTGTAGTGCTGCAACAGTGAAGTATTTCTCATAGTTTCTTGTAAGTTATTAATTCACAATATAGCAGAGACTTTCTCGCTGGAGCCATGCCGGTTTCTCTGTAGAAGTCCTAGCAGCATAGAAGTACTCCCCCTGTAGTTTGTAGTGACCTGCTGTATCAGTGATCTGTTTTCCAGATGATGAAAATTGGTTTTCCTCTCATCTGTAATGATCCTCATACACACAGTGAGTGTACAGTGATGCTACTAGTGTGGAGCCATGCAATCAGCATTTTTTTATAGCATCACCATAATGACAACATGGTGAAGGGTTTTGCGTGTCAGAATTACATATTTTGTGTCCGATTTAACAGGATGATAGAGGTTGGTTTTTTTGTTTTCATTACTGCAGATTCTTTTCCTTTTTACCTGTTTCACATTCTTAATAATGTTAAAATTTTATAAGCATTTTTTAAACATTTTGGGTGTGTTCATGAAAAATACAGTACAACATTCTGATGACTATCACTTGCTTACTAGCCTCTAAAATTGTTTCCTGTAAAGATAACTTCTGTGAAAGTCATGATGATTAGAAAGTAAACAAGGGTCTGTTTTAGTTTCAAAGAGCATGTTTTGCAGGGTTCTGCATCTGCTTAAATACTCTTTGATTATTACTCTTTTTTCTATTTTAAAATAGTAATGATAATATTTGGTATTTTTTATTTTCAAATAATTATCATTATTGGGGTGGTTGTTTTCTGAATCGTTCATCTTCCAGGTATTCTCATTTCTAAAACACTTTAAGGTCGTGAACCTTCAGTCTTATTCAACTGGACTATTAAATGCACCTATAAAAAGCTTCATCTGCTTCATTGTGACTTCACATTGGAAGTTTATTGCATTATAATATTGAGTTTGATTCAAAACCAAGTATAATACAGAAACAGGACATGTTATTCCAGTACTTTCAGAAACAGCAATGTATTTTCTGCAAGAATTTGTAAAGGAAAAAACCAAACAACAATCTAAAATCAGTCTGTATGTTCTCCCAGCTGTCTTTCCTCACAGACAGGAAGGGAAAGAAAACACATATTTGAAAAAAAAAAGAATGAGAAAAAGTTAGGTGGACCTAGTATCTATTTATATATTTGTAACATCAGTAGACACTTTTCAATAAGTGGCTTATTTCCTATTTCACAGAGAGGAGAGTTGTCTTGAATAGAAAAGAGGTAGTGCAGTGTCGGGAGGTGGTGTGTCCTGGAGCAAGGCCCCAGAGGAACTGGTGTGAGTCTTTAGGAAGGTCAGACAGTGGAGGAACAGGAACTGAGCTGTGGTTGGGTAGACCTTATGGGATTGAGCATCCCAGTAGAAATGGTACCATGGGATGAGAGCCTCTGGAGCCTACGAGTGGATTTTTAAGACTCATCAGTCCTGTCCCCCCCGCCCCCCCTCCCCGGAGGTCAGTCTTATGCCTTTAATCCAAGACAGCATCAGCTATATCTTAATCTGTACTGGCAGATTTTTGCCAAATGTGCTCTCAAAAGTAGTTTTGTTTTACTGAATCCTATTTTCTTCAATGCATGGGGTGTAAACTGGTTATTCCTGTTTAAAGGATATTTTAATTACTTTGTAATTTCTTTCTCTCTGCATTATCCGGTAAAAATGGATACCCAGGACTTCCACGTTGTGCCCTGTTCCCACAGCTTCTCATGTTACCTCTTCTTCAATCCTCCTATATGGTTTCTAAGCATTGGGGTAGCTCAAAGTCATGGATGAGTAGTAATTCTTTTACTGTTTCTTAATTGTCAAGAAGGAACAATGTTTCATTCATGATCACCCAGCTTCATATTCTGCCAGTCACTTCACTAACTTTATTGGCCACGTGCTGTTCTGGCATTGCCAGAGATCAGTTTTCAAATCCTCATTTCCTCAGCGATAGTTTAAAGGTTATCACAGACATCTTTGATAATATGCCCTAACTTTGCTACTTAGACAGGCCTCTGAATAAGATGTTTCTAAACTATGTAGGCAAAAGGAAGGTAAATATGACAGAAAAAAACAAGGTGTCCAGTTAGAAAAAAATGACTGAAATATATTGCACTTCTAATTAGCAACAATGTATGCTTTTAGCAGTCATTCACTTATTAGTATATTTTATTTCATGAAATCTAGGTCATTGTTTTATTTGGCCTGAACTGTGTGTCACTCTGCACATAGTTACCTGGTTGGTCATTCAAGAACCTCAAATGGCAGGTGAATATTTTGCAAGTACTCTTTAGAGTTACTGAGACATTGCCATACAGTCGTTAATGAACCAGAGCAGAACTATTTCCATCTGCATGGCAGTCAGCAAATCATTTTGAGAAGGTTTTCATAGAAAGCGTATTTTGTACAGAGATTGTTCCAGTTAGTGTGAGCGTTTTTGCACAGCTGGTGAATGTTTCTAGGGCTCTGTATGGGTGACTATCCATCACTCATATTGCTTGATTGGCAGATACAACTCTTTTTCACACTACTTGGAAAAAATCCAAAACAATTTATAATGGAAAATCCAAACTTTTGTTAAAAACCGTTGAAAGGGAAACCTGTTCGACTACATTCTTTCCTTATGTTGATTACTATAAATTAATAAAGATAACAGTGCACATGCAAATTTTTTTCTCAAAACCTGAACTTCAGTATTGCCTGAAGAGGTGCTAACTGATTTGTTTTATTCTATACTTTTGCAATTGTGGAGTACTTCATTAGTTGTACATGAAAAACATGTCTATCAGACAGTACATATCTAATCATATTTTTTGAAAAAATGTTCTGTGTGTGGAGTTGTTAGTTCCCATGTTTTCTTGTCAACTTTTGGGGAAGAAGGGTCTTGTGTTTGAACCAAGCTTCGTCTCATGGGAACATGAGATTCATTGAGCGCATATTAAGGCTAGTACATAGGTTGATCAGAAGAACGGGTGATGAGGGTATTTTTAAATGTTAAGAAAAGCTAAGATAAGTTCAGAATAGGCATTATAATAGACAGTCACTAATCAAAGTCTGCAAAATTTTTATTTTTAATGCATACTGTGCCACATGTATTTTGAGCTAATATTAATAGACTTATGTTGTGCAGTACTTCAGTCCTTAAATTAATCTCTTTGTGAACATGTCAAACCAACGTGGCTTGAAAATAGAGGCACGTAGTTTGCCTAGGTGTTTCTTGATGAAACGGGCAAAGAGCTGCTGAACCCATATTGAATTCCTGTTGGTGTTCTTTGATTTCTAAAAGACCAGTGGTTTCTCCTAGTTTTTACTATCAGCTGTTCAGTTCTTTTGGAATGCAGGATCTTTGGATATGTGCATGTTTGAGCACAAGAAGATTATGCTGAAATTCTTTGGTATCATTTGCAGGCTCACTTAAAATTACCTGGTATCTCTTCCATTTTTAATCATGTTACATCAGTGTCTTTTTTGAAGGTCACACCTTCTGGCTTCAAGAAGAAAATTATTGTTATGGTAAAGAAAGAAGTTAAAGAAGAGCCTAAAGTTTTCTTTGAACAGTTTGTTGTGAGATTGTGTTGGATATTATACATACTGTTGTTGCTGGAGAAAAAAATTGAACTGCATAATTTAGGAATAACAGAATTTTATAGGGGAAGATTATTACCAAAACTCTCAATGTTATATGTCTATATGTTTATATAATAAACTCATCCTGTAATTAAAAACTCTGTTAAAAAAATATCATTTTTGAACAATGATCTAAATTCTTAGAAGTATTTTGATTAATTTCAGCGAAGTTTAAGCAGGATGTTTTTTAAGTATTGAACATCAGCTTCTTCATCCTGAATTTGGTCCTTCATCTTCCCTAGCCAGTGGACACTGGAATAACTTAAGACTCATTTAAGCCACAACAGTAGGAATTGTCCCTTAGGCCAGAACTAGTCTGTTAAATGAATAAGTGCTAGAGGATATTGCCAGGCACTTGAGCTAGACTGGCCATACTGTTGAACTGTCAAATATTCCCTGACTTGTTTTTGACCTGGCCAACTTTCACTGTCCCAAACAGGACAATATTTCACTGAAATTTAAATTCTATTAGATTTCAATTCCACAAATATTGAAAGATTTCTTGGGTTTGCATTCCAGGCAGATTCCATAAAACTGGTTAGTTTTATCAGATTAAATGTCTTCTGTGACAAGGCTTTATCATTTAGTCTCAGCTTACTTGAAAAATGAAACTGCTTCTTCAGTGTAAAAAAAAAAAAAGGAAATTATGCTTTCAAACACTGTATGAAATTATTTCTAATAACTCTACTTAGGAAAAACTTAGCATTTGTGTATATTTTTTCCAATATTTACATATCACTGCTAACTTAATTTTAGGTCACACTTTTAAAGCAGCACGCTTAAAAATTAGGTTAATTTCTACAGTTTTTACCTCTTTGTGTGTGTATGTGTACATATACATTTTCTTACAGCAGAGAATTGTAAGTAATTTTCTTTCTATTGTAAGTCCATTCATAATAGTAGTATATTGCACTCGCAACCTATTGACTGAATTGATTGCTTTCTATGAGGTTTCCAGTTTTGTACTGTGGTAGACACTGGTTCTCTTTGGTGGTGATATTGTTGCTCTTGAGCAGAAAATGAAAGAGATGAAGTAGAAGAATATACAGAAGATAATTACAGTGCAGAAGTCTTCTAGGCTACAGAACAGCCCTCTAGGTGCATGCCTTGCTCCAGCAAGCCCGGTCTGAATGAGGTGTTAAGCCTCTGAAGTGGCAGGTGCTCATCAGCAGTTTGTCATTAGCCTTCTCAGTGTCCTTCTTGTAATGACTGTAGAAATGGAGTTGTGACGTGATTTAGATTATACTAGAACTGAAGAAGCAGGTCATTGCCTTAAATGCAGATTCATACAGAAAGCATGAAACTGGTGCTTTTGGAAGGTAGTACCTTTGTCTTGTAAGCAGCGCCAAGGAAGACCCAATGCAGTGCTGGGTACATGAACAAATCATTGGTTCAGGCTCTGTGTATGGATTTGTATATAGTGTCCCTGAGCATGTCTTTCCCAGGGAATACTATGGGAATACAATTCAAAATGGTTTAGAACACATATTTTAATAGTAGAATTATTAGAAGTAATAGTATTAATAATAATCACAGTGCTTGCTGACTACCTGCCCTTTTTGTTAGTTGAGATTGAAGTATCATAGAGAGATCTTGGAATGCAGCAGTTCTAGTGACTGGACACTAGCTACTCCTGTATATTTTCATATGTATGAACAATAGCACTTCTATGTGCATTGAAGTCCAGTCAGATACCACTGAGATACATAGATTAAAATGATGAGGGAACAATAAATCAGTAGGACTAATGCTATAAAATCCTTTGCACTTCCTAAGATACATAGGCCTGGGAATTACATTGTGCAAATTGATTCCTTATAGCTGAAATCTTGAAAATTTTCTGTAGATGCATTCCTAATACAGCTAACAGCCAAGTACTTAACCTGTAAAGAGCTGTAGAACACTGGAAGTAGGTTATAATAAAAATACTATATGTTACATATGTAACATATATATGTTATATATACATTTTGTATATTTATATATTATGTTACATATATATTATTATATGTATTATAAAATGTATATACATCTTTATTATAATTTCAAGGATATACTAAACTTTGCCTTTTGGGGTGAGGTCCTCTTTAAAGCCATGGAAATCTGCATGTCAGTTTAGTTTGAGACTAGGAATCTTTTTGTTAAAGAAGGATAGAATTAAAAGGATTAATTTTACAGTAGTGGGCCACAGGGTTTGAGCACGTTACATCAGTCACAGAGTAATGACTTTTTTTTTCTAGTCAATAGAATGTTCAATTAAACTTAACTTCAAACTGTTCAGAGATCTGAAAACTACAAATAATTAAGCCAGCATTAATTGTTACTGAATTTTAGTTATCTAGTCAGATGAGAGTGAATGGAACTCTCTGTAAGGAATAGACAGCATAGAAATCAAAAGGCCACATAGATCATATCTTAATTCAAGAGCGTCCTTGTGCAATCGGGTTTGATGAGGGTTTAATTAAGAACCACTTTGTCAGCCTAATAGTATTCCTAGAGTACTGGTTTCAGTTGCTTGGGTTTCTAGGATTATTTTTGCGGTGCTTCTGTAGCCGTATCAGTATTGGTGCCACTTAATTTTCAAATTGTATAAAATGCAACAGATAACACTGCTTCGCTGAAAGATAGAAAATTATCTGTAAACAGTGCATCCAGACTCTCATTCTGCCAGGACCTTTCATTGCTGGGAAGCATAGGCAAAGGTTACTGTTCAGTATTTTCCTACCCCCACAGCAGCTTTGTAATGTACAATGGATTTCACCAGTGACAATTCCCCAGAGGTCACTGAAGCAGCAGAGAGCAGGTGTAGAACAAACCAGATTGTGCTGTGTGAATCTGCAACACTGTTTAATGGCATCACCCCAGGACTGATTAGTAGCAACCAGCTGGTGTTCAGAGATAGCACAGGTTTAAGTGTCACATTGGGTTGAACGAGAAGAAGAAATGTTGCCAAGACGAGTGCATAAATAGTTACTGGTCTTTTAAAAAGGGTCTCACTGTGTTATTACAGAAGTCCTCTTGTTTTCAAGATCTCCTGTGAAAGATCTTTGCTTAACGTGAATTCGTTTGAATGGCCGTGAACGTTTCTTTTATGTACTTTTATATGGTGGAACTTTTATCTTGTAATGCTGTATTAACATAATCATTGGCATTACAGGAAAGGAATTCCTTCACAAATTATTTGCCTTTATATTGTCTGTTATCTGTTTAACATTCATTTCAAGAATACTCAAAAAGTTGTTGACGATATTCCTTCATACAAAGAAGGAAAGGTTTAATGAAATAGCATTACTGAATAGCAAGACCAGCTGTTCTGGACAGTTTTCAGAAGAAAGGTCTGGTACTTTGAGGCATCAAGCTTCCACCGCATCTTTTAACTTTGCTGCGTTTGAGGGCATTAAACACAATTGCTGGAAGGGAGATAATTTTGTTTTGATTTTTTTTTACTCAAAAAATAAGTTGATCTCCTGTGCTGTGATGTTAATTGTCTTCTGCCATTTGACTAGTTGAGTTATTCCAGATACTAGGGACCCTTTCTCTGGTCTACATTTTAATCTCCATTTCGTTCTCCAGTTCTTTACTTGAAAGAGTGCAGAGGAAATGATCTTACAGAAACTACTTAGTACTTCTGCGTAATCATCTGAAAGAGTACTGATGTGTCTGAAATGTGTTGCTAAAACTGGTAGCTACCTTTCTTGCAAACTGCTTTTTATTCAGAAAAAAACACTTTCTTTTCAAAAAAAGTGGTTTCAATGAAACCACTTCTTTTCCTTCTAAAGTTGTATCAAGATTGTTCCAGGTTGCATGAAACAGTGCAATGATGGGCAGAAACTTGGAACTGCAAAGGTTCAGAAGTCAAAGAATGGAAAAAAGGTCAAGAAATAGCCCATGTTGGCAATTTTCCCTGTAAGGTGTCCTTGACTTAGTTTCCCTGGAAGCCAGTTTCTTTTGCCACGGTCTGAATGAAGGAATTGTCAGGCATAGTTTTGAGATACAGGAATTTGAGGACTAGAGGTTTGTGTAGATTGTACCAAAAATGGAAATGAAAGCCAAATGTTATTCTCACAGAACCTGCCTAGGTTAGAAGATATGGAAGTGAAAGATAAAAGTCAAAATAATATTAAAAAAAAAAAAGTGCCCTCCTTTTGTACTAACAACAAAACTGTGACTGCAAAGAGGGGAGAGTAGAGTTGAGAGGGTTTTTTGTTATTTTTTTCCCAGCCAGGTCTTTAAGGGAGGAAAATTTGTCAATGTTCATTATCTTTCAGCTTGTACTCCCACTCAATGTTTGTTTTTTTTATTTTATTGTTATGATTTTTTATTTACTACTTTCATCTGTGTCTTAAAGGGGGCAGACAATTCAAAGACAATTACATTCTTGCAAGTTCTCTGGACAGTGGAGATGGGACAGAGACCCCCTTCAGAGAACCACGTGCAAGCTTTTTGCATAACAAGAGCCACAGTTAGGAACTGGGGCTGTTACAGTGCAGAGTGCAGGAAAACAGGGTACAACAGCATCAGAAATCTGATTATATTCTTCATCAGCATTGTGGAATAACTTTCTCTGAAATACGAAGATTAAACTAAAATTAAAACTATGCAAATTAGATCTGACTCATAAGAATCATCCCATGATTTCAATGAGAAGAGATAAAGTCTAAAGGTAAAAATGTAGTTATTTCTTTATATTGAGTAGACCATTATCTAAGCTCTGACTACAAAGAATAAAACACCATCACATCAGTACTGCTAAGACAAAAACTTACTGAGGCTGAGTAAGTGAGAGGTTTTACAGCAATATGTATTAGAATAGAATAGAAATAGAATAGACTATTTCAACTGGAAGGGACCTACAATGATCATCTAGTCCAACTGCCTGACCAATTCAGGGCTAAGTAAAAGCTAAAGCATGTCATTAAGGGCATTGCCATCTTGGCTGCCTGGGCACACTGCTGACTCATACTGAGCCTGCTGTCAGCCAGCAGCCCCAGATCCCTTTCTGCAGGTCTGCTCTCCAGCCACTTCCCCAATTTATATTTGTGCGTGGTTTTGCTCTGTCCCAGGTGCGGAATCCAGCATTTGGTCTTGTTAAATTTCATGCCATTAATCATAGCCCAGTGCTGCAATCTATCTAGATACCTTTGCCAGGCCTCTTGTCCCTCAAGAGAGTCAACAGCACTTCCCAGTTTGGTATCATCAGCAAACTTGCTAATGGTGCATTCGATAATTGCTAACAGTAATTCTTTTGTTTTGGAGACTACTTAGATAAATTTTTTAAAAGTTGAAAAAAAGCTGTTTCTAATGGATTTTATAATTACATTTTAAACATTAAACCATTCATGGCAGTGCATTACTACTCTTTGAGAACATGAAACAAAAGTGTAGTTGAAATATGTTTTTTGTAATATTAAAGTTATGACAGCTTCTAATGAGTATGGGTTGAAAAATCTCTTTCTTGGAACAGAAGGTATGTTAATGAAACACAACAGATATTTAATTTAAATAAATAGAATAATAAAATAATGTGAAATAATAAAGAGTATAAGCCTGAAACACAACAAAAATCAAATTTCAAATAGTTTTTGATATCCTGAAAATATTTTAAATGTCTGAAGAGTAGCTTATGAACCTACTTCATATGTTAATAATTAAGTTTCACTGTTTTTTCTGCTTTGATCAGAAGCAAAAAAATGTAAAAATCAGAATTTCTCATACAGCAGAAATCACTTGTTTGGAATGGTTCCATTTTCAACTTCTTTTGGAGAAAAAAGGTTAAAAGAAAGGTAGAAAGACTTATAATTGAAACAAAACCTGAATCTCCAAAAGTGGTGTTGAATGCCATTAATATGCAACAGGAGGAGACGTTTTTAGGTATCTTGATTTTTAAAACATTTTTATGTTAAGCCTTCTGAATGGCTTATTGGTAGGTATTGCTTCTATTTCCATGGAGGGAGGTCTTTTTCTGCTTCCAATTTAATATTTATAATCTTAAATATCATGAGGTCCCTATCAGAAAAGAAAGGAAACATTTAGAATAATTTCCTTGGTCATGAAAATCGTGATCTTTAAGGAGTGCAATACAGGTAATCAAGTTCTTAGTATATGTACTGTTTCAAATAGACATGGTGTATTTTTTAAGCTTGAGGTATTGTAGGTGTAAATCTCTATACTTCCTCGTTAAAACTGTTTACTGAAAATAAAATTTTCTTCCTAAAAATTGCATTTATGTTAATTGTATCCTCACAGGGTTTGTCTTATGTTGAAGTTGTTTCACTGAAGTAAGAAGTATTTGTTATTTAACCAAAATATTTGATACTTCCGAATTGGGGAGAGGTTAATATGGTGAATGTGAAATAAATGTTAAAAGAAACTGAGTAACATGACAGTTGATGTAGCAGTGATTGCTGTGATTAGTTTTTTCCAAATAGTTTCTGTTACACAGTGTAACTTTCGAAAGCCTATACCATCTGGCTGAAAAATCCCCCATTTAGCTATGGTGGAGAGGTGATATTTTGTCTTGGAAATAACACTGTTAATTTATCACTCTACTGCAAAACAATCAACCCCTCTCAATAGGAATGTAAGGCAGCTTGAATTTCGGTGTCAGAAAGAGTTTATAAAGTGTTCAGTGTCCCTGTATAAAAGAAAAAAAAAGGCAGAAGATTTAGACTACTGCACTTTTTGGCATGAAAGGAACATGTTTGCTCTGGGATTCTTAGGAAAATTAAATGCAATTAATTTTGTTGTCCTAATTAGTTCTATAATTATTTGGTTCAGAAATTAATTCAACTTAAGGCCACATCAATTCTGAGTAAATGTGTCCAAACAAGAGCTAAATGCAGTTTAACTACTCCACTTTATAATTTGTTTTAAATACATTTTTAAGTAACACTATGTAAAGAAACCCTTAATCTCTTAACAAGCACCTTCTGCCACAGGGGCATCTAGCAGTTGTTTGTACTGGATTTTCTTTGCCATTTTAAATATTGAGAAGATGCCCCCAAACCAGCCAGCTCAGTTGTATAGCTGAGTAGCACTGTCCGCAGTGAAAGCTGTTGTCCTGTGGTTGAAATCAGCGGCAGACTGAACTATCTGCAGCTCCTTTATGGGTGCTGGGTTTAGCCTTCCACCTGCAGTCTGCTGGCAGTATGTTTTGCAACTGCTGTTCCCAAGAGTCTTCTTTCTGTGCCTGTGGCTTTCAGCCTTCCCATTTATCTATATGCTTTCCAGTTATCTGTTGTGGGTTTATAACAGCAAAAGCCATAGCTGTGGCACTCCCCACAGGTATTCTGATGCAGCCAGAATTCCTTTGTGTTCCCTTGGAAATGGAAACAAAACAAAGCTCTGTTCCTTGCCTGGGTGTTTTGTACAACACAAAATCTGTAGTGAAACACTCAGTATTGGCACGGGACCATCCATCTCTTCCAGTTATCTTCATCCTTAACTGTTGACCTGGGTGTAGTCAATAGAAGAAACTTCATCTCCTATTCTGTAGCTGCTAAGATTCCTCATTAGCATCTTGAGAGGGCCTATACCCAGCACATCCAGGAAGACAGAATATACTCATCCACAGTTTTCCCCAATCATCTAAATATTTCTAATGGGTTCACTCACATGTTTGTAATAGCTTACATATTAATATTTATAATAATAAAATGTATTTCTATGATGCATCATTCAGATACTGAAATATTACGTCATCTTTTTTTCCAAAACACATGAATTAACATTCACTTGATCCGCAGAATTCTGGGTCTTTACCTCTATTTGTAGTTTGTACTGAATTGCATGTTTTTCATTTCACACAATGCCTGTTCTTAATGAGATAGTGTACTTTATTAACAAGGTGCTGCAAAATGGGGTTTGACAAAACTCCTTAGGTTTGTTGATGCACTCCAAATTTTTTTTTTCAATCTGCTGCTACAGGTCACAGTAATGTGGTGGTTGACTTAGCTGCATACAAAGGGGAAAATCATATTTTCTTTTTCCTTCAAAACACTTCTTAATTACATTCATTTGGAAAGTTATGCTTCCCATATAATTTAAAAAAATGATATATATAATGTCATGAGGTTATGCAGGGAGAAGATTAGAGCGGCGAAAGCCCAGCTAGAAGTCAGGCTGGCTACTGCCATAAAAGATAACAAAAACTGTTTTTACAAATACATTAGAAACAAAAGGAGGGCCAAGGAGAGTCTCCATCCTTTACTGGATGTGGGGGGGAACATTGCCACAAAGGATGAGGAAAAGGCTGAGGTGCTCAATGCTGGCTTTGCCTCAGTCTTTAATAGCAAGACCAGTTACCCTCAGGGTACTCAGCCCCTGAGCTGGAAGACAGGGATGAGGAGCAGAATGAAGTCCCCACAGTCCAAGAGGGAATGGTTAGTGACCTGCTGCTCCACTTGGACGTGCACAAGTCTATGGGGCCCAGTGGGATCCACCTGAGGGTACTGAAGGAGCTTGCAGAGGAGCTCGCCAAGTCACTCTCCATCATTTATCAATAATCCTAGCTAACTGGGGAGGTCCCAGGAAACTAGAGGTTAGCCAATGTGATGCCCACCTGCAGGAAGGGCAGGAAAGAGGATCCAGGGAGCTACAGGCCTGTCAGCCTGACCTCAGTGCTGGGGAAGGTTTATGAAAGTTTATGGGTTTATGAAAGGCAGGTCCTGCATGACTAACCTGACCTCCTTCCACGACAAGGTGACCTGTGTAGTGAATGAGAGAAGAGCTTTGGATGTTGTCTACTTGAACCTCAGTAAAGGCTTTGAGACTGTCTCCCACAGCATTCTTCTGGAGAACCTGGCTGCTCATGGCTTGGATGGGTGTACCCTACGCTGGGTTAAAAGCTGTCTGGGTGGCTGAGCCCAAGGAGTGGTGGTGAATGGAGTTACATCCAGCTGGCAGCTTGTCACAAGTGGTGTTCCCCAGGGCTCAGTACTGGGGCTGGTTCTGTTTAATAACTTTACTGATGATGGACAAGAGGATCAAGTGCACCCTCAGTAAGTTTGCAGATGACACCATGCTGGGGGGGGAGTGTTGATCTGCTTGAGGCTCTGCAGCGGGACCTGGACAGGCTGGATCAATGGGCTGAAGCCAGTTGTATGAGGTTCAACAAGGCTCAGTGCTGGCTCCTGCACTTGGATTGCAACAACCCCACGCAACACTACAGGCTTAGGGAAGAGTGGCTGGAAAGCTGCCGGGTGGAAAAGGACCTGGGGGTGCTCATCGTCAGCTGGTTGATATGAGCTGGCAGTGTGCCCAGGTGGCCAAGGCAGCCACTAGCACCCTGGCTTGTATCAGAAACAGTGTGGGCAGCAGTACCAGGGAAGTGATTGTCCCCCTGTACTCAGTGCTGGTGAGGCTGCACCTCGAATCCTGTGTTCAGCTTTGGGCCCCTCACTTCAAGAAAGACATAGAGGTGCTGGAGTGTGTCCAGAGAAGGGCAACGAAGCTGTTGAAGGCTCTGGAGCAAAAGTCTGATGAGGAGCGGCTGAGGGAACTGGGGTTGTTGAGTCTGGAGAAGAAGAGGCTCAGGGGGGATCTTACCACTCTCTACAGCTACCTGAAAGGAGGTTGTAGTGAGGTGGGGGCTGGTCTCTTCTCCCAGATAACAAGTGACAGGACAAGAGGAAACAGCCTCAAGTTGCACAAGGGGAAGGTTAGACTGGACATTAGGGACAATTTCTTCACTTCATGAGTGGTCAATCATTGGAACAGGCTGCCCAGGGAGGTGGTGGAATCACCATCCCTGGAGGTGTTTAAAACACATGTAGATGCGGGGCTTAGGGATGTGGTTTAGTGATGGACTTGGCAGTCCTGGGTTACGGTTGAACTCAATGAACTTAAAGGTCTTTTTCAACCTAAATGGTTCTATGATTCTATGAATAAGGAGAGTTCTCTTGTAGGGTATAATGATAATTGATAATCTTGTCTCAGCCTTAGAGGGAAAGAGATTTAAGTGATTAATATTTGTGTGTAATACTTTAAACACTGAATGACTTTGTATATAGGAAATTCTATTTTAATGCAAATATTTCACAGGGTTTTAAGAGCCTTACAACATTAATCTAATCAAGATGAAACTGAAACTTTAGTACAGCAGAGACAATAAATATTTTTCTTTTAGTTTTCAGCTGAAAACCAAAAGTGCACACGGCTGCATCTACATTAGCAGATTAAACAGTGACAGTGCCTGCCAGGCTATGAGGCCAGTCTAGCCACATCCATAGCATTAAATGTCCTATCTGCTGTAAAAAGGTGACTCCATATAAATTAATTCCCAAGGGCTGCTTGGACATTGTGTGGGAGAGGGCTCGTTGACTGGTCCAAAGCCTTGCCTGACAGTTGTAACAATGTTAGCTGTTCAAGGCCCAGCTGAGGTGCTGAGTTTGTCTCCTGACAATGTGCATGCGTGTATATACAGCCTGCACATCCTTCTCTGCTCAGTGGTTTAATAATTGCAGAAGTCTGGTCAAGGCAGAAGCAAGAGCTGCTTGATCTGGAACCAAGAGCAGTGCTGTGCCCACTTGCTCCAGTGCAGACATGTAGACATGGGGTTTGCAGATCTGCGCAGATGCATAATCCACATCAAAATATGGTCATTACATTGCAATTATTTTTAATTAAATGAGCCAGAACTCCTCAATATGAATTTTTGAAACATAGAAAACAGGACTGTGTTACATATGATATACTGTATAACGTGTATTTTATTCACTTTAATGTTGAAATTCTCCAGATTACAGTTCTTACACAATTTCCTTTGGAGCACTGCTCCCCAGCGTAATATAGCCCACTAACTTTTGGCAATTTGTAGCTTCCTTGTGTACATATATATGAGCTAATTTGGATTGTGCCAAAATGGAATTAATGAAATGAAACAGCAATTGATTGTTTGGCAAGGCTAGAGCAGTCTTTATTCCTGAAGTTTTTCATAAACAGTATTCTGTTTTAATAATGTATATTTTTGATTTAAATGTATTCTTCATTTTTATTTTTTAAATTTAATATGTAGGTTTTATTTTTAACGGGTTAATGGAATTGAAATTGCTGTTGCAACTAAAAGGAAACCAATCTGATTAGCTGTGTACAGTCACTTTAACCAAGTAAAGATTCATAGTAATTAGCTAAACATTAGTGTTGGTAATGATACAGTCTAAGACAAATTGCTAAGAAAGAAACCACTTAAAAGAGAAAACATGCCCAATATATTTTTAACTGGTACATTTTTTTCTGGCTTGCATTTTCCAAAAGTACAGGAAAATCTCAGTTATAAGGAACCATTTTGTATAGAATGGGAAGATATTTATAGCTCCTATTAAATTATTTTCTAAGTTTCTGCTTAGTGCTTGATTTACAGTATTTGTTCTCAGATATGCTGTACTAAATTTTGCTCAGAGACATTGGCACATTGATTACCTCTAGCTTTCAGGTCAATGGAGACTGTGCTCTGCTTATAAAGAAATGAGAGATTACAATAAAAGATTTTTGATGGAGTTCATTTAAGACACACAGACTTATTTGTATACATACAGGTCTACTGACAATGGCTTTTAAAAAATTCCTTTTAGTATAAACCAAAAAATATTGATTAGCTCTGAAAGCTGTCATTTAGCAGTTTACATCACAGCACTTTAAAACCATTTACTTGAAAATAAGGAGAAACTGAGTACATTGAATGTTTCATTAATTTTCCTTAATGACATACATTTTTCTCCAAAGTATACAGTAGGCTCAGATTGTGGAAATTAAAAGTAATTGTGACAGTGAAAGGACATTTTTATCGTGTTTTCTTAAGACTTACATTAATTTCATGCTGTAAACATCTGAGTCACTTTCTTTTTGACTCATTGCTCATCTTCTCCATATCTTTTGATTTTATGTAAACCAGTTTGATTGCTTTTATGTTAATAATAACCAGTTCTTCATCACGTTGTAACTACCCCTCAAAAATAATAAAGGAGTTTGCAAGCTACTTCATGCCTATGGCTTACAATTGCCACAAAACCTTAGAAAGATAAAATAAATATTAAAAAACTTATATTTTACAGATAAACCTTAATGCCTGCATCCAATATCAAACACGTATCTTAAATAAAATCGATGCTTCTCAATGACAAAGTAAAAATAAGGAATTCAAATTAATCTTACTACTTGAAAAGACTACTTCACAAATATATTTATTTCAGTTTAGCTATTCTTTGTCTACATGGCAAGGCTATAAATTGCTATCTTTAAAAATCATTTACAAGGGATGAAGAGTAACTTTTTTTTTAGATCTGATGTATACATCAGACAAATTTCATCATTGTATTTTTAGTAATTCAATAAGAAACAACAGGGAGACCCCATTCTGCACTCTTCGTGTTTTTTCCATCTGAAGCAGACCAGTATGAGTGTGAGAATTGTGTAAGAATCTGAGTGTTGAGTGATAATTCTGTGACAGAGTTAAATCCATATTAGTTACATTACATACACTTCTTATTCATAAAAATATGATCATTCCTTAACAAATAGGGAAGTAGGATTAAGTCTTCAGCCTAGTTTCATATGTTGCAGTCTGAAGAAATGCATCATCATGTTCTGTCTGCATGAAATAAAAAATACATGTTGACAGCTCTCACTGAATAGCAGAAGGAAACGCGCTGCTGTAGATGAATGCAATTCATTTTTCAGGGCTGATAATTTATTTAAATGCAGAATATAATTTATTTAATTGCCATCACTGTTCTAAATTGCTGTCTTTGTGTCTGAACAAAATCTTCTAGATACAGCTCCAGAGGACTGTCAAAAATTGTATATTTTAATATTTGGTTCAAAGTGTACTGCAAATATGTGATTTTTTTACCATATCTGTTTTAAGACAAATAAGTTTTGACTAAAATAGAAGTATTCCATATATATGCCTACAGGATGAAAGGAGAATATTGTATCACATCTCAAAGTAATATGTTGTGTAAAAACATAATTACTTTTGCAGTACAATACATATCAACAAAATGGTTTTGCTTTTTTTGTTTCTAATGATTGTTACGTAGTAACGTTTTGGTGACCATATGCCTGTTGAAAATAGAATGTGATTTAAGTAAAAGGAGGGTAATACTGGCTTCACTGTGACATGCTGATTATCTCTGACTATTACAAACTCTTGCAAAAATATTGCAAATCACAGTATAATCCAGTTACTGCGTGCCATGACTTCAGTGCCTTATAATGAGAACATTACTCTGCTGTGGTTTGGGTCTTCCATAGTCACCAACACTGGACACCTGAAAATAAATGTGAATACAGTGAAACTGTGCAGGGATTTATCTCCGGAATATTATCCCAACTTCCAACAAGGCTGTCCTGAGCTCGGAGTAGTTTTCTTCTGATGAATCTGTCAATTGCTTTTAAAAATCAAATTTGGAAGAATCCTGTGCAGGAAGGTTTCTTTTACTGGTTTTGAGTCTGCTGCTTGCTAGGATCTTCTGTTGCCCCGCAGTTTCTGTCCTCTAGGAGGCTCTGGAGATCATGTCCAATTGACTCTCTTCACGCTCCTCATGATTTTAGGCACCTGTTGTAGTTCTCAGTTGTGTTTTCCAAAATGAAGAATAATAGCTCAGGACTTAGTGATTCCTGTTTAGTCACTGTTTGTACATAAACATTGGGGTTTTGCCCAAATTGCCTGGTCCTACTGTGGCCCTTCTGAAATTGAGAGGCCATAACTGTAAATAATATTCAAGGTGGTGTGGTATTACCTATTTCTAAAGTAGCATAATGCTATTATCTACTTTTTTCTTTACTTCTTCCCTAACAATTCAGAAGGTAGCATGTAGAATTTGTTTTTTTCACTACTGCTGTGCACTGAGCTGTCTTTTATTTTTCCTTATATAATTTCTGAGGAGTTAGAATCAGCGCATCATTTTATTTGTAAAGGTGGGATGGTTTTTGATGTGTTTTACATTTGTTTACATTGAATTTCAGCTGTCGTTTTATCACCAAGTATAACATGTAGTTCTTTATAGCCAGTCCTGCCTTCAGAGTCCTGCCTTACCTTATCATTGTCAATAAACTTTGTCTTCTCACTGTTCACTGCTTTTTCCAGCTTCGGTCTCCCACTGGATCCCAGAAGGACTCAACTAGTGACTTCCTCCCAGTGTGAATACTGACCATTTAATCCAGGTTTTTCCTACTGTTTAAGCATTTAATTTTTTAATCAATGAAAGGGTCTTCTGATCCCATGTCAGCCTGGTTTCATCAAGAGCCTTTGATAAAGGACCTTGTTGAATGAATGTCTCTTGGAAATCAGGTATATGGTATCAGCTTACTTTCTTTTCCATGTTTGCTTGTTCTTTGAAGAACACTGATAGATTGCTAAGAAATTATTTTCCTTTAAAATAGCCATCGCAGCTCTTCATCTCTCTAATGTATGTATTTTCCTGATCACTGATTTTATTGTTTATTCTGATTTTTAGAAATTTAATTGGAAATTCTTAGCAGTTTTTTCTTGTATTACCTTCCTCCCAACCACCTGTCACAGTTTCCTCCATTATGAGCTCAGATGGAGAAAAAGCATTTTATTTTTGTGTTCTGACCTCATCTTTCTTGAATACTTCTTTTATAGCCTGACCAGCTGTTAGCCCTACCAGCTCTCTGTCTGGCTTCCAAATCTTTGAAAACATTTTATTTTCATTTATTATACTTTCTTCAAGTTGTTCCTTAGACTTATCTGTTTTGTGTGGATTTGGTTTTTTGGTTTTTTTTTAGGCTTGTAGTTTATGGCAGTTTTTGCTTTCCTTATTTGATCACAACTTCAGATTTAAGAAAAAAAAAATCTTTCTCTTGATTCTAATATTAAAGTGAGTTAAATATTGTTTGATATCCTTCACATGTTATCTTTTTGATTTTTAGGCATATCAATAGCTGGATCCTTTATACTTCACATGAAGTCTTTTCCTTTTATATAGACTTTTCCTATCCTAGACGTGTCCTCAGTTCCAGGTGAATCTCAGATCTTCTTCCTAGCACCATTGTTTCAGCCTGTGATTGCAGCTTTGCTTCAGCGCAACTCCTTCTCTCTGAATCTGCATGTGGTGTAATGCGAATTTTGCAGAGTGCTACTGTGCAGGTCCCAGCTTTCAGCTCTCAAACAACCTACGTTTGGCCTGCTGACTTCCTCTCCAGCATTCCTCAGTTTTTGTTTTGTATAAGGACTGCAAATTGCAGCCACTGCGCTGTCTTTGGAGTCTGTGCAGACTTCTTATGAGGTCCACAGGTAGCATGTTCTCTTCAGAGCCACCAGTATGGGTCCATGCCCATGTCATGGTAGCTGGGACATGGCATGTTGTCACTTCAGGTGTTCCACCTGGTTTGTCTTGAGAACATGGAGGAATGAAGTTGGCTGGGGCTAGCAGTTTTCCGGTACAACTTGTCCTCTTTCCCACTGTAGTCTGCAGATGGACATCCAAGATAACATATTTCAGTTCTTCCCCCCACCCCCCTCCCCCCGTATTTCCATGATTTGGAAATAGGATTTTCATAGAACAATAGTTTTCCTGATTTATTACTGTTACTTTTCACATTCATTTTCCTGTAATTTCGTTTTTCTTCTCATAATGCTTTTTCTGTGTGGATGCACTAAATCAGAAACTTTCATGTGATAAATATTCTATGGTATTTCTTAGAGAATAGTGAAGTTCTAGGCTACTAGGCTTGACAGCTGTGGCAGTGGAATTCACCATCTGAAACCCCTCTAGGATTGGGCATCTGTGTTTGTTAGCATGCTTGGTGTTCATTTGTTTTGTTTTTGATAGAGGTTAACAAGACAGCTACTTTCTGTTATTCTAAGTGTGGAATGGACAAGCCTAAGAATAACCAAACACCATGTAATATCCATACTCTACATGTACAAGCATTTGACAAACCTTCATCTGTAAATTATACTTTAAAATACAGTCAGAAATATCTATTTGCTCTTGTAATTATAAGCAAAACACAGGATGATACATGCCCTAAGAAAAGACATGGCAAAGATGGAAGTTCTGTCTGAGGCAAATATCTGTAAATTTAGATGCTTTAAATGAAACTTAGTTATTCACTGGCTTTAAAATAAAATAATCTTTTCATAAGGCAGCTTTTCATATGAATCCAATGATGACAATATATACTGCTTTAATTTTGACTTTGTGGATGGTGCTTAAATGTGAGAGTACATTTGTAAGGTTGTCAACATCATTATATAGCATTTTAAAGGGAGAAGAGGGCATGAGTCAGTAGTTGTCTACTGATTTCATTGTTGTTGCAGGTTGAAGTGCACTGGTCCGTTCTTATTTTGGTGCAATATTATTTACAGATGTGTTCATTTTTAAGGCGAATAGGATTATTTGTAAATAGATTTACAGTAGAAAAACATTCCCGGAAACTTAAATGTGGAACAAATCCTTAGTTTTTACCTTTAAGAATGTATCCGTTTGTTTCTTCTACTTTGCTATAATCTAAATTATTTAAAACATATATGGTCTTTATTAAATTAAAAACTTCAAAGGACTTTTGAGATTTCCACAGAATATAATGTTCCATGTAAACTTACATTTATATTTTCCCTCAGTGACTGTTGAAAGTTAATTTTGCTTATTGTTTGACACATTTTTTGTCACATATTTATTGTAGGTTTTTTAGTTCATTTCAGTGGCTACAGCATATGCAGACAGACAAATATAAGGGATTGCTCAGGGTGTAAATGTTTGAGGTCTGGAAATCAAAACATTTCATCTTTTGTAACTTCGTGAAAGAACTTGAATGCAGTGATTTCCTGGAGGAACATAAAAAGAGTACTGTAAGGTACAGGTTCCTAAGAGGACTAGAAGTTGCTCTTCTGTCCATTGCAGAATCTAGACATTGAACACCTAGCTCCAGACCTGAAATTTAAGAATTTTGTAAATGTGTGTGAGATACCAAAGTTCATGCAGTTAATTAAATGAATGAGGCAGCTAAACTGGAGATTCAGAGCAGCCCGCACTGAGTGACTGAGGCTCAAGGCAGACAAGAGTGTTGAATGGGACTGATGTGCTTGAAATTCAGGAAACAGACACCAGCCACCCAGCTGGGTCAGATGCCAACGTGAAAGTGAGTTTCAAAGGCTGAACCATCTTCCTAGATACCAAGTTAATTACTTAGGTGTGGCTAACTGTGTTAGTTTAATCCTTCAAGGACAACACTTCTGGCTCCTTTGAGCAGCTGAGGCTGGAGTCGTACTGGCTTGACAAGGTGAATGGAAAATATTCACTGCCCTTTTTTTTGCATTGATGTCTATCTTTAATACATATTTTGCAAACACATTAATTCTTATTGAAGATTTTAGATGTTCTGAAGCAGGTAATTACAATGGTATAAATATTAAGTTAAAACTAGATAGGTATTAAATGTACCTGAGGCATTTCTTAATCTTGTGGTGGGGGAGAATTCAATATTACTTTGGTAATATTCTTTGAAGTGAGAATCAGATCTTAGCCTGGGGTGCGGAGATAAGAAAAAGGGTGCAAGTGGAAAAAATCAGCAGATCATTTAATATTTTGTCAGGAAGGAGCATCCTAGCTGCAGTTTTGTTTGCTCTAGAATTGTTGTATGGCAATGGCAGGACTTAGATATTACAGCAAGAGTTATTGAAAGCTACTCAGACCCTCCAGCTCGTGCTTACCAGCTCATTTGTCACATACAGTATGTCTTCTTCTTTCAAGGTGTTGCCCTGACAGTACTTTTTTCTGTCTTACTTTAACTCGGTGTGAAGCCCAGTTACGTCACTTGCAAAGGAATACCATCAGCAAAGCATTAAAAATCAGTCTCAGGTTTTTAGATGCTTTTGATGCTCAACTGTTACAAACCTCTGTAATCTCTGGTTTTTTTGACGAGACTGAGTAGGTCTTCCGAAGTGTAATTAGCAAGTACTATGGGCTATCAACTTGGCAAATTATAAACATTGACAAATACTGATAATGGTGGGGGAAAAAATCACATTCCTTGCACACATATTTAACACAGTGATTGATTCTTCACAGTTAGAAAATCTATTACGTTTATATCAAATTATGGAGTGATTATATATATGTTAAGCTTGTGTTTACAATCTGCAGTGTTACATGAAATGTAAATTCAGGGATCTGCTGCATCGGTTAATACTATCGCTACTAGCCCCATGTACTGTGGAGGAGGAGGCTCTGCAGACCATCTGGTTTGCATGCTATAGAGCAAGGTGCAGCAGTTTCAGTTTGGAGAACGGGGAGGGTCTTTCTGTGCCTGGTACGTCTGCTATGTGAAGCAATGGAAAGCCATCTGTGCCAGATAATGTGTTAACACTGGTTGTTTCCATAAGCTCATGAACATGAGCAAAACAACTAAGAAAAAGAGTGTATTCGGTTAGTATGCAGTCTGCTCTTGGTATGGAGTACTGCCGTATGTGGCTTTTAATAAGCTCATGAACAGTGGCAATATACCTATTTATTCTGCATTGTCCAAGTCTGTATTCTGTCCTGCCACATTTGATTGAACGGTCAAGTAGAGGACAGTGTCTGTTGTCTTAAATATGTACAATTTTCACTTGAAAGATAGTTGAAATTTAAGTATGAATCAGGCAGATGTCCTAACTGAACACCTTGGGAACAGAGTTCAGCAACAGTTTGAGTCTTTGAATTAACACAGTATTACTTACTTAGCTGTTTTCACCTTGTCAATGTTGTTTTGGAATGCTTTGCTCCTCTTAAAATATTTTATTGCATTGCCACCTCAAATCAGCCAAGTCATCATTAAAAAGTCTTCAAAGATACTTGGTTTTCTTCTCTAAGGGTAGAAAAAGTAGAAGGTAATGAGCTATAAGAAAGAAATATTGTCTTTTCTTGCATTTTTCCTCAGGAATAAAGAACAAAAAATCCCCAGTATACAAAATGTAGGGGGTGAGGGGAAAGAACCAGAATTTTGTCAATTGTTTTTCAGTGCTTTCACAGGCTGGTTTGATTTCCATAGAGCTATGTGAGTTTGCATCTGTCAATCAGTTTAAAATAACACTTTGCTTTGATTATGAACATGACTTGAGAACAAAATTAATGTTTGCATAGTGCTCACTATATGTAAATTGATACATAAATGCTGCTGTAAGTATAATTACTTTAATAATGAAAGGCAGAATCAAGTTGACTAACAGTTTTTAATTAGATTAATATAAACCATTTGTGATTTAATACAATACTGTCTAGAAAATTAAATGCTCTATGCATGTATGTTAAGTCAGTTCATTAACATACTGGGTCCAAATTAACTGGTATTATAATTTCCTTGACTGAAAAGAAATTTGAGTTTTATGCTACATTTTTACTAGTCCGGTATCACTAACAATGTAACAAGAAAGATACATTAGTTTTGTGGTTGGGTATTCAACCCTAATTTATCCTAGTTCTTGTTGACTTAGAACTTAACTTTGCAAATATAGCATCTGGCAAAGAGAAATTTTTCTCCTAATATGAAACCGTATTCAGCTCAGTAAGAGTAAGATGATATGCTTGGAAATCCCACTGTATTTCAGCTTCTTCAGATCTTCCTTTTATGTTCCAAACTCTTGAAGTTAGAAAAAAGTTAGTAGGTTGCTGGCAGTTAGCAAAGAGCAGATGGTGTTTATTACTGTGACCAATAAATTGTGTATCTGTGGGAGTAATAAGCCCAATTAGCCAAATGTTGATTGTGCTTTTAAGTGTTGTAGTCTTAGTACCTATTTCCATACCTGTGCATATGCTCAATATAAACTGAATTGTGCACTTTGAAAAAAGCTTAGTGGTGCACTTCTGCAGTCTGAGTTACTAGCATTTATGGGAATATCATTTTAGATAATGTCCTTCAAATGAGCCAGACTTAGGTACACAATTCCAAGAAGGCCTTATTACTTGGTTTGTATTTTATTTATTTCTAAATAGTAAAAGTTGACTACTTCAGTGTTGGCTAGGATGAATGTTAAAACACAAATGCCTTTTTGTCCTGAAGTGGCCTCTTGCCCTTGATTCAACAGAATATGGCTTAAATACAAAATCATGGTTAGCACAGCATACTCTGCAGTTTTTAGAAATACTGCTGCTCTTGAACAGTTTTCCATTAAGGAGCAGTTAGCCCTCAAAGAATTTCCTGACTCTTTAGAGGCAGGTTGGTAGCGGTCATGACCTCTGACCGGCAACGAGTTTGCTAACGGCTCTAACCTCCCCAACATGGGCAAAAAAGCCTGAGAGCCATTCCTGTTTGCCCTCAGCCTCCCACAACACCCCAGATGGGCTGGCCAAACAGTGGTAAGCTTAGGAAAAAGCAGTTTATTCCAAGTAGCAGAAGAATTAGAAGAAAGACAAAAGCTAACGATAAAATGTGACATTAGGATCCTCTTTCTCATTTCTGAGTTCAAGAAGCAGTCTCTGGCATGGTCCTCCTGTGAGCAGAACCTGGTCCTGCTGCACTTACCTTGAGTAATACCTACTTTCATAACTGAGCCCAGTGATTTTGGTAGCAGTAGTTCCTGCAAACACTCCCTGACCATCCAAATAAGCAGTAGTAGCCACATACATTCTACAAGGCCTCTTGGATTTTTTTCAACATACTTGACAGCTCTTCAGGGTCAAGATCATGTCTTCCTGCACATCTGTGCAGTGCCTGATTCAATGAGTCTCTCTGGGTACCTCTGCAATTAAAATAATAAACCCCTTAAACTTGTTAATTGCAGATTTAATATAGATGCACAAATTTAATTGGTTTCTTGGCTTTTCCAATTACCTCACGTCAGAGTTAAAAACAGAATCACTCAAAATAAAATGTTTGGGTGTCTGACAGATTAGCAGATTATAATCACACTGTTAATGCATGTATTAGAAAAATAGCTATTCAGATTTTCCTGAGATAAGAAAGTTTAACTGAATAAAGATACATCAGACACCAAACTTTTTTTTATCAGAAAATTTATTTTAATTTTAAGCCTCGTTTAAATTGCTTTATTTAAATGCCACAACTTGTTACCAAATTCTGACAGAAAACTGCCAGAAATGAGAAGTGAAGGGATATTTTTGCTATCTCAGTGTGGACTTGTATCTGGAAGATGTTTGTCTGGAGTCACTGACCATCTGTTTCATGGAGTGATGCCAAAAGTATATTTTCACTGTAGATTTAGATGCTTGCTATGAGCTAGTAAATAGCCAGACAAATATTGCAGCATCTTCTTCAAGCACACTGTAAATATGAACTCCCAGCACTTTTCAAGATAAAAAACTGTGTAATAAAGAAATGTTTATTTCTTAGGTAAATCTTCTAGTCACAGTAGCTTTAATGATTCCTACTTTGTTACTTGGGTTTAATTTATTCTTGAGGTAGTTCTATTGATTTAAAAGAGAGATTAATTTGGACTGTAGTTTACAAGAAGCTTTATTTTTCCCTTTGAGCATTTAATTTTGAGTCCATTTTTCTCCCCACAGCCTGGCACTGGGTTATAGTCCAAAGCATAATGAAGAGATGAGACCCAGTAAGCTCTGTAGGAAAGGGCAGCCTTCTCCTTTGGTTCTGGGACTACTGCAGTGAAGTTTCAGTGGTACAATACTTTAGGAAAGCATTAGCATATGTCCTTTGGAGTAGATCTCTAGAGCCCCTCTGAAGGAGTACATTCATTTTCTGCTTCTGCAGTTTGCTGTCTCCTGACATGCCTTGCTAAAGCAGGACCCTGCAAAGTTCAGTCCTACCAAGGAGGTTTCTCAGAAACTCTTCTCCATAGCCAGTAAACATCACATCGCTGGAATAAAAAATACTGTTGCATCCTTATCTGGAACACTAAGTTCATTTTGGAAAAGCCAAAAAGTACTAGATACTGAAGAGGTATTGGGGTAAGCAGCTACATATAGAGGGAGGCAAACCTGAACTTGGTAGAATCTGGTGAGCTATAGAATAGAATATAATAGTTCCAGTTGGAAGGGACCTACAACAATCATCTAGTCCAACTGCCTGACCAGTTCAGGGCTGACTAAAAGTTAATGCATATTGTGAGCGTTGCAATGCTTACAAAGTGTTGAGAAAAGTAAAATTTGCCTTCAGAATCATCCAGTATTACCTTAACATGAAGGGAAGCTCCAAGTGCATATCAAAAGGTGAGATACTCTTAAAATAAATGGTACTCTAAAATAAATGAACTATCAGAACTCCTAGAATAGGACCAGAATAAAACTAATTTATAAGCAGGTCTCAGTCAGTAAGGTTTTTTTCCAGGAGTGAATAATACCTTTGTCTCCTCCCCTTTTCTTTAGCACAGGACCGAATTTAGAAAGTTTTTTTTTTTTCACCCCATGAATAAGGAAAGGTTTTTGTGAGGACAAGTAGCTCTGAAAATCGAAAGACACTTTGTCTCCCAACACAGGAGCTGATAGCAATGGTGAACAGAACACACTAAGAAATAACAAACCTATTTCATGTTGCCAAGCCCATGCTATTTCTGGTTTGCTGTTTCTAGAATAATTTTTTTTTCCCAGTTCAGGGCTTTGTGCTGCTTTATCTTACAGCTGGAAACGTTTGTTTGTCCTGTTCCTTGTTTATCTAGGTTTTGTTGCTGTTCTGAACACTGATCTGTGTATAAAACAGTCACTGACACAAACACTTTTTCTGAATGGCAAGCATATCCCTTGCTTCTGCTTGTAAAACCCTATCAAAATAGTGTTTATAAAATAAGAAATGTTACAGTTCTAGTAGGGATGTATTGGGGCTGCATCAAACAGGGAAACAAATATTCTTCTAAATGTGAACATGCATTTTCTATCAATCATTTTATTTAGTTTGAAACTTGAATGTTAATGCTGTAAACTGTATGTTAGATTTCTTATACCTATGGTATGCTATCCTGAGGTGATCAAAACCTTTACTAATATTAGATGAAGCTTTTAATCTTGAAAGAACTGCAGGTTAGAGCTTTGTGTTGCAACATAACAGCAAATTATATGATTCTTTGCTTAATTGGTTACCAGCATTCATGCCCCCATGCACAGAAGGAAGATGGGGAGAAATGTAGTTGTGGTTTTAAACAGGATAGTTTTTATGGGGAGCACTTTGTGCTGCTGGATGGTGGAGTAACTTTTGATGTACTTCTGGTAGGGCCACATGGCTACACAGGCAGGATGCTGTCCTGAGTGCACGTGACTGTTTGCATCCTAAGGCTGCTGTTGGCTTCAGGGAACCCCCCAGAGGGGCAAGCCTTGTCACCCCGCCTGACCTTGGAGCCTGTGTCCCAGCTCTTGGAGGGTTCACAGTATAACTTGGCACACACAAGCAGAGCAGCAATGCCAACCCACCAGTGTGATGAGTCTCACAAGAGAACTAACCACTGTATGACTGACTGCTTATTCAAAGGCCAGTTTATCACTGCTAAACTAGGAGAATAAAATGCATCCTGTGTATACAGCTGAGGTAAGGATCAATGGTCAACAGCTTCTATGTGCCTAGCTCCATTAGCCCCGTTTGCAGCTGTCTCAGTGGGCTCCTCCCCAGTGAAAGGGCTCCAATGCCAAGAGCCAAGGACATTTAAATATGCTAGTATTAGCTATGGATTCTCTACAGTGCAAGTTCACTTTCTTTTCCCCATCTTTTATACAACAGACTCAGTAGTGGGGCCACGTCTATTTGCCTTTGATGCCCACTTCAAGTTCAAACTCCCATTGTGCTGGAGTCATCTCCTGGACAATTTGCTTTAACATGCCACGTACTGAGGAAACTTTCCCCTGAGTTTGCAACATTATATAAATCGGATGTTATGTAAATATCAACTTATAAATGTGTGTGTGTGTTTAATTTCAATTCTGAGATAATTCTGCTGATATTATGACTTCTGAGAACAACACTTCATATGTTCATATTAAAGGAGGTAACTTCAAGCATGGCAATGAGAATAAATACATGTGGCAATATTCTTGAGGTGCTGCAGTGCACTTAAGACTATAGCAACATTGTATGTAAGCTGCAGGATATATTTTACTAACGAGTTATTGCACACATTTTGTTTACAGCACAGGTTATAATTAATCTCTGGCATTTCACAGAAACCACGTATGGTATATTAACATAATAAATGCTGACATTGGGAGACAGACTGCCTGTGCTGTGATCCAGCTTAACACCTGCTTACTTTTAGGGATTCTTTTCTCAGTGTCTTAGCCTGAAGCAAGTGAGGCATGTTGATGTGCAGCACGTGTTACTGCAAGGGGTTTTGGAGATAAGCAAACTGTGGTTATGTATGTTTTATGTTATATATTGTTATATATGTTAGGAATATATATATATATATATTATTTATGCATGGAGCACAACCCTAAGCTTTTCACTAACATAGCCAGTTTTTGGTGACAAATTATATGTAATTAGTTCTTAAGACTTCTCCATTTTTGTGTAGTTGTTGGGTATCTAATCTTTGGTTTTACATATTCAGTCCTACTGTATAAACTTGAGCAGAATGTCTCACGGTTAGGAAGTATTCTCCGAGTGTAAGCTTTGCAGACAGATGGGAGCAGCACAGTTCAGGGAAGGTGAACAATTTCTGTGTGTCCACATGTGCAGTATAATTTTGGGCTATTTCCATATGAGTACAAAAAAAAAGTTTTATGGACAAAAGCTTTGATGGAGGCTGAGAAGCCAGAGTGTTGGCTTTGGGCATCTTATAGTCTGATTGCTTGTGTGGGGTGGAGTGTGAAAGTAATCAAGATGTGGATAAACCTGGTGAAACTGTGTATGTTGGTTGGGGAAGACGCTGAGGAGACTGGCTGTGGATACTGTAAAGATCTATCGAGCTATATTCTCTGCCAGGTTTTCTTTTGCACAAGAGAAAGTTTATTGCACAGCTGTTGACACAAGAAGCATCATGTGCATTTGATTATAAGCAAAGCATCCCTTGCTATCACCTGATCATTTTCCCCTGAAGACATGCATCTGTCTCCCCCAGACAAATGATAAAAAAATCTAAGAAAATAATGTGCAAAATCTTTGCCATAAACCAGGAAGGGTTTCTACAAGCACACAGAAAGCCTAGCTCATGCTCATAAACATGAGTGAAAAGTTAAGCCACATACAAAAACATCTAATAACACAACAATAACCATATTTTTCAACTGGAAGTCTGTTTTTTCCCAGCAGTGAAAGCTTTCTGTTAATACTCTTTCCTCTGTATGTCATCATTTCTCAGCTATCATTTCCTAATATGACCAGATATTATCCTAGACACTTAGAGCTACTATTAGTTGGAGATAATTTGTACACTTGGTGGAACTGAATCAGATCTAAGATTGCAAAAGATCTTCAGTTACAGTGGCTGTACCAGGAATGTGTGTTTCTGAGCAAGGGTTTGTCATCATATGCAGTCAAACTGTCTGAGTTTACACATTTTTCTTCACTGTCACTAAATGCTTTGGCTGTGCGTGCGTGCCTGCGGCTGTAAGTGGACCCTAAGATTTCCACTATTCAAATTGGTTCTGCTCAGATTCTTGTCCAGAATATCTTAATAAAATAAATAAGAGGAATAAAGCTGTGTTCCAAGTTTCTTACAATTTGTGCTGTTCACTGAAACTTTCTGTTACTTATGTGCTGGTATTACCTAGCTGTGAACATAAAGGATTTAATTTTTCGTAAGTGATTGAGTCAAAGTTATTCTACCAGAGCTTTCAGACTTTGGGGAGTTTTGTGATTATAGACTGCTGCTGAGGATAGCCAGTAGCCCTAGACTGATGCTGGGAAGACTGAGCACAACAGCTGAATGGCTGATATAGTGCACTGGCTTTTCTGCAACTTTAGACAAAACCAAATTAAGAGCAATTCAGTTACTCAGTTGTAAGTAATTGCTTGCTTCCTGGTATGTGTTTTTTGGAAGGTGGATGAAATGTGAGTGTCTGTCTGCTACATAATCAATAGAATTAAAATCGCCAGCCACTTACTTCCTGTGAAGTGACTAAAATCCACCTAGTAATTAGTCTATGCTGGCCATACCGCTCCTTTACAGCAGCATGTCAAGGTAACAATTATTAGACAGTTTATGAAGCGCTTAAATATAAATGGTCAGCATAAGTCTTCATAGACTGTATTTTAATAGTTTTATTACATTCAGAGAGCAAACGGAGTTGAGCTTTGACTGGCCTTTCGCAGTCTCCTCCAAACTTACGTAGTGGTATAGCTCTTTCAGCTTTTGAGGGGCAGCTTTTCTTAATGTTAAGGGACACTGAAATGATGCAGCAGTAGATGGTTCTTCTCTGATTGGTGATGTAGAACAGGCACAAAAGATATGGTGCTGTAACTTGTAAACAGCCATTCTGCATGTAAGAGGGTCCTTGTAGAGGAGCAAAAGCTCTGCTGTTTGTTTGGCTGCCTCTAATAAACTTTAGCATCCATGAGATGTGTAATTTTTGAAATCTTATTTCTATCAATAGATTAAGTCAAATATCTGGTATTAAAGTCAAAATTCCATCCTTTCCATTCCTTCCTCACTGTTTGGTTTATTTTCACATAAAATTTAATAATCAATTTGAAGCCAACAACTTCTTCTAAGTTGTCCCTGGAAGAAGCATAGCTACAGTTTCAAGACATGGGATTGTTGGTGCCATGATGGGGCATCATCTCTAAATCCTGCCCCAAAATGGGGTAGGATTTATTGAAGAGTTGATAACTTTCATTAAATCAACAGATAGAGCTGGAAAAAAATACAAGCACACAAGCTTGAAAAATCTGTATTTGGAACTTTGAAGTCTGCTGTGTTTTTTTCTGCAGTGTTACCACTTTTGTCCTAGTTCTGGCTGGGATAGAGTTAATTTTCTTCCTATAGCTGGTACAGTGCTGTGGTTTTGGGTTTAGTATGAGAATAATGTTGATAACACACTGATGTTTTAGTTGTTGCAAAGTAGTGCTTGCTCTAAATCAAGAACTTTTCAGTTTCCCATGCTCTGCCAGTAAGGAGGTGTACAAGAAGCCAGGAGGGAGCAGAGCCAGAATAGCTGACCCAAACTCACCAAAGGGATATTCCATAACATAGAAGGTCATACTGAATATGTAACCTGGGGGAGTTGACTGGGAGCTGCTTATCCACTGCTCAGGGACAGGCTGGGCATCAGTCTGCGGGTGGTGAGCAATTGTATTGTCCATCACTTTTTTTTCTTGTGTTTTATTTCTCTCTCTTTTTGTTTTCTCCCTTTTCATTACAATTATTTTTATTTTATTTTATTTTATTTCAATTATTAAACTGTTCTTATCTCAATGCGTGTGTTTTACCTTTTTTGCCAGTTCTCCCCATCCCACTGCAGTGGGAGGGAGGGAGGGAGTGAGCGAGCAAGCAGCTGTGTAGTGCTTAGCTGCTGGCTGGGGGTAAACCATGATACGCTACTTCACCCTAGACATGTTATTTTGCTAAAAGCAGGTATGTTGGTTCAGGTGGCAGCGGATTTCACCGTACATATTTATTTTTCTTGTGATTTCTATTTACTTTGGTAGCTTAACCAATATTTTAAGAAAGTTACAAGTGATTTGTAATTAAGACGCTGTACTGAAAGCCAGCTTAGGTTCTGGGGTATCTGGCTTGATTCTGAGTTTGGGTGTTATTAACATAGCTGATGTGTTTGTGTTGTTATATTCTTGCTGGCTAAAGTGGAAACAAGAATATTTCCCCAGTTTTTTCAATTTTTAAAATAGAAAGTAATGCAAAACAAGGTATGTTACAAGATGTTTCTAGACATTCAGGTTTATTTTTGACAGCAGCATATTCTTGATTGCTATTTCTTACTGTCATGTTCTTATGGCACATGGTTTAGTGGTGGACTCAGCAGTGTTAGGTTAATGGTTGGACTCAATGATCTTAAAGATCTTTTCCAACCTAAACAATTCTGTGATCCTATGATTCTATGAATCTATATCTCTGAAATAAAGACAAGGAAGTGCTGATACAATTACACAGCTTTTTCCTCAACTAAGCTTATTCTTTGTCAAAACCCAGGCCAGAGTACTGTCTGTTCAGACTTGAACATAATTCAGAAACATCCTAAGCAAGTGCTGATTGTTCCCAGTCATATTCGAAAGACAGCATGCAATAGACTTTTAAAAAGATTTTGAAAGGCATGAAAAATAATAAATTGAGGAGACTATTCATTACAGAATAAACAAATTGTTAGTTAATAGACTCCCCCATTTTGGTAGTTTTTGTCAACATAACATTAACACTTTGTTTGTTTATTGTTCTGTCGTCTGATTTTCACGTAGACATCTGTCCTCTTCATACAGAAGAAAGTGTTGTATGTATCACATAAACTATGCAGTGTTTAAGAATATTAGCAGCATGTCAGACAAAGCCCAGTGCTCTTCAGAATCCTCTTAGAAAATAGCCTTGAATATCTACAGTGATCTATTGTTTGTGATTTGTTGTGTTGCTGGCAAAATAGATATTTGAAGTTGATAAACAAAAAAGAGCACTTACTTTAGAATCAATGTGTAATACATCAGTTCCTAAAAATCCATCCAAAGATCTAACTCTGCAGAATATATTACTTTGCCAATAAAGCTGGCTAACTCAGGAAAGAACGTATGCATTCTGTGTCTGGTAAGCAAAGATCTTGTTTAGCAGTTAGCTAAACCTAAGCAGCCACTGGCCATTTTTGTCCTAGAGAGAAGCCTCCTGGTTTCAAATAAACTATGAATGCTTTTACATCCCTTTGCGCTAGGTGAAAGGATACCTCAGTTCTCCAGACCTGTATCCCAATGAATTAGTCTCAGAACTAAGTAGGAGTATTTTTTTAAAGCAAAGTAAACTTTTCTTTTTTAAGCAGCTTGTTTATAAAGATTCATCCATTTTTTGAAAAAAAAAAAAAAAAAAAGAACCTCTTTGTCTAAAATAGTTCTTTTATTTGCTTTCTAGTTCAATTTTGTTGGCAAATTGCTTGGACCAAGAGGAAATTCCTTGAAGAGGTTACAAGAAGAAACAGGTGCAAAAATGTCCATCCTGGGAAAAGGATCGATGAGGGATAAAGCTAAGGTACTGTGTCTGGATTATGCTTACAATTAGTGTTGAAACATTTGTGCTTTAGCTGTTACACTGAGATTGCCTGTCTACTTATTAATGACTCAATAGATTCCTAATAGACTGACTCCAAGGCTAGTTTGTTTTTTCAGGTAACATCAATTGCTTAAATACAATTTTTCTCTTGGTGCGCAAACCCAGCTTCCTATATATTTGTAGACCTCCACAGTTACTATGTTACCACTGGTATTTAAATAGTTCACCTAAAAGTGAAACCAGCTTAAAGTTCTTTTGTTCTGGAGAAGTCTGTTTCTCCTGAGAAAGTACAGCTTCTATAGATTACTGCTGTAATATTGGTGTACATAAACAGGGTTTTTTGTTTATTGTTTCTTTAGACATGGGACTTTTAAAAAAGATTGATTATTTATTGAGGGCATAGTACGAAAAAAGATAACAAAGTGGACATTTTGCGTAAATGTGTGTAAATTGTACTATATATAAAAGAAAAAAAATGTGTTTGGAATCACTGCCTTGTCAATGCACCTAAAGTAATTGTTTGTAAGGTAAGGCAGCTTCATATATATCTGACCCAAATAACAAGTGCTAATTGCCTTGTGGCATCTTTACAGACTGTAGAACAGCAGTATTATGGTCAACACAGAAATAATGACTGCTAATTTAACTGAATTTTTTATAGTTCCTTTAGTAATGTGCATTATTCTGCTCTCCTTTCTGTCACCTCTGTCATTCATCCCAGTAGGTAAAATAATGAAAGCAATAATATACCAGAATAAAGTAAAGACTAATCAGGATTTTATGGTTGGCATTATTTGGTTTTGGTAATGCATATCAGTAGTCGGACATGCAATACGAGGTCTCCAGTTGCAATATTGAAAAAACCCTACAAAACAGACAAATTAGGCACATGGAATATATCTCATTTTTTCAGAGATTTCTTTATGACATTGGGTATACTGACACTTCAATTATCTATTTACCATTATATTTAATGATAATAAATGTTGAATACACTACAGATTTTATTTCTAGGTATTGAGAAGTAAAATATTTTATGACTTTTGGCTTACTTCTGGAATGATAAAAAATGACTCCCTGGATGAATGAATGCATGTGCTGCTAAGTAGCAGTAATTTGCATCAGTACTGCATCTGCCAGCTCCATTCACAGCCACCCACTCAGATTATTATTGCCAAGAGCAGCAATTGCCCAGACAGGGAAGTGTGAAGGGCTTGTTACCAACTAAAGATGTTTAAGCACACGTAAATAGATAGGCTAAGTCCTCTGATTTTGAGATTGGTTTCTCATCATAACATTTGAATTTCATCATAACACACAGTGCCAGCATGCCAGTTATTACATTCACAGGTGAGTATGTCAGCAAAAACAAAATTCAGGGTATTTTTCCCCCTCTTCATAGAATATTTAGCCTTTACGCGTAATCAGAAGTTAAGTATGATCTTCATGGAAACTCATTCGTATTAGAATGGTGTAAAAAAATGAAGTTCCAGAGTAAAATAGCATTAAATATAACAGTGAAGCAAGTAACTTCTCTAGAGAAGGCCTCATAAGCGACTGTTACCTTAATCCAATTTAGACATTACTGACTTAAAAGAAAACAAAATCCCTGTGCAACTGCAGTGAGATATAGGAATTATCTGATCCATGTACATCAATCACTATTACCAGTTCCAAGCAAAAGAGGCTGAGAATGATTATTGGACCGGTAATAGTTACAATTAGCATTTCAGAGAGGGTATTCTAGCTTGAGATACTGGTAAACTTAAAGAAAATATATTTGACTGTGAGCATAACAAATAGCACGAATTGCTATATCACTAAGAAAAGTACAGATTGCTATGGTTAAAACAGTTTTTGTGCCATGAAAGAAGCCCACTTGTCTAATTTATGCAGTATTTTTTTTCAGATTTAAATACAAATTGCCAATGTCTGGAGGCTTGTTGTGGTTATTTTGTACCATACAAGAAATCAGCTTATGTATATTGGTGAATGCGTCTTCCTTCTGGAGGAATTTTCAAAAAAAAAAAATTATGTAATTTCTCTCTGTAAACTAGAATTTCCCTAAAACTGTCTATATTATGCCATGAACCATAATAGTGCCTAGGCAGACTGCAGATGTGTGCTTTTCCCTCCAGTCCAGCGCAGCTAGATGCTGAGCTGCACTGGAGCAGCAGAAACAGAACTTCTGGAAACTACTGAATACATTTATGCCCTAAATCCTTAGGTACTTAGTGTTTGAAAAGAACTGATCCAGTGAATCGGGTTTTTTCATGCCAAAATGACAGTCAGCAAATGCTTGGCTCTACAATGAACGACTCTGGCTATACTCTGTAATTTTGGGCATATGGAGGGGCAGGTTCCAGTTCTGGGAAGCAGACTCTGTCAAGGGAGGTATATTTGCTTTTCAGAATTCCCTTATCTTTAAAAAAGAAATCTGTGGGTAACTTTCAGAGACTACAGAATTTGGGCTGTTCCTTTCCAGAGCCTCAGGGGACACTTGTTAAAGAGTGATTTTTGAGTATCCGCTGTGCCTACAGTGTGGGAAATGAATAGATTAATTTGAAAACGCAAAGCAATTTACTTAAAATGAATATTGTGAACAAGTCCAGTTGTGCACTAAATACCACAGAGCTTATATATGTGTCACTGAAAGTTGTGTTAGAAATCGTTGAAGAGATACCCAAATGTGACTGCAGCAGCTTTACAGAATGTTATTTGGGTTACAAGGAAAACTTATGATTCTTCTACAGCAGCGTGGCTAATGTGAGTACTTAAATCTCTGTGCTTAAGCTAATGCCAGTGGCTCAGCAGAAATTTAGTTTTCTGTAAAAGGAGACAGATCCTACAGTGTTCTGACAGGAATAAAAAAGCACCATCAAGAAACATGGACAGGCCACTAGAAGCGACAGAAGATGACACTGGCTTTTAGATACTTCTTCCTTTTGATTTGGCATGCAAAACTGTTACTAAAATTTGAAATATTTGTTAGCTGAATAACTCCTATTTATTTTTAAATCATAGAGAAGGTATTGCTCGACATGTTGAGCATAGCTGTGGTCACTGAGAATTGTGCCCACCATAAGAGCACAGCCAGTTGCCAGTGAGTTCTTGAAACAAGTTGAGCTGTCACGATCTTGCTAGCTTACATGCTGCTACTAAAGGTTGTAATTCCTGTAGTAATATAGTATTATAAATATACAAATAAATTCTTCAGAACAGGTAGTGATGAGATTAAACATAGTCATGTTGAGTTGCTTGGCTTTTGATTCTTTTCCATTTCTTTATCTCTTTTTTCCAACAGCATGGGAGGTGATTGTACAGGTAAACAATCAAATTGAAGTGACAGGAGAAATCTCATTACAAGTGGAATGAATTGATTGCTTTCATACATAGATGCAGATTTTCTCCTTTTCAACCATGCAATGAATGCTTTTCACCGTGGCATTATTAAAAAAAAAAAAAAAAAGGTATGCAGTGAGCTGGAATAGCATTTTTTTTATTACATAATATATAGCAGTAAGAGCATAGGTTTTCCTTAAAAGAAGCAGAAAGATACATAGAAATGTTTCTGAAACACTTCTATTTCTTGAGCTAGTTACCTACGATAGTTTCATAGGAGAGAGCACAGTCTTGGGGCTTGCACCATTTCAGCATAGTCCCTGGTTTTAGATTATTTATATGAGCAGTATTTTTTTATTCAGATCAAATATACAGCAGCATGCAATAAACATGCATTAGATAGTACATGTAACTTGGTCTTAGTGTTTTGTGGAACTTCAGAACATCATATGTGAGAAAGCAAATGACAATGATTTCATGCAGATGGGAGTGAAAGGAAAACTTTTGTAGGAAAACCAAGAACATTTGGGGCCAGAGATATAAAAACCACACTGGTGTCATTAGAACTGCCTTTAAGGGCTGCATGACCTGACTGCAGATTGCTGGAGCTTGAGGAGAGTATGTGGGAAGAGTCAAAAACACACCACTTCCATGTTTCCGTAAGAGCCCTCTACTGACTGGAGAGAAAATATTCATCTAAGGGTCACTGGTCTGAGGTGGGACCTCACCCTTAGTAACAGGAGCGAGAACAGATCCGCAGCGTTAATCATAGTCCAACCATGGTACTTAGCTGCAACATGACATCATCTCTTTTTGTTATGTTTTTCTCAGAGATTAACCATACCAGAGTAGATGAGACTGTATATGGTGAGGCTTGCCTGAAATGACTATATGTAGCATGATAGCAGTAATTAATATGTATGGATAATGCTGTAAAAGAGTGCAAATGAAGGCCATGATCCGAGATTAATAACTGAAGTGGTGAACAAAGCATAGGAAAAGGAAAAATATGTTGAGAAAGTGAAGAGAACTGGCTTGAAAAAATAAATAGCAGTCATCAGTCTTCTTCAAAAGAAAAAATCTTGTACAGAATTTTATCTTTTGTCTTTCCCATTGCATGTGTAACTTTAAGGTGGGAACATTCAAAGAAAGAGATGTTGGGAATTTCCCAGTGAACACAAAATTATGTAGAAGAGAGACACGTGGAGGCTCCAAAATTCTGAAATGAAGAAAGGTTGTGATAGAAATCTTGAAAATGTGCAGGTGTTGTAGCTGAAAACTTTTCAGGGTAAAATATTTGTGCTTTTGTTTTGTAAAAAAAGAACTGTTTTATTTAAAAATTAACCTAAGTGACTGTGTTTGGAAGAGCTGAATAACCTAAGGAAAACAAAATGTTTTGATTTTGCTTTAATGAGATTTCAAGTGTTACCCAAAGGAAGATTTTTGATTGCTTTCCATTTTGTTAAAAAAAATGAAAAATGGATTTTTAACCTGATTATTCTTTTCCCTGAAAACTCATTGTTCATCAACTGCAAGGCACTTCTTGCAAGACAGATTATTTAAACTGAAGAAGCTCACATTGTCTTTGCCAAAGTCACAGGCACTCCAAACATCTTTTTGAACAACTTTTTACTTACATAAAGCAGTATTTGGAAATTTTGTAGCCTGAAAACAAGGCTATGTATTACATAAAAGAAGGCTAAAGCGTCAGTTGCTACAGTAGCCTAGGCTGTCAACCACACATGGAGAAAATGTAAGTCATAGTGCTTGAGTTAAATCTCCTGAATACTGATGTATAGTTGCCACCCCAATTTGAAGTCTTTTTACCTAGTGAAATCATGTCAACACCAATTCCTGTTTTGCACACTTTCTGTTTATTACCTATTTCTTTCATTGTTTAAACTTCCACTTATGTCTTTTGTCCTGGCTATTTGGAGGATGCTGTTATTAAAGATACCTGTTTCTTTCCTACAAAACATGGGAAATTAGAGAACAAACTTGCACTGCAGCTTTGAAAAATCATGTAAACTATTTGTCTGTGACTCATTGTTTTGTCAGCTACTGAGTGAACTTTTAACTGCTATTCTTTTCAAGTTTCAGTTGTTGATTAAGGTAGTTACTAAAGAAAGAAAGTTTCATCACAGAAGAGTTAATTGCAGTAGAACTCTCTGCCTTTCATTTGTCTAGGTGTTAAGTACTTTCCAAAGAAGCTCCACTGCCAGGGGACAATGGTTTGTCCCCTTAAACAGGCTTTCTTGCATTAACCTTTCTTTTTAAAAACATAGCTGTTAAGAACTTGTTGGTAAGTAAAAAGGTGTGAAGTCAAAACACAGAGAATCTACCTAGATTCAATGGTTAATGTATTTGCTTTAGTGTTTTTTAAACAGCCATATTATGCGAGTACCTTATTAAAAATTTTGAAAATATGAGATAGTTGCAATGCACACTGTTTGTTCCCTGCAAATGCTAACTGCCCTGGCTTCAGTCCTGCAACCTTTAAATATATGCCTAAATATCTTAAAGGATTAAGTCAATAGATATATAATGTGAATAGTGCCCAATAACTTTTTGGTTTGAAGCACAATACATTTTTTCATTAGATCATGTCTACCATAAGTGTAGTGTCCTAATAGTGGAGAGTTAGTTCTCTGATAGCATTCTCTTGACTTCATTGATTTTTTTCAAGGTTGTATAAATAATGCTCAGGTAGCCCGAAAGGGAAGGAAAAGGTTGCAAGTTTAGTTTATAGGAGGTGGTGATCCAAGTATTGCATTATATTCTTTCTCAATCCTATTGCTTTACTGAGACCTGAGAAGTGTCCTCTTTAGTGTCCTGAGTTTCAAAAGCCTTTGAGTGTCAGTGCCTGTTATAATTGTTTAAGCTGATGCAGTATGGTTTCATGTGAAAGTGGCAGAATTCTGAACAAGAATAAGACATTACAAAAGACACTAGAAAGTATATATATAAAAAATAAAAATCATCCAGTGGTCTGTTGCACCAAGTTTTACACTGTTGCCACTGTACTCATGCAGGTGAGCTTACTTGCCCTAGATTATGGATATGGTAGTTAAGCCCAGTGTGTCATCATGAGGTTTCAGCTCTTCTAGTTGGAGATACAAATTTAGGAATTTCTATGAAAAGTCCATTTTAGTTCTTTAAAACAAAACCTGTGTGTTTACTTCCAGCCTGCTGGGAGTTTTGATCTGGACTTTATGCAAAATCCCTGAAATGTTTGTTTCTTAGGTAAGGTGTTTCTGTTTCATTAAAGTACTCCTTTATCGTTAGCTGTAAAATCTCTAAGGCAAAGATAGAGCAATGTGTGGCATTGGGTTTAGAAAAGTGGCTCACATCCAGAAGCATCAATAGCTAGTTTTAAATCACTAATTGGTGCTCACCCATTTATTCTTTTTCTGTTAGGTTTTCCTCTGCTGTGTGTAAAAGTGTTATTGACTTTGACTTTGTATTTTTATCTCTACAGCCAGGGTACCTTACAGCTTACAGCCATTTTACCCTACAAACAGGTTTACGATGGAAAGCAGGATTAGGCCCTCAGCATGCCTTCAAGATATGAGCAGAAGTTACAGCGGCACACTCCTGCTGCTGCAACACTTTTTTTTTTTCCATTCCTAAATTTCTCCAGCTTCCCGATACTGACTGCTGTGAGGCTGTAAGGACTATAACAACCAGCAACAATAAAAAGTGCAAACAAAAGGAAACAAACAAAAAGCAGATCACCCCATATTTTGTATCTTTAAAGGATCATTTGCAAAAGCATGTTAACTGTAATCTACATTCTCTCAGTTTTTCCCTTAACTGAACATTTCAAAAGGTACCAAAGGCCTTCAAACTCTAAAGCTAGGTTTTACATGAGAAAAAAAAAAAAAAAGCGCCAAAGAACATACTTTCTCCTTATACGGAGAAAACAAATCTGTTGGCAGGCACAGATGAAAAGAAGAGACCATCTTTACCACTGTTTCCTCCAGTGTTATTCATGTTCTAGCAACCTTCAATTGCTCAGCCACCCTAGGTTCTTTGGAAAATACCTCTATGTTTCACTTCTAAAGTGTTGTAAACTTATTTTTGCCCTCATACAGGAGGGAGTTTTGGGTAGATACAGATCACAACCAATATTTCTTAGAATAGCTTTTGGTCTTTAAGCTGTTTTGATTAATAGCAGATAACTATTCTCACAGCACATTCACTTACTCAGCCTCACATCTGAATTGCACTCTCATTATTATGTGGTTAGAGCATGTGGGAAGCCAATTCCAAGTATATACTCAGAATATAGAGGGTAATACTGCAGGTCAATGTTAGGCATTCAGAAAGTCTGTCAGAGGGTCTTTTATTTCATCAGGTGCATATATAATCCCATAGTCTTGACTTGCATATAGGAGTCGTCTTGGATGTGGGCCAAGTTATGGAATCCATTGCTGATACCAGTGTGTGCTGGTGCTCAGCAGCCTCTTGGTGTTTTCAGACTCTGTGTTCTTGCAGGTTCACCAGCACCAATAGTCTCTAGGGCTTACCAGTCCTTGGAAAGTTTTAATGTGCCACCTTTTCAGCACATACTTTTCCTTTCTTTGTGCTTTTCCTTTCTTTTTCTTGAAGCTATTTCTCCATCATAACACAGATACCTATAGAATCAATTCATGCAAACTCACATGGATGGGACTTCCATGAAAAACGTTGGAATGCTTATCTTTTCATTGCTTGTCTTAGGTGTCTCGTCATGTCCACAGGTACTGTCTGACCTCTCTTTATGTTTCACCAGCTTCTCAGAGCTGTGCAAATCAGCTTGTTCCCAGAAGGCTGTTCCTTCTCTTTCCTTCCAGAAGACTCCCATGTTACCCAGAGTGCAACAGCTAGGAAAAGCAAATCATCTCTCTTCCCAGCACATCCTTTTAACTAAATTTGTATATTTTAATATCACAGTAAACTGAGGGCTTTCAGTCATATAACTCCCCTCTGGGACAAAAAGAATGTGTTTATTCAGTGAGGATCTTTCTAGCTGGGGAGTCATAAACCTCAATCTTTTATCATATTCCTGCATATTTTGGATTATTTTCTGCTTGCCTCTCTGCACTCTATGTTAATATTGTCTTTCCCCAGATCATTTGTTAGTGTCACATTCCTGGCAGGTGGGACCATCTTTTATTCGGCAGTTTTTGCAGCTTCCATTGGTTACATCTCTATCTAGCTTGCTGGCTGATATGGGAACAAACTCAAAAATATGAGACCATTGAGCTAAGACACAGTTAGCTGGCCCTACTGGGACAGATTCTTCCCTTCCAGATAGTCAAATGGTCCTGTCTGCATACGTAATCAATGAGATGCCTTCTGATAGATGGTCCCTTATCTATCAGAAAGCTCATCTGTGTTAACAGGCATCTCCTTAGTATCATTGACCAGCGACTTTGGATTTGGAACCTGGCTAGAAAGATCCACTGCCCGTTGTCCTTTGATTTATGCAGTTTCAAATGATGTGCAACACAGGAACCCCTGGCTGTGTCAGTTTGTGCTATAAAATTTTGGGAAAGTCTATTTGTTTCCATTTCTGTCAAGTTTATTTATTTCCTTGTGATACGGATTTTTGCTTCTGAAGGTGGTTTGTCATACTTACGTTGAAGATTTAAGATGCTTTCTCTGACATCCCACTTTGAGTTTTAGAACCCATTTAAGTACATAGTCCATCTTGCTGCAGAGAAAAGAGTCTTTTCCCCAGTTCCTCTTGGGTTAAGGTCTTCTTTGTTTTGGCTGGATGGCTCAACCACTCTGACTTTCTTAGAGGAGTCAAGCTTGAGGAAAACTTTTAAAAAGCTTTTTATCTGAATGTGTATTTGGAGAGAGAGGAGAAAAAAAAGGTGAGTGTGTGATGTATAGCTGTAATTAATGGTTGACCATAAATTATTCTAGATTAGCCATTTCCTTCTGATGGCTTCTACACAGCGACTAGGGATGTCTGTCTTTTATCAACAATTTGAAATTTCCATGCTATTTAATGTTCAATTCTTCTATCCGCAAAAGATGCATAATCGCTTCCAAACTGTCAAGTTTTTGTAACGCATTTCCTAAATGTTTCTACAGATTGGTAAGAAATTCCTGCTAGGTGACATAACTTGCATATTAAAAGTATAGCTGAAGTAGCATTACTCTCAGATTATCACCAAATTATGCAATTGAGTTCCTTTCACTTTGGTGTAAAATTTACTGCCTTCACAAGATGTACTTGAATACACCTCCAGACCATTCCATGTCCTAAATGTGTGTATGATGTGTCACCTTTGTTTTCGATTCTGAGTTTCACGCAGCAGGTAGAGAAAAAACATCAATACCAAACCACCCTTTATACCAGAGAAAGATAACTAGTATCATTCTAGGTCCTTAAACCCCCAAAATTACCGTTTCCTGGCTGTGTATGAGGCACTGTGGCTCCTTGTCTCTGCCACAATGAGTTCTGCCTTGTTTGAGTCTCCGAAGTTCTAGAAAAATCTCGAGATGTGGCTTGTGGTTTATGCTGCCTGTCAGCTCTGATCTGGATTTCAGGATCTAGGTCTGAAGGCTGGGCAGTGGGGCCATCTGTTGACTTCTCTAGTTGGGTTCGAGTTCTTCTCTGGATCTTCTGCTTGGTCACTATAGGACTATATGAACAAGACTTTCTTGTCCCATTAGAGCAGTCATTTATGACTCTCAATAAGCAACCTGTTCTACCCTCATGGCACCTGAAATTTTTTAGTTGCATTTTAATAAAAAATGTTATTTGTGAATGGAGACATCAAATTTGAGTCAGCAGGCTTTTACATATTACCAAAACAAGCACTGCAATATTACAGCTGGAGCCCAATTTACTGCATCTTATTTTCATATAATTAGATACTTACCTGTACACAGTGTCCCCTCCTGAAAAGGGACACAGGTTACCAGGTAGCTGTTGTTCCTCAGTATTGGAGCTTGTTTTCATTGGTGCAGGATCTGGCCACCAACACAGTCAAGAATTAGCTGTCAGGAATTGCTGGGTCACAGAATCACCATATTTATCTCCTGACCATCTCTCAGCCAGTCCCCTCCTGAGGCAACAGTAACGAAAAGACCTTGGTGAAGGTTCCTATGCTGGTGTTTTGCTCAGTGAATATTCCCCAGGAGAGAAAAATCCTAAATTGAACAAATAAAAAAAAAACCTTTATGGTCTTTATGTATCTCAGAGACAAATTTTGGACTATAAATTTTGGGCTGTAAATATTGGAAACAGTCTGCCTTATTGATTCTGTAAGTTGTTCACCTGTGATTTCTTGAGAAAAGCTGTAAATACCAAACAATTTCTGCAAGCTTGTGTGCTTATTAGAGACTGAACTGAAGCTTCTGACCTTGTTGATATGCTGCTTTTTATGAAATTACGTGGTATTATATGACATAGACTTATGTTTCTGCATACATATGGAAAATTGGATCACGAGTTTTTATTTTTAATTGGAAAGATGGCAGAATAATCAAGATTATCATATCTTCCTAACCTTGACCTCCATTGGTTACTGATGCAAAATTAAAGTTCATACGTTGGTTACATGCAAAGGTAGGTTAAAACAATCAGGAAAGCGGGACACTTATTTAAGTATGTTAAATGTTTTTAATTTAAATAAAATTTGAAAATAATTGGAATTATTTCCTTGGACTCCTAAGAAAATCTATAAGATCTCCTCTTCATACTCTCAGTATCCCAGAAGTGCAATTCTTGTTCTGCTGAAGCCAGTAGCAGTTTTGGTAATGACCAGTGAGAGAAATAAATCACACTTAGTATTTTGCTGAGCGAGTGAATGAAATTCAAATGCAATCTCCAAATATTTTTCTATTAATTTTTAGACTAATGTCCCAGCCTGAAGAGTCAGATGTTAGAATGGTTGCAGCGATTCAGCCAGATGTATTATCACTTTAAGTATTTCCTGCTGACTTGATTCATGGAGTGATATGATACTTCTGTGTAATTAGTGATGGCATTTTCAAAACTGAATAACCAAGAGGGCAATTTAACTGTTAAGAGTTTCATACTCTGTGGCTGATAGTTAAGAAAATTACATTGTCCTCACAGAAGAACTGTTTCAGACCTCAAACAGATGCTGAAAAATCCCTGTTTTATTACTGATGCAACACAGTGCTGATATTAAGTCTTCATTGTCTCCCTCACATCCAATGTTAAAACACACTTACATATTTCTTAGCTCTGACAGGACATTTGTAAGACTTGAAGGTGGAACAGTTTCTTTTCTTTCTGATAAATTAGAGTACTTCCAAAGGACAAAGCATTGAGATAGTGCTTCAGGTTTATTCTTTGTCTTCTGAGTTAAAAGTGATGGACCATGAAATTTTAAAGGTGGCAAAAGAGGGGCATGTGGAAAGGTAAAGATGGCCCTTAGTGAAGAAAAATATGTATCATTTGAAGTAGTGAAAGATTACATGCCTTCTGTTTTGCAAACTTGTAAACATCTAGTAAATTTCTGACCTGAAAACAGTTTAATTTTTTTTGTTTGTGGAATATCATATGGTTTTCTAAATACCCCAGCAAAATAAACAGAGCTGTGTACACATGTATTGTGTATTAAAAACAAGCTGCTGAGTAACTCAGCTGCAGTCTCCCTCTGTTTGTAATGTGCCAATTTGACACCCAAAAGCCTGATTTTGACATCCAGATCTGTGCCAAACTCTTTCTGATTTCAGGTCATTCAGATTTCATCAGCCAGAGAATCATTTGGTGCTTGCTGGCGCTGATCAGTTGCTGCCACTGTCTGCGGGGTAATCTGGTTCTTCACCTCGCCAAAAAGGTTTGGTTGTGAGACTATGCAGCCAACTGGGAGATCCCCTTCTCCCACACATGGCATTAGCAAACCTGAATGGCACAGTCAGTGTGAGTCCTTACCTTACACTAATGTCAGTGTCCTGGGAGCAGGCAATAAGTTTTCTTAAAAAAAAAAAAGCTTGGAAAGAGGTAAAGCAGCAGATTCATGTGTGAGAGTGAGGAAAATTTTTGTAAAAAAAAAAAAAGACACCAGATAATTATAAGTAAATGAACTCAATGGCTTACGGCAATTTGGGTGACTGTAGACCTTTTCACACTTCTGTTTTTTGCCCATCTGTACTTTTTCAGAACAGTGATTTATATTCCAAAGTATTTTATTTGTTGAAGCATGGCTTCATAAAGACCAGGTTTGACCTTGCTGAGGTTTTTTTTATGATTATTGTTCTTGCTGCTTTACATATAGATAAATGCAAAAAGAGCTGGTTTGAATTATTTGTAGCAATTACGTTAAATCCCAGTTTTCCATGCATGATGTTATCTGTACTCTTGAGAATCATGATAAATACTTTTAATATACTTTAATGGGTTACTGTTACAAGGAATTTTGCATTGCCACAATAGAGGCAGCATTACAGTAAATTAAATTACAGTGCACACAATTAAATAGAATAATGAAAAAAATAAGACTTGGAGCAACAGCTCTTTGGAGTCCTCTGAAATTCAATTCACCAATAAACATAATAGGAGAAGATGGTGAGTAGAATTTAGATAGCTAAGCGTGATATTATTTTGTTTGTAATATCTCCATCAGGGATTAATGTTCTCTTATGCAGAGACATTGATTAGTCTCTGGATTATTTTTCTGATTGATTACTGTTGTAATGTAGCACTCCTTTTTCATTTATCTACCAAACATCAGTGTAACTTTAGAGCTGTAACTTCATCATCATACAGTTGTTATGCAATCTGCAATAATCTGTGGCTTCTCAATAACAGCTTTAAGGAAATCTGTACAGATTTAACTTGAACTTATATTTAAAAAAACAAACAAACTGCCTTCCTTTCATCATCCCTGAAAAAGAGAAATATTAGTTTTACATATTCTCTGGCAACAGCTCCTTTCCAAGAACACTTGAGCATGAGATACATTTCTGTTTTATCTAACAGCTAAAGTAAGGCATGTGTGCAGCTCTGGACAGGCATTATTTTGAATATGCAATAAAATCAGAAGGTATGATAATAACATTGCAAAAAATATTATTGATTTTTTCCTTATTTTTATTATTTCTGTTATTTTTATTGGAGATAAACATGAATTCAATCCAATATCGAGCCAGCATTTGGAGTCAGGAGGAATATCAATTTGGCATTGAGTTCCCATCACTGTGTGTCTCTGGCTTTCTTTCCTAGATTCTTAGTTTCCCCACGATAAAAGAGTTCTTGCCCATCTACTTTAGAGGCGTCTACAGAGAATTAATTCATTGGTAATTACAAATCTGTTTACAAACACTGCATGTTATTGCACTAAATTCAAAGTTTTCTGGGTTCAGATGAGTGAGCTGTTACTCCTGCAGAATATATCCCACTGCTAAGGACACCTATGGTTGTGCTCAAGGCTTTCAGGTTCTTTCGTCTTTTTCATACTAGTATGATATTTTACCTATTTATAATATTGAATATCACAGTGGTTTAAATCAGATCAACTCCAGTTATGATATTGAAAAGTATGAACTTTTGTTTTTACAGAATTTGGGGTGGAGGTGGGAAGGGTAGTGGCTGGTGGTTAAAATACGCACACAGAGCCTTACACTGGTGTCTGTCTTCTGTCATCTTTCTCCTTTCGCGGTATCTGAGAAATTTCTTTGAAACCCACGTCTTTAGAAGTAACCCCAGCACTTAACACTAGACCCTGATCTCATACACTGTGTTTAGAAAACATAGGGACATGACTGTGATTTTTTTAGTTTATGGATGTGCAAATGCTTTGCTGAAGGTGGGCTTTACAGGCAAGTCCTCCCTTCCTGCGCTTGGAACCCCTTGCTGTGAAAGTCAGTGGCTGCATGTTGTGTGTTTCTTCTTTGGTACTCCCAACAGATGAACAATTTAGGGATATCTATAAACTTTGAAGAATTCACTTGTCATTTTTTTAAGTGGTAAAAAAAATTAAAATAATAATTGCTCTGTTTTGCTGTCCAGCTACAGGTCCCACTTCACCTCCTGTTATATTACAGAAGTCTGTTACCAAATGCTTTTTATCTGGCATGAGAGAGAAAGAAAAAGGATGTTTCCTTTGTATTATGTTGTTAATCCTTCTCCAGGGTCTGTTTATAGGGTAGGGAGATACAGGGAATGGCCAGCAAGCCTTACTTCCTTAATTAAAAACATAATTAGCCATGCATATAACTCTCTCAACTCTAGTCTAACACTGGTATGTTAAGTGGCTATTAAGAGACTTGATCCAAAGGTACATATGTAAGTCCAAAAATAATGTTTTACATTTCTTTGAATTTGTGTAGCAAATGTGCACTCCTGAATAGTTTGACAATAAATTATTAATTGTTTTACTGTTTTGAGGCCAAACTGTTGGTATCAACTGTTACAAACAGAATTAATATTTTAGTTTGTTCTTTTGAAGATTTAGCTGCAATTGCTAAAACACACCACAGAAATGAATCGCTTGCGATCATCACACAATGAAATATAGGAAACTTTTTTTTAAAACTAGTTCTAAGTAGGAGACTCAATCATGATGCTAAAAAATCCATGGTAAAAAATGACATGATATTGAACCTTTGAATAAAAATCTTTTTTTCATTCCCTTGATGATCCAGAACCCAGATAATTTGTAATGAGGATCATATGAGTCTCCGTCTTTTACAGTTCCTGTATTGCAAATAGCTACTTCTAGTTTTCTGTTTTCTGCCATCTTCTCTTTCCTTTTTATTACATAAGCAGAGCAAAGTAATGAATCTGTGGATTTGCTTTCTCTTCCCCTGATGCAGGCAGCTATCACAGGGAATAAAGTGGTCTCTCACACTGCCAGCTAGATTATGTACAGTCTTTGATTAATTACGTAGATGGATACTGCTTATTATACCACCAGATATTTTTGGGGGGAGAAATTTCTTATCATGAGTTTTCCACTGTTCTGGTGTTGAGTGATCTGCTTGTCCTGTGGCTACTGCCCAGCACTGCCATGCAAAAAGATGGATAAATTCTCACTTGTGAACTCTTTTCTTCTGAACATCACTGCATGTACATGGGGAGAGAGATTCTTTCTTTAGCTCTTTAATGCAAGTTACTCTGTAGGCCCTTTCTATAGCGAATGTCAGCCACCTCTGTAAGACAGTCGGTTCCCTCTTTGGACACCTACATCTCCTAGACACATGGAATGAATCTTACTGTCTTCACTGGCTTAAAAGAAGTAGCTTAGGCTCTACACCTGACTTTTGGGAAGCTAGAAGTACGTGAGATGCATACTGGCTGTTCCTGATCCCAGTCGCTGAGGAAGTGAGACTATTCAAAATTACTGTTTTACTTGGAGGAAGCCAATTCTGTTCCAAGTTCTAGAAATAAGAGGGGAAAGCATATGTCAAAACTTTTCTCTTGAGAATCCACTTTTCTTCAGGTTTTCAGGGCAGAACTAGTCATTCAGCTTTTATGTTTTCTTGTGTGAGTGGGCATTTTATCAATTTCATCCATCTGTATGTACTTCTTACATATTTGTTACATCCCTACAGCTTGAGAACATAAGACTCGTCTGTGTTTAACTCTGAATTAATAGAAAATCTTTAAGGACTGTTTCAGTTCAAATAGGTGTATGAAACAGAATGTGCAAACTGTCACTTCACACTACAGGACACATACCTACTGTAAACTTTGGCCAAATTTAAAAGACAAACAAACCCCAAAACCCACAATGTGACTCAGAAAGGAAGCAGGAGAGATTGAGGGTAACAGTCTGTTCTAAACTTAATCATATGTCATATGATTAAGTACAGAATCCAAACCTTTTTCTTAAGAATACAAAACCAGCTACCCCAAATGCCAGCCTAGCTGTTCTTTGTAAGTTGAATTGTTCTGTATCTTCGGGGTTTACCATTTATTACTTTCCTGCTTAGTCTACCAGATATACGATATGTATTAGTATCTATAGATACCTATTCAGATACAATAATTTTATTGCAAATTCACCACTAAATGAAAATGTTTACATTCATTTTATTGAAGTATATCAGTATTAAGATTGCTAGAATGGTTTATAAATAAGATCCCAAAATCTATTCCGAGATAGATTTAAACTGCTCACACATGACTGGGAGCTCATGTCCAGTACTTCCAAGTGTAGTGAATAAGATGTAATTCGTTCTCAGGACTGTATGGATTTTTGGCCTAATACATATACAGAAATATATTTCAAATGTATCCTCGTAATGTATTCATGAAGGACATAGTCTAGAATCATGAACAGATGAAAGGATTTTATGTATGTAGGTTAAGAATGCAGCAGTAAAACCATCTATATAAACTTAAATACTTTTTTCATGTGGGCTTTGGTGAGAAAGGGCTTATTATAGATCATAGAGCATGTTATTTGTTGTATGGAATTTTGTTTCCAAACTGATCTCCTCCATGTCTCAACTATAAAATTTGTTCATATTATATAGCAATAAGGGTGGATTTTCACATTTTGTTTTATACTATTTGCAGAATGTAGTACAGCACTGAAACCTAGGAGTTGTCATACTACACTGAATTATTAACTCATCTGGTGTTATATCCTGGCTCTGGAAATAGTATTCGGTGTTTTAGAAAATTATGAGGGGAGAAATAGGGGCAAATAATAGTCCTGGATGACTGGACAAGCTAATATGAATGAGGAGAGAATTCCTTTCTATCACGCATAAGTTATAACCTTATACCACGAAATACAAGATCAAATGACCCTTCATAACACATTAGCTAGCATAGAAGCATATGTTATGCATTTCCATTCAGCATGCCTAATTAAATTTGGCTAAGGTATTTGTGCAAAGATTTCTTGTTTCATTGTATCAAGAAATGTCATTAGGAAAAAAGATGTCTTTTGTGTCTTTGGAATAGATTGGATGTATAGGACTGAAAGTATGGCAGGAGTATTGCAGGCAAATATTAGAAGAGATTCCTGGTACCAGAAGGAAAATCTAAGAAAGAATATGTTTAGACAAGAGTTGCAACAAAGTTCTGACAGGTGATACCAGTTTAACAGGTTTCTATATCTTGAGTTAGATTTATTTCTTTAATTTTCTGTAAGTTAAAGAAAAGGGTTTATTGACTTCAAAGAAGTGTCATTGCTTTAAGACTCAGATATTATGGGGCATGAAAAACTGGGACTTCTTCCATACATCATGATATATTTGTGATAGCTTGTTCCTTTATTTCTGTGAATGATTCATGATGTATGCTCTCATTTTAAATTTAAATATAGAAAAGTCATTCATTATATGTTGAATAGGCCACAAATGATTGTCATTAAGAAGATGCATGTGCTTCTGACTGATAGCAGTGTATCTGAGAGATTTGAAATGTTAGAAATTATCCTGTCAGCTTTTGGCATCTCAGGGGATAAAAACAAAAGTGCTAAGACTACACATGAAGTGATACTTTTGTATTGTTTATTCTTTTCTACTTTTTTTAGTCACCTTTGGTATCTGGATTGCTGTAATCATTAGTTGGATCTTTGAGCTAATTGTAGTTATTTACATGTGTTTGTTGGTTTTAGTTTTGTTTTGTTTTGTTTTTGATGTAGGGTTTTATTTCTGTCCTATTTGTTACTCTAGTCTCAGTTCAGGGAGCTCATGTTATTAAATATGGACAATTTCTAATCCTTTAGATGTTTATTCTTTCTATACAGAAAAGAATAAACCCACTCACTCCCAGTGTGGGCCTGACCTGGAGTCACTGAATTCTGCAAGAGTCGAAAGGACACACGTCTCTGAAGTTTGAGAAAGCTCAGCCATAAAAGTAGGGGAAACTTCACCTTGTTTTATGCATTGCTATTCACGTCACCGCAAGTGAATGAACTCCTGCATTGTGCCATACTCCAGGAGAGGCTATGAGTGTCCACTGGCTATAGTCCAGGGGACCTCAGTCCACTGACTGAGCTAGCTAAGATACATGCCTGAAATTGGGTGGCGTGAATACTGCTTTGATGTACACAGCATCAAATTTTCATAAGAATAAGCTCAAGCTGCTTCTTTGGCCTGGCAATGGTAATATGGTATCACTGCAGAATACAGTGAAATACTTGGATGAATAATTGGACATGAGCTGGCAATGTGCATTTGCAGCCCAGAAAACCAATCGTATCCTGGGCTGCATCAAAAGAAGCATGGCCAGCAAGTTGAGGGAGGTGGTTCTGCCGCATTATTCTGCGCTGGTGAGACCCTACCTGAAGTGCTGCATACAGCTCTGGAGTCCCCAGTATGAGAAAGACATGGACCTGTTAGAGCAGGTCCAGAGGAAGGCCATGAAATTGTTCACAAGGGGAGAACACCTTTCCTGTGAAGAAAGGCTGAGAGAAATGGGGTTGTTCAGCCTGGAGAAGAAAAAGGCTCCAGGGAGACCTTTTTGTGATCTTTCAATATATGAAGGGTGATTGCAAGAAAGATGGAGAAATACTTTTTGCCTGTAGTGAAAGCTCAAGGCACAGCAACCTTAAACTGAAAGAGAGTAGGTTTAGGTTTGACATAAGGAAGAAATTTTTTATGATGAGGATGGTGAGCACTGGAACAGGTTGCCCAGAGAAGCTGTGGATGCCCCATCCCTGGAAGTGTTCAAGGTGAGGTTGGATGGGGCTTTGAGCAACCCGGTCTATTGAAAGATGTCCCTGCACAAGGCAGAAGGGTTGGACTAGACGGTCTTTGAAGATCTCTTTCAACCAAAACTGTTCTGTGATTCTATGATATAAATGCGTACTTAATTTAAGCAGGCATAAAGATTTCTGGGCTTGCAACATTCAGCCTGAATATTTAAGTCTATCCTTAAAGGACAGTAAGAGAAAAAAAATTTTCACCTTCTTCAGTTCCAAGACTTCACAGTTATATGCTGGAGGGTGAGTCTGAATTTGAGCCCATATTTAAATAAAGTCTAGATATAGTAGAGTAGCTTCCTCAGTGACTTTGAGCAAGGTTGAATAGAAGAAAATCTCAAGCGTCACTTTGTATTCTACTGTTACTGCTCAAATAGATACCGATGTGGGAAATCTCTGTTGTCTCAAATTTTGTGTCTGAAAAAAATCAGTAATTTAGTGTTCAGTTTTACGCACAATTCTTATATAATTAGATTATAATGATTTGCAGAATATTTCCCCACTCCTTTTCCTGTTACTTAGTTCTTAATGTATTCATATGCATACTGAAATCTCATTAAGAGGTTTGTGTGGGATGAATTTTTGATAGGCTATATTGTCATCATTGAAGAATGATGACTGAGTTTGAGAAAGACAGGGGTTTTTGTTAAAAAAACCCACCCAAAACAACCTCTTACCTTAGTCTGACTTTAAGATCAGAATTACCATGATGAGCAAGAACAATAGATCCTACATACTAGATTGATGTTTATAGTTTTCTGAATTTTCATCTAAAAATAGGCTACTTGGCTGTTACTGATTATATTCATGTGTAAAATAACATAATAAATCTCACATTATGGCTATTACGTAATTATATCTTATTATGTTATTACATCATGTTTTAACTTTCACTGTCATACACAATGAAATATGTTCTTATTGTCTCTTCATTCCTAATTACTTCATTGGTCTTTATTTTTCTTTTGCAAAATCTTGTGAATATGACCATAATTTCAGAAGTGGTTGGGGCATTCTTTTTAGGCATTTCATAAACATGTTTCTGGCAGACTATTTGTTGAGGTGAACAGTCTTTAAATACTGCATTTCAATTTAGTTTTGACACAGGTAAGAAACATATCAAGCAGGTTTTGTAAAAAAAACACCAAGTGTACTGTGCAACATAATAAAAAGAGAAAGCTGAAATATAAGTGACATTTTTTCTAGAGCATATGCAGATTGCAATATATTAGAAAATATTCTGCAAAACAGCATATAATTGTCTTTTGAATTTGTAGACTCTAAAACCAAAAGTGTTACTGAAAACGGAAAATAATCATCTTAATAACATCATTCGTCAAAGACAAACTTTTGAAAGAAGTATCATGACCAACTTGTTTAGCCACAGTAAAAAGCATTAAATTACTCAATATAGATGCAGTGTTATCTCTGACAGGGTACAGCAGAGAACATAGATTTAAAACAAAACAAACAAACAAAAAAAAGTCCCTCTATATAATGAAGCTAGTAAATGCATGTGGATTTCATCTGGGAAAAAGAATAGTCTACTAGAGATTGAATAGTGTATAATTTGGCGGAAAATAAACATCCTTCTACCTGCCAAGGCTATGCAAGCCTTGGCAATGGGTTTTTTTTCAGGTTGCTGCTCTACTTTCACCAGGCCATCTTCTGCACTGCCACTGACTGAACAAAACTTTGCCCATCTCATCTAAGTCCATGCTGTGGAGAATACAGCTCCTGGTTCAGATGCATAAATGTAGGTGGCTACATGGAAATGAAATGCATAAACTCCTGTTGGAATCCATGGAGATTTAATGAGCACCATCACTGAGGTGCAATGATCTCTTAATCTAACTAAATCCAGATGTCTTACTTAAGGCTAACTGAATTGCTCTCTGGACAGTGCTGAGTATTGATTTGCTTAAACATGGGCATCTGGTGCCATTTAAAGTGACCTAGGGTATCTCACCTGCCCTGTGCTGTGAACGTGGACCTTAGCGCATGCTTGCCTTCCACCCTTTATGTTTGTGAAACTTCACATATCCACTGGTGTGACCTGGCACGCTCTGTGTTACATGCCTCATACTGCCTGGATAATTAGCTGTCATGTGTGTAATACAGCTTTTGGCATATGGGTATGGTTGTGGACCAATTATTTTTTCAGAATTCAGTGGGTTAATATTACTCCTGTGACTACTCCTAATTTTTTTAATTCTCCTGAATTTCTTGCTAGATTTTATTTTTTGCCTGGTTATTCTTTCCTGGGCATACCTTTGTTCCATATAATGTTCTGACTCAGAAGCAGCTTAGCTGGAACGTAATGTGGAATTTCTAAATCCTTCTTGTACCTCTGATACCTGCTATGAATGCCAGTTTCATCAGTGGGGATGTTTGAACAGACTTGCTTTAATATTTGGTTCTGCAGTTTCTCAGTGTTTTCAGTCCCCAATTTTGCTGCTAGACTGAACTTCTGAGTCTCCTAAACATTTTGCCAACTATTCAGTAGTATTCATTTCAGGCCACCAGCGATGCTACTGCGTACACAGCAGTTGTCTTACTTGCTGTGTCCTTTCTTGTTTGTCCTTGCTTGAAAGCCCTTTTCTCTTCTGTAATCATCGAGCTTTGGCAGCCTGGGGCTTTGAAGAGCAGGCATGGTGCCAAGTTCTCACAAGCTGTTGGTCTTAATTTCCAGAGTAAGCCCCATAAAGAGGGTGCTGTGGATAACACTGCCAGCATTATGAAGCACAGCTCAGTGTTTTTCCACATGCAGACAGTATTCACAGTAGTAAAACCTGGCATCAGTAAGTGTGATGTCAATTAAAGGAGATGCAGCGGTCACTGGGGATTGGCAGCAGCCGCTGCATCACTCTTCTGCTGTCTCTCCTCTCCCTGGCCCGAGGGGCTGTCTTCCAAAGCATGTGTGAGAAGAGATGCATGTCTCCGTGTAGGTCACAGAGTTTGTACTTTCAATGAGGAAGTCAATGCATATAAATTTGCCTGATGATCTTTAAGGTCCCTTCCAACCCAATCCATTCTATGATATGATTCTGTGATAATACTCCACATGGGAAACCATATATTCCTCCAAGAATTTGGTGCTTCAGAAAAGAGGTACAGAGTGGCGCTAGCTTGCTTGGTGGGGAAGGGGTAGCCAGTCCAACAGTTGCCTGCAGCCTCCTGACCAGTCTGCAGTGCCATAAAGTCACACTAGGAAACTCTGGAAATCCTGGAAAGATGAAGTGGCAGATGATGGCTTGAAGTCATGTAATTCAGTAGGTATGAGTCACTGTTTCACAAAGCTGGAATATGCAAATAAACATTGGAAGTGTTGTCTGTCCCACTGATGAGCTAGGCCATATTTTGAGTTTCAGTTTCTCAATAGAAAGAAAGCACGCACTGGTTCCTGGCCACACACACTCATTCTAGAAACTTCTATGTTATTGTAAAATGTGTAATTCGTTTATTTTTGCCTAAATGGAATAACAGGCAAGAGCTATCAAAGAATAGCCAGCAGCGCTGTAGTCAGGAAAATCTTCATGATACTTGCTTGGGAGCATAGCTGCTAAACCATTCTTGTGAATTAAACATTTTTCTGCTTGCTTTAGTTTTGAACAATTCTTCTGCTCAGGCATGCATCAGATATTATGCTATCTTTCCAGTCCGGGTGATACAGTTAAAATCATTACATTTTTCCAGTAAATCAGTATGCATCTGAGTAATTGCCCTTACTGATTTTTACCATTCCCTCTAAAAAGGAGGTTGGGAAAGAGATTTTTTAATGACTTTTGGTATATACTGAGATGTATTTCTGTCCGAGGAAAAGTTTCATGCCATGACATCCAGTATTTCTATTGGAAGCAATTTGACATGCCACATCTTCACAGCCATGGTGTAAGGCTGTAGGAAAGACTCAGGCATCCTTTCCTGACCCTCCTTTTCTGGCAGTTTGAAATGTGTTGTAATAAGGGAATAACTTCAGAGAAAACTCCTCTCAAACCACAGACATACTTAGGTCAGAAGATCCATTCTTTTTTTCCCCTCTGCTCATCAGTTTTCTTCTAATGCAAATCTGCCAGGTGGACTTAGTCCCATCATCTCCTTCCATTCCACAGATCATTCAACAGGCTCATTGACCTGTGCATTGCAATGCTGCACCTATTCTGTCATTTCCTTTGCATTTTCTTTAACATTTTGCATTAGATCTTCAAATGAATTTTGGATTCATTAAGAACAAAAAGAAAGCGTGGGGCATCAGATATAGGGGTTCATGAGCCTAGAAATGAGTACGATAAGAATACTTGCATGATCTAAAAAGAAGCGTTTGCCTTTTGAAAATAACTGGTCGGAACATAACTTAAACCGAGAAGAATTAATGACAGTGGGCCACGTTCACTTAATTTCCAGAAAGCTGATGCCACTCCAGCAGTGTCAAGGGGAACTCAGAGTTTTAATGTCTCTCTGAGAGCATGTGGGTTTAGAGAACCAGGGTACAAGGCTGGGTGCTGCAGGAAGGTAGGCTGGATATTTATTTAAAGAGTTAACTAGGGGGGCAGGCACAGTTTTCTGTATTCATCCCTTTTCTAGCTTTTTTAGTATTTGAACAATCAAGTTTTGCTAGAAAACTTTAGAATCACATCCAGAAATATTCTTGATAGTCCACTTTTGCTACTTCCCTGTGCCTAAAATGCTCATCCACTCGGGGAAGTGAAATAACACTGTGGTCAATAAACACTAGGGAAATTCAGCTCACTGGCTAACCTCACGTGGATGGCATTGACATCAAAAAGTCTGCTGCTAGATACTTTGGAAGGAAAAAGCAAAGGTCAAAATTCAGTAAATTAAATACTCATTGCAGATTATTTACATAGCTCTACTTAATGCCCATGAATTACCGACCTTTCAAACCAAAATCTGTGCCATTGCTGCCATGTTAACATATTTGTGTATGCAGCTTAACATGAGCAATAAGGTCCAATTTTATTTATTTTTTTATTTTACTTCAGACAAGACTAGTAATATTTTTCCTTTTCTTTGGAATGCTCCTAGAAAACTGAAATATGTTAAGCCCTGTGATGTCTAAAGGAGGTTTTTCCTTTGTCCAGCTTGCTCTCAGTGAACCCAAGAACATGATATTTGTGTTGACAATTGCTGCATGTGGGATTTCATTAATTATTGCTTTTGCAGCTTGGTATGTTGTTTCCTTTTTCCTTGCACTTCTAATGATCAGATAACTTTCAGGCAATTTAAGAAACCACTTACAAAAGGTTAGCCATTTAAGCACAGCTTTTTATCCTTTAAGTATTTAAATTGCTATGACCTTCTCAGCAGTTAACATATCAGACTTTCCTAAATGCTTAGAAGGTAACTGGATTTTGCCTTTAAGAGAAAGAGGAATATTAATTTCAAAAACTTTCAAGTATGGATCCATATACTTCTCAAGAGGAAGAAAAATTTCTCAATGAAAAATTAATGGCATTTATGCTTTGGAAAATAGCATCATGAAGTGAGGACTTGGGTGGCAGCGCCCTGAGTCCATAAGCCCACCCAGCACGCTGTTAACATGGGGACTTCTCCTGTTTGTGTTTGTACACAGTCCAGTTTTGCCAGTGTGACATTGTATGACCTACACTGGCCAAGTCTGTACTTCACCATGTTGTTCCATGAAGTGTTACCAACTCACCTTGTCATCGTCTTGGGAGTTCCTTGGTCCAAGGAATTTTTTTTTTCCATGGTACACATATTCTCTGGGATCTAGGGTAAAAAGCGAAAAAGAGAGGAGAGGAACTGGACTGGGACTGCTACCTTTCACATCCATTTTGTAGGGAGGATTTTGAGATATCCAGTACTGTGGGACACAGCAGCTGTGCAAAGTCCATGGGACTTCCCTCAGTGGCACTTCCCTTCTGTGACCCCAAGGCACAATTTGATTGCATTTGGATGAGAGGAAGAATGGAGGATGAAGGGCGGAGGTGGTCAGCGGAATGTTTTTAAAATCCATGGAGGATCAATGCTGTGGTGGATAATACTGTAGTCATACTGATGCTTACCTTCCTAACTGCCCCTTCCAGTTTTTCTCCCCAGAGGAGTATGGCTTAATGCAGGAGTAAAGATAACACAGGGTAGTTTGAGTGAGCAGTTGTCCATCCCCTGCAGCTGCAGGCAGCTCCTCCAGCCTCCTCAGAGCAGGCAGTGCCTTTGTTGCCAGACCTCCAGCTGGAACTGGTGGGCTCTGTGGGCTGTGCTGGTGTCTGTACCAGGCCCTGAGCAAAACTCAGCTCCCTATGGGTTCAGCAGGTAATACCCAAGAAGAAGTCGTAATTGAATGTATGACTAATTGTTGCTGATTGTTACTATTACTAATCGTTACAGACCGATTGTTACCAACTTATTTAGGATTACTCTATTTCATTAATTTTCAGTGCACAGGTTTGGCTGTATTCAGCAGTTCTACGAACTGGTTTTACCTTTCAAATAAGCTGTCACTGATAACCCTTTCTCCTCATAACCTCTGGGAAAAAAGGGTCCCTTAGCCAGGCCATACCCGGTACTACCCAGGTTCTACACTGGTATGGGGAAACTTGTGTGTTTTCATTATCAAATGCAGATATTCTCAAACACACACACGCATATTAAAATATTTTGTAGGAAATGCTTTTTAAAAGAAGCAAGCGTGCATCATCTTACTGTGCGTAACCTAAAGAATAATTGTAGTCTTTTGGAAAGTAGTCAGTATTGTAGCCCCCCTTCGATGCTTCACTGTATAGAAAGTAACTCTGTGATGAAAAATGCTACTAGTTATTCCTTGTCACTCTCTATTTCTGGCACTTTCCTAGTCTGCTGTTGCCACTCTTCTTGCTGGCTTTCACCCCGGGACAGTTCTCAGACCATCCCCAACCAAACCTGAAAGCTCTCCTGAGATGGAAATGGGTCCTTACTGGAGGCAGTGTCACCTAGAGCAGTGCTTTGATTCATTTTGCCGTGTTTAAAGATGAAATGTGTAAGCATTATGTGCTACGCAATATTTTCTTAGGCAGTGTGTGCTTTTAATGAGTACCTATGCTTTATTTCTCCACGTACAAGCAGAAAATTTTCCTGCTACATTTCAACAGAAAACAGACTGTGCAACAGCAATTTTCCTTCCCCAAGGATGGTAGCCTGCCATCTCTATTAATCTTCTATGCCTTATTGTCACCTTCATGCTTTGTTCTAGTGTGATGAATTTTTACACCAAATACAGAAAATTAGTGATATTTGAGAAAAAGTAATCCCCCTGACAGAAGGCTGTGGGCAGAAAGATGAAAGTGGACAGGGTTAAACTTGTATCGTATGGTGAGCCCTATGACCTGTTTTGTTTTTCTTCTCCATTTTAGTTGCTGAGGGATTTCTGAATCTCAGTAAGGAAGTGCCTGGGAATGTTCCCTGTTTCTTTTTTTTTTTTTTTGTATTGGAGGCGATGCTATATACTTTATAAGTGCAAGTCACCCTGTGGACTTCCAAGGGATGCATGTCCATTTAAAGTTGTACACATTCATTAGAGTCAACATTAATGAGGCCATTTGTAGCGAAGCATCCAACACATTTAATCTAAATGAGAGCTGAGCATCATTAGAATAGAAAAGAATAGTGAGCATTCCCATCCACGTTGCTGTTTTTATTTCACAGTTTGTTGTTTTTGGGTTTTTAATTACTTTCAGAAGAGAAAGGTCTTGATTGTTTTTGTTGCTCAGGTTATATTGTTGGCATATGCTGGAGGTTTGCAGTGATGCATAGCAATGTACTTTATTGTACATTGTAGCAATGTGTGCCACAGCACTGAGATCCTATTATTTGTTCAAGACATTTTGTGAGATGCTGACTTAACATCATTTAAACAATGTTAATGTGGGTTATGAAGTAAATTGTCTTTTCATTTGTATTAGTACTGCCTCTAACCGAAAGCAGTGTTAATTTTCAAAACTAAGAGGAGGTGTTAATGCTTCTTTTCCCACTGAGTTGTTTACTGTTAAATGTAGTTAATAGCCACATTAAGTATTCTAGTTCAAAATGTTCTCCTGCCTTTTTTATTTTCCCTCTGGTCTTCTGTCTGTCATTATTAAAAATGTGTTTTGTTTAGGATGATTTTTGCTGTGGTTTCAGTTATAGCGCCCTACTGACTTGTTTTTCGTTGCTGAAATTGAGCTCAATACCTGTATTCCAAGGCAATGCACAGATACTTTCTTAAAAGTGTCATACTCTATAAAAATGCAATATTTTCTTGGGTATTTTGCTGTTCAGTGGCTTACTAGCAAGTTACAGAATTATTGCCTCTCTGCTCCAAGTTGAAAGAACCCTTTGTTAATAACAGTGAAATATAAATGGCCAGTTACATCTCCTTGCAGTACAGCAAACTTGAAAACTTTGGATGCAAATTATTTATTTTAAAGAAGTACAGGTTTTTCTACCAGTTCCTGCCAATGTTAAGAAACCAGCTGGAGAACAGTAGAGTATTCCTAAGAAAAGAAAACCTTAAAATGGCAAGTGAAAAGAAAATGTTGAGCTTTGATATTAGTTAAACACTTAACATTTTCTTCATAAATATGCAGATATAAAATTATGCTCCGTAGCCCTCATTTTCCTTCTACACCACTTAGTATTATCCCTTTGGGATTAGAAAGCTGATGAAAACCAATGAGGAAAATGAACATTAGCAAACCCATCACCGTGTACGTTCTTGGTCAGGAGACTGAGAGCTGTCCTAGCCCTGGAGTGGGTGGCTCAGCAGGGTCCCCTTGGCTGGGAGGGAGCATTCCCCAGGGTGATGCTCAGCTGAATCAAAACCATAGGTGGTGTGGTTTGCTGTTGCTGGAGGATAGCATCAAAGTATTTCCTTCTTGGGACGGAAAACAGGGAAGGAAATTGGCTGTCAGAAGTAGTCTCCGAGACGGAGTACTACTTGGGGTTCTTCCTATTACTGAAGCCGGTGTTGGTGCATGCTGTATTCAGGTTGACTAAATCCATCACCCCTCACTAAATGACTAGTGCACAACCACAGAAGGACTTCATGTCACAGCTAAGTTAGAGTACACACACTCTTAGATCTTTGTCCTACACTCTAGGTCTGAAAAATGGTGGATTTCTGGGAAAAAAACAAGAAACAACACTTTTTTAGCCACATTCACCTCTGTAGTAAATGAAGTGAAATGAAGTCAAGCAAGCAAGAGCATAGCACATTTTTTTCAAATAAAATTCATTAGAACACATAGGGAAATGAGGAAAATAGAACACATACATGTGTAAATATAATGGAATGTATTTTTTGCATGTGATACAAAAGTATATTATGAATAAAAGCTACTTCACCATCAGCTGAGGAAACACTATGCAGGAACTTACAGTAAGTACAAAATTACTTTGATAGTTAATCATGATTAAATAAGCAAAGTTAAAGTAGGAGAAAGTGTACTCTTGTCAAATTCAGTGTTATAAAATTCCTGCCATATTTTTTCTGATATTGTCATGGAAATCAAAATGAAACTTAGCGGCACTTAAGTCCTTTGCTTCCTGCCAACTTTAACTGCTGGCATCCAGTGCCTCTTTTCTTGGCCTGTTGATTGGAGAAAGATTGGATTATTTCTTTTTTAAAACTAACATAGCCTCAATTTTAAGACTGAGCTTTCACCTTATAGTAAGTCTAGTTTTCTGAATCATTCCTTACAAAGCTAAGCTGAGATGAAATGCACGTTATAATAGGTATACATATGTAATATGTAACTCCTCTAAATGAACAAAGTAGTATTACACAAACCGTATTCTGTTTTTTGTTCTCTTTATTTTCTTACTATGGGTATCCTTATATATGTAAAAATACAATGAAAATATAAAGCATATAATATAACTCATATCCTATATAACAGCATAACATTGTGATGTCTTGATAAAATACACTTGAAAATCAGGTTATTTTGTGTTGTTTTGTTTCATGTTGGAAACAGTGAAGTGTATCCGACATAGGTCTAATCATAAACTTGTCAATGCTCCATTCTGCAAAAGAAGCAAACACTCTGGTTTTAGTTAGCTGTAAATCCTTATTCCTGCCAGGGAATTTTGTTCGTCTAAACAGTTATGAAGGACAATGACCATGAATAAGTTTGCAGGTTACAGAAGTGGGCTTATAGTTGCTTAAATCATTTTTATTTCATACATACTGGAGTGCTACATAAATTAGGAGTATTATAGTTTGTCTTGATGATAAAGTAATTACTGTGATCTTCTAATTGAAAGAGTCATTCTTTAGTGCCAGAAAGCTCAGTTTTGCCTACCTAAGAACACAGGAAACTACGATGGATGTTTGAAAACTTCAGTAGCAAAATAATTGGTGCAAAATTGCAATTCAGCAAAGCACTGAACAGCACGTGCATAATCTGTGGAAATACCCATTATGTCCACTTTATGTTCAGTGCATAGGTTTTACACATTCATTGTGAGTCAGGTGTGAGAATAAGCTGTACAGTGCACGCACAGTGGTTTGGTCATAGGGGTATGCTGTAAATCACAGCACACCTCTGGTCACTGATGGGGGTAAACAGTGAACCACCATGCTCTGCCGCAGGATGGGGTGTGTTGCTTGGGCATACACTGGCCATGAGCTGAGCAGTGTCAGTCTTTTACAGTGAAGTCAGGTTTTTTCTGGATGCCCCATGAGATTGATCTGCACAGGCTCTCAAACAGTGGGCATCATGTCTGGCATCACTGGGAAGCTGGCCCAGTAAACCTCACAGGCAGGAAGGATTCAGTTACAGGAGGAGGAGAAGGTGACCAGTGAAACCCAGGCACTTAGTGGTCCTGTAATGAACACAGTGCAAATCAATTACATAGTTGTATCTCTGTGTGCATGTTAAGTATGCTTTGATGAAGTACTCAGAGAGAATTATTTCTAATATTAACATTAAATTTAAAAATTATATGCATCAGTCGTAAGGTCCTACTAGAGTTTCTCATTACCCATTTTACGCTATTTTATGTGTCTTAATATTATTGCTGCAGTACCATCCATTTTGCTGTTTCCTTCAAACTGATGGGAAATTGGACAGTAAAAAGAAATTTAGCAATATATGTACTTCTTGTACTTCGGGCAAAATACAAATAAGAGAGGAAATGAAAATACAAATATTTTGGAAAAATGCAAAACAAATCAGTATGTCTGGCCTTTATTTTTCTCCTAATAAAAGTAGTTAATATTTAAGCAGTTCACATGTCAGTAGCAATAATCAAGTTACTTACCAGCACTCTGACAATGTACCGCTGCTACAGAACAGGATACAGTAGCTATCTCATACATTAGCGTGAAGGTCCAAGTACTCTCTGACTGACTGTCCTGGTAGGCAACTGAGATTGTAAACGTTCCAGGAAATCAGTGAACCTTCAGCATATGTTTAATGCTGAAGTGCAAACCCGAAGAAGTATGAAGTTAAGAGTAAGGATAACAACTCTGTGTCAGAAGATCACACTTTCCTGTTCTAGAATGGGACTTGCTGGTCTGTCTGTAATCATATTACATGGCCATTTTAATGACCTGATTAAACTCATTGTAAGAGTTTTGCTCCCATTACTGGCATCTGAAAGCGGTCTCCAGACAAAAATACTCTCTGTTAGTCAGAAATTTAGTCCTTCGGTTTTATTTTCCTTCCTCAATTTTTTTTTTCTTTTTTTTTTTTATTTTGAGAGGACATATGTCCCTTCTAAGTCTTGGCTTTGGCTAAGCAAAAAGCCCAAGCTATTTCAATTTCCTCTCCTAAAATAGTGTCCCAGTACTTCTGAACATCCTAGTCATTTGTCTTTGTATGTATTCCAGACTGAATCCTAAGCTCCTCCATGCTGCATTGGCTGCAGTAGCTGTTTTCAAGGAATGATTTTTCTTCACTGTGTTTCGCTTTGCAATAAGCAAAATTCACTATAAAGAGTCCAATAAACAACTCTTTTCATTGATTGTTTTGTTTAGAAACATAAAGCCAGATTATACGAACACTTACACAACATTTTCCAAGGGTATAAGGAAAAGACTAAACTTGTGCCAGCAAAATTACAAAAGAGAATCTAAATAATTTTATTTTTTTTTAATACAGTATAATTTACATAGAGGACAGTAATAGCTATTTAGAAATTCAGAATATAATAGGAAATATTAGCCTTAGTAACACATAATGTCGGTGGGAGTTCCAGTATTTCTAAGCTGTAAATTTATTATTTCAATATATCTAATAAAATACTATGTATCTTTTTGCGACTTGAGTATATACATGTTTGTATATTTGTATTATAGCAAATATGCTTGTATTTTCTGAGGCCACTTGCAGTTTTACTGTTGTGTTGTTTCCATTTTGTAGATATGCTTTCAGAGGTGCAATGCCTGTGAAAAGGAAAAGAGGGATTTGGGTGAGAAGAAAGTGTACTTATCTATGTAAGCCTGGTAAAGCATTGCATAAGTCCTTTTAGTCCTGCGACAGTGTATGCAGATGCTTTCAAGGACTGGCCAGGAGAGCATTAATGCATTAAGCACTGTGATCTCGAGCCCTGCAGCTGCTGTGTTGGTGAATAATGCAGAGGATATATCACACATTGCTTCTGGCCTTTGTGATTTCTCTCTGTTGCCTCTGTATTTAGATCTTTTTGGTTTACAAATCATTTTTCATTTAATTAAACCTTAACACAAGTGGCATATTCAAAATGAAAGCAATTCAAGCTGTGGTAGAACCTGAACTGTAACTCTTTTTATCATTCACTATTTTAAATGTTTTTACTATTTCATATCCAATTCACAGCCATGGAGCAGCCATTACCAATTGCCTGGACGGTTCTAATGGAGCCACTTGCCTCTCGCTCGCTCTTTAATCTCACTCTCTTCTCCCAGATGGGCTAAATCGGTAGTGACAGTGTAAGTCCATTTTCAGAGTGTGTGCTTTAAGGAACATATCATAGTTTATTTTTTGAAAAGTAGTCCCCCAGTCACCACAGAGGGATTGGGTACCCTTAATTCACGAGCCTGAGTTTTATATATAATTAATGGAGAAGGCAGGACAGGCCTCCAAAAGAAAATGAAGATAACCTAATCTGTTCTGTACTTACTTGTTCTCATAGGAATGGATGGGTCATGGTACTGTGCCTGAAACCAGGCAGAAAGCAACAGTGGGATTGTTGTGTGAGGTTGTGTGAGATGTGGGGTTTCACAATGGATGCTTCTCTCCAGTTGAGATTTAGATCCTGTGCTACCTTTGGAGGAGTAAATACCCCTCTGAATGAAAAGACTAGTGTCCTATGGGAAGTATGGATGTGATTTGACTTTGGTAGACAAATTTGCAGTTGTGCATTTTTAGAAGAGTCGTGTACCCATGAGCTGGAAGAAGAACATGCTTGAGAAGCTTTGCAAAGGCGCAAAATTATTTTTTTCTGCTTCTTTTGGGTCATTCTGATAGAAGAGGAACTCAAATCGTGCCATGAGAAAGACAAAAGAAGAGAAAGCAAGATTGTGGCTGTGGGGATTTTTTTTTTTCTTTCCTTTCTTCTTCCGAGAAGCAGCATGCCAGCTCTGCTTAGTTAGTGGTATTGAACTCTGTATGGAAAACATCAGCACTGTGCTGAGCCTGAGCTAATGCATCTGCCTCCCAACAGACAGTATTAGCATGGGGTCTCTGCTGTGCTTATTGTAGCTGTGCACCTCCTGGGTTTCAGCTCATGTATGGGTGTTCATCTTGGACTGTAGACAGGTCACAGCGTTTAAACATGTTCTCCTTAGCCAAGTGAAAATGTCACTCCTGGGAGGGTGAGTTGTGCCTCCTGGTCACTCCGACCAGAAATTTCTCTTTATTCCTAGTGATTTCAGGTGCCCTTAGAAGCCAGCTGGTGCAGCCTGAACTGCTCTTTGAGACCTGGGGCATTCAACATAGCTCGTCGTGTCCTTGCCTTTCCTTTTCAAGTAATGACAGCATCGATGACAAAGGAGCTCAGAAAATGATTTTTCAGATGAAAAGCACAAAGGCAAATTATGGGTATAGCTGTCAAACATAGTTACAGATTTATGAAGATCCATGGCATCATATTCAGTGGAATTATGCTAGACTACAAAGGGCAGGCAAGCTTATTCAAATAGCAAATAATTCTTAAAAGCCTTTTAAACTTTTTAAAGTCATGAAGTGAGACTGTAACTCTTTATCAACATTCCATGGCTATTTCTTAACTCATCTTTTAATGTCTAGCCTTGCACCAACAGCAATAAGAACTCTCCTGGTACTTCTAGACCTTGTTACTAGTGCTTGTTGGTTAGGTAATGCTGGGCCTCCCTCTCTGCTTATTTTAGAGGAAGAAATAAGTAGCATTTATCCAGTTTGTTCACAGATAATCTGCGTCGCACCCCTTTTACCTGAACATAATGGGAAATAGCAAACAGGCAGTTTTCTTGTTCAGAAACCCAAGCTTTCTGTTAAAGATCCTACCTCCAAACAGGACCTTTTTCTTGGCTTCCTACTGTGGAGATTTTCACAACTACTTTGTCTCTTGACTCTGCTTTTCTTTTGCTGGTAGGCAAACAGACCTCTAGCTGCAGCCAAATGGGTACTGGCTCCTGCATTCTCTGCTGGTTTGCAGGGAAAAAACACACTGGATTGTTTCATTTCCATTCTGGAGCCTTGTATATCTGCTGGTTTTAATTATTAATAATCTCATTAGTCAGTTTGATAATTACATGTTCACTCGTGTAGCCCAAATGAGTGATGTCAAGCATGCCCATGAGATCTGATAGCCATTGATGGATACAGGCACTGGCAAGCGTAAGCTGTACCCAGCACAGACTGTATTTTGTTGAGCAACTCTCGTAGCTCTTCTACTAAGTTTTGTTGGCAGTACTGCTGCTGGTACATGTGTGTCCATACACACCTACAGTCAGTGTTTTGGTCTCCAGTTAGCTCTCCAAGGCTGCCACAGAGGCGCTGCCATGCTGCTTCTGTAGACACCAAGCCACCTGCATGAGTAATAGCTGTCAGCAAAACAGAGCCGCACAGCCTGATGGCTCTGCCTGATCAATGTCTCATGGTTTTCAATTTGTCAGAAACCAGAGTGGAACAGAGTTAATTCTCATATCGAGCAACAGTGAAGTAGCTGCAGTTATCTCCTCAAAACACAAAAAAGAGATGGCAGAAAATCTGGCGCTGTCCTCTAAACCCACCATTATCTATTACATAGAGCACAGTCACATCCCTTTACCAATCCACTAGTGGCAGAAAATCAGAAACAAAGATCTTACAGGCCTTCAGGTATACTATACAAATCTAAGTAAACAATGTGCCAAACCCCAGAAATATATTATTTTCTGCCTTCCTTACTGCATACTCTTTTATGTACCCTTTCCTTCTAGCCCTTTATCTCCTTTTCTCCTGAAAATGAAAGCTGAATTTCTGTGAGCAGGGAGCAGAAGGATTCAGTTTCCAAGTCACCTGTTTCTTTATGAACACACTTGGGAAGCAGCTAAAAAGATTTCCCAAAGTGTATGTTTGCAAATACGTTTGACCCCTCTGGGTAGAAGAAAATGAATGGAAATAAGAGAAATAAAATACAAAGCAGTCTACTTAAAATAGGCAAGAAAACCCCCACACTATTTAGATGAGCAATGTAATGAATTATAATGGAAATGCTAAAGGAGTCTGCAGTGTGTAAATCATTTGCCAACCATAATGTTGACAAAAAACTTACAAACTTAGAGAGGATGCAGGTTTTCAAAAAAAAAAAAAACCAACACAACCCAGAATATTTTGATGTTTCATTGCAGAAGACCAAGTCTGAATTAAAACACTTGCATGCTGTGCTTAGATTCAAAAAGTGATAGAAACAGCGGGTGGCTGGCTCAAAAGATATGGCGTGGATAGATTACAAAACTAATCAACAGTCACAGGCCTCATGTACTGGCAAATGTGGTGATTTATTTAATCTTGGACATTGTTTCTGCACTGACCCTTTGTGCTCAGGCCTGGAAGTAAAAGAGGCTGGAAAACATGTTTTTAGATTTTTTAACAGTGTGTTCTATAGTAGTCTATTTTGTGTGTTGGAAGGAGGAGACATTGTAAGACAAAGGAAAGTCCTTCAGATTCAAGATTAATGCATAACACTTTGTAGCAATACATCCACCTAAGTCCTCTGTGTTCACCAATTAGAGTCAAACTTACAGCTAAACCAGCCCATCACATTAACATATACTTGTAAGCCTTCCTTTGGCTCTGCAGAATCTCAGGGAGCCCTAGATGTTGAATTCGTGTTGGTCAGGCAGGCAGCCTGTCTGCTTCTCCCCTTCACCCTGCTGGGAGTATTTCCAGCTCAGCCTCTTTCCCCACCCCCTGCCCCAGAAACATAAAACTGGATGCAATATATTGTGTAGCAATAGCAATAGTATTATCTGGCTCTGCATACATTTCATAAAAGATATACTCTATAGTCACAGTTTCTTAACCTCTTAAATCTTTTAGTGCTGTTGTTACCAATATGGCTTCATAAGGTAAGCAAGAAGAAAGCACTCCTCCAAGGACCTCCTCAAAGTTACAAGTATTTCAGTCATCACATGTGCTGACTTAGGAAAAAAGACTCTGAACTTTGCAGGTAAACCCACTGCATTCCTGCATTCCTCTCAATACCCGCATAATTCGAAAAATACATAGCTTTTTCTGTTTTCTATGCAAATGAAATTTGGGGGACCTCAGTTTATTAACCTCTTTTTCCTACTCGTTGTCCAAAGTCCTGTACCATCCTATGTGATAGAAGGGACTAGCAACACTTAGTCAAATATATTCTCACTGTATCAATGGAAGAAGAGCAATTCCTCAGCACAGAACTAAGCACAAAACCAGATTTGGGGGCTTTAATTGAGCCAGCAGTGTGAAGCTGTTATTTAGATAGTCCAGGTTCATTGCTGCATGATATGTACATGGTTGGTTACATTTAGTTTCCATATTATCTACCTGACAGTGGCATTTAATTTTTCCTCCTGCACAGCAGGCTGCAACGATTGCCGATCTGCCTTTCCACAGACACAGAAGAATCGGATCTCCTGTCTCTATAGTGAACATGATGGTTTGTCTCATTTTTCACCCTCCACGTGTCTGTGGAGACATTGGCAGAAAGATTGAAAACCAGCATGAGAGGGGATTAGAGAAGCTGTGGGCAGCGGACATTGCCTCTCGGGGACCCTGTGCCCACCCCGGGGGGAGATGCTTGGTTTCCCCTCGTGCCTTCCTCACTGGTGCTTACCAGCCTCGCTGCCTGCGTGGCGCTGGCAGTGGGGGCAGGCAGAGGCAGGCAGTGCTGGCAAGGGCAGGCACTGGTGAACGCAGCCTGCCAAAAGAGCAGCAGCAAGAAATGGTTGACAAGAGGACTTCTGTGCTGCTGAGCATTTCTAGCATAGAAACACCTTCTGGTAGAATGAGATTCAGAGAGCTACTGTGAAACAGTGTACTAATAGCAACATTTAATTAAAAAACCCAAAATAAACAAAAAAAAACGCAAAACATTTCCCTGCAAATGAAGGAAGGATGGAAGGCAGGCAAGCATCTTTCCTTCCTGTTAAGTCATGTTACATGTAATTCCCCAGCTGGTGAAGTGCTCTCTGTGAGGGTATGGAGGAAGGGCATGCCAGGGAAACACGCATCCAGTCTGCTGCTGGAGGTGGCCTCTCAGCCCCAGGCACTGGTAGCAAGGACCAAGGGAAGGACTGTGCAAGACCTGGCAGCAGGTGAGCTGGCAGGGCAGCAGTCCCCGATCATGACCAGGGACCAAGGAGCACTGCTAATGGAAAAGACATCATGCTCTGGTTACCAGAGAGGCATCTTAGGGACCTTTTCCAGACTGCTCCATGCATCTCAGGTGCCTGCAGTAATGTAATGTGGTGGCCACTGTGCCGTTGTTCAGACTGCACAGGGGCAGAACCTGTCCTCGCATGACAGATTTACTGGTGGTGAAAGTATATAATTGGTAAACCACAGCCGAGAGAGGTTTAATTAATCAGCTGTTGTTGCAGAGCAGCGTTCCCACAGGTCCCAGGAGAAAGGTCAAAGCCTCAATGCCGCGTGGCTTTTCTGCTGGGAAGCTCTATCATTGTCAAACCCCTCTGTAACTTACATAAAATGAAAATAAAACAAATGGAGTTTCTCATAATTAGATATATCATGCCTCTTAAATCATACCAGGATCTGTTGCCCAGTGTTGCTTTTGCAATCACCGACTCTTTCTGAGTGAAATAAAAATTACACTGCGCAGCAGAAAAAATACATTTGAAGCTGGTAGTAGTAACATCTCAACGAGCACTTGCCTGATTGCTTAGATTTCCACCTCTTCATGGCACCAGCAGTGTAACATCTAGGTCTCTTGTAAAATAGTGCTATTTTCATCCAGCTTGCCCAGTAAAAATAGTTAACAGTTAAATAATGTGTTTGAAGGAGAAAATTGATATATACGTTTCAGATTCATGCTGATTCTGTTATCTTTTTCCAGAATAGTTAAAATAATGCCTATAATCCTTCAGCCAGTTTCAATAGTGATCCCAGCAGTCTTTAAATTTGTCTAACGTGGCTCCAGTATTTTTTTTTTTTTCCCCCTCATGATAATAATTTTTATAAAAGAGCCCAACTGATGCTAGGCTTATTTTTTACATTTTTAGAGTTGTCAATTGTACTTTGATCACTCCTTTATTAGTATGGTTTGGGCATAATCAAAAAGATATTTTGATCCTTAAACTGGTTTATTCACTTAAACTCCCAAATCATCTTGAACACCAACCTTGAGATGAGCCACCCGGTGAAAGTGCCTGTTCCTTTCCATTGAGAGCTCCACATGACTAGTTCAGGCTTAAATATCTAGCTTCTGGACACCTGAGTCAAGGTAAATGAATCCTACTCAGGGAACTAAAATAGTTATTCAGCGGTCCTATAACTTTTTTTCAAACTGGGATCTTTGTCTTAGATCCAGCACATTAGCAAAGACTTGGGGTTGAAACACAGCCTGGGGAGTGTCTGATTATGTCCTCAAAGACTTTGGGTCATTTGTTCTTTGCACACGTTGAATGAAAAAAACCCACACATTCAGATGGAAAATGGAGCACAAGAAGCTAAGTCTGTTAGGAGCCAAAGCTCTGCTGAATTTTTGTGGTGCATGTATTCCTGATTTAGAACTTATTTTTTATTTTACCCTCTATTCAATTTAGGAGTGAAGGGAAGAAAGGAAAGGAGATGTGTTTTTTCAGCATTTACTATCAGTCAGAACATTTGAGGATGCTCATACAACAATAAAAACACTCTCATATTTTGTCTCACAGCTATGGAGAAAGTCTGCCATAAACAGGGTTGCTGTTCGATTTTGTTTTACATTCATTTGTACTGGTATGGAAAATGAGCAACAAGGGAGACCACAGGTGCTAAAGCACTAAAGAACTGGAAAACAAATGCAATGCTTCATTCTCAGCCAGAGGCAGGTTACAATGTTACTGGGGAAAAAGCTTTTAATAGAAGGAAATTTTGTGGTGAACTGATGGTGACATTAAGGAGAATTGACTATAATTGATTAATGTAATTTGCATATTTTGTGATTATCAGAGATATGGCTACCGTGTAATGAAAATTTTGCAACACTTGAAGCCTGTGCACAAGGTTATCTCTTCTTGCATAAATCTGAGAGCATAAAGGGGGCTGGAGAAGGGCTTTAAATTGCAGAGGATGATCTGGATGATAAAACTTAAGTGCAAAATGAATATTAATTTTTAGTGCAGTAAAATTAGCTGACTCTTTGAAGATTGCAGGTACTTAACCTTTTCCGGAGTACAGTAATCTGCTTTAAAATTAATTTTGAAATTATTTTACTCTTGCAATTTTATGTTGGTTTGGTGTGTTTGTGATAATCCGTTCTGGTTTGGATGCCATAAGAGTGCTTGTGGGAGATGGGAAGTTCTGGGGAGGGGAGCAGGAGCAGCACAGAATCATAGCATCATAGAATCATTTAAGTTGGAAAAGACCTTTGAGATTATCGAGTCCAACTGTTAACCCAGAACTGCCAAGTCCATCACTAAACCATGTCGCTAAGCACGGCATCTACACGTCTTTTAAACACCTCCAGGGATGGTGATCCCACCACCTCCCTGGGCAGCCTGTTCCAATGATTGACCACCCTTTCAGTGAAGAAATTTTTCCTAATGTCCAGTCTAACCCTCCCCTTGTGCAACTTGAGGCTGTTTCCTCTTGTCCTGTCACTTGTTATCTGGGAGAAGAGACCGACCCCCACCTGCCTACAGCCTCCTTTCAGGTAGCTGTAGAGAGTGATAAGGTCCCCCTGAGCCTCCTCCTCTCCAGATTAAACAACTCCCATTCCCTCAGCCGCTCCTTATAAGACTTGTGCTCCAGACCCTTCATCAGCTTCGTTGCCCTTCACTGGACACACGCCAGCACCTCAATGTCCCTCTTGCAGTGAGGGGCCTCAAAATGAGCACAGGATTCAAGGTGCACCCCCACCAGTGCCCAGTACAGCGGGACAATCACTTCGCTTTTCCTGCTGGCCACACTGTTTCTGATACAAGCCCTGATGCTCTTGGCCTTCTTGGCCACCTGGGCACACTGCTGGGTCATGCTCAGCCAGCTGTCAACCAGTACCCCCAGGTCCTTTCCCACCAGGCACCTTTCCAGCCGCTCTGCCCCAAGCATTGCGTGGGGTTGTTGTGACCCCAGTGCAGGACCCGGCACTGAGCCCTGCTGAACCTCATACAACTGGCCTCGGCCCATCAGTCCAGCCTGTCCAGATCCCTCTGCAGAGCCTTCCTGCCCTCAAGGAGATCAACACTCCCTGCTTTTAAAAAAGAAGAAATGATTTTTTAAAAAGCGTCTGAAGCATGCTGTGAGCTTTTAGAGTAAATGCCCTGTCTGCACTTAGTCACTGATGTGATTTGCCAGTTTAATGCCAGTGACCATTCAGCCAGGGGTAAGCTCTTCTGAGGTGAATCAGACTCATAGAAAGGTTTGGATGCGTACCTGCTCTTTCCTTTGGGGTGGTACAAAGAACAATATGAAATTCTGAATGTTGGACTTCCCAGAAGAAATCCCTTGCCACCATTCAGGCTACTTTATCTGTGATACTAGGATTTTTGTGTACCTTGCCAAAGGAGCCAAGCTGCCTTACAGTGAGGATACATCTTTGTTCTTAGGTAAATAATGTATTCTAAAAATCTGCAGTGAGGAACACTGGAGTTCCTTTTGCAGTCACAGCCCATGTTACCCAAAGTAAAAGCTACCATCACACCCCCTGCCCCAGCCAAGTTATCTTAAGATAAACAAACTTGTCAGAACTCATTTTGACTTCCTTTACTTTTTCTTTATGAGTGGTAGCTTCTTAAGTCACTTTCTCATGGTTCAGAGTTCAGGTCAGGTCTAGACTGCACAGCCAAGGAGCTGGATGTTCCCTGAATTGTATATGGTCTGAGTACTCTGCATATTTCATGAAAGTGAGCCTTCTAGTAAATTGCTATTAGAATTGCTATAATCACTACTCATTAAAAAATCAGACTTTTTAGTCAGACTCATTTACAGTTTATATTGGACTAATATCCTTACAGTTTTCCATTGTAAGAAGATTAGAAAATGTATTCTTCCATCTTTGCAGAGCAAATCGCCATCATAGCTGAGATGACTGAGAATCTATTTGCAGGCAATTTTATTTGCATTCAGTAAATCTGTCAGACATAAAATCATGATATATGTAATATTGCTTTAACATACTCAAATTGTCCAAGAATTTGAACTCTCAGTAAAATTTGTCTATGAATATAATGTGAATAGTTAGGTTTTCTGGATAGTAGTGGAACAGGTAATTTTGCCATTGAAAGGGGTGTTTCTGTTCTTTGTCATTATGCAAAACCTAATCCTACACGGAAAGAAAAAACAAGTGAAACCCACAAAGTCATGTGTGACTGTCACATGTGAGAGGAAATGTCTCATTTGCAAGACATTAAAATTCTAGCTCAGAAAAAGGTTATGTTTGTGAAAAAGAGTTTGACACAATGGTTGATTTTTCACATATTTGATTTATTTGTTATTTGAAATACTTTTTTGGAAGATAGTGTATATTTGAAGTCATTTCAGATACTGAAACATATTGGTCTGTAAATGCCATTGGAGAGACAGTGCATGCCAATTGTTTATGACCTTCCTTTTCCTCCTTCATTCCCCAGAGTTCAGTTTGTCTCTGCCAACGTGGCTTCCCTTCACTGATGTGGTTTCTGCATCACTGCATGAGAATCAAGGGGATATAGAAAATAGTGGTCTCTTTCTGTATTTGGTGGTAGGATGCTGGAATCCATTTGCTGCTTTTGTTTGCAATGTTGTGGTTAATCAAGGGGCAGCCTTTAGGAAATTATTGGCAGTCAGGCCAGTTGCAGGAAAATGAACTTTATAGTACAGCTTATCAGCCAGGTCTTTAAACTGCTGGAAGTGGAACCATCCCCATTGCCCTGCCTAGGTGATATGGCAGTCAGGGAGAAGTCCCTTCCCTTATCCCAAGTGTTTAGGGAAGGACCTTTTCTGCATCATGGGTACCACTGCATTTCAGGGTACAAAGTGTTAACGTGGAAACCTGCTCAATGGTGTAGAGTCTCTAGAAAAAGCAATGAGGAGTTAAATGGGATGATCATTTATAGCTTTTAAACCGGTGCTTGCACAGGCTTCCCAGTTGGAGGGTTGGTCAGAGACGGAACAACAATATCCTTCAAAAAGTCTCGCTGGGTGGGAGGGTTGGGGGAGGTTGCCACCGCAGGAGGTGAGGAGGTGAAGGTAGCAGTCAGTTTTCCGCACATCTTGCAGCAGTCATGATTCCTAAATTTGCAGCCAAAAGTGGTTGTAAATCTCTGCGCACTCTCTCAGCTCTGATTATAATGACCAGAGTAGAGTGGCTAAAGTGTTGCCTTGCTTTCTAGACAGAGCACTTGTAATACTACATTGAGCTCATTTGAATACTAATTAGTAACATGATCATCAAAACAAAATGTGCAGCCTAGGGAGAAACATTAGAAATGACTTCCATATTTGACACATAACTGCCTTAAGCGTACACATCTATGTTATAGGTGTTTATTAAAAAAGATACACTTAACACATCAGCAAGCAATTGCAAATATCACAGGACAAAAACATATTAGATTTGCATGTTGTTTTATTCTGTATGCATACAACACAACATGCCCCACTAGATGCGTTCATGTTTCAGAATGAGACAGAGTAACATAAGGATGGGTTCAGTATGCAGCTTTGTCGTGGTTTAACCCAAGCCAGCAGCTAAGCCCCACGCAGCTGCTCACTCACTACCGCCTTCCTTGGTGGGATGGGGAGGAGAACAGCGAAGGAATGTAGAACTCGAGGGCTGAGATAAAAACAAATTAACAATTGAAATAAAATGGAATATAATAATAATAATAATAACAACAACAACTGTAAAGAAGAGAGACGGAGAAAGGAGTAAAATCAAAAAGGGGAAGGAAAAAAAAAAATGAAGCACAATAGAACTGCTCACCATCCTCTGACTGATGCCCAGCCAAGCAGTGATCCCAAGGTCCCAGCCAGCTCCACCAGTTTATATGCTCAGCATGATGTTCTGTGGTATGGCATACCCCTCTGGCTAGTTTGGGTCAGCTGTCCTGGCTGTGTCCCCTCCCAATTTCTTGTGCCCCTCCAGCCCTGTTGCTGGCAGGGCCTAAGAAACTGAAAAGTGTAAATATTGCCCAGCAACAACCAAAACCATCCCCGAGCTGTCAACATTATTCTTATACTAAATCCAAAACACAGCATTGTACCAGCTACTGAAAAGAAAATTAACTCTATCCCAGCCAAAACCAGGACACTCATGCAAGTTGCAGGACTTAATGCTTGTAAGAGCATAAGAATTAGTGGAAGTTGAGAGGTCTTCCAAGAATTAGTGGAAACCATCAAGATTGCCAAGACTTTCGTGTTCAGCTTCTCATATGGAAATATTTCCATACTTATCCTCATCCTTTTCATCTTAATCTTGTTTTGGGTTCTAATACTTTTTAAAATTGGGGCACCAGAACTGTCTTCAGTATTGAAGGTGGGATAATAGTATAGCGTTTGCAGTTTCATTTCTTTTCCTTTCTTAAAAATACCTAAGAGAGGATGTCCTTTTAATTGATATTGGACACTGAACAAATTCTTTCTGAGAACTGAATGTAATGCCTTCAAGAAGTTTCTCTTGAAATAATGTTATTTAGAGTTTTTCACAGTGCACACAGATAGACCTGGTTTTTATCACTGGAGAATTTTTATTACTGTTCAACTCGATTTCTGGATCACTTATGAATAGTTTAACAGAACACATCCCCAAATAGTTCTTGTGGGATTCATGTAGCAACTTCCCTAAAATGAACACCTCTATTTCCTAACTCTTGTAATGTGTAACTTGATGAGAGTTCCAGCTGCTACCTCATTAAGGAAAAGGGCAGCAGCGCTGCTTTTGTGTTCAGTAGGAGTGTATTCAGAATATCTTTACCTTATTTAGTCCCTCACTAGCTTATGGATCCCAAAGAAACTTAAGCCTGAAATAGCTGTCAAAACTCCTTCATCCTAATGTGGTGCTGCTGGTCAGACACTTATGTGTCTGAGGAGTATTACTGTGGACAACTCTGGTGTCTATAGATTTCAAGGATAAGAAGCAACTGAACAGGAGCTTGGATGGCCACAATCTGGTGTTTAGGATCAAAGTCATACCTAAATCCTGGGTGTGTAAGTTCTTTTGCAGCTATAAGCTAAGTGAGTAGACTACACAATTACATCAGGGAAGGCTTGGAAATCTCTTTGTGTAGGCACCTACAATAGCAATTAGGCACCAAAGTAATGCCTACATGCATCATTGGATTTATCCTCTAGGCTGGTATTTGAGGAAGCATCCTTCATCAAATGGGTGGTTAAGCAAGTAGTTACCTTTAAGTGTGTACTTGGAGCTTTCATCAGGAAATCGAGTTTCAACATACAAATAAATGAATTCCCAAAGTGAATCTTCAGTTTCCTTCATGGTTAAAGGTAAGTGCACACAGTAGCCCTCTGCTGATTGACTCTTTGGAAATACAAGTTCTTCATCCTGCTTATACGTAAAATAGGATAGGCATGGATTTTTCTCTCCAGAATTTCCTCTGTGGTACAAATACTCTTTCTAATATTTACTTCAGGTGACCAAAACCAAACTCTTTAAAGTACTTGACTACTATACAGTTGGAGTTGGCTTATATTTTGGTTTGATAGTGCATAGCAAAAGAATTCATTCAGAACCTTGAGAACTTCCAAACGTTTCTTTCATACAAGTCCCTATACTTAAAGACAGAATACCCTTTGCAAATCTTATGATACAAATATTCTGTCTGTCTAATCCTTGGAGAAAAAGCTGCATTTCATAGGACCAATAATAACAAAATAATAATAAACAATTACAGAGAAGGGAAAAGGATTGACATTTATAAACTAAGATAATTTGGCTCAAAATGCAATGAAATAAATAGAGCTAGAAAGATGTAATAGGACTAGCAAAATGTTTTCTGGAAAGTAAGAATGATAGCAGAGGAAAAGAAAGTATGTTTTCCTCTATCCAGTGTAAATAAAGCTATGTCTGCTTTGCTCAAAGGATCTTTTTCTCTTCTGCCACAGGCTCATTGCTTTATTTTTGACACAGTAAGCTCTTAAAGTTCTTACAATTTCATCAACCATTATAAAATCTCTCTAGACTTAATTTTTTTAAAGCACTAAATAACTGTATTTATCCTTCTGAGTGGGTTGATGTGGCTCTTGACTGTCAGTAGCCTGGTGTAGTTGAACAAAATCCTACATCATAGCAAGGAGCCCTTCCTAAAGTGGTAGTGGGGTTTGGGAATGTGGTCTGTGCTAACTGGTGTTGCTCACGTTATGCAGAGACTCAACCTCAGCAGTAGCTCTAGCAATCACAGCTCATACTGTGGCAGAGCCCGAACAATTGTGTTTAAACCTTGAGAAAGTCACATGTATAATCTAGTGCTGAAATCTGCTGATTGAACTGGGGAGTGCATTGAAAGCAGCAGGCCTCATCCAGCTGTGTGTTTAGGTTGAGCATTAAACATTTGAAGCTGAAAAAACAATCTCCGTATCAGGGGAGTATTTCTGAGACCTCTTCAGCAAAGTCAACAAGTAATTTATGTTTTCTTCCATTGATGCTTGTTCCCCTGTAAACATGGTGTTGCCGTTGCTTGTCGCGGGCTGCTGGCTTTGTGCTAAGGCAGCCCCACAGGACTGGGGACCTGCCAGGCTTGCTCCGGGCTGGCCTTGGTCCGCTCCCGGCTCCCTTTGAGCTTGCTTACTTCTACCAGCAGGTGTCTAACAGCCAAGTGATTCTTACCTGTGTTGTTGCAGCTTTTGCCTAGATTTGTACTGTATTTGTAACTAAAGGATAGCGACAATAAGTCATTATTCTGTATAGAGGGTGTTGCTATGGCCCTAGGATAAAACTGCAGGATAGAGGAGTACAGGGGTGGGATGGAAGTGGAGGCCTGGAAAGCAAAGGCACAGGATGATAAGGAAGGCTCCAGGGCTGTAAACAGGGACTTGACATCAAGGTCAGTTACTGGTCATCAAAGGAGTGCAACCTTGGGAGCTGGGTAAAACCGCTTTACGAGTTAAAAAGAGAGAAAATAAAAACTAAACAGCATATGTAAAATTTGCCATGTATAGTGAATTTGGATGGGGAATGGAGTTGCAAAATGGTGGAGAAAGAACAATTTATGTAGGGTGTTGACAAATCTAAAAATTACCCCAAGTGCTTCCTGGAGAGAGAAGAAATTGTCACCATCGGTGTTATACATCCTGCAGCCAAGGACTCAAGGTGCTGCCAACTCACAGCAATACCCAGCCCCCCAGCTGAAGCCATTAACCTTAAGACCCCCCAGGGCAGAGGAAGGGTAAGTGTAACACCAGGGAAAGGGTCAGACACTAGAAAGTTTGTGTATATGTCATTTTACCTACATGTAATTTGAGCTGCAAGTGTTAGTATGGAACTAGATCACTAATAATTCTTTGATTAGACTTTTACAACTTTATTAAGAAATAAAAAACCCCCAAAAATTCATATAAGGTATGGTTTTGCCCGTAGTTCGAGTAACAGCTTGGTGCGAGTTCATACAACCTACCCTGTAATTTGATTGCAACAGGTTGGTAATTAGCCTCTCATAAATAAAAAAATGGTATTTTGTACTGTCATTAATTAAGGCAAAATCTTTTTCCTGAATCTGAAGGCACCCTGAATGCAGTAGTCCCTAGTTGTAATCATAAGTTTTAAGATGAACATAATCTTGGGAAGCATCTTTAGGTGGTATGGTAATTGTGTATTTCTTGAGGATCTTTAATTTCCTACATTAGCTTTTCAAACTTGCAATCCATTGGTTATATTCATTGAACATCTTTGGCTTGTTTAGTTCTAGCAGCAGTTGTCTAATGACCAGGTGATTCTTACCTATGCTGTTTCAGCTTTTGCTTAGATTTGTACAAGTGTAGGAACATTTGTAGGTTTGTGAACCCTGTCTCTGCTCTATCAGTATTCTGGCAGGTAATTTATACATAGATCACTAGTTGTTGGTCACAATGGTCGCAGCTTGTAGCCTCAGTTTTGGCATATACCACTTTAATGTGTTAACCTTTCTCCTAATTATTTTTTTTCATGGATTTTATATTTTTTGTTCATCTAATGTTCACCCCAAGTGTTTGGACTCTTTCAACAGTGATTCAATGGTTGTGTTATCATCACATTCTTCTACTGATTTGTCTTTGTTTTCATTCTCACCTATCTAAACAAAAATATGATCTAGGTACAGCTTAGTACCTCCTTGCCATTAAGATGTTGTATTTAATGATGAAAAGCATCAGGAAATAAAGCGCCCTGGAACTGAAGGGCCTGTTTGCTCAAGGGAGTACTGAATGTACACGGATATCTGTTCCATGTCGCCAAAGTAACTATGGGAACATTAGCAATGGGTCAAGTATAGAAAAGTAATTGTCACTTGCATCTCCAGAAATTGCGTCTGTTGTAAGTAATGTTCTTCCTACATACCTGTATTTCATTATGGGGCCTTTGTGGCTGACTGCAGGTGTTGTACACCCACTCTCTTCGCTCTGCTGTATGAGCAGTCCTCGTGTACTCACCATCTCCATCTTCTCCATTCTTCTTCCTAGAATGAGAATTAACTGGTTTAAAAACAAGAGTCAAGGGATGGTTAAGCTTTTTTAGTTTTGCTCTGTACTCTGCTGAGAACTGTCTCATTCCACCTCATCCATTTGCAAATTGTTCCTCTTTTTATTTGTTCTCTGTTTCTCCACTGATGGGACCTAGGATCTGAAAGCTTTTTAACCCCCAGACAGGTATCACCAAGAAATTATATCTGTTCTGATTTACTTGTTACCATATAGTTCACTTGTTACTTTTACTACATCTTGATTTTTTATTGCATCTTGATTTTTGCATTGATGTCCACATTAAAAATTAATAGGTTTGCATTTGTCAAACTGTGTGCTCATTAATTTTCTTCAGTAGCATTGTCCATTGATCTTACGAATAATGCCTCTGTAGCAACAGCACTGTGATTACCATCTTTGTCTAGTCTCTGCGCTATGCTTTTATTTGCAAATTCTTGCCAGGTATGAAATCCACTGCAATTCTCACATTGTTCTTCAAGTACGCATTGTTTCTTTTCATAGCTGTATTTGTTACATTATAGGAAGTTTTGTGTATTGTATTGATGAAGTTTGTCTCTGAGATCTACACAGTTCTTGCTGCACGTTCCTCTTCTATTATTCTTGGATATTCTGTTATTTCAATGTTATGAGGACACTTCTTATTCATCAATCTGGATTGTGTAATTTTGTTTGCTATGCAAACTCCATTTGTTCTTTCAAGTTCCTTCTAGTAGTTTTTATTCAAGCATTTTGACTGGGGTTCCAGCCAGAAATCAAGTTCTCCATCAGCACACATCCTTTTAAAATGGTAAGGCTTCTTTCGCATCCAGAGATAATTCATCATTTTTCTTGGCCTTTATGTTCTTATCATTCACATGCTTCATGTTTGCAGAGGTCGGTACTCCTCAAATTTCTGCTCTAGAGTTCTGTAATTCATTTTCCCTGCTTTGGTCAACTGGAAGTTATAAAACACAGCAGGTGCTTCAAAATATCTGTTATCTTTTATGAGGGAGTGGATTATGGAGCCATGCATCAGGTTAGGGGCGGGTGGACTTCAGCACTGTGTGACAGACACACTGTAAGGCAGCAGATGAAGGTGAAGGAAGCCTGAAGCACGTAGTGAGAGGGGAGCTGTGTTCGCCTGTGTAATATAGTACTGTCAGTCTTCAGAGAGGAAGGCAATTGGCATGCAGAAGGGAGCGGAAGAGGATCAGGATGAGGTGGCAGTTGCCTCTGGAGGGTGGTGTGTGTTTCCTCTTTTGTGCTCAGCCCACAATGGTGTTAAATATCATCACCACGCAGTAAATGAAACCATAGTATTAACCTGGGGGTCAGTACTAGGGCAGGTTGCCATCACTGGTCCAGAACCCTGGGGAATCTTTCCTGTTCATTTTATAAGTTATAACTGATCAGGTCCCAGGTTTCTTGGGGTTTTTCCACTATGATCTAGTGCCTAAAACTTAACATAATTTTGATTGTTTTCAGGGTAGTTAACTACAGTAAATCCATCAGGCTTTCAGTGCACATTGTCTTTCACTGCGATTCGGTTCCTCTCTACACAAGTAGGCTGAAGCAGTTACCATTTCCATGCCAGGGCTGTGGGCGAATGACTGGGCTGCTGGGCAAACCCTAGCCAAGGCTGTGCAAGCTGGACAGGGTCTGGAAAACTGATGGAGGTGACGTGGGAAATTGTAGAACACAAAAAGCTATCAGAATCTGACAAAAGTTACAGAGAGCACCATGGGTAATAGCTGGACCTCACAGGTGGTTAAGGCAGAATTATATGAGAAACAGCTGAAGTCCACAGGTGATTGGTCTGGTGCACCAGAGACTTTTAGGGGTGCAGAGGCAAACAGCTCCCAGATAACCTTATAAATAGCACCATATAAGATAGTTTTATGATAATCTCATTCATTTTGCCTTCATGTAACAGACACTAGAAAGTCTCATAATCTGTCTCAGTCCATGTTACGAGTACTACGTGGAGCGTTTATTAGTTAGTGTTTTAGTTTGAATCAAAAGTGCAGTTTAGAGGAGAGCCTCCTGAGCATTCCCAGTGACTGGGCTTACAGTGAGCAGAGATCACGGGGTGTGAAACTAAGCCGAAGCTGGGCTCCAGGAAGGCTCTCTGACTTATAATGGGAACTCGGTTTGTGCAACCAGGCTACAACTAGCAGGAAGCAAAACGCACTGAAGTGCTAGAGAAGGGGTAGTGCTGTCGTCATGCAAGTACTGTGGATGTCGGGTCCACAGCACTGACCATTTTGCTGTGCGGTTGGGCTGTGCTGCTTGCTAATGAAGACTTACAAAGGTGCCCGACTTCACTTGCTCCTGGCAGAGCCCATTCATCCATACCGCGCTTGGAAAGCTGTATTACCTGCCAGTAGGTGTCACCTTCCATATGGACAAGTGCCTCTTCAACAGTGTGAGTTATGTCTGTTGTTTTGCGATCCATACGATCAAATGTAAGGCTACACACAGTCCTAAAATACTCAGACATTTTCACTGGCTTTGGGAAGCAAAGTTTGGTACAGCGCTCACATGGTCTATGAGTTCTTATTCTTCCAGATTTTTCCTGAAGTGATTTAAGTTTCTGTCTATCAACACACAGACTTACAATAAAAGAAGCATTTTCCTGACATTTTACCCTGTTGTGGGAAGAGGTAAGGTGTGGAAATTCAATCTTTAACCCCATGCATTCTGCAAGAAAAAACATCATTATATATCCTCAGAAAGAAATGTTAAGGATCTCACAGCCCTAGTGTGTGGTTTCTAACAGCTGTAGAAGTGACTACTGAGTAATGACAGAAAGCATGTGCTGAACCTGGAAGGAAGGTTATAAAGCGATGTGTTTGAAGACGTCCTGAGTTTGTGGAGAAAATAAAAGAGAAACATCATTACTGTTGTTACCACCATACAAGCATATACCTAACTTTTCTGTAAGACAGATCTGTGTTATAAAACCATGTTACTGATGTCTTAGCTGTGCAAAATCCTCATCAAAATAATGAGCCAAATATTATTTTTTCCTTTTTCTACATTTGATAAAAGGATCCAATTTATGTATCTTTACAAATTTTGTTGGTAGTCTTCTCCTGAAAGTCAACCTTTGGGGCTTTCTGGTGGTGTTTTTTTTTTTTTTAAGAATCTTAAAAAAGCAATATTAAAGAAACTTTTTCAACAATCACAAAGATGTCGCTTTAGAACTATTAAAACTTAATTCTGTTGAAATACTTCATGTTGAATTATTCCAGAAGCTGCAATCAAGTGTGGGGTTTTTTTCCCAGAAGACTGAAAAGTACTGTAACATCTCATGATAGACTGTTATGCTTTGTTTCTTGTGGACATTTCAGTGAGATTTGAATGATAAGCTAAAATGCCAAAGATACTTTAACTGTAAAGATAAAAATAATCTGCCATCTGTGCTGCTTATCTTAATTCTTAGGTTTTAGTTGAAAACAATTGTCAATTTCCAACTTTTTCAAACAAAGTAATGGATCACATTTATTGAGTTTTGATTTTATCATCATCTGCAAAATGTTGACTTACCATGGAGTCAGATCTAGGGCTCTGGAGCTAAAGGATGTAACCGTTGAATATTCTGTGAAAAATCAGAAAGTCCTTGGGGCTGGATTTTCTACTGCAGACAAAAAGAATGGTGTGTGTATTGTTTGAAGCATAACATCATGCAAATAATTTTGGTGTTAGGTAATGGTGTAAATTAGACAAGGCTAAAATAAGTGGAGTTAATGCAGAATTAAGCTAAGTAAGTAAGAATTGTAATCTATAGGTACAACTTTTATATCTTGGCTATCTCAATGTTCATAAAGTACTATTTTAGTATATACTAAAAAGCTATAACTTCTTACCAATTTTAAGCAAATTAGTTTACTTCTTTTTCTGTGGTTATGTTTTCTATCTATACAATGTTGATATACATACACATTTTCTTCAAAATTCAGTTTCTCAAAATATTTTTGAAGACTGTTTTCAACTCATCATTTCTTCAGTATTACTTCTTACCGTCTGGTATAGTAATGACATAAATTTTTCATTATGTTGTCATAGCCGATGACATTAACATGATCACTGGTTTGTATCTTTGGTTTTTATGCAGAGGTAACTACTATGAATGTGTATTGCAATTTTCATTCACTGTCTCAAAGCCTTGTATAAGAAAGTGGATTGATGTTTCAGAACATGCTCTAACATGAAGTAGGATTATTAGGCTTATTCTATAGCTGGAAAACTGGGACCCAAAGATTGTCAAGATAAATCTCGGTGCGGTCAATCACCATCTTAACCAGTGTACGCTAGATTGCATAGGTACCATACATCAGAACTGGGACTGAAATTCAGATCTCATGTCTCAAATAGAAATACTAGGGCATACTTTCCTTTAGTGATACTAAAATGTACAACCTGCAGATATTCATTAAATAACTTAAAGAATTTAATAAACAGTAGCATTTGTAAAGTGCTCGAGAATGGTTAAATGGATCTTTGTTTTATTTTTTTGTCAACAGCTAAGATTCAGAAAGATTAATGCAGCCTTTCCATTATGGATTCAATATTTCAGTACTTGCTTCTGGAGTATTTAGCATTTTGTCACTGTGCTGATTAAAATCTGTTTTAGATGATAATTATGCTGGTTTTATCATTCAAACACCAAAAATTGATTATTAAATCTTTAAGTGGCTTGTACTAGACTTTTATTTCTCAAAGGGTTTAGAAGTCTGCTTATATTATCTCCTTTTGTCATGTTCTGTGTAAATGCTATATCAATGCAAAATTAGTAGATTCCCAGTTCTAAAAACCAAAACCCACCTTTTTTCATAGGAGGAAGAACTAAGAAAAAGTGGAGAAGCCAAATATGCGCACTTGAGTGATGAGCTTCACGTATTAATTGAAGTGTTTGCTCCACCTGGGGAAGCATATTCTCGTATGAGTCATGCCTTGGAAGAAATAAAAAAATTCCTCGTTCCTGTAAGTGGCTTATAGCATTCTTCTGTGACTGGTTATGGTTTTGCTGCATTGAATTTGTGCCTTCTTTAAGCACCTTTAACTCAAGGGAAAAAAAAAATTAATCTGTTGAGCATTCATCTTTCATTCTTTCATCTCAGGGAGATGCCAAACAGGCCATTAATTGTCACAGTTGATCCCCCGATACATTTTCTAGATGTTTTATTAATTCCATTTGTCACTGTTTTTTGCTTTCCTGTCTTGGTTTTTGGAGGGAAGGTAGATTACTTTTTTTTTTCTGGTTGCAGACATTAGTCATTAGTATGTGAGTACACTTTCAACATTGTTGAATATTTAAGCCTGTAAAAATGTTTTTCTATGTGTAATGATTTATCTAAATATCTTACTAGTGAAGTTAATTAATTTCTTGTGGAGCAAACAGCATGAGGAAAACATTCCTGATGTTTCTGTTCAGGCAGCTCGTCATGATTCAGACCACAGTTTAGCAATCCTCCATCAGATGGGAGAGCACAGAAACATACTCTAAAGCTGGGAACCTTTTCAGTTCAATTTATACTAAGTATATCACTATCTGAAATGGTTACCTTTTTGTCTATTGATTTTCCATCAAACTTTCTGAAATTTATTTTCTCCACATTTATACAGTATTCCATGGTATTTTCGTGCTTAAAATTTGTCCCAGAATTTAAGCATATGCATACTAAATACTAAGTAAAGGTTGCTTTGTGTAGTACTAGAATTACTTGACTTATCATTTAAAGTCTGTCCTGAGACCATTTAGCACTCTAAAAATGTTCAGAAGTTGCATTCCTTAAAAATAATATAATAGGATCTTGTTTCTATTTGTGATTAAAAAATGAAGTGCAATAACTGTTGGTATCTCTTGATAACAATGGAAGGATTAAATGAATGCCTTTTTATTTTGAATAATATGAAGCCAAAATAAGGGACGTTCAGGTGAGGCATATGTGTATTTGCATGACAGAACTTAAATGTTTTATTTGGTGGGGGCTTCTTGGCAGGAGAAAAGGAGGATACATTACAAGTACAAAATTTAAGTACGGTATTTAAAATGTTCAAATGTTTTAGAGCAACTAAACTTTTTCTACGAATACAAAATAAGTAACTTAGAATTGTTAAACAGCTAGACATTTGTTTTAGGTAACAAAGTTTATTGGCACCGAGTGCCCATAAATGAGCTACATTTTAAACAAGTTGACTCTGTCTTTCTGATTCTCCCTTTCCATGCTCTTATTATGCTTCCAGTTCAGGAACACTGGTAATAAAATACTACTTCAAATGCTGGGAAATAACCATGAGACAGGAAAGCTTTTTTTTTTTTTTAATTATTTCTGGCTCTATGTTGAACATACAATACAAGGGACGAATTAGGTCAGTGTTCTAATGCTGGCAACATAACATAGAATGACATTTTGGCTGCAAGTTAATGGTGAAGATCTGCTAAGGTATAACACTGAAAAAAAATTTACAGTTAAGTAACACGTTTCTGAAAAGTCTGGAGTGTTATAGCTAAAAATGGTAACAAGGCCAATTACAAACATTGCCAGTCTCTGTCCCTTAGACAACAGTATTTGCAGTTGTTCGTGACTTTGCCCAAGTTTAATTTGTTTCTGTAAGAGGTTCCTGTTTATCTTTGTATGTCCTCTTCATTGTGGAAGAGAGCTCCTGCATTATAGCATGACACAGTGATGATGGTACCCATTCCTGTGCCCCCTGGATTTTTACATCCATTACATATTCTGTTCAGCCTGGAAAATCTGTTCTGAGTGAGTAAGGGAGAGAGAGCAGTGTGTGATGAGAGTGGTGTTAAAACTTGTGGCATGTTGCTGTTGCAAATATTCAGCATCTGCGCAAGCATGTATTTCTTGTGGCACATTATTTATTGATAAAGATTATATGTATTTCCCAGCACAAGTATAATAGCTACACTGGAGGAAATATAAAAGCATGTTCTTTGTTACAAGATTTTGAACTTGGTTGTCAGTGGCAATAATTACTCCAAACAGGTAACAATTGTACTTTATGACTTGTTTGTTAGTTTTATCCGCTCTGCTTCATTTCAGATTACAAAAAATTACAAAGCAGTTAAACTGGCCGGTTACAACATGTGTCAAGGGGTTTACACTCAAAAAGCTTTGCACTATATAATTTCCTTTTTGTTCCCTGTTTACAGCATCTTTTGAATTTGTTTTATGATGTTTTGTTATAAGACCTAATATATTGCAGCAGTGGATACTAGAATTGCAAGACAGATGAAAGCAGTAGAATCTAACAGTTTTATTTATAGCAAATCAAGGTTGTAATAAACTAATCAAATGAGTTTTCACATTGCTTGTGAATTTTATGAAGTTTAAGTGAAATACTGCTCTCAGAAATTACACTGATTGTGTCAGTAAGATGGAAGAATGTTTTTATGATTTATCCATAAGGTTTAACGAGACTGAATTTTAAAATAAATGCCTAGAAAATGTATTAATAGAAAAAGAGAAAAATGTACAATAGGACTGAGGAGGGAAAAAAAAGTACATTTATTAACTGAAGCAAATTTTTAATGAACAAGTACTTTTGATTCAAATGTAATTACTTAATTTTCACCTTCTACCTTGCTCAAGAGTAGTATCAAAACTTTTACTAGTGAAGATTCCACCCCCAATTCAGAGGTAGAATCTACGTACCACTATTTACACTGGCTGTTCCACACGCTAACACATTTCAAAGCTGCAGGCAGCTCAGACTCAGGTGGTGAGTTGGGATGCCTCCAACAGGCATTTATTTCAGTGAATGATCGAACCTCCAATGTCTGCAGCTTTCGGTAGCTCGCCGACAGACATGCTTTTAAAGCCAAGATGCTTCATTTACTGTCTGCTGCTTCCGATTTGCAAATGGCTGGAGGTCTGTGTGGGAGCTGCCGTCGGGGCGTTGCTAACTGGTGGATAAGATTTATTTTATAACTGACTTCGCTAGATCTTTGGTGGGTTTTATGCAAAACATTGGCTTTGGGGGAAGGGGTCTTATATCCAATTACTAGCTAGACATTGTGCTCCATTTTGTTTTGATGTTTACTCTCAGCATGAAAATTTGGATATAATCAAAATATGACAGATCAAAAGACCTATGATTAAGCAAATAGGATTAATACCTTGGACAAATAAACACAACTGTCTGCTCCATTGTTTATTTTGCAACCTAGTAAAAACAAAAGCCAAAATGTGCTGCCCCAATTAGAGGTTATCAGGTAAAGATCAAATTTGGAACTGATCTTAACATAATGTAAGTTATCCAGTATTAGCTATGTGGAAAGTACAAACAGTAGAGATGCTTAGGAGGAGGGTGTGTTCTGTGCATTCACCTCTGTGGCCAAGACAGATTCAATAAAATCCATAGGTAACTGACTGCCAAGTACTTCTGACCCTGAACTGCCAGGGATGTAGGTCTGGGTGAGGAACCTAAGGCTGATGTTACATCTTGGTGCCTAAGAATGGGATCAGGGTGAGCAAACTAGAAGGGGAGATGTTTAAGATGTCCGATATGGGGACAGGGGTGGATGGGGGATGGGGGGTGTGGGATAGCTTAGAAGCTTTTCAAATTCTGCTGATTTTAAAAGGTTCACAGCTATTAAATGCTGCAAAACTTTCTTCACCATTACTAAGCAATGAAATGCTACATCATTCTTATCAGATATATCATTCTGATTTCCATCCAAAGGTGCAATATATTTTCTGAAAAGGCTGTTATTTCCATATAGTAAGGGGCTATACCATCTTTGGAAGTTCTGTGCTTCCTAACACATGCAAAATCTTTTTCTGATAACCATTTTTATCTCTTTAAGCAGAGCATTTTTATTTGACATGGTTAGCATCCCTTGGGACGAGAAGGGAAGCAGATACTGATCATTTTATGTGTGAGTGCTCTGTAATAGGGAGCTATTATGTAGAGGGCAGGTTGCAGCTGCAGTGATAAAACCACTTTAAAAAGATTGTTTACAACTGTGTGGTCAGATGATCAGAAATTGAACCAATTACCACTTTAAGAGCTGCTGTTCATTGTATTTGCATACATTTTCCTAGCCACTTGTATCTGCTTTAAATTGAGGCATATTGGCACCACTCAAGGGCTGAGAATAAACACATGGTCATTTAGTGCAGTCCAGTTGATGGATGGTCACTTGCGATCATGTGCCTGTATACCTCAGTATCTTCTGAGGGTGTTAATCAGATCAGATAAGATCAAATCAGATCAGATTCCTTTATTAGGAATTAGCGTGATGAGGCAGCAGTTGAGTGCAGGTTTTTATGTTGTTGTTGTAAATTCAGGCTACAATGTCTTCCGGACTTTCTTGTAGATGCCTAAATCTCTTACTGAGTAGTTAACTTCAATCCTTTTATCTCACCTTGCTCCATACCATTGATTAAAATAATTTTCTTACCAATCATTTAAGAAGAATAAGCATCCTCACTGATCTGACTTCCAGCATCAGCTCTTTAGTCTTCCTAACTAAAGATGGAAAACAACTGAGAAAAAAGAACTTTTCAGTGAAATAAAAAGTTACTCATTTCATACTGGAAGTGATTCATACCAGAAGTACATATGGAAAAATTGAGATTTGGGGGAATTGAAAACAAGACTTGACACCAGTTTGTTTCAGTGGGAACAATTAAATAATCTTAGAGTTTAATCCCTCTAAGGTCCTTCTCTAGCTAATGTTTGAAAAGAAATTGGTTTATTTCAAACATACATTTAGTGTATATATGGTAACTCATATATAGTACAGACCAGAGTTACTACTGCTCTATTATGCCATGATGTGCCAGGTATATTGCAGTATATACAGCAAACAGTAACAATTTTTTGTCAAAACTTGGTTTTGGCTGGTTTATACCTAGTGTATGTAGGTATATGACATTTACTTTGCACATTTTTTATTAGCCATCTGAATTTCTTCTGTGCTACAGTGTAATATGAAACCTCTATTTACATGCCATTTCACACTCCAGAGTTTTGTAATCTCACTTTGTTTCTAAATAAGTTATATTATTGGGGGAGGTGTTCAGTCTTTTTGTCCTCCTTCAAAGAACCTCAAAAGGCAAAATACTTCCCTAACTGTGACAGTGAGCAGCAGCACAGCTCCATCTCTAAAAGAGACATCTTTTCTACCTGTCAAAGTAATAATTTATACTTGCACATTCTGCAAAGATACTTGCAGTAATAAATAATTACTACAGCAATTATTTAAAAACTGTGATAAGGGAATTATTTGAGCAGCTGTTTCAGCTGAACTGGGTTGTGTTTTTCCCAGTGTGCGACATTTCTGGCAATTTCACACACACGTTTTGATAATCAAGGGAAAGAAATCCAGAGATTCTGTCAAGGCCTAAAATGTCATAGCGCTTTACATCTTCACAGCTTTTTTTCCTAAGCATTATGTATCAGATCAAATTATTATACGTATGTTCAAACACAGGTGTGCTCAAGAAAGCTACCATAACTTGTGGATAGTGGTTCTTGACTTTTTACAGACCGGAATTTTTCTTAACCATTGTATTGGCTGATAGAGCAGCAGCACTTGCATACTGTAAATCACTCATTTTAAGTTTGGTGAAAATAACCCTTAAGCTGTCCCTCAAAGTGAACATTTGGGGGTGGAGACATACATTAAAATGGCCTTTTTAATTGAAAATTAAACTTCAGTATTTCTCAACTGACTGAATTTTTATGTACTTACCTGATATACCATATAGACTACTGGTTCTTTCTGCTGTGAAACTATAAAATGGATAGCAACATAAAGAGTGCATAATTCCTCTAATGTCTTTAAATTTGTGCTTCACAAGTGGGTTGCCTGTTGGCATGCCAGAACAAGTACCTTTTGCCTCGGCTTAGCTCCCCAACTGCTTTGACATGGTATAGCTACTTCACAGCCTCACATGTGGTTTAAGGGTTGATACTCCCACTCTGAGTGGATTAAGACCTTGTTAGACATGCCAGAGACATATTTAGTCTGTGAAAGCAATTCCTTGGTGATCTCTGTGTGACACACAAAGGAATCAATATAAAAGGCACAGCCTTATTGCCAGAACCAGCCCCTTGTTTTGCCGTTCAGGTTAACCAGAGACATTAACCTGATCAGGAATGTTAACACTGATGATTAATCGGAGCATACTATTGAGATATGGCTTTAGTTTAAAGAAATGTTTACAACTTGCTTGGTGAGTCTGTATTCATCAGCAATTTTATAGGCTTGTCTTACTGCTTCCTCTTGCTAGGGTATAGGTTTTTCACCAGTGGCAGATCAGAAACAGTTACTTAGGTGTAGGTGGTAAAATTCATGCAGAGAAATTTGAGTCCTACAGTATTGCTTCTGTTTTCTTAATAGCAGGTCTGTAATATGTAGCAAGAAATTGACTATGGTATTGCACATTAGCCTGTACAAACCCCATCACCTCAGAGGGACCACCAGACCCTCCTACACATCTGGCATTTCATTTCAGAGCTCTGTGTGTGAGTACGAATTTGGCCAATCATCTCATCAATAAAGGTTGGGTATTTGACCCAGTGAAGAGCCTGCAACTTCATGTGGTTCTGTATAAAAGTAGGCATGAAAAGTGTATCTAAAATAATTGTTTTTCATGCAAAGAATTACCTTGCAATGATGGGGAAAAAAAAAAGGGGGCAAAGATGTGCCAGATGTTATTACGTGTTTCCATCATATATACCATTCTCTTTTTTCGGCAATCAATATGAGGAAAGAAAAGGACACTATTGGGGTTATAAACATAACACTGAAAGCAAGGAGATAAGAGTTATTTATTTTGGCTCTCTCAAGGAATTGGGTTGTGGTTTTAGCCAGGTTACTTTCTCTCTGTTTCATTTATTTCTACAAAACGACAATGAGGTTTTTGAGGTTTGCTTCATTTGTGGAGGTAGACTCAAATAAAAAAAATCTTTTTCTGCTTTAATTCAAATTGAAAAATGTACTGCAAGTAATACCCAGGCAGTGTTTTGGGGGTTGGGGCTTGTTTTGATTTTTTGCTCATTTGCTTTTTTATTTTTCGGTTGTTGTTTTTTTTTTTTTTAAAAAAAAAGGAGAAGAGAGAAGGTTTTGGTGGCATATTTAAACTTCATACTTTTTTTTAGTTTTTTAACGTAGGAAAGATCAGTGCAGCCAATTCTGAAGGTGCTGAGCTGTGGTCACGTAGGAAAGCATAAAAGAAAAAGCACAAATACAGAATAATCTTTCCTCTGTGTTGTTGTTTCAGTTTCCAGCAGTCACAAATTTAATCTTTTCAAGGCTGTATCCAGACGATCTTGCCTTATACCCTGTGGTAGATTTTTCTTCTCTTCCATGAGCTTGTCAAATGCTTTTTTGAACCATAGTTGAGTTTTTGGCCTCAGAAAAACATAAGGTGGCAATGAGTTTGACAGTTCAATTATGCACTCTGTGTAAAAACAAAAACAAAAACCTGAAAGCCTACTTCCTCTTACCTGTTTTAAAGCAGCTGCCTAAAACTTTGAGTGCCCTCTTCTTCATGCATGGTTAAAAGCAATGGATAATCCTTACACACCAGTCCTCACTCTTACCTTGCTCTGGATTTGTTTCTTTTCTAAGCCCCCCAGCTTTTCTTGTACAGAAGTGGAGGTAGCTGATTATCTGTGTGACGTATCTCTGACTCCCTTTTCCAGGTCTTTCTGTGTGTTCTTAGCTTACCTCCCTTTTTTTATTTTTCTTTCTTCCGTTGGGATGGGATGACCAGGTTGGTGCACAGTCGCCTCATCTCGGTAGTCAAGAAACAGTACACTAATGAAATGGATCTTCTGTTATTTTATGGTTTAGTATCAGGGTTTTTTCTGGTACTACACTAATGAAATGGATCTTCTGTTATTTTATGGTTTAGTATCAGGGTTTTTTCTGGTACTATCTACCATTTTTCCCACTCACACTGATTTGATGTTTTATGAATTGAATTTGTAAAAAAATCCAGGGCATCTTTCTTGAATGATAGCAACTGTTTTAGAGCTATTTACTTTCAGTATTTTAATGTTTATCAATACTTGTTTAATTATTTTCATGTTCATTATTTTGCATTTATCAACACATTGGCACAATTTTTTTCTGCCAGTTCTAATAATTGAGTATAGTGGGATCTTTCAGCAATTCTTTGCAGTAACCTTTAGATTTTATTGCCCTGAATAGCTTTAAATGAAATGCTATCACTTCACTATTCAAAATTTTTATATAATTTATAAGTCTGGTGAGCAAAACAGATTTTCTGAATCACCCAATAAACCTTCCCCCTCAGAAAAACAGGGGGGAAAAAAACAGCCCAGCTGGTCTTAATATTCTTTCTCCTTTAACCAAAGAGAGAATTATTAATCAGCAAGGTGCTGTCTTATCTTGTGACAGCTTTTGGTGTGGCTTATGAGGGTTTTGATCTCAGTCCATGGAGATCTTTAAAAAGGGATGTTGCATTTGCTGTGTGCCGTGCCATATGACATAAACCTGTTCAGAAATTATCTGTATGAAGGATGAACGCACCTTCATCCATACAATGGACTTCTATAAGACGAGTGAGAACAGCCTGAATACATTCAGTATGTACAAACATGAGAAGATTTCAGTAAGTAAAGGATATATATATTTGGGTATTTTCCTGATGTTTTGAAAGGTTTGAAGTGTTCTAATGACAAGGAATAATATGACAAAACTTCATTGGCATGAGGGATTTTTAAAAGAAAAACGAAGTTCAAGTGTGAAGTTCAAAAGAAAAGATTGTTGATTGACTATGAAAACCGCTTTATAAAACAATAACTTTAGTTGAATATGTTTTTGGTTCAGCCTTAGTGATGAAGGAATGGCAAGAACTTATAAACAATCACTGTATAAAGATCAGGAAAAGATGCAGAAGACAGGTTGATAGCAATTAAATTTATAAAATAAAAATTCCATATTTAATTGAATAGTTATGAAGGAAATATGTGGCCAGCAATGCAATGATAACACAAATGAGTTCAAGGAACATTAGAAATAAAAGGAATCTTTAGAAAGATGTAGTCTTCAATCCCTGGAGATGGTAACTTTATCAATAACATTAATGATGCAGAAAAAGCAGAATGTTTGCCTAAATATCAGTGGTGTGGCTGGAAAAATACAGGATGGTGTAGCTGTATCTTACCGAAATGATGCAATACTTTGCAGTTACTAGTACTGTAATGATAATTTTAAGAAAACCTGTTTAGCAGGAGAAGCCCACTTATGGTGACATCCAAAAACTGCTGAGAATTAAGATACATCTTATATCCTGCCTTCCTGCTAAGTATAGACATTTTACTTTGGAAACAGCAAGATGAGAGACATACCTCCAGATAAAGTCGGCTTGAAACTAGAAAAGGATTTTAATAAGAGAGGAATCATTCTCTGGATCTGCCCATAGTCCATTGACTACAAAGGGAAACCACTGGTGACTTAGGTTAAAACAAAATGAAACTCTCATAGGTACATAAGCCTTTTTAAAAATAGATAGTCTATATGAAGCATAATCTTTCTGAAGAGTCATATGATGACACTAGAGTCTAGTGATCAGTTTTATTCAGAACTGACTGGAGACCTTATGGAGCAAGAGCAGTGAGGCAGTCTGGTACCCAAAGCTGCAAATGGGAGTCAGTTGGGAATGATGGGACAGCATCTCACTAGGGAACAGAGGCAGGAGCTCATTCAGAGAGGAAGGCTGAGGATGAATGCAGAAGCCAACAAAATCATGCTCAAGAATGAATAGCTCATATTTAAATCACTTGAGCACAATTCCTACTTACCTACTCACTTGCCATTTTCTCTCAGTTGTTTGAAAATGCTTTGATACATGCAGTTTATTTTTACACTTCTTACTAACTAAACACGAATAAAAATATGGAACTATCTCCTTTAGACATGCTAGAACAGGATTTGTGTCTGTTGGACACTAATTTATCTTCGACATGATTTTCATGGCTGCATAACTTGTGAATGGCCCAGTGAGTAACAACTCAGTTACAGCACTGTTGAAAAGTAGTTTTTAGGGCCAGATTGGAGGAAATGAGAAATTTTTCAAGCAGACAGCGTGACAAGCTGGGCAGGGTTTTTGGCTATTTCTGATTAAGGTAAATACTTACATTTCTGTTTATAATGGATGCTTACCACAGAATTAGCCTCAGTGGGACAGTACAAGAAGGAACTGAAAGCAGTGGAAAGCCCTTATTTTTCAGAATTTTCCGTTTGTTTCTTGATTTTTGTAAGCTGAGTTAAAATTCAAAAGTAAGATATGGAACAGTAGTTGACTCTGGTCTCTTAATTAGGCTCTAAGATTAGGGTTAAGTGGACAGATATATACTATCCAAGAATTGTCAGTTGGGCAACTGTCAGGGAAACACAGGCAGGAAGTGATTTTTCCCAACAGTGAGGGCTTCAAAAGGTCATGGAGAATTTTGCAGGGGGTGGAGGGGGAAGAAGCCACTTTTAGAGTGACAATGGCAGTTAATTTTTTTCGTTATTTTCTTTACATCATTGTTACTTTTAAGGAAGTAAATAAATAATGCTTTGTTCTAAAGACACTGTTTCTGAGTTATGTTAATCTAGTCACAAGTCCCTAGCCTGTAGGATTTCCTTATGTGCCAAACACGCATGGGCCACTAAGTTAAAACAGGTGGGGAAAAACAAGGAAGAGGTGTAAAGTAACAGTAGTTACAGCAGGTTCAGGAAACCAGAGCTATTATCTCAGAGGGGCTAAGAAAATCCCCTCAGTGTCAAGAAGGGCAGTTGCATATTTAACACAATGCTAAATTACACAATAAACAGCTATAATCTCTGCCAAGTCATTAATCCTTAAACTGATCGGTTAAAAATCGGTGAAAAGAACCAATGCTAAATTAAACAAAGATTTTGCTCTGATTTTGATTGAGTTTCTTTTCTGCCTATAAACACATCAGAAAGACAGATTGTGCCTTGGGTATTGGCTGGTCTACACTTTTCTGTGCATCGTGCTTTGAAAAGCACTTAATAGATTTACGTGAGTCTGGAAAACAAACTGCATCCAGGGTAGGAGTTTGCATACCAAACTGAAAGCAGGTGCAGTTAAAGCCAGAGGTGATCTAAAGCTCTGAAAAATATTTGCGCAGTGGCAATCCTGTCAGTCTGCTTCACTGCTGCATCTTCAGTGTGGTACCGTGATTTATGTCATAAAATGGTATGAGTCTCTGATATGCTATTGCATACCTGCATGAGAATGGTTTTTACCATCTCCATCTGTCTCCCAAACAGTGTGAGTATGTTGCAGTATGTTTAAAGAGATCTCTGTTTTTGGTTAATCAGTCTTCACTCAGAGCTCAATTTTTTGCATGGTCAGAAATCGTATTTTCAGCTGGAATGCAAAAGCCTGTTTTGTTGTGTAGTACAATCATGTATTGGAATATCACTTCAAAAAATAATTTCTCCTGTATCACGTTTCAAACTGAACAGCTGACTGAGTCATATCTTTATTATTAAAATGGCAAACAAACAAAATCTGAATATATTTCGTTTTCTGCCAAACCCTAGCCTGTTTTTATGTAAATTACCGTATCCAGGGGCCATATTCAAAGGCTATTTATACAGTATATCAATTAAATCTTGACTTGTACTTCAGCCCTTTAATCAGTTCTGAGCTCATAGTGATTTTATGTAGTTTAAGGCCAGAGGGAATAGAGAAACTACATTGAGTTAGTGTACATTATATTATACTGTGAAGGTGTGCACATTAATATCATGTATTATATTCTGTATAATGATATATATCACTATACTTATTAGAAAGTATATTACTATAATATAGTGTGGTTGGGCTGTTACATGTCGTGCAGCTGCCATTATACCAAGACCACCAGATTTAGTTGTGCATCCCGCTGTGAGGTCATCCAGCTGCTCTGCAAGGCAAGTGCTTTGCTACTGCCTGGCATCCGCCACAGGTGAGGAAAAGTACCTGGATGAGCAGCTGAGGATTTTTATTTATGGAAAAATTAATGTCTCCAACCAGTCTGATCAGAGACTGAGAATCAGAAAAGGAGGGAGAATCACTGTTTGTTACTATATCCTGCAGTTTTGCTTTGGTGTGCCAGATTAAAGCATTGTATGATGCACCTGAGAGGTTTCTCTCTGCTGGCATAAACTGACTGGTGTCCTCTTTCTAAAGGGCAGAAGGTTTCTTGTGGCTCATAAATATTTCTGAGGAAAATATTTACGAGGATAGGAAAGAATTAATCTGCCTGGTATCATATTAGGGTCAGAAAAGCTTTTTGACCCTCTAAGCGACTTATGCACACGTTCTTTAGGCATGTACTGAGCATGGTGGGAATAATCTAGGTGGTTCTGTGGCCCCAGAACTTGTGAAGAGGAAATCAAGGGAGAATTTATAGACTCATGGATTCTGAAACCAGGAAGTACAACTATTCCCTTTAATTTCTCCTAAAAACTGTACTAAATATACATTTTAAAAAAGATATCAAATGTCACTTCAAGTGCTCCAGGTCATCTGGAGTTCATCATCTTCCTGCTAAGCTTTAGTTACCCTTACTGGTAGGAAACTATGTCTGTTTTCAAGGTTGGGGGTTTCTGCCTTTGAATTCAGTTTCCAGTCAGTAGTTCTGTGTCTTTTCTGCATTAAAAACACCTCCTCCTCTTTCCACCTATTGGTTATCCCTTTGGATCTCCAGAGAGAATGTCAAAGAAAGCAGATGTTTCCTCAAACCAGTACTTCAGCAAACAGAATATGGTTGTTAAGCCCCATTTCATAAGTGGGTTGGTTTTTTTTTTTTTTCTATTTGATTGCTCTCTCGTAACAGTTCTTGAATCCTGACCCTGTTCTCAGAAGAGCCATGTATATTTGTGATAGTAATTTAGCCTTCAAATTTTTAGCACCCACTAGTTTGTAAAGCAGTACCAAAAAAAGATTTGATATAATTGTCCAAATAGTTAGTAAGAATATTTAATAGTGTTCAGCCAGGAAGTGATTTCTGAGGACATTGCTCTGTGTTTTGGTTTCTTTCAAATAATAATAATTTAAAAATAACTGTACAATACCAGTTTTCAAATCATTCAGTGTAATCCCTGCTAATTCCATCTCAGTTTTAAATCAAGACATTAACTGATAAAAAGTTCAGCTGAGGTGCTTGATCTGAAAAGGGCTGCATACAACAGAAACACTCTCATGTCCTGTTCTATTAGAGAGGTAAAACTTTCTATCCACATTAGGTGAGATAAATAAAACCTCAATTTTCATTGTAAGTACAGAACTGAAACATGAGTTAAATGTCTCAGTGTTTTCTGTAAGTCTTTAAATCTTCCTGTAGAAACAGCTCCGTTTAACCTGGTTTTGGAGTAGGGTGGAGGAGAACCGAAGGGAGTAATCGTACTGTATTTCCAAATGCCTGTGTGTTGCCCTGATTTGTACTGATCACTCTCATTTCACTGATAACTTTTGCTTCCATTATCAGTCACCTGCATTGAAAAAAATACTTGTCCATCCTTCTTACTATTGTTTTTACATTGGTTTTGTTCTTAGATAGGCATTTAACCTAAATAGTTTATTGCCCAGTGCTGCCTTTTTAATATCAGTGGCATTTGGGTGATGTGGGCAGCCTGCTGGATGCTCTTCAACAGCTCTCAGCTTTCAATAACATTTCTGGCTGCAGGCTCACGTTCCCAGACAGGTATGCTAAGAACAATTCAAGTTTCAAAAAGTTGGCCCTTTTAAAATGTTGAATGTACATAGTATTCCTGATACAAAATTACAGAAAAAATACCTGATCTAGTGGAAGGTGTCCGGGCCCATGGCAGGGGCTTGGAACTAGATGATCTTTAAGGTCTTTTCCAACTCAAACCATTCCATGATTCTGTGATTCTGTGTCAAGATCAGTGTGTACCTAGGCATCAACTAATTTCCAAAGTGAGCCTACACTCAGTCTGTCAAGATAGTTTCACTGCTGACTTGCTCTGCATTGAACTCAGACTGTTCGTTGAGCAGTTACACCCTAGCTTGTTTTAGCAATATGACAGTTTTGGTTCACTTGCATGTTATGAGATCTGGCAGATAACCCCAAGATGAAGTCAGTCCCATTATACATCTTTTTCTTCCTGTGTACTAAGCAGCAGTTTAAGGAACATTTGGTTTCTTGCACAGATCAATTGGTCTGTAACATGTGCACACCTACACTCCATCCTTTCCCTTGAAGAAAGCTCTAACTTCTGTTATCCGAGGGCCTGATTTTTCTCTTGTGAACATTGTCTTTGCAGTAAAGTGCCATCTTCCTGTAACCTCTTTCCCCACTAGATAGTATTAAAAAAAGGGATCTTTTCTACACTTTATTTTGGGTACCATTACATACTATGTGCCAGTTGCTAGAACCCACCAGTGAGCTTCTCTTTGAGATCCTCTAAGCTGGTGTTTGTCCGATCTCTCCTGTGTGGAGGTGGGACCACATACAAGACATAAAAGAATGGAGAAAATAAAAATAAGGTGATGGGAAAATGAGAGAAAAACCAAGGGGAATAAAGAAAATTAGATTAAATTAATCAAAAAAAAAATATGACTGATGAATAGCAGTAGAAAGATACTATCTGTGGTTGCAGCGTCTATGAAAAGTTTAGGAGCCTTAAATTTTGTTCAAATTAAAGTCTATGAGCAAACAATAATTGTTTATATTGTTTATTTTTTCATTTTAAGTGCAGTGAAAGCATTTCATAGGAAAACATATGCGACTGGTAAAGTCCACATAAAAATTACACATTGCCATTAATATATTAAGCTTCGCATGTTCTTTATTTCAAAGAGAAATTATAATCAATTATTACAGCATGCTCACACTTTTGATGGAATATTAATAGCTTTAATTTCATTAAGATTAACAGACCAACTAGGGTCCAATTTCCCATTTGAACTTTTGTTCATTGCTATCAAAAAAACCTATTTAAAATGTCACAATACCTGCAAAGATGTGAGAACGCCACTGTGACAACATCACCTTTTCATGCACGGTGGTTGAGAAATAACTGGCCCTAACTGTAAACTTTCCAAATTATAAACAAAACAAAAGAACCATAAAACCACACACAGTAGTTGCCATATTTTCTTGAGTGAGGTCAGGGGTACTGGGGAAGGGTTAGAACAGCAGGGATGGTGAAGAGTCAGGAATAAGCACAGCTGGCAGAAAAGATCAAAAACACAATAGAAAGTATCAGATGACTCTGAGAAAAAGGCACTAAATGACGTTTTTTAATTCATTTCCATAGACATCAATATTAAATGGTATCAGATCAGTTTTACTCCAAAGAAAATTCTGTAGTGAAGTCACAGAGTACTTAATCAGAAATAAGATGGGAGTTTAGCTATTAACAATGCTTTCAGGAAGACCAAAGTTAGTCATGTATACAAATACTTTATAGCTGGTGGATGTTAGGAAATAAATCTGAATTTTATTCACCACAATGTCAGTACCTATTTATTTTTTTTTCAGCAGTTCGTCTTGTAATGTGTTGACCTTCCAAAAATTAACATTTGTTCCTCTTACAGTTAAGATTTGAAATGGTATTACTAGAAGACTTGGGTAAGGGACTGCTAGTGGTTGTCTAAGAGTAGAAAACCATAAAATCTCTGCTGAAAACGTTTATTTCCTGAAGAACATTGTTTTCCTTGTGGGCACACATTTCTATACAGATCTGCATACACTTACACACTCAAATGCATTGGCCCCTACAAAGCACAAACACAAAGTCACATGAGCTGGTCTGGGCTCTTACCGTTATTTTATGCTCCAGACTGAAAATGTGGAGAGCCTGCAGATTTAGCCCTTACAAATGCATTAATTCTTCTGAGGTAACTCATCATCAGCTGTCCACTCCAGAGTACTTCTATTGACAATCTGGGCATAGTACCTACATAAGATTAAATACATAAAATTATGCACTTACATATCATCACTGTAATTATCTCAAGCAGGGTAATGACAGAAAAATAACATTTAAAAAAAACACACCAAGTTCATGGCCAAAATTTGCCCCGGGAAACAACAATGGTGGATCACATACATGAGCAGTTGTATGAGCACGGTAGGAAATTACATGTAAGAATTTTTGCAGATGTAGCCATTGAGAAAGACTAGATCATTTCTTCTGGAGTGATGGAAAGTTTGCAAGTGAGAAAGCAGAATGTGGGGCTCTCAGAGCTATTAGGTTATAGTGCCCAATTGTAGCCACTGTGCTGCAGGGAAGACTGAAATTTAAGCTGTTCCCCTTCTGTCCTGTTCAAACGAGACAACATCATAACTCTGAATGCAAGATCCAAGAGGGCAAAGGCAAAATGACCTCAAAGGTGCTGATGCTGTAACCCAATTAAAAGGGGACTTGCTGCAGGAAATATTTCTACCTTAGAGTCCCTGTATGCAGGGTTGTTTGTATGAGGTTTTTTCTGATGATGCTTCACTAGAAGCTCTATATGCAATCCTTGTAATGAAAAGTAGAGCCTTTGTCTTTCTTCTCACAGTGAATCACTTTCATAATTTGGAGGTCTATGACTTTTGTGATCCAAGACAAAAGATCTTACTATGCAAGCTGATGGTTTTATAATAACATCTGTCTTATGGTATGATTTGTTAAATTCAAGCAACAAAGGAGTAGAAAAAATTCTCAAAACTCTAATGCTAATGAAATCTGCTTGCCTCCAGGATGTCACAGGATTACAGGGTGTTCAGAGGCTTTGTCATCCGGGAGGATGGGGAGGGTGGCAAACAGGTAGTCAGTTGTCTAGGGTATTTATTTGCAAAAAGTTGTTTAATACTTCAGCACAGGGTAGGGCATTCTCTGATCATTGCTTAGTCTAAGTCAAATTCAAGAAGCAGGAACTTCTGGCAAAGGTTATTGAAAATGAGATATTTTTTGACTGCATTATATGCTTGCAATTCTGAACACTGAAGTTCACCCAATGAAAGGAGAAGTAGCTTAGAAGTTTTATGCACCCGGGTTGGAAGGTGTGTATTGGCAAGAGAAGCCTGCTGGCCTCTACTTGCATCTTTTCAAGACACCTGCAAATAAGCAACTCTTGCCATTACTCAGCATTGTAGAATTGCTAGAGAGATTCTTCTAGGCAACTGCAGGCTGGGGAAATCATGGACGTAAAAGTTTAAAACAAAGGTGGAAAAGAAATGCTTTCAGTGTCAAAGGAGAGTACTGGAATAAGCTTCCCCTGCAACGGATGTATGAAACGCAAGGCAGGATGCACTCATACTTGCTAGAGGAAAGGAAAGGAGAAAATAGCAGGTTATAGTTGCTAGAGATTCCTGGTTCAAAATGGGTCTGCAACAGTTTAGCTAGCATGATTTGGGAACGCTTAGGTAGATAATCAAGGAAATTACAATGAGTACTTATCAGCAGAAGCGCCGTTTAATAATTTTGTCATTTACTTGGTTTTGGAGAACAAGAGATGAACCTCTCTTGTGAGTTAGTGTGGCTTGCTTTATCGGTCTCCTTGGACTGCTTCAGTTGGGACTCCTCCTCCTCCTGGGAGTGTCAATTTGACTGCAAGATCTTTTCAGAAGTTCACTGATCATCTCTGTTGGGTTTTCATATATATTTATATATTTACACTTGCAGTACAGAAGCAAGCTAGGTAGGACATGGTCTGATGGCCTGGGACGGATCCAAAGTGATGCAGGCAGTGTGTTAGGGAAGGGTGGTGAACAGTAGACTCTGGGGTCAAGGATGTGGGACTCCTCTTATGGTGAAGTTTCAGGTGGAATTCAGCAAGGCTGGGTTTAGTTCAGCAAAACTCCATGCGGAGCAAAGGATACCAAGTCCTGTGTTTCTTCTGCTAGAGGGAATAGTGAAAATTACTTGTTATTATCTCAAGGCAAGATGACTGTGAATGGCAAATGCAATTTTGTACTAGAAATACTAGATTTTGTTTTTAATTTTCCAGTATTGGAATCTGATAGCTGAGAGAAACTTTGGCAGTAAAATATTCCACCACTGAAGAAAAATCTTGGTCATTAATTTCCTTACTCTGAGATGAAACATATATCGAAAAATTTAGCACTACCAGGATTCTTAAAAGTCTTACGATCATGACCTCTTGAAGAGAGTGAATCTTTGAGCAATGCTTAATGTGTACATGGGGGCATTAAAAGCATTTTGGTTTACTGATTTTGGATGGGCACAGGTCTGTTGACGAAAGAAAGGCTGTTATTAGCCTCTGAGCCTCAGAGACCACTTACCTGCCTGCAGGCATACCAATTAAGTGGAATTATCATCCCAATTAACCATTGTCCCTTGCCAGTCAAAACTCATTTGGTTTAATTCAGCTCCCTAGGAAAAGTCCCAATTAGCCAGATTTCCTAATTATCTGCATCCTGATTAAGTGAAGTGTACTAGTACATCCTGCATTAATAAAGGAGCATTTTCATATTGTTTCTTAAATAATTTTCCAAAACTTTGGTTTATGGGTAGTGTTCTCAGAAAGTGAATACCCCAGTTTGGGGTTTTGTTCTAGTAGCCACAGACTTAAAAGTCAGTTGGGCCACTGACACAAGTAATTTCATCAGGACTCGCCAAGAAAGTGTTATTTATGAGCAGAGGCAACAGAGGTGTTTGTGTGTCCTGTTTTAGGCTGAAGATTTCATTCAGGTGTGATGCAGCCATGAGGTTAGTACTTCAACTGGTGAAAACTGCCGTTGCATCTTGATCTGAAAACATCTTTGCAGAGTCACGTAAGCTGAGATACGGGGCCAGATTTTTGAATACATTTGGACACAGTATTAGGCACAGAATGTATGGGAAGAAGTGTGGTCTCTGCCACATGAAACACATTCAGATTATATTCAGTGCTTATTCATGCTGTTTGCTTCAAGGTATGATTTAGTTTGTTGACATAGGACTTCTCAGATACTCCCTGGGTCTGTGACCTGTGAATAAACACAAAGCTGAGTTGCCTCCCAGTAATATGTGACCCTGATACTTCACATCACATAAATGAAACAAGATGATGAAGTTGTTGGGAGGTGGGGGAGCACTTGAAGAAATTAAGAGCCTAAGATGTTCATTTGAGTAGATTATATTGTGAGTAGAGTGTATTGCCTTTGTAATGTTATGTAGCTGAGTCTAGTAATTATAATGGTATAATGATTTTCATCCAAGAATCTCGGATCTTGACTACACAGGATCACTTGGGGAAGGAGATAGAGGTGAATCAATTACAGGTAGAGAGCAAAGTTCCTCTATAGATTTCTTCTAAATCGTAAATGAAAGGGCTGAATACAGTTCTGCACCCAGACATTTTCTGTGCCTTGTCATGCCATCTGTATTGATTTGCCTGAACTTTCCTGCAATTCCTTGTCAAAAAACCCTGCGACCCTTTCTGAAGCCTTGTATGATCGCAGTTACCCTCACTGACTTGCTCGACACAGGCTTAAAATCAAGCAAACTTGGTCTTCAGTTCTGAACAGGTGATTGCAAGCTGGGGGAATTCATCACTATCCGTGTTTTGCCAAGGGTATGACCTAAATCTGCCAGCACGTGATAAATACGCATAGACAGAGCTTCTCAGTGATGCAGAGGTTTTCATAGTGACTGTTTATAATCCCATAAGTCATTCTATCGTCATTCACAGAAAGCAGGTTTCCAAAATAGTCTCAGGACCTAGCACATAAAACCCACAACCACTTTCATTCTCACATGGGTGTGATGGGTACCAGGAGGCCTTGACTGGGGAAAGGAGCTCTCCTGGATGCCTGAGGGAGCTCTGCTACTTTCAGCAATTCCAGTTGTTCCACTTTTTGAATGAACATTTTTTTAGCATCTTCTTTTATGGCAGTCTGACCATCCCCAAGCTGAGTCAAGTCAGCACGAGGAGCCCCATATACAAGAATTAAGCCCTGCACTAACCCAGAAAAGCCAATCTGTCAATCCTAAAATATTAAAGTGTAGCATACAGCAAAGGAACGTTATAGTGCAAAAATGATAAAACAATCAGGAGGAACACAGGCTCACAAAAAAGAGAAAAGCCTTCTCTGTCTTTTCTGGGTGGCTTATGTATCTCTATTTATGTTTTAATCAGATAAAAGCAGTAGTGAAAGAGGAAAGAAAATGTCAGTGGCTTGATTGCTTTCAGTTTTTACTGTAGGAGATATTAAAAACATTAACAATAGATAGTATCATAAGAGATTTCTGATAACGTAAAATTCTCTCCAGCCAGCTGGGAATGAAAAAGCTTGAAAATGTTTCCCAGGTGAAAAATTTCTCTGTCAGAATGAAATTTTCATTTTCTGTCTTTTATGCTGTGACTTTTCTATCAGACCCACTTGGAATGCATTGAGTAAGGCAATATTAAAAAAAATCATAATTATCTAGAGCACTCCTTCAGCACTGTCACAGAATTTGAGAATGGCTGAACCACACTCTTGTCACTCTCGCCAAGCTGAGATGAAATATTTTTGTTCATGTTTGTTCTTGAGGTTTCCTAGCTCTCACGGTTTTCTTAAGTTTTTTAGTTCCTCAAACCCTAGATAACATGCAAAATCCACGCTGATAATCAGCACCCTTTTATTTAGGATTATGGATTGTACATGTATCATCCTCAGAAGTGAAGGATCAATGTTCAACTCGTATTTTGTATTTTTTGAAGATTGATGAAGCAAAATAGGATTTACTTAATTTTCTGTTGACTAGATGTGTTCTACAGTTGTATTGATGACAACGGTGGAAGGTGTGAGTACCAAAACATAAAATTACCAAAGCCAGAATTTCTGGAATTAACCCACCTAAGATTAGCTAGGTACCCATATCCCTATGGACAGTCTCTGCAATCAAACTGTGCAAGGTAATTTAGAACGGAAATGTTTCTTTTAGCTGTATGCACATAATTTATCACTGAAAAGAAAAGAAAAAAACGAAACACTTTCACTTTTTTAATTAAGTTTTTTATATTCAGGGCCACTGCAATTTTAACTGTTGTTTGTACGGGGAAAAGTGTAGAAATGTGGTGTCCTGCAATTTTTTTTCTTCTCACTGCTATATTGGTTTTTAGAACACATCAGTGTTCAAAAGTACTGCCTCTTCCAAGCATTATAGCTGCCAAGTTCCGTACTAATTGCAAAAACTCAAGGGAAATGTCAGAAGAGCCTTTGAAGGATGAAGCATAATGGTTGAAATGGAAACTTCTGAAGGCATGATAGAGAAGTTCCAGTGCTCTAGAAGGAAAGATTCATAGAAAGCTGGAGTTTTTCCTGATTTTAATTACTTTGAATTTTTCCGTTTGAGTAATACCATCAGTAGGAAAAGAGTCAGCATGAAAACTAACATGCTAATTATAACTTTGTGGGATTTAGAGATGGAGGAGAGTAATGCAGGTAATCTGTACCCGCCTGCCAATGCTGACTTGTTCTTGTGAAAACTGTCTCCATGCCTTGTAAAAGGACCATTAAAAATAGTATACGGAAAAATCTAAATTAGAGAAAATAAATTTGTTTTATTGGTTTTGGCTGTAGCTTGTGAAAATATTGCATTAAAGTAACAAAAGAAATTGAAATTTAAAACTATTGCTATGTCCGGTTGCAAGCAGTACTGTTTTGAATTTTCATCAGCATCCTGAAAGAAATGAAGCAGTCTGTGTTTCAGCAAAGAGTTACTAATGACAACTTCAAATTGTAGCAATTGATATGGTTTTATCCCATTTTTAATGTGGAGATACCACATGCCTCTGCATTGTTCCTGTGGAAACACGTTTGGGAAATTCTCTACCTGTTGTATAAAATATTTTCCTTCACCTGTTTCAGCCTTGCTCCTGCTAGCTCAGTGGGCTGCCTTCTGCTACTTGGGAGTAGGTGGGGGGTTGGGGATGGGCAGGGGGAGGAGGTAAATTTGGTGTGTTGCAGGTCTTTATTTGGTTTATCCATGATCAAATTATTTCATGATTTTGTAAACCTCAGTCTTATCCCCGTCAATATTTACTGTGTGCTTTATTGAATATATATTTTTTGTTTTAGCAATTGTAGACTCCTGTAAAATTCTTGTATCTACCATATAAGACTACAGAGAACATAAGGAAATCACCCCATACTTTTTTATTTACAATGTTATCAAAACATCACTGGCAACTGTGAAATCCCTTGGGGACAACTGAATGAAGTAACTGTAAAAATGAACTGTAGGGGTGTGCAGTTCTCTCATCTCCACTCTTTAATGTCTGGCAATTCTTAAATACATTTTAAGTCATTGAACATACTCATAGTTGTTAAACTATTAAGAGAAAATTCAAAGAAATCTAACCTCTTTTCTCAGTTTAGTATGACTAATATTAACTCATGTTTGTATTCTGTAAACCTGCCATGTTTGGAAACTTTCACCTCCAGTTGCTTATAGAGAAGAGTCCAGAAATACAGACAGGTATTTCATTATTCTACTTGCTGTATTTCAAGCTTAGGGAAACTGGAAGTACTCCCTGAGTGAAAAGGAAGCTCTAACAAGACCATGAAGTCTGGAGTGTTGGTAGGATGCTCCTTCCACTCTGGGCTCATTGCTGAATATAAATGTATAAAAAATCCTGAAAATGTAAGCTGCAGCACAGGAATTCTCTTGCCAAAGGAATTTTAATAAATTCTAGCTGACAGGGATAAGAATTAACTTCTGGCTAATGTTGCTATTTAAATACTGAGGTTAAACCACATATCCAGAGAGTAGTCCTCAGCTTAGGAGATATTAAATTCTTACCTGCAGGTAGTATTAGTGCAACAGAAAGAGTGGGATGTGTCTTCTCTCCTTCATACTGTTCTGCGCATCTCATAATGTATGGGTTGGTGATTCACATATGCTTCTGGGAAATGACACGATGTGGTTCTGAACTCCATCAAGCAAAACTGATCTCAGACTCCCAGAGCAGAAGCTCCAACAGAGAAGCTGTCACTTCAGCTGTGGTGTTTTCTCTTGCTGCTTTTTGCCGTTTAAAGACAGCAACACCAACAGGTGTATTTCGTGAGACGCCTGATGCTGTATATACTGGGTGTGTGCAGATAGATACTGGAACGAGCCTCTCAAGGCACTGCAATGAATGTAGACCTGGTGTTCACAGATTAAGCTGAAGAGCTCATACCTTTTAAGCCTGCATCGGTTGTGAATGCTTGCCAGTAGAAAAACCTATGCTCTGGCATTGCCCAGATCTGCTCTTGCCCCCATCTGGCAAACTTTGGAAAAGAAGTATAGGGAGTCTATGAAGTTTTGTTGCCTTTAAGATCAGATAAATCTGCACAGGAAAAAGTTCAGGATTGTACTTACAACTTTAGAGCTAATTCTGCCTTACTCTCAATTTTAGTGTATATGGCTTTCAGTATTCGAGAATGCCAAATAAGAAAAAGGCAGGCTTGATCTTGTACCTAGAAAACTCTTGTTTTATCATCTACAATTTATAAAGAGAAGGCAGACATTGTAATATGCAAGTATTACATTTTCTAGTTTCACAAAGAAACTGTTTTGATCAATATTTCAATTTCACTTCCGTAGGATGGGGAAGAGATCTCAACAGATGGTTGTCATAAACTCCATTTTGGAATTAGCGTACAAATCTATCCCACTTGGCACTAACTACACAGCATAATTTTCCTGCATATTTGTGCCAAAAGAAATCTGGCATCGATAATATTTTTTCCAATTATTTTCAGATTTTATTAACCAGCATCAGACCTGCTTAACCTGTGGTTGCTCTATCCATAAATCTGTATGTTTCATAGTTTTATGAGAAAAAACACAGTCATTTATCATACAGCAGTGACCTAAATCGCTAATTCTTAGCATTATTGGGTAACTTAATTAGAATGATCAATAAGTTCTCTTGCTACTGCTATTGCCTGATGGTGAGTCTGAGTGAAATGGTTGTGCCTAAGTTACAAGTAAGCTTCTTGAGAAGAGAGGGGTTTAGAAGATGTACTGATAAGGACAAAGTTGTCATTGTTAAGATTATTTAAATAAAATTTACTCTAATTTTTGTAAAACTTTTATTTTTTTTTATGGGGAAACAACTCCTTACTGTATGTTAGTGTGAAAGGAAGAAAAATAGTATCAGTAAAAAATCTCCCCCATCCTTTCTCCATCTTGTCCGTTGGCTCACTGTATATAGTATCATGGTGGGTTGACCCCACCTGGATGCCAGGTGCCCACCAAAGCCACTCTCCTCAGTTGGGCAGGGGAGAGAAAATATAACAAAAGGCTCGTGGGTCAAGATAAGGAGAGGGAGAGATCACTCACCAGTTACCGTCACGGGCAAAACACACTTGACTTGGGGAAATTAGTTTAACTTTTTACAAATCAAATCAGAGTACGATAATGAGAAGTAAAAACAAATCTGAAAAACACCTTTGCCCCCACCCCTCCCTTCTTCTCATATGCAACTTTACTCCCATTTTCTCTACCTCCTCCCTGCCAGCGGCACAGGGGGACGGGGAATGGGGGCTGTGGTCAGTCCATCACACGCTGTCTCTGCCGCTCTCTCCTCCTCAGGGGGAGGCTCCTCACACTCTGCCCTGGCTCCAGCGTGGGGTCCTCCACGGGCTACAGGTGGAGATCTGCTCCACCATGGACCTCCATGGGCTGCAGGGCACAGCCTGCCTCACCATGGGCTTCCCCACGGGCTGCAGGGGAATCTCTGCTCCAGCGCCTGGATCAGCTCCTGCCCCTCCCTCTGCACCGACCTGAGTGTCTGCAGGGCTGCTCCTCTCACGTATTCTCACTCCTCTCTCTGGCTGCAGCTGATGTTGTGGAGTTTTCCCCCCTTCTTAAGTAAGTTACCCCAGAGGGGCTACCAGCGTAGCTGATGGGCTCGGCCTTGGCCAGCAGCAGGTCCATCTTGGAGCCGGCTGGCATGGGCTCTGTCTGATGTAGGGGAAGCTTCTGGCAGCTTCTCACAGAAGCCACCTCTGTAGCTCCCCCCTACCAAAACCTCACCACACAAACCAAATACAAGTATTGGAAAGAAATAAAAACCATACAAATGGAGGCAATCCCCTATCAGGGTAGTCTGAAAGCATATTGGCCCCAGGAGAAGTTTCTGAAATTCCATGCCTGTGTGATTAGTACTTTCCAAAGCTAATGTCATTTTGTCTTCAGAAGTACCTCTGAAGTGAGGATAGAAATTACCTATGGCAGCTATTAGGTATCTCTGAAGAATATTAGGTAGGTATAGGAAAAGATTTAACACTAACAAAGGCCATGAACGTCTTGTTTACTCTTTTTTATTTGTGAACAGATGTTTTTCACATGAGCAAAATAGCATGGATAACATTTCAATATCAATGACTGATGATAAAAATAATGAATAGAATCTCAACAGAGAAATTGGGATGTCTATATTCTAGACTTTAAAAACAAAGACCATTAACAAGCTTTTCTACAACATAATAGTATCAAAACAGGCGTAATGATTCCTCTGAATGCCCTAGCAACAAACTCCTGTCTTCTTTTCCACAGTTTTTTAGAGACCACTAATGAGCAGCAAAGGTAAACACTTTCCTTCTTTGCATGTTGGGACACAGGCCCACAGTAGCAAGAGCTGTGTGGTAGCAGTCCCACCACCACCTCGCAGGTGACCAAACCCCCTCTGCCAGAAGAGGTGGGGAGGCCCAGGGAGGCTCTGCCACCACCAGCTGATACCCATTCTCCTGGTAGAAACTCTTGTTCTTGCTCTTCTTGTTCTTGTTTTTCCTCTTCTTCCTCTTCGTTCTTCTTCTTGTTTTCTTTCTTCTTTTTTCTTCTTTCTTCTTTCTTCTTCTTGTAGGGAATGAAGAATTTCTGGAACTGAACTTCAGTATGCTTAGATTGGATTTTGGTGTTTGCTTCAGTATGCTTAGATTGGATTTTGGTGTTTGATAGTGTGTATCCTCAGCTTTTTTGGCCTCTGACTGACAAGACTTAAATTGTTTGTCTAGGACATGCCATTAAAAATTAGAATCCTACTTTGAATGTGTGTCTTCAACTCAGCTTTGTAACTCAGTCACTCATCTCTCTTTTGAATCATTCAGAACATCTGATCTAACAAATTTGGATCCAAACATCTCAAAACATTTGTCCCGATTGTTCATTCCTCTCGTAACTATGTTTAAAAAGAAAACATAGAACCATAGTAAAGACAGTGGGTATTTCTTCTATGAAAAATTCTTTTTTTTGAAAATGCACTTCACTGAGATGTCTAGATATGTTCTTTTTCCTATTCTTGAAAAAGAAAGATTTGTGTATTCATCTTTGTAATACATGTGACTGATGTGTGAGTCAGGCCACAACATCCCAGAACTCAGCAATGTGAGAACTAGAATTTCCTTAGAAAGCTCGAGTCTGGAAGCACAGGTTGGCCTTAGACCTACTAATGGGATAATAGAAACCTGGGAGTAAACATCCAAGAGAGCAAGCAGTGCTTGCTATTTTCCAGTGGATCCAAATAGAAATTTGTTTTGTAAACTGGTATTTTAACTGATATGATTGAATAAAGAAGAGGAAAAATGGGTTCTTTATGATTATTATCTTTTTATTCAGAGCCAGGGGAAATTAATTTATAGATAATGTACCTGCCCTTTATGCTGTTACTCACATCTGTGAAGGCTCCACTGGCTGCTTTGCAATTATGCTAATGATATCTTTGACCCAATGTTCAATGCAGGATGTGTGATGCTTAAACTGTGCTTCTGCAAGTGGATTCCTCTATCTGTTTCCAGCCTTTTAGTATTTACTTTTATAAGTATGCTAAAAAAAGCAAGGAAAAAAAAATTAAGGCTAATGTGATAATTAGTAGAAATAAAATAATGTATTTGCGTAGCGATTTGTACACATTTCAACTTTTCCATCCTTTTCATTTTGCTTATGCAGGAGGAATCTTTTAAGTGCATTGGGAATGGATAGGACAGATAGTGGAATGTGGGAGAGTGGACTAGTCCCATAGGGGTTCTATATCACATGACTAGCAATTTTTGGCATATTAAGAGGGTGCTAATGGTGATGTTGTTTTAACCCCTTTACTCCTGATGACTAAATATATCCTTCCTAAAGAAAAGCCAAATCAGGACCCCCCAAACTTGTGAAGTTCCCAGATGCCCGTGAACTTGTAGTCAACCACTGGGGAAGGGTAAGAATTTCTGCTTTTGATTCACTCTGTAACCTTATGGCAGATATTAAACATTGATGCAACTTGATACCTAATTAGGAAAATGAGCATAATAATACTTGATTACTGTGCCTATTTCACAGGAGAGTTTAAAGATAAATTAGGTATAAGAGCTTGAAATATAAAAAACTTTGTAAGTGGATAATATGTTCCACTTGTTCAGTCTGTTGACCTCAACTGATAATGAAGAAGCTGCAACTAATAAATATATGAGAAAGATTTGTGTTAACTAATTGTTTTTCTGCTATAATGAGGCTTAACATATCTACATCAGAGCCTTCTCAAATTGTGAGAAAAGAATCTGTGGCAAAAACTCAGAAAATGGCATCAAAAGAGGAGAATAAAGCAAGAAACTGAAAATTACACTTAATTCCTTTCTTTGTAATGACTTAGAATTCTATTGTCAGTCTTACATAAATAGTTTTCAATGCAGACAAGGACCGCTGTTGACCATAGGATTTCTGTCTGAGATGCTAAAATAAGCAATGCCTCTTGAAATGTTGCATCATTTATCAATATGCTGCAATATATGTAAGATATGTAGATTATTATATCCTTATGTTGCTGAAGTGCATCAAAGGTTCATTGCTTTTCTCAGTGTGCATGGACAGACTAGATCAAGGAAGTGATGGTAATACTGATACAAGTGACCCACTTAGGCAGGGAAAAAAGAGTGATAGTTATGAGAAACAACAGACAGATGGCTATACTAAGCATAACAGCCTTCTTGAAATATCTGTAGCCCAAGGGTATAGACTTAGCTACAAGTTGACTATTGGCAGGTCATTTATCCAGCACGTTGGGGGAAAAGGGCTGTTCTTTAGCAAAGAGGAAAAGTACTGGGCAGAAACTGAACATACTATCCTTATGGTGCCCAATGTTTTTCCAGGAGGAGAAAATGGGTGAATCTTGTGTAGAAGAATAAAACAAGCTTTAGGAAAAGGAGCCTTTAAAGAGATTTTTAATTTAAGGCTATCCTCACGTACCCTTATTCTGTTACATTCCCTTTCACTTGTCCTTTCTTACAAGCATGATGACTGATCCATGCTAAAATGCCCTGTTTCTAGCCCATAGTCTTATGGTGGAGTGCCCCCATCCTAGACTATGGGTTACAAGTGGTACAACTGGGACTTCACTAATCACAGACGGTGATGCTCTTCTGTGTCCATTGTAGATGTGCCATGAGGTGGACAAGGTGTTTATTCTTTTCTTTAGCAAACTCCTCCTAATTTTCAACTGATAAAAATCATATCTCCTTGGAAAAAGAGGTGAGGCTGATGACAACAGCAAGATTGGAATAACAAGTGGAATTGGAATACCAATGGTGAAAGCTGAATGACATTTAAAATTATGAGAGGGTATAAATGGACCAGAGGAAAAAAATAGGATTGAGAAAGGAGAAACAAGGAGTGATCGCAGAGTGAGTGGTAACTGGAAAAAGGAGGGGAGATTATTCCCATTGGTATGGTTTAACCCCGGCTGGTAATTAAGTACCACACAGCCGCTCGTGCACTGCCCCCTCACCCAAAGGGATGGGGAGGGGAGTTGGAAAGGAATGTAAAGCTCGAGGATTGAGATAAAAACAATGTAATGATTGCAATAAAATAAAAATGAAAGAGCAATAATAATAACAACAATAACAGTTATAATGAAAAGGAGGGAGAGGGGGAGAGTAATGAAATCCAAAGGGACGGGAGGAAAGAAAACAAGTGACGCACAATACAACCGCTCACCGCCCGCTGAGCCATGCCCAGCCAGTCCCCGAGCAGCCATTGGCAGCCCTGGCCCACCTCCCCAAGCATGACGTCCCGTGGTATGGAATACCTCTTTGGCCAGTTCAGATCAGCACTCCAGGCTGTGCCCCCTCCCAGTTTCCCGTGCCCCTCCAGCCCTCTCGCTGGCAGGGTCTGAGAAACTGAAAAGACCTTGACTTAGTATAAACATCACTCAGCAGCAACTAAAACCATCCGTGTGCTGTCAGCGTTGTTCTCCCACCAAATCCAAACCACAGCACTGCACCAGCTACTAAGAAGAAAATTAACTCTGTCCCAGCCAAAACCAGGACACCGTGCAGCAGATTTCACCCATGGCCTTGCAAAACCCACGGCCAGACTTGGTGCGGACGGACAGGTCAGACAAGGGCAGTGGCAGAGAGCAGCCGCTGGGGAGGATGCAGGTAGTACAGCAGGTGCTGCTGGAGTCATCATAGCACAGTGACATCCTGACAAAGCCTGTGTCTTGGTAATGTGCCCCATGGCACCCTGAGATGCCTATGGAGCCTGTGTCTGCCCAAGTGTGTCTTTGCTGCAGTTGGTACTTGTTTGACAGTTCTTGATTTTGTGGTGACATTGTTCCTTATGTCTTGTTTATTCGCTTGTGATGTTTTGTACGCCATCTGTTTCTTCCCTCTCTGCTTTTTCTTCTGTTTGTAAGATCATAAGTTGTGTTCAGTGTAAATATGTATGTATATTCTTCATCTACTATTTTAAATAGCTTGGGGTTTTGATTAGCACAAAGCTTAAGTGCCTGCCCTTGCTTTGACCTTCAGACAAATGCCCAGATTTCGCTCTTGTTTACCCTTACTGTAAATCCTAAATAACTTTATTGGATGTAGTGCATTTCCAATATAGGCTGCTATAAATGGCAAGATAATTTAACCGAGATGCAGGCCACACGCCCTTTCCATCTGGCCATAGGAAAGATGGATGCATGGCCGTTCAAGAAGAGCTCTAATTCTCTAATACGCTGCACAGGGCTCACAGCCCCAGTGCTGGTCATGGCCGCAGACACCTCCATGTCAGTGTGATGGCAGGGGGCTGCAGAGGTTGAGCTCTCAAAACTGGAATCACAGCTACCTCCTCCATTTTGCCACAGAGCTTTTTGTTTGAAAATTCATGCTCACTTTCAGCTGTAAGTGTACCACACAACTGCTCAGCATGATGGGCACAAGCTCCAGCATTCCATGTGCCATCCCAACATTTTGCTATCCTTGTAGCCTGGCTTCTTGGACCCTCCTGCCTCCATCTCCTAGTGTAGTTACATACTTGTTAGCAATACCATTGCCGCTAGGCCCTTTAATGTGTTTAGTGGCGGTTTTCTGAAAGAGAACACCAAGACATCACTGGCCTCATTTTCTTGCAGCTTCTAGGAATAAAACAGGAGCTGTACTTGTGTCCTCTAAGTAGTCAGAGGATCACGATGCACACAACTTTAAAAGCAACATCAGGAAATTATTTCTTTGCTGCTCCATGCCTCTGTCATGTAGGCTGCTGTCGTTATCAGAAGTGATGTGTTCTACAGAATGGGGAAGGAACAGTGAGTCTCCACAAATTTATGCTGAGATGAGTGTTTAAATAACAGGTTGTTTCTTAAGATGTCAGAAATGCTGAAGGACAGCAGTGTTGGTGGGAGGGTGGGGAAGCAGAAAAAATCCCTGTGTGTTAGAGATCAACACCTGGAACAGCACATTTTTGTACTAGAAAATAAACTTGTTGGTTACCTTGTTTTGCCACAGAACTGGGTGAGGGAAGCACTCGAGGAGTTCTGGGAAGTGAACTGGTATTTGGGAGCCTGCACCTCTTGGAGGCTAGTGGTCTTTTCTCATTGATCACAGCAGCTGCAGCACCCCAGCATCACTGCTTTTTTCTCTTTTGCTAACATTAATAAAAAGTAAGAGGCAGATGACAGCAGTTATAACTGACAGTCTCTAGGTTTAGTGACAACTTTAATAATAATAATAATAATTTCGCTCTTCATCTGCTGCATTCAGTGACTCTTTCTAATGTTCATAATACTTTTCAAAAGTGACATTACTAACCAAAAGCATTTTTTCAGTCCATAAAATTTCTTAACAACATAATTCAGAAATCTTTGGCATAAACATGGATTAAACAGAACAATTCAAGTAAACAAGTATTAGATATACTATATTTGACATCAGACAGGAACTATTCATGCACACAGTCAATGAAGGAGCTCATTAAACAGTACTGTTACTTACTATTCTGCTTATGCTTCAAATTAAACAACTAGCAGAAACATTTTAAACAAAAAACGAACAAAAAAATTCTTGGTTTCTTTTTATTTTTTTTATTTTTTTTTACTCGTACGTGTACATGCGTTAAACTGGAGTTTGTCTTTAGTGATTCTAGCCCTCCATGAAGGTAGGAAACTATAAATATGTCTTGTAATACTGTGTTCATATATGAGCAACAGACCTGAGCATATGTACTGCTTCCACAGGCTTTGTGCTAGTTCTTAAAGACCTCTATCACATAATAAATGGGAAGCAGGAGACTGGAGGACAGTGTCACCAGAGAAACTGCCAGGATATTCATGGATGATTGTAAATGCATACCTATAGTTTCACACACGTAGCCCCTGGATAATGTGAAAAATCTGAGCAAACAGACTGTCAGTGCAGGTGATTGCACCTGTTGTTAATACAAGGAGCAGATTACCCTGGAATTCTGTCTTTCTGATTTCCCTAAGTCTTTTCCATCCCTCCAGATAATTCCCACCGTATATTTGTCTCTCCTTTCCCCATTGAATAATCTGCTGTGGCTCCAGGCTGAATTCCTTTCCTCAGTTCATACAAGTGCAATTTTTTCCTGGCCTGAATATGGTAAACAGATTTCAGTTGTCCAGGACAAAGAACTGGGAGATGACTGAAGGAAGGAATTCAAGTCCTAGAAAGGTAACAGTGTCAGGGTTTTCCCACAAACAGAACAGAAGACTGAGTTAAGGGAAGACATACTGCTCTTTTTCTTCTGGATTTTCTTAACTGGATTTGTCACAGGCCTTTTGATGGGGGTGGGAAGAAAATCCTCAAAAGACACACTCTTCACTGACATGCCTCTGCAGCAATCAGATTACACTGCAAGCTCTATATTTACAGGGGGGGAAGTCTAGAAATGTTATATTTTCATTTCAAATAAGAAGTTATGACTCTGGGATTTCTTTGATGTTCCAGACAATGATTGCTGGAACTGGCACAGCCTAACTTAGTTACTAAAAGAAAGTTTAATAACTTCTGATAGGTTATTCTTCAAACTTGTGTTAAAGGCATTGAGATTGATTTTTGTTAGAAGAATTCACTGAAGTCAGATGTCTCTTTTCCCCGATTTTACTTTCTTCAGATTTTTCTGTTAGATAGAAAGGTAAATGTCATTTGTAATGAAAACCAATCTTCAGCCTTTACTGTAGGACTCAATAAAAATATTTTCCTGACAAATAGCACATGGTGTTGCTTCCTACAGAATACATAAAGAAGCATCTTCTTTCTCTGCCATGCTTAATGCAGTGATGGATATTCTATCAGTCTCAGAGTAAAAATGAAGAAACCTGTGGTTTAGGCTGGCTTTAGGTGAATGGGCTTGTTCAGTTATTTAGTATGTTCAGGTGTGTAAGCAAAGAAAGAGCATTACAATACTGCAGGACAGAAGTGTGTTGCAACCCTGTCATAATAACAATTCCTCTTCTATAACATGCCACATGTTGTCGCAGTCTTCCTAAAACACTTATGAAATCTTTATAGTAAACAGTGTATTTTTTCAGCTGGTGAGGACATTTCCATTAATGCAGACATAACAATTTACTTCATTGTAACTAGCCATTTGAGCAACAGAAAGTATGATTATGGGACCTTTGTGATGGTTTTCTGATCTTTACTGAGTGGGTGCCAAAGCCCAAGAACAAGAGGGATTACTTATGCAGACTCTGATGTGATAAATGCCTTTTTATTTGCTCCTGGTTAAATTGTGCATCTAAAACGTTGCTGTAAATAGCTCTGCCAAGGTCACTTTATGGCCAGTGCCCAGCAGACTTGTACATCACATGAAAGTGTTCAGTAATTTAGACTGTATTGGAATTTTAGTAATTTGGCCTTTGAAAGCCTTCATGTACCTTTCTCATCAGGCTAATAGATTTAAAAGATCTGGATGAATGAGCAATCTAGTTGTGTTAGATGGCTAGCATGCTGTATAGCTGACACTTTTCCTATACTGTTATAGAATAGACCACTAATTTTTGATGTACTGAAGGAAAGAAAAAAGAAAGGAAAAAAAAAAAGCCAAAACACCAAAACCACCACAGATGATTTACCACTAAATACAAGACAAATCGATCTGTGTTAAATAAGCCTGTGATAGCATAAAGAACCAGACAAATATCAAAACCGAAAACAAAATCAAAAAATGAGCTGATAGATCATGTACTGCATATTTGTCCTCATGTGAGGATATTCTCTGTCCTAAGGTCTTCAGTCTACCCAAGGCTCTCTTGTCCAGTTCAGTTATAAACTATCTTAGGCGATACCTGAAAGACTTTGCTATATCTATTATTTCCCTGTCTTCCTTATAGAAAATTAATGCAAATTCAGGTAAAGATCCCTACCAAGGTACATGTTTCAAAACCATTCCTGTGTTCTCCTATTTTATGTGTATTCTATTCTGCAATTATACTTTACACTTTTAGGCAGACACAGGCATTGCATAGCGCAGCCCACACGTTGCTTAGCTAATTGTTTACTTTGTTTGTGTACATATTCAGTGAGATTTTTAATACCTGCAAAACTGGAAGCAATTTTGAAGAGAAACTTGTAGCAGAAGGGGTCAGTCAATGAGTCCTAACTATGTTTCTTTCTTAGTTTTGAATTGCATAAATGTATACATTACCTGGTGGGAAATGAATTCAAAGAACAAACTCCAATAGTGGCACCAACTTTACATAGTACTAATAAGAAATATGCATGGAGCCATTCACTTGTGGGCCAGAGCAATGCCAGCAGGTTAGCGTAGCTGGAAAATACTCAGAAAAAACTAACTGAGAAAATGAAGACTAAAATAGAATTCACAAGGAAGAATATGAGTGTTACATATATATACATATATATATATATATAAACACACAACAGATGATTGAAATAACTTTTATGGTTACAATGATCATCTCAAAAAGTCATGACTTCTAGATTCCTCCCCCATTGTGGCAATTCTGATAGAATAACTACATTTAATACAGAATGGTGATCTTTTAATGATGACCTTCAAATAACTGATGGCTGAATATTGGTAATATGATTGCAAAAACTCCTTTAAGTTGCTAAAGTAAGTATAGTATTACCAACAGAGAGCTAAAACAAAATGTTTTGTGTGGCTTTCAAAAAGAGACTAACCATGTAGTCATTAGAAATCTCTCTTAAAAACAACAAATAGAAAATTGATTCTTGCTCTTCAGTTTTCTTACTTGTGTTACGTGGACAAGGCAAGTTCTCTAAAAGAATGCATATCAATAAAAACACACAAAGCACCTGGAAGTCTTTTAATACATAAGTATTTTTTCATATACATATATGTACCTATATGCATATGCATATGTATGCATGTATGTATAGGTACACACACATACATATGTATTGTGTTTGATGTTTTCCAGCTTTTAAATAGCAGTGAAATCTCAGCCTAGTTGGAAGACATATAATATTTAATACTTTAGCTAAACATAATTGCTAGGAAATGTCCTCATGCTAAACGGTCATCAATCGATACAAGAGTGTAGCCATGTCTATTTAATCATTGGTAGAAAATGCTAAAACAATGAAGAAAAGCTCTTCCTTAAGCATTTTATTATCTGAAGGCCTAAGTGGACATAAAGCAATGCAGGATAATAGCATAAAGCATCATTATCATGTTATTATATTCAGGCTTGAGTGACACTAAAAAAGCTGAATTTTTCTGGTAAGAAATGCGTACTATTATATTTTATATGTTTTTAAATAATTACCGTATTATCTATCATGTAGCACTTAATCTTTTATTTCATGAAATGAAAAAAAATCAGTCTGGTACACAATGGTTCATACAAATAAAAAAAACCACCTTCTAGCATGGTAATAAGAGAAAGAAAACGCTGGGTATGTGATCCAGATGGAAGCCATTGCAATGAAGTTTTCATTTTGGATGGCAGTGTGTTTCAGATCCATTTTCCTTTCAACCTATAACCTTAATAGATCTGCAGCACAGGTGTATACGGTGCTTAGAATGAAACAGTGCAACTGCTTGGGCAAAAAATATGTGATACCATGAAAACTTCATTAGTAATTTCTGTCTCAGACTCTGTGGAGCTTGACTGTGCTAGTACTCAACGTTAGGCACATATAAATAATTTCAAATTAGGAACTGGTGAATTGGTTTGTTATTGCATCCTCTTGGTCTGTGCCAGATGAACCTGAAATATATAAACTGTAATTTTATATCAGGCTTGGTACTTGAGTTAAAATGAGAAGTACTGATAATGTATGATGATTTATATCTTACTTCTACTTCAAAAACCTGTTTAATCACGTCAGTGTCTTAAATGGATGAGTATCTTCCCATAAGTTATACATCTGGTGTGTTAACTTTAAGTGAGTGTTGCAGTACTCTGCTATCTTAATCCAGGAAATTCATTATCCAACATCTGTTTTAGAAGGCAGTTTGCAATATCACTGGTGACAACTAGTTTCCATAGTTTCCAATGGAGTAATAGATTGTATTTTCCACATCAGCACTCACTGCTGAATAGCAAACAAGTCATATCATGGAGCTGTACAATAACCAAAGAAGAGGACCTACAAAGTTTTGCAGATAATTAAGCTATTGTATCAGATTTCAGCAGTGAAAGATAAAACCATTGTCATTACAGGAGAAAAAGGAATCTAACATTTCTCATAGGTCACTGTGAAAATCAGGTTCTAGCACTGGATTTACTTTTGTCCTAGTTATATTGCCTACAGGCTCATATTATTGACTTTACACTTAGCAAGCTGTTTATTGGATTTTATACAGAAAATGTCACACATACTTCTTCTGTTTTACTTTTACACCCCAAAGCTTTCCTGTAAAGCAGGATTATAATCCTTAATTACTATAGAACAACTCCATTCCACATTTATAAAAACACAAAATACTTGGCAGCACAAAAGATCAATAAAAACATTTCTATATTAACTGTTAGAGTAGAAATATTTGCAGTTAGAAAACATATCACTTGGGGAATGAAAAAACAAAATCCAAGGATTTTATTCCCAGGAAACAAATTGCATAAGCCAGTGCTGAATATATTTATTGCCTGACTTTTAAATTTATATGTATTCATTAAGCATGTGAGTTCACTTATGCTTTCTTAGATTTTGTATGCCATGGGACAGAATTGGTTAAGTATTCTACCACAATATAACTAAAAGCTGTAAAATGTAAAAGGTGAAACTAAGTTCCAGTTTATAGTCTTGCCTTTAGCTGTAGACAGACATGCTTGTCTGTGCAAATGTTTATCTGACTGTCAGTGTGTATGCCAAATACTGCTTTCAAAAAATGTTTATGCTGGTAACATGACTCATCAACATTTCTGCATTTTGAAATGGCCCTTTGAACTGAAAAAAAAAAAAAAAAAGAAAAACGTTCCAGAGACAGTTTTCCTTTCATTGGTGTAGTTTAGGTAACCAGAAAAAATCCTTCAGTAAGTCAAAAAGTGTGATACTTCATTAACTCATAACTGTGTATAAAAACAGGAGAAGAAAACAAGTACCATGTTGAAAAATGCAAATGCATTTTCAGAACAATGAGTACTACTAGTTCCTTGCACAACTGTGTTTATGAGTACAAGATGAGTGCAATTACAGACACACACAATTGCACATAGACCTAGTAGATTTACAACTGTGCAAATAGCGGTTTTTGTCTTTCCAGTCTTTTGTGGCTGCACAACCACGTCCTGTGAAAATATGGCTGTAAATGCATGCTGCCTTAACAAAATATAATGTGGAGATAAACCCTAGCTAGTCTTAGCTGGGCATGTTCTACTGTGATGATCTGAAACTTGCATTACAAGAAAATCTCAGACCTAAAAGAAACAAAACTACTATGAAGAATAAATTACATCTTAAAGGAGGTGGGTGTAATGCTGTGAATAAGAATTAATTTACATTTGCAGGAGAGTGTGGTGACAGTTGCACAGATCCTTTTTCAAAATTACTTCAGCCCACATTCTGGGAGTGTTTAATTCGGTGTAAGAAATGAGTCATTCTGCTGCAGAGTTTTGTATGGGCTACTAGGATGAACCTGAAACTTGTTTTTAAGCTGTCAAATAATTTATAACATAGGGTTTCCTTCCACAGAATCACAGAGAGGTTGAGGTTGGAAGGGACCTCCAGAGGTCATCTGGTCCAATCCCTATGCTCAAACAGGGCCACCTAGAGCCGGTTGCCCAGGACCATGTCCAGATGGCCTTTGAATATCTCCAAAGATCTCTGGGCACCCTGTGCCAGTGCTCAGTCAACCTCACAGAAAAAAAAATGGTTTTGCGTAGTCAGATTGAATTTCATATGTTTTAATTTGCACCCATTTCCTCTTGTCCTGTCAGTGGGCACTACTGAGAAGAGTCTGATTCCCTCTTCTTTATTCCCTCCCTTCAGATATTTATGCACATTGGTAAGAGCTCCTTGTCTTCTCTTCTCTGAGCTGAACAGCTCCAACTCTCATAACCTGACCTCATAAGAAAGATGCTCTAGTCCATAATCATCTTAGTGGCCCTGTGATGGACTCAAGTAACTCCATAACTTTCTTGTACCTGGGAGCCCAGCACCGGACACAGTACTCCAGGTGTGGCCTCACCAGTTCTGAGTAGACAAGAATAATCACCTCCCTTGACCTGCTGGCAATGCTCTTCCTAATGCAGCCCAAGATGTCATTGCCCCAAAGGCACATTGCTGGCACCTGGTCAGCTTGTTGTTCACCGGAACCTTGGGGGTCCTTTTCTGCAAAGCTTCAGAAAACTGTTTTCAGGCCAGTGAGCCACAGCATCTACTGGTGCCTGGGGTTATTCCTCCCCAGGTGTAAGGCTTTGTAGTTCTTGTTTAACTTCATGAGATTTCTCTTTGCCCATTTCTCCAGCATATCAAGATCCCTCTGAACAATGGCACAACCCTCTGGTGTATCAGCCACTCCTCCCAGTTTTGTTTCAACTGCAAACTTGCCGAGGGAGTACCCTGTCCCATCATTCAGGTCATAAATAGAGATGTTGAACAATATTGGACCCAGCACTGACCCCTGGAGTACACCACTAGTGACTGGACTCCAGCTGGACTTTGGGCCACTGATCACAACCCCTGGGCCCAGCCATCCAGACAGTTTTCAGTCCACCTCATTGTCATTTAATCTAACCTGTACTTTGTCAGCTAGTCTATGTTATGGGAGATTGTGCAAAGACTTTACTAAGGTCAAAGTAACATCCACAGTTCTCCCCTAACTCAGCAAGCCATTCTTTTCATTGGAAGGCAATGACATTGCCCAAACATGATTTCCCCTCTGTAAGTTCATGCTGACAGCTCCCAATCTTGTTCTTCATGTGTTAGGAAATGCTTTCCTGGGGAATTTTCTCCATCACCTTCCCAGGGACTGAGGTGAGGTGGAGTACCTGTAGTTCTTCAGATCTTTCTTCTTGCCCTTTTTGAAAATGGGAGTGATATCTGCTCTCTTCCAGACTTCAGGAACCTCTGCCAATTGCCATGACCACTCAAGGATATTTGAGAATGGCCTCACAATGTCATCAGCCAGTTCCCTTATGGGAACCCAGGACTCATGGGTGCAGCCTTCCAGGCCCCATGGACTTATGTATGTCCAGTTTGTTTAAGTGGTCCCTAACCTGCTCCTTCTCCACTGTGAGAGAGTCTTCCTTGTTCCAGGATTTTCATGTGGTCTCAGGGGCCTGGGTTTCCTAAAGACAGGTGAGACACCTATTCATGGTATAGGAAGGCAACTATTCATGCTATAGAACATGGTTTACATGCTGCTCTCAGTATTTCCCTAGCCTTACATGCGAGTGAGCAGTTCCCTCTCCAGCAGAGATTTGTGGGACATGTCAAGAACTGGGAACTGCAGTAGTGTGGACAGTTGGGTGGTGCATAGGTCCTCAGAGCATCAAGAAGGAATATGATGGGAAAGGCTTCTATGTCCTTATGGTCTATATCAGTTATGGAAGTGTGTTAATGGATTAGTTTAAATAATAAGTGGACTGTGGGTGGAAAAGGACTGATCCTGACTATGAATTTAACAGCAGGCAGTCCCAGACTGAGGAGCCAAGATAACATCTGATGCCCAATGATAATAGCCAGTGGCTATATCAACACTAATTTTGTAACTTTTTACAGTCACATCTTTTTTCTCTACTTCAAACAATGGCATATTCTGTTTGTTTGAAGACTTTGTCCATTCATCAAGACAGATCTTCTTTGTTAATTGTCAAGTAAGTGACCATGAAAAGTAAAAAATCACGGAAAAACTACTTCTTGAATCAGGTAGTCGGTTCATCTTGATCAAATCACTAGTTTATTTCTAGAAGCCTAAAAAAATAGAGCAGATTCCAGCTGAACGGTTATGATTTCCTTTTCTAGCCTTTCTTCCAAGCTCAAGGTAGAGTTGCAAGTGCTGGCCTTAAACAGACATGGAGTGGTTTTCCACATGATGGTTATGTTCCCAACCAAAATCTTATTCCTATTTTTGACCCTTGAAAATACAAGTTCATCTGCTGACAGCCTTCTAAAAATTGTTTTCTACTTACATATACTCATCAGTGCTTGAGAACCTGGTGTCTTGGTTTTTTGGGGGTTTTTGTTGGTTTTGTTTTGGTGGTGTTTTGTTTGGGGTTTTTTTTTGGGGGGGG
>JAVJGI010000062.1:17117183-17265327 GCA_035590275.1 Ibycter americanus
GTCCGTGCTAATTCTGTTCTCCAGTTCTTCAAACATGTGGCCCTGATGGGAAAAAAAAGGGTTAGTGGGAGTTAGGAAGAAACAAGTGTTTATCCAATAACAGAACTCAAAATTATAGTTAAATAACACTTGGTTCTAGTAAAGTAAGGAAAAGGAAAGATCCTCTCGTCTAAGACCTAGCAAATTCAGGAAATCTTAGCCACAAAACTTTTGTGAATTTGATTCAGGACAGATTCTTGTTCCTTTGCTGAATTTCTCTGATGCTGTGACCTCTTACAAAATAAGAACCAGAACATCCAGTAGGATGGGGATACTGAAAAAAGTAATAAAAGAGAAAGAATGAAAGTGAGTTTTGCTAGTGCATTGCTAGAGCAACCTGAAGGATTTTCTGGATGGAAGCTCTCAAATGAAGAGTTTCTCCCAACTGTGAATTATGTTTAGGGAAATGGAAAATTCAGAAATTATAAGAAGCAAAGAGACTTTAAGCAGTCCCTGAGCTCCCCTCAGATGTTTTGGTTTTAAAAAAAAACAAAGGGAAGAAAGGCAGCATATTCAAATACTGTGTCAGCTGTATAAAACTGAGTTGATGGTGCAGTGCATTGCATTCGGGAGCACATATAGCCTTTTTCCTTCATTATGGATTTGTAAAGTTGGTGCTGGGAAATGGCCCTAAAATAGTGAAGGAAAGATTGCTTTGCCAATAGGACAAAACCTGGAGAAATTTAAAGTGCTCCTGGTTTATGCAGTGCAACTGGCAGTTTGAAAAGCTACTGGACAGGTTTCTATTGTGTAGTTCTAATTTCTTTATATCTGCATTTATGCTTAGATGTTTAACAAGAAATGATATATGTACAAATACTTTCCAGGATGCTTAATCTCTGCCAGTCTGAAATAAACCCAAATGAATGCAATCGATAAGGTGAAATTGACGCTTAAAAGAAGACAACCTGGTGCACTCCCCAGACAGCTGCAGAAGTGTGGCACTTGTAAGGTTCTGCTTATATTAAAGCTTGTTTAGAGGTTTCCCAGTATTGAAAAAAACTATGGGATAGGCTCAATAAGAGACGAAAAGTGATTTATTGGTCAGTAATATGTAATGCAGTATGTCAAAAGCTTCTTCTAACGGCTCTCTCAGCCTACTCTTGCTTCAAAACCCTTTTCATAAGGATATAGATGATAGTCCTTACCAGTCTGGAGTGAGTGTATACTCAAGAGTTACAGACATGGTTTAATGGTGGACTTAGCAGTCCTGGGTTAATGGTTAGAGTTGATCTTAAAGGTCTTTACCAACCTAAACGATTCTATGATTCTATGATAAGAGCACAAATGACATTCAAGGGGAATAGTTTATTACAGCATAGTCCAGAGTCTCCAGAGAAAAGGTAGAACCACGTGAAAGTAAATCATTACAGGTTTACTTTTGGTTTGCTTCTGTTTTTTATACAGAAGGAAGTCTAGGATTGAGATGGGCTTGCTTTGGTGGTTCTCGAGATTGAGGAATCCTATGGCACAGCTTGCCAAATATTTAAAAATAAAAATAAATTCACAGTGACCCAGCTGGCATGCACGTGGTGATGGCGGTTGTCCAGAGAGCATTTCAGGGTTGTTAGTTGCAAACTCTTCTTGTAGCAGAGACAAGGAAGTGAATGCTCAAAGGAAAGAATGCATGCAAGAAAAGGTATGTGATACCTCTCTTCTCATTTTCATCATGTTCAGAAAAATAAAGCTAATGGTTTATCTGCTGATGAATGGGCCCACTAGGAGCAGACTAGAGAGCAGTTAGAATTTTCCAGCTTGCGTACCCTGAAATCACCAAGTTGAATGATGAAAAAAATTAGGGTTTTAACAGCAGTATCAGGTATCATAATTCTCAGAATGCCTCAGTGAGGCTCTGGGATGTTAGCAGAAAAGCCTGGACTGGTTAAGTCAGAAATTTTCAACCCAAGTTATTGATAGGAGGTTTTATGAATCCAGGGCAATCACAAGACTTTTACCCAATTCACTTAGCCTGAGCAGTGCTGAGTGTAAGTAACAGTGCCGGTTAGTCAGACCTGCCTGGGAGAGAGCTGGGACAGAAAATTTAATCCCATAAACCCCAGCACTGGAAGGCTTAAATTCAATAAAATAATCTACCCTTGCTGCTAAGTAGGATTAGTTGCAGCCACCAGAAGCTGGGAGTACTCAGCACCTTGAGGTGTGATGAAGTTGTATGTGTTTGCCTTGCCTTGCTGTGCTGAATTTAAATGCATAATGAGACACTGATAGCCAGTACCTCTCCAGATTTGGTATTAAAATGTATGGCAGACATTGACAATTTAATTAATTTAAATATATTTCCGTTTTAATTAAATACATTTCAGTTAAAATAATTGATCATTTGAATTATGAAAAAAAGAAATAAACTAGTCTCAGTTCAGTTAATTCCATTTATAGTGCTCTTTCCTTCAACACAACAACAGTGATGAAGTTACTGTTATTTCTTCAGTGTTCATTCATATTTTCTATGATGAGGTGAATTATTATATTGAAAGATGAGGTATTTAGTTGTCCTAAACTTGACACATTTAACTAAAATTAGGACATTTTAGCTGAATTGAATGGAAAAGAAGGAAGAATGTCTAGCATGGATTTCCATGCTTCTAAAATCCGTAATGCAGAACTGGGTTAATTATGGGTAAATAATGGCTTGAAACCAATGAGTTCACAATCACTTGTATTCAATCCCAAATACTTATGCTGTAATTCTGTATAATTTTTTTAGTTGGAAAACATGTAATGTAAGGTAATGGCTGTTGATTCCATTGATGTAAAGATAGCTCACCACAGGTTTTCTAGCAGCATAGAAGACAGGTGAGGAACCAATAGTGCATCATTCAGCTAATAATTTTGTGTTCACAGCTGAGGTTTATTAGCAGTAGCTATTATTTTTAGATCAAAATGAAGTTATATTTTTACTTATATGGCTAAAAACCTTGTATCTCCACAACTTGCCACCTGCCTCAGCTTTTGTCACAGAAAAGCACTGAAATCAGTGGGATCTTTTTTCTTAGTCAAGAATATAGGGCTGATTTTGATCCCCAGTCATGATTCTAGAGCAAAATCAGGGGTGGGATTTGAGACCATCAGGAGTTGTCCTGACAGCCAGCAAGGCTCTGGGTGCCTGCTTTGGATGTGTTTGTGGGGTTTGTATGTGTGGGGTAACTGTCCTGAAGTCCTGAACACAGGTGGAGTCAGTGGCTCTCACACGTGGGCTCTGAACAGGTGTATCACATTTGTGCTGAATGGGAAATCTGCTTGGCAAATTCCGCTTATGGCTTTGGCTAACAGCTGGTGGGATCCTCTTTCCAGCTGGAATTAGTGAGTCCAGTTTTAAGGTGGCACTTAGCTCAGCAAGGTACTTCAGTGCATATGAATCATGCTCGCTCATATGTTAAAACACCTCCTCAATCTGACCTTGTCTTTCTAGGATTAAAAAAAAAAGACAGACTGAAGAATTAGTTCTAATATAAAAGAGCGATTAACATTTGGCTTGGAATAAGTTCTATGAGCATTCCTTTCACCTAGTTCTCATGTATGAATTATCTGCTATAATGTAAGAAAAAGAAAGCAATATTTCATCTCTGTGAATAAAAAAGAAAGAAATTTAGTAATTCCTGTGTTGTGAATTTCTGACTCATAGCACAGAATTACATTTAATAAGGTTTTGTGTTGATAAAGGGCTAGATTAATAGCTTCATAGAGACCTAGACATTTTGATATGATTCTGTGATGGGCATTCATAATAAGCAGGGAGGACAACCATATATGCACTCATGTACTATTATTTCAGTATTATAAAAAATTAAATGTAAAAAATGTTTGCAATTATGCATTGCAGTAGTTAAGAAACTAGGTAGGGTCATTCTTTTAAAATACTTTTAAATACTTCTAAAATAATTTGATATGTCTATAACAGTATAATAATGTGAAATAGAAAGAAACTGCACATATGTTTTCCAAGCCCATTTTACCTTCTTCCCTTCTTCCCCTTTGTGTGCCGTGTATAATTGTGTTGCTTGGAAATGATAAAAAAGTATTGAATTATATTTTTTTCTTTTATTACAGGAAATATGTTCAGATATTAGTAACTTGGAGTTTAGTATTCAATTACAAGTTTATCATCATGAAACTCTTTAAAAGTTTAGTTTAAATTCTATCATGTTGCGTTTCTATAAAAATTAAATAGTTTATAAGAAAATACAGTGCTGGGCTTGTGAGTCAGAAAGCAAGTTGAAGAAGTTAAATGCTAATGAATTTAGTATTATCTAGGGAATATGATAGCTAAGTCTGACTTTTTTTTTTATCCCATTTTCATCTCTCCAGTATACCTAAATTTTTCCTCTTGAGAATACAGTTTGCTCCTGTGTCCAATGCATATCATCAAGATTACTTGATGCAGCAATATGCCGTATTGGGAGCAACACTTAAGCGTATGCAGAAGCTGGGATGAAATACAAAAACTTACATACTAAATAAACTATCTTGCATTAATAATAATTCATATTAATAAATGTATGTGTTTAAAGGCTGTTTTTCCAATGCTGGGTGTTGTTTGGATTTTTTACTTGTATGTTTTCTGGCACCATTCCACATGACAACCTACACCTGTTCCTCTGCTACACTCCTTGGGTTAATAGTTGTGCTTGATCTGGATCCTCAGTTGCTTCTGTTCACATGTTCTCAGTGAGAGTGTCCTTCAACTGTGCAGTTTATTTCACTTTTCCCCTTGAGACTAGATTGTTTGTATTTGATCTAAAGCCGGTCTTGTACAGCCATTTGGGGAGGGATGGGTTAGATGCATTGGCTATGAAGCAACATAAGAAGGTAAAAGATTTTAAGAGGCAGAACTTTTTACTACCTGGTAATAAGGAGGAATTAGGTGATAAATTAAAATTTTAAAAAAGCAGTTGTAATTGTGTTAAAGTACCTGAAACCTTCCTTAATGCATGCTGCAGAGCAGAAAAGGAGATATTGTAAATACCGATGCCGTATCTCATGGTGGATAATCTTATTTACAAGTTTTTATGTAATAACGGTGTATATATATTTAAATTAAATAACAAATATAGAAGTGATAGCGTTTTTATAATTTTATATATTAAATTGTTGAGCTTGAAGCTCTGACAATATTTTCACCTATATCTTGCTGCATTAATTATAGCACTTACTCAGTTTTATACACTTCATTCCTATTCTTTCAGGCACCATGTACTTTAAAAAGAGCGGAAAGACACTTGGGAATGAGTATATCTGTACTTGGCACATGGTCTAAGCTTTTCTTTGTAAATTATTTCCTACCTCCTGTTTCTGCTTGTCATTTCCTTCATCATCTTTCCTTTTGTCTCAAGTCTTATTCTGAAAAGACAAAACCTGCAACATCTTATACCTGATGTGTACCTGTCTAATGGCATTATTAAATCAGATTTTTTTAAAACTTACATACTTGAGAAAGTACTTTTTGCTGATTTATTGAGCTTGTTGTTTATTTTGTTTTTTCAATTGCATGAGTTCAACTTTTCTTATTTGATATGTTTCTTCTCTTTCAATTTTTTTTTGTTTAGTTATTTCTTTATTTCAACTCTTTCTCACTTGAAGTTTTGCATAAACTTCAGAAAGTTGAGCCTAAATTATTTTAATATTTTTGGTTTCTGTGGGAGTTCAGACGGCGACCCTGAGATTCAATAGCAGCATCTTTTCACTGTCTTTTCCTCATGCTTATTGAATTTAGTGTGGAGAGGGGGACTCCTTGAATACCTGCTAGATCCCCTTTGATTGTCCTCTGTATAATTATACAGGCTATATATGAATCTCTCAATACTGAAACGAATTTAGATTATAGTGGTTCAAACCAAGCAGATTTAAAATATCTTTGATTCCAGCAGTGAAAATTGCTTTTGTATTTTTATGGTGCTATTACAGACCATCTTCCCAGCATGTTTTGGTTTATATTTTCCTTAGTATGCAAAAAAGTCTTGGCTCTAGGGATGATGAGCTATGCTGTTTAGTTTGGGTTAGTCAGATTTCTGTGTAGGAGGATTGCACAAGAAATACAGATTCTGTGTTTTCTACCTTGACCTCTGACTAGGTGGAATGCTGAGGTACTGCGGCCTTTCCAAAGCCAAGCCCTGGTGGCAGCCTGAGGTTTCTGGAAGGAGTTTCCATGCCTGCTGCTACGACTGACGAAGGAAAGCCTTCATCCTTTTCCTTGCTGTCAGTCCACCTTTGCTGCAGTTTGTGCCACCAGTTTTTTCTCCACCAAGCATCTGTGCCAGGCAGTAATGGTGCTGGTGCTAGTGCTGGTGCAGTGCCATCAGGAGAGGACACAATGCTGCTCTGATCAGAGCGTCACCGATATAAGTGGTCTTCTTTACTCTGAGCCTACAAAAACCTACCTAGACACAGGCTATGGCTAAAGTGGGTGATCAGAGAGAGATTCAGGATTCCTGAAGGGATACACACACAGGATCTAGATCAGAACCCAGATCAGCTGGAGAAATCCTTATTCTGGAAAAAGGGAGGACCAGATACACAGGCCACGTTACCATCCCCACAGCTCCTCTGTTCAGACACAGTGCTGCTGGGGTGAATCACCCTTCTGCCAGCTCCTGCTCCCAGGATGTTACACCTGGGTCTGTAGTGACTGAATTTAACATATTCTCTATCTCCTGACTTAGAATCAATTATTAATAGATTATTAATAGATGTCTGTATATGTTAGTAGCATTATTAAGAACATTTCTGCTCTGCATTTGTAATAGACTTGGTGCTTGCCAGGACAGTCCTTACTCCAAGGACAGCTCATGTTATCTTAACCCTATATTACAATCAGTCAAAAAAACCCAAAACAAACCAAAAAAAACCCCAAAAAACAAATCCACAACTAACTAATGTTGCTTTAAAAACTAATTCCTGTGTCATGGATCAAGTTCAGTCCCAATGTACTATGTGCGATCAACTTGTACAGATTATCACCTAATGGGATTTTTTAAAGTTCTAAAATTATTCAGAAGCCATGAAAGAAAGGGCACTCAACAAACCAGTAGTAAGGCATTTTCTTGCCCAGACTTCTCATCCTTCATTGCTCTTTCCAGTCTCCTCAGGTCGAGCAGCATCTTTTGTTTACTGTGCCATGTGGGACCAAGAGAGTGTAGCTGTAGCCAGGCTGGATTGAGACAGGCACAGGAGTAAACATGTCTGATTTTTGCTGGCTACTGTTGCCATCTCTGTTATCCTTGACAAGGGGGCTGCAAACCTACAGCAGTGGGTTAGCAGGAGGCAATACATGTCCCACCTGGCAAAGCTAGGGGTAAAAAAAGCATAGGTACTATGTATAGCTTGTTACCTTTGTTGGTTTTAATGTAGACTATAGTAGACAGTTATTCTAGCCTTAAGAGCAATTAGTGATAACATCAGTAGTGCAGCTCCAACAAACAGCTGGGGAACAGCAGTGGCAATCCTGCTCCTCTCCCTTTGAAGCAACTGGGTTTTCCTGGAGGAAGACAAGCCGTATCACATCCCTTCCTTCCTAGGAGACAGTGTAAACATCCAGTGCAAATCCATGATGATTTCTTTAAGAGTAGGTGGCTACACCACCCTTCCTGCAGCCTGCTATATGCCCTCTGTTCATATTACCAGTTCCCATATATATTCCCTTCAAGTGACAGCTGTAAATAAGCACAAGTCTCTGGCAGCCAGGATTCACTTGGAATTAAATTCAGGGATAGGGAGCTGTCAGCTAACTGACTTCTGTGGCATCGTAGCTATCATTTGAATGAATTACAGACCACAGTATCCATTTTTGGGGGATCCTGTGAGCAAGAGGGGTAAACCAAATTGGGGCAAGTGGCTGAAATGTAATACAGATTTCTGCAAGTTTTTCAAACATCATGCACCCATCTTCAATGTGGTTGTGTGGCTAACAGCATTTCCATGTAAACTGGAATAATCTGTTGAGAGCTCTCTTTGGTACGGGGAAAAAAATCGATTATACAATTAAATGAGGCTTATTTTGCTCTGTTCTAGCAAAGACTAAAATATCTGGGTCGAAGTTTCATAGCAGTTGCCTATGCACAATTTACGCTCGATTGGCAGCTTCTCTTCAGATGCTGGGGAGCAAGACGTCCCCCCTCCCTTCATTGCTGCTTGTAGTGTGTGGTGCCCCATGCTGATGATGCCAGGCAGATTTAATTGTGCATGCTCAAAGAGAAAAATGACATCCACGCTTGGGTTAGTGCTCTCTGTGGCAAGCTGACAAATCCCCCAGCTGTCAACTAACCTCAAAGGCAAGTGTACGTGGCTCCAGCTTATGTCTGCTTGCATTCTGCCCATAGGCACTTATAAGCTGAAACGCATACTGGCTGCAACACATTCACACTGCTATTGAGAGAAATGTATGGTCTATTTTATGTGTTTCAATCTCTAAGGGTGACCCACACAATTAAGGTTTATTTTTCAGACAGGCTATGAGCAGGTAAAGACCGCAATTTTTTGCATATGTGGCAAGTGAAAGAGCATAATGTTTATAGCTGTGGATCTGGCTAAGTTGCTGATTGCTTAGAGACAATCGTTTCTCACTTGGGCTCAGATGAATTATATTTATATTTTTATGTATTTATTGGGGTTACTGACTGCCAGAGAACTGCATGCACACAAAATGGCCTTACGTGAGTGCCAATATATATGGGCAAATGCAAAGAGGCATGTGTTGCTAATGCAATATTGAAGTCACGAAGAGGACTTCTGGCAGAAGCATTGTCGCTGGTGGTGCACTGCAGGCTGTCCATCTAAACCTATCATTACCTGGCACCTATGCTCTAGTGAAATAATCAGACCAATCTGTGAATGGGCAAAAAGCCATCTTAGCAGATGGCTTTGACTGTAGGTAACCAGGAAACGATGCATATATATATTAAACTGGGTTCAGAGAGCATGAGTCTTATTGAGGAGTATCAAAAAAGCTGTCGGTTTTGAGCTCCTCCATATACTGTTAAGAACATATGCCATGCCCATCAGACACCCACACAGAGTGGGCTAGAGCCAGCTCCCACAGTTCTGATGAACTTTGTAGGAATTGCTTGGATGGGCATGGTCTCAGCTACAGATTAATCTCATGTTTTGCAATGAAATTAGAATTTGTATTAGAGACAAAGAATGAAGTTTGAGGATGCAGTTGCATCCACCTAATTTGCATGCCCAGCTGAGGCACTGTCTCACCCAAATTGTAGGTGATGGAGAGGGCTATCCAACCTACCTGGCACAATTGCCTAAGTTTCCTAAGTAGACAGTGATAGAGAGAGGCTTTGGATATGTTAGGGGAAAGTCCAATATGCTTGCATTTTTGATGCACTGGAGGCTTAGAACAGGATCTTAGAATATAAAGAAATAATGGGAAATGTCAAATGTTTCTATCGACTCAGGATTTAATTCACCAAGCTCTTCTGGTACTAAGCAGCCAGTGCTGCTCTTCTTTTTTGTAACAGTCTGATATTAAATCATTCAGCTAGAAAGTGGGAATTCCTGGGTTCTTGGCCTCTTCACTATAATAAACTGCAGATCCTGACCCCATGAGTCCAGATGAGTGGTTCTCGCCATGCTTTGCAGCTGAATCATAGCACAGCTCACTCTCATGAGGCCACAGAGAACACAAAGCAGCAGCAGCAGCTCCAGGAACTCCTTACTACCAGTTATTTTCAGAGGCTTAGTGCTCCCCATATACACAAGGGATCATGTGGAAAATGTCTCTTTTAGTGTCTAAAATTAGTACACATCTAAAAACAAACCAACAAACAAAAAAGGGCCATATTCACATCACCTAGCTCCACCTAAAATTCACTGGGTCTTCTGTGTCCTATTGGCTGGCTATGGGTTTTCTGAAGCATGACCTCAATGGAAATTTTAGGCTAATTGGAATTTAAGCTGCCTGAAAATAGCCCCAAGGCAGCAACATCAGGATTTAGGGGAGCTGCTCTAGCTTCAATGAATCTGTGCAAATACACAGAGCCCTGGAGCTCTATTACTGATGCTGGGAGCTGGGCAGAATGCAGAAGTGCCACAGGAGTCCAAATCCATCTCCTGTTTCCTTTCTGCTATCCGAAAATGGAAAGAGGACTGAAGGAAGGGGCGTGCATATGTCTATGAATGTGGTGCTCACTGTTGGCAGCACAGGGCTTCAGATACTATTACGTGCCTGAGAGAGAAAAAGTGTTTCATAGCTTAGGCAGTGCAGACTGAGATTTCCAGGACCATAGGACCTCTACATAGGCCAGCTATAAATTTGAGTTACTGATGCCTTGGAACCTTTGAGAAGCACTTTAGGAGTTATAGAGAAAATAACCACAGGAAAAGCATTTATTTTTGTGACTACTTTTTCACTCAGTTAAAATCAAGGAATTTGATGACTTGAATACAAGGTGTTAATATATGTAGCTGTTTGTAGCATTAAGATACCTGTAAATCTGTCCTAGTAGTAGCAACACTATATGGAGGATTGTCTGCTCTTCATGTGATATACATGGCTAGCTTAACTGTGTAAAGAATGTGTGTATGCTATAAAATGACATATGTATAAGGGACCAAATGAGCTGTATTCATACTTCAAAATTGTCAATGTGAAGAACTGTGATTATCATTTTAGGTTTGACTTGCATAATTTCGCATTCTTAAAGTAGTTTGCATTTAACATAAATTACTCTCCCCTTAACTGTGGAGTTAGAATGAAATTCAGCTGTCACAGATAAGAGTAATGATACTTATTAATAGTGCAAATCATTCATACACATAAACGTGCAAAGCACATCAGGACAGGAGATCACAGTCCTCAAGGGACTGATTTATCCTTGACTTCTATGAACCTTTGTTATGCTAATGATAGATATATATTCCCAAAATCCATTGCGTCTGTCTGTGCCTTACACTTTGATTTCTTTATTAACTCTCCTCCCTTGTCATTACATGTTCTTGTTAATTCAGATCAGGTTTTGCAGCTTGCGTCATACTTTGCTATTTTTTACCAAAATGGTTTATTGAGTTCTCTAGCAGCTTATGTGCTTTCCCCTCTTTGCCGCACCTCTCTGCCACTGCTGCCAGGAGGGCCCCGATGAGCTCTCCAGTCAGGCTCTCATACTAACAGGTTTCCTTTGTTCCTAGAGCAGTCAAGGCAAGCAGCCTAATTAACCATTGCCAGACCTCATTAATAAATATAATTTTGGTAATTTGTAGTAAACATGTTAATGTACTCTAGAATACTCAATAAATTACCCAAATATGTACATTTTTTTTCCAGCACTTACATAAACATTACATTTTATGGTGGCCCTGGGTGCTACTGACTTTGTTAAGATTGTAAATCCTTGGCACTTCTAAAGTCAAGATGCATGTTTAGGTGAATAGTCATGGGCATGGGTGATTAGCTCACCTACAGATGTTGTTTCCAAAGGTTAACCACTGTGATATGAGTAGATGGCACTCTTAGTATCATCAGTAAATGGAAAAGCTGTTTATAGGTTATAAAGTCTTTAAGGATATAAAATAGAGCAAAACATACAGGTTAATGCAGATTATCAGCTGTAAGAATAGCTATAAGACTATTAGAGAGCAATAAGAAAACCTAAGAAGCACAGAACATTTCTCATGAGCTCATTTTAATATGAGGAGTAGAGGTGGTTTGTTTCTGAAATGCAGTATACTACTGCAGTGTGTAGCTACTTCGTTACACTTTCTTCAGTACAGGTATGTCTTGCAACATCTTATACTCTTTCTAGGAACTAGATATATATGAAACAGCAGCAGCATAATTTTGCTCATGTGCTAGGCTCTGAACTCTGCTACAATTAAATATTCATCAGGATAACTCAGTCTGTAGCTAAACTCATGTAGCAGTTATGAAAGATTAATTCAGTGTTACGTTTCTGTTTAATGAAAGAGTTGAAGTGAGCGTTTCTGTTGAAAATTTCAGATTTCAGGTTTAGAAATTGCAATCTTTATTATGCTTTTTAAAAGGCACTTAAGAGAAATCATCTATGTAGAGTTATAATGATTTATTGAAGTCTTTTCCTTTCAGGATACCCATCCCATCATCTTAATTACAGTCTTCCATGTACTTTGTTGTCATTGCCTTGCCATTTCAAAATACACTGTACATATTTCTTAACTGGACATGCAGTAAATAACCTGTAGAAAAACTAAGGGCATTGCATAACATAATGGTGCAGATTTGCAGATCTTGTTGTATATTATAAATTTAATTTGGATTTTCTGTTTCATCAATACTAATATTTTAAATTATATCTGTATCTGAGGAAGGAATAACAGCTTCAAGGCAATTTCTGGTAGAATTCATTTATACAGCAGTGTTCCAAAGGAGAGGGATTAAAGCAGCAACACAGAAAGTTTCAGCTTCTGTCCCTTGCAGGTCCTTTTTTTTTTTTTCCCCCTTACATCTTTCTCTTACAAAATTTACTTGCATTATTAATGAAGTTCAGTCCCGGCACTGATGTGGAATTTGAAGGGTAAACTCAATCAGCAAGTTTGAAGTCCTAATCCTTGTAAAGCCAGTGTGACTAACAGATGATGTTAAGCAAGGTTCCATGGATGGTACCATTTCAGCAATTGATGTAGATGTGACCTCATTGATTCTATCTGGTGTTTCCCCTCTGTGTTTTACAGAGCACATTGATGTAGGAAGATGTCTTTGGCTGATTGCCATTAATGTCAGAATGATAGAAAAATGTGCAAAAAGTTACAGGGATTGGTGTGAACTGAAAGCCATTATCTGGTTTATTAGCAAATTAGAGATTTGTTTTTAATTATGATTCTCTTGCAATTATCACACACTGTTTTGTGTACTTGGGGCTCTTTTCTGAATTTTGTTAATAAATTTTACTCCATCTGCACTCCATAGAAATTTAAAAGGGGAATTGTGATGAGGCCTGCACGCTTTTAGAACACAACAGGATCAGCATCGTATCTTTAAACAGATTCCCTGGACCTCCTTGGGACGAAGGAATGAGCAAGGCCCTGGTCTGTGTCACTGTTCACTTGGCCTTTGACTTGGCCCAAAAGAAGTGTCATTTGTAATGCATCCTGGACAGTCACACCCCCCCAAGAAGCATCAGGCCCTGTAGCATCTTCATAGCCTTGCATGACAGTCCATGGCAGTTGCCTGTGGAAGGATGGAAAGACTGAAGGACTGAAATTCAATAATCCTTTCTGTTTTGAAACGCTAATTAGCTGCTGCACAGTTGTGTTGCCAGCAAGCCGGCTACTGCAGTGGGCTCTTATTACCATGATCAGCAGGCAAAGAGCTGAATACAAAGGGAAGAAACCTAAAGAAAAAGGAACTTCTGACTGAGACGGAGGTTGCAAAAAAGTAAAAATTGCCCAATATTATGTGTTTTGTATCAGTAAGAAAAGGAAATTCATCTGATGTTCTGTTTATTGAGCCAGCAGAAGCTTGCAGTGCTAGTCAATACCCTGCAATCTTAGAATGGCCCTATTTTATATCACTTAACAATTTTATTTAGTAAACATAGCTTTGTTACTTAGGAGTCCTAAAGAGAGCCTTTCAGAAGTTGTTTAGTGGATATGCAGAATAACTGAAGGCTACATTCAATGATGCTAGTTCGTACTGGATTAAACAATGCAATCCAATCCAATGACTCTGATGTAAATTTTGCATGCTAAGGTACAACGTAAGGTGGAATTTGTGTTTTTAGTGTGCAAAGTTAGCCAGGGATGTCTGGCAAAAATATAAAATATTTATAAAAGGCATTTTTTAATATAATTTCAAGTTGTTTGAGATTGGTACCTTCTGTATGTGAAAGTCCATTTACATCTTGTATACAAATATGTTCCTGGTGTCTGCTTTGTGTTTATGCCTTCGGTGCCTTCTGTGTTTTATTCTGTGTGTACATGTACTTTATGGCCACCTTAACTACCCATATAAATTTGTCTGTCCACATATTATAGGTAGCTGTCCACTGCTACTGTATGGGTTTTCAGCATGTAGGTGATAATGCAAAGCAATTCATCCAGATACCATCCATGTAATTTCTGGTTTGGGTGGTTTGGCAGATCAGCCAAAATACAAAGTTTCAACAAGTTACACCTTTTGCATTTCAGGATTATAATGATGAAATTCGCCAGGAGCAGCTGAGAGAACTGTCGTATTTAAACGGTTCTGAGGATTCAGCACGTGGACGGGGCATTCGAGGAAGAGGGATCCGTGTGCCACCTGCAGCTCCTTCAAGGTGTGGTAACCTAAGATATTGTACTAATAGCTTTAGAAAGTGTAAAAAATGATAAAACAAACATAGGTTAAAAAAAAAAAAAAGGAAATCACATACACATCATGGTCAATAAACCAAAATGTTTTTCTTCTGATAACTTGTGTGGTCTGTATTGTGCCAGGTTCTCTGATCTACAGTTCACAGGCTACAGTGAGTGGTGTATAAGTATCAAACTACAAATCAGAGCAGATTATTAATCCAGTGAAAGGATATTTCTAGGAAAGAATATTGTTATGCCAACACAGAATTGTTATGGTCAGTAGCATAAAATCATGGGTCAATAAAATAGTATTGTCAGAGAAGGCTACGTAGTCTGGATGGAACTTTGCCAAACAATTACTTTTTTATTTTATTTTATTATTCATATTGTATCTATATTAGATACATAGAATCAGATATTATTTGTTGCATGGGTTATCAGTTTTATGTGAATTTGATGGCGTTGTCTGAAAACATTTGTGTATGAATGTTTCCTGAATTCTTCCGAGTATTTTTTCATATATATGGAACAGATAGCTTTGCTTGTTCATAAGGCCAGTTTATAATCTTAATACACTATCAGAATCATTTTTCACTGTGAACCCTTAAGAAATGTGTTGTCTCGGCATCTGTTACCTAGCTACTTCTAGGTGTCCATAGAAATGATTTCAGGATGGGTCCTAAGAAATCCATTGTTATTTTGGAGGAAACAGGATATGGAAGTACCTTATTTTATGCTGACAGAGTTGTTCTTTGGTAACTGAACTGGCTGATCTCGCCTATGAACTTTTTTTTTTCCCTCCCACCTGAAGGTGTCTATCATGTTTTCCTTCAGTTCCTCTTGAATGGAATTTTTTATCAGTAGTATGATGCACATACATAGGATTTTTTACACTGAGCATTTATGACCATCTTCCAGTCAAAGTCTTTTTGGGCTTAGAAACCAGTCTTCCTTACACCTAACATCTCCGAAGGGCTTGACTTAATAATGATGTTCAGAACATCGCTACAACAGAGTGGCAGCTTTTAAATTCAGTTCAAAGTATAATCAGTGGAGTTCTGGGCCCCAATTCCTGCAACTGATTCCCTATTGACTGGGTCAGTTGCACAGACATAGGATCTTGTTTGCTTTCCCTATTTTACAATCAGAAATCCCAGGAGAATATTAAAAAAAAATAAATATCACAACTGAAGTATTTTAAGCTAAATATTTATGCTAATAATTCAGGCTAATAGCATAATTATATTTATGGTGGGACAGTTGATACACTTGAGGGAAGGGATGCCACCTACAGGAACCTTGGCAGGCTTAGAAGTGGGCCTGTGTGAATCTCATGAAGTTCAGCAAGGCCAAGTGCAAGGTCCTGCACATGGGTAATCACCAGAGTCAGTACAGACTGGGGGATGAAGGGATTGAGAGCAGCCCTGCAGAGAAGAACTTGAGGATATTGGTAGGTGAAAAGCTAGCCATGAGCTGACAGTGTGTGCGTGCAGCCCAGAAAGCCAACCATATCCTGGGCTGCATCACGAGAAGCATAGCCAGCAGGCTGAGGGAGGTGATTCTCCCCCTCTGCTCCTCTCTGGTGTGTTCAGCTGTGTTCAGCTCTGGGGTCCTCAGCACAGGAAAGGCATGGACCTGTTGGAGCAGGTCCAGAGGAGGGCCATAAAAATTGTCAGAGGGGTGGAACACCTTTCCTGTGAAGAAAGGCTGAGAGAGTTGGGGTTGTTCAGCCTGAAGAAGAAAAAGCTCTGGGGACACGTCATTGCAGCCTTACCATATATATATAGGAGGCTTATAAGAAAGACAGAGAGAGACTTTTTACCAAGGCCTGTAGTGCCAGGACAGAGGGCAATGGTTTTAAACTGAAAGAGGGTAGGTATAGTTTGGTCATAGGGAAGAAATTGTTTTGATGAGGGTGGTGAGACACTGTAACAGGTTTCCCAAAGAAGTTGTGGATGCCCCATCATTGGCAGTGTTCAAGGTCAAGTTGGACAGGGCTTTGAGCAACTCGATCTAGTGAAACATGTCGCTGCCCAAGGCAAGGGGTTTGGACTATAGGATCTCTGAAGGTCCCTTCCAACCCAAACCATTCTGTGATTCTAAAATTGGCTACTGAAACTTGTAGTAAAGTAGCGGACATCACAAGTTAGCACTGTGGGTTTGGTTGTCTCAGCAGAGAATGAGCCACAGTTCATACTGCTACAGTAGACCTGAGTTCCATTGACAGCTCTGGATCTGGGCGTCATGCATGGTTATACCCAGCACTCACAGTTCTCAGAAAGAGCAACACACTCAGGAGCATACTGCTCTGAAACAAAACTCGCAGATTGCTTCCCTCATATATCCCCCTTCTAATTTGTCATATGATGTAATTACAAGAACCTCTTTTTAACCAGTAACAGCTTTTCTACTTGCCAGTTAGTACAGCAAGGTGGAGGTAGCATAAATAAAAGGGAGGATGCTAAACCTCTCTGTGCTTGTCTGTATGTGCTGTTCTCTCTGCACAGCAGGGGAAAGCAGAATCCAATGCTATCCTTCCCTTGTGCTGAACTAAATTAGACAGGAAGAAAAGTTCTTACTCTGTCTTTATACTCTTGCTCTACTTTGCCTTGCAATTTTCTGCCATCCTGCATTATCTTCTGCCAGTCAGTTTCTCCCACCCACCAATAGACACGAGAATGAGAGTGATGACTGCTCTTGTAAAACAAATCGAGAGCAACAGAAAAAGTCCCTCACTTTCTTCTTCCTCTAGAGCTGCTTTGGAGTAACTGCATCTCTGAATTACAATGATCCAGAATTTCATTAGTACAAGCAACAAGAGGATCAGGTGTGAAAGGCACTGGATAGCTTAAAAATAATGCTTTTCCATAATATGATTTCTGCCTGAGATATTGCCTAGAAGTGCTTGACATTGTAGCTGCCAAAAACCCAGAGTTATGCAATATTTTAAATAGTAGTAAAAATTTAAGAGTCTTTAAAATGAGGTAGCACTTGCATGTCCTTCCTTGCCGTACAAGCTGAAGTGATCATTCCTTTTTGCTCCCCACAGGGGACGTGGGGGTGCGATTCCTCCGCCCCCACCTGGACGAGGTGCCCAAGCACCCAGAGGAGCGCCGGTGACCCGTGGAGCCCTCCCCGTCCCACCAGTGGCAAGGGGCGTTCCCACCCCTCGAGCAAGGGGCACCCCGGCTGTCCCAGGCTACAGACCACCCCCGCCACTTGCACACGAGACCTATGAAGAATATGTAAGTAACCATGTGCATTTGTGTCATATATGAGCCAAACTCTGGTGAACATCAAGTACCTCTGAGCTGGAAAACTCCAGGCCAATAATTCCTCCATCTCTACTGCTTGCCCCTTGATGGTGAATTACAGTCTGTGTGATGCAGTGTGTCTGCAAACCTGTGTTTTGGGTGTTGTGGGCTTGTAGAACTGTTCACAGCTTAGTTTTAGATATGAGAAGGTAGTGCTGGGTAGCTCTCAGTGTGTCATGAAAGAACAATACAGATATTCTAAAGTTTATATTATAACTAAAAGTCACTTGTTACTGTAGGTTTGTTCTCAGGAAAAACAGGTTATATGCTTTGTGAGAAAACAAGGGGGTTTTGTTCTTCTGAATCCTTGTTATTACATATAAAGATATATATGTATATTTGTATTCAACATTGTGTTACAGATACATAACAAACAGAAATTTGGATAGTTTTTATGAAAGCTGATACAATGATGCATATTTAGCAAGGACCAGTACTAACTGTCACCTTTTTTTATGAGGTGTTAAAAATAATTGTGCTGTAAACATCAAAGCTTTCAAGTCATCCTCATTAATGTTCTCTCTGGGAACTGTCACCATAACAACAGATATCCAAGTAGAGGAGAAAGTACTATCAAATATGATGTCTGACTTTTTCCAGCTGTGGCAAATCCAAAGGTAAAATGAACATCCCATCCATTCCGTAATCCTATCACTAGAACCATTGAGAAGGTATGCTATAATTGAGAAGATGCGTTTTTATTCAATTAATGGTCTTCCTAGAAAAAAAGAAAGGAAATTAAAACAAATTAATCTTTGTTGGTAAAGCTTTACTCAACCATCTGTATTTGAAGAGTAGATATTAGATGATGACCACTTTAAATCAGGGACACACGTTGTGTTAATGCCAAGAGCCACAACTGAACAACAGATGCGAAAAAGGAGGGGGAAGAAAGCTACTCTCTGTTATTATTTACTTCAACAAAGTTTCCATCTTTAAATGAGATAAAAGCCCTGCTAAAAAAAGGAATTTAAAATGTATACCCTTCATCGATAGATAGTCCATTATCTGTTAGTATCAAAATGTATAAGACCTTCCTTTCTGTGCAGAACTGCATCTTTTCCTAATCCAGGTGTAACAAATTTCAAAACCAAACCTTTGTAATGCAAGATTAAGTTAATAAATTAAGCAATATTTTTTTTTTCCTTCATCTACAGTACTGGTAAATGTCCTGGGCTATGAAACAGTTTCTAGGGAACATTTCTTACACCTTTTCTGGATGATAAAATATGTGGAAAGCAGAAGTTGGGGCAGCTGGATTATCAATGTTAGGAAAGCATTCAGCCAATTCCACATTGTTCTGAAATGCTTACACTCTCAGGAACACAAAATATACACACAATTAAAGGAGTCATTTTAGTTTGTAATAGGTGATTCCAAAAAGAGCAAACAAATGTGTTTCTGTTTCTATTTTGCCTGCTTAGATAGTAACAAGAAACATGTCACCTTATAGGACAAATTCAGCTGTTTTGGGGATACTTCTGTTTCCTGTGTCCTTTCAACATCTATATTCCATGGGTAATATATGGGCTTCCCTTAACTTGCTGTCATCCACTGGTTTGCAGTTAAAATCTCTTGCCATTTTGCAAAGATTTGTAAGTACAAACTAAATCATCTTGGGCTCTTACAGATTGAGATAATAGTTAAAAATCTGTTGGTGTGCAGGTTGAAGGAAAAGTTCACTGTCATATTTCTATATATGAATTTGTAAATGATATTTTAGGGAAGAATATTTTTACTTTTGCAGGAAATAATCAACACAGTTTTTCTTCCCATATAAACCACTGTATCACATGTCTGACTGGATACTAAAAGCAAGTGGATCTATTTGTTGACCAGCAACAAATGTCATATGTAATTGTTCTTTCACACTGAATCCTAGAGATGAAAAACTAATTTATAATGAATAATTTCTCCAATTTACTTTGTCTCATTTTCTGCTTGTAGGCAACCCAGAAGCATATTACAATTTCTTTATGTGTTTATGTTTTTCATTTTTGACTACAGTATTTCACTCCAATTTTTGCCTACTATATGCAAGCACCATTGGTTTGATTAGTTGTGCACATGAATGCAATGTCATGGATTGTGAGTATTCGTATTTTTCTTTGCTCTGATAGAATATAGTCATTTGAATGCTGAGCTGAAAGTGGACTCAAGAAATAGAATAGAATGGCTGCAGCAGATTTTTTTAAAATGTTTAAACAGCATTTCCTGAAAAAAAATCTTTAGATATTTGCTCATCACTACTAATCAGAGATTGTATTGACTGTTTGACCTTGAAACATCTAACTGTTCAAATGCATTTAGATAAACATTTAAAAGTCTGGATCACTCCTTTGTAATTATCCAATATCTAAATATTTTGAGGTTTCCTGATGGCCTTTTTGAGAGTCCATGAAAGGAAATGTCTGAAGGTTTCTCAAGAAGAGTGAGGTCTTGTCATTGGTGAATATATTTACATTCAGCATTTTGAATGTCAAGCCCAACCAAAGGGACAATAATCTGAAAAATCTTTCAGAAAAAAAGGGGGCTAGAGAGGGAAGGGGAGTGACACACCTTACGCCTTTTTCTTTACATGCTTTTGAAACAGATACATAGCTTTTATTGGGTGCAGCATAGATAGTATCTCAGAGGAACTTCAGAAGACTACCCACAGGAAGAGGGGGTACAGACATTAAAGATAAATGCAAAAGGGAAGAAATAGTTACTATGTGAACCTTCCTCACTTTAAAACCAGCTCATTGTGTGTGAATTTGGATGGAGAGCTTAACTAACAGCTGCTGTGCAGCTTCTGGAATCAGAGAGGTGGTCCTGGGTTTGTACCTGGTGAATAAGACTGCTGTTCAGAGTAACTAACCTTAGTTCAGTGTGACCAATCCATACGTGCTGCTCTTCTGCTTGAAGGAGAGGTCCACCAGAATGCAGTTCAGAGCAGAAGCTTGACCTGGTCATTGTAAACTTTCTTCAGAAGAAGCATTTTTCACAAAGCTGAACTTAGCCTTTTGTCATTACTCTCTGAGATATATTTTTACACCTCTAATACACAAACACTGCCATACTGAAGATGTCCCTAGCTGCCAGAAAGGATTCAAAACTTCATTAAAAAACAGCCTTCTGGACCTCAGGTTCTGTTGTGGTTTTTTTTTCTGAAAACCACACAGTGTGGTTCCCCATTAAATGTGCTATGAATCATACTCCTACTCCTTCCATAAAAGCAATACAAATTAATTTGAATTATTGCTTAATTTCTTTCTACGCATAGCAATACATGCCACAACCAGTTGGCAGCAATGACTCAGTCCGGAACTTTTCAGAAGCACTGATTTACCACAGAGCCATGTTGTTACTACAAGGATGCTGGAGAGCCTGCAGTGAATGGTAGGGAGGGCAGCAATGCCAGCAGGCTCCACAGTGAGGACTAATGACAAGGTGGCTGTTTGGGATTTATCAAACGAATTTGTAAATTAGGTTCGTATTCTACATTGTATTGAGCAGAGAAGTTTTGAGTAGAGTGCGCAGTACTGGAATTGCATTTTAACTGCCTCATTTAAATGTACGTCTTGTGCAGTTGTAGTCTGAGGTGTTAGTTTTGTCTGTTAAGACAGCTGATGTCCCATCTACAAACCTACAGTGTTTCTGTATCAGTGCAGCAAGATAGGAGACGGTAAATGAAAATGAGTTCAAATATTGTTTCACTCCTGCATCATCACCTTTATTGACAAGGACAATTGTAAGACTGATTTTGTGCCATTTTTTCATAACAAAATTAAAAATATGTTTGGTTGGATATCTACTTTATCATCTACTCAAAGTATACTAAGGAAAATTAACAGTGGTGTCATCTTTACAGATTGAGGTGAGACTTCTGGAATCTTTTCTCAAAAAGAGTAAGCAACTTCAAAGGCTAAGGCCTTGTTGGCAACTTATGAAACAGGCAATAGTCATGACTGATTGAGGTTCGTGATTTATACAGAAGTGAAGAGTGGGAAGTGCTTGACTAGATCTTCCGCTGGAAAGAACACACTATTGAGGCAGTAAAGCCAATGTTCAGCACAATATATTTTAATCTGAGCAACCAGACTTTTTCAGTCAAGATTAAAGCTAAATATTTGAAGGCTGCTTAACCCAGATATAAGCCAAAAACATTGTTGCTTTCAGATCCTGTTTTCAAAGGCATTTGACTCTGGAGCTGTATTTTTGCCTTTTGAATCAGAAGATAGTAATGAGCTGTACAGTAATATTTCTTACATTTTTTAAGAGCTATGGTGAGTCTTGCTATGAGGTCTAATGCAAGACCAGAAGTGACTTAGCACTCATTTCCTTACCCCAGATGCAAAGAATTGCCAAAACAATAATTTTGGGACTGAAATACACATTGCCTTTATCTTTTACTTGCACTTGTACTTTTACTACTGGATAAGACAGGAGACTTTTAACTCCTGGACAAGAAAGGGGACTTTTGCATAGAAAGACGCTCATCTTAGTATGAATTCTTAGATGTATTTACAAGTAAATATAAAATTTGTTTGCAATAAATGAGCCAGTCTGTGGAGACACTGAGAAGCTGGTAGAGCTCCTAGGTCTAGGACAGACAGATTAAAGAGAAATTTTAAATGCAAATATTCTCTCTCACCTCTCATTTCACTGATCAAACCAGTCAAATGCAGCTTCTCAATATCTTCTAGAATAAGCGAAGTGCAATGCTTTTAGAAAGTCACTGGAAAAGAACCACACAGTAAGACAGATAGTGCTTTTAATGTCGTGCTGTTCTTCCTCTCATTTCAAGCTATTTAAAATGAAAGCAAATGCCACATTCAACTGTTTATTCTAAGCTCAATGGTTATTTACATTTTTCAATAGTTTTCAAACAAACTGAAACTACACTCATGTTTATTCAGCGCCAACCTAGGCAATGAAAAGACTGATAATAAGAGGCATTTCATCACACTTCAACATTTAAAAAAAATAATCAACACTTACATGTGACTGTGGTCCCCAAAATTGTGGTTGTGGGGGCTTTGTTTAGTATTTTAAACTGGAACTCATAGGGCTTGTAAATCCATTCTATCTGCCACTTCTGAATGTAGATGGAAACTGCGTGCAGAGACCTGCACTTCCTTCTCATGGCATGTTTGTGCCTGTGTTGGTGCTTTAATGAGTATCTTACAGTGAGCAATTGGTACTTGATTCTGCTACTTTTGTAGTCCATTCTAATAATCTTAGTAGGACATTCTCAGTAAGAGTGAGACAACTAAGAAGGCTTGTTCTAAACCTTAAAATAGTGAAATGTTTTGGATATAATGGTAGCCAAAGAGTGCAGTTTTTTTTCTAAATGGCTACTTCCGTATTTTAGGATATACCACTTATTTATTTCTGTACCTCTTTTGGACAAAAAAATAAATCAATGAAGAATGTACTGAGACTAAAGAGCATTTGAATAAAGCTGGAATTATAGACATGGGGATCTACATGGCTGAACAAAATATTGATAAAATATGATCGATTACCTATTTATGCCCAAGGCACTTAGAAACATAGCTAAGCTATATTCAACTTATATCTGCTGTGACTTGAAAAATCAGATTATATTTTTACTATAATAGTGATAAGCAGGATAATGTTTATATTATCTGAAGGACCCTATTGAGCTTTAGAAGAGTACTGTGAATGATCGTCTTACAAAGGTAGAGTGGATTTTTCTGTTAGTTATTCAAACTTTGGAGAATTTGGTCCATAGATAGTATAAATATATTTATTGTTAAAAAATCCAGCAACATAAAAAGAGAATGAGAGTACTGGCAACTTTTTGGGGTTTTTCTAAGAGCAAAAACCGCAGTCAGCATTAAACCTTTAGTGTCTGGGAACCTGCAGTTCTAGAGTTTTTTGCTTACGTGTGCAAACTGTACTTTGGTTCTTACTCTTATAGATGATAGTCTGAATAGATAAGACTTGCCTCATGAAACCAAAGGAACTGTTCTGAGAGCAATGCATCAATCAGTGTGAATACTGCTTTCAGACTCACCACTGCTATAAATTTCTCACAAATTGACAATGTACTCTAAACCAGACTTTATATGGTTTTCTTGATTTGTTTTGATTTGATTGTAATAATCATAGTTATTCAATGGACTAAACTTTACTCATAAAATACATAAAACTCTAACATCTACTTATAAATGTGGCAGAAAGATTTTGTGGAGGATAAACTCTTGTGTCCTCCTCTTTATGCTCTCCTTACTTGACAAAAGTGATGCTCTCCTTGACATTAGTTATAAAGTTTTCAGTTCAAAATTATTTTCTGTGCTAGACAAGAGTATGAAAAAAAATGCTGATGCAGCTGTACATGTTTTAGTATTATACATGATGTTAATACAACTGCAACGTAATAAATATTTATATTTATTATAGAGAGATCTAAGTGAAGGACATCTCTCAACTGATCATCCAGCCTTCATATGGTCCTTAAATATTCATAGTGTATGCGGTTGTATTCATAAGATCCTACATAAAAAATATATGGAGTATTTTCCATAGAGACAGTATTTGTCTGCATCGTGCAACGCACCATTTGATCATTAAACAGTGATTGTTCAGGAGCCTGTTACCAACAATACTTGTCTACTGTGACTTGGATCTGTCACAACTTGTCACTTGGCTATTTATTTCTCTGATGGAGAACAGTCTTGGTTGGTACAAAATAATACTATAGGCATTTGCTGGTGTCCTGCTTTTGGCTGGGATAGAGTCAGTTTTCTTCCTAGTAGCTGGTACAGTGCTGTGTTTTGGATTGAGGATGAGAATAATGTTGATAACACACTGATATTTTTATTTGTTACTAAGTAATGTTTATACTATGTCAAGGACCTGCCAGCGAGAAGGCTGGAGAGGCACAAGAAGTTGAGAGGGAATACAGCCAGGAACACTGACACAAACTGGTGAAAGGGATATTCCATACCATATGATGTCATGCTGAACAATAAAACTGAGGGGAGCTGGCCAGAGCGGGCGCAGATCGCTGCTCGGAGACTGGCTGGGCATCAGTCAGCAGGTGATGGGCTGTTGTATTGTGCATCACTTGTTCTGGATTTTTTTCCTTGAGTTTAACGTCTCTTTCTCTTTTTGTTATCTCCCTTTTCATTACAATTACTATTATTAGTAGTATATTTTACTTTATTTCAATGATTAAACTGTTCTTATCTCAACCCATGGGTTTTGTCTTTTTCTGATTCTCCTCCCCAACCCACCAGGGATGGAGGGGAGTGAGCGAGCGGCTGTGTGGTAGTTAGTTCCTGGCTGGCGTTAAACCGTGACAGCTGGCTAAACATTATCATGTGACTGTATCTCCACCCATGTTATTCTTTTTACAACAGGTTACAAAAGTGAGTTATAAACTTATTCTTTTGTACAAATTCATAAAAACTAAAGAATTGCTGTTAAAGACTTGGGACAATTTAGAGTTGTTGAGTGTTCAGTTACTGTGTGAATACAGCTCAGATGGAAGGCTTGTGTTTTCTCTTCTACTTCTCCAACTTTCTTATCCAGATTTAGTCCCACAAGGTACTAAAAAGTTAAATAATTTGGGACTGCAAGGTTCATCATGACTGGTGAGTTCCCAGGGAGCCAGACATGTATAAACTCAGCGGTAATGAGAAAAGCTTGGTGCAGACTGCTATTTCTTGCAGGCTGGTTAGTGCAGAGACTTCAGCTGTGCTAGGCAATTACAGAAGCCTTCCACCCTGGTTTCAAGAAGGGCTCTGGGTGATAAGATGCCATAGTGCTTAACATTATCACAACAGCCTTGCCTCCAGCATACCAGTCTTACTCATGTGTTTTTCAGTCTAGCCTTTTGGTGAACTCAGATTACTGGCTTTTTATTATAGTAGATGAGAGTGCTCTTTATATCAATAGTTTTTGTGTACAGCTAACAGTACTTCTGGTTTGTGTATTATCTTTATTTATTAGGAATTTTCACTGTTGTGAAGTCATGAACTTTATTAACATAGTAAAATGCACAGTTTAGGAACCATTTTATATTAATTGAAAACTTTTATGGATTGTTCCAAAGTAGTATTTTACTTTACTGGAATTTTAAAAGCATGTATTTGAAAAATACTTCCTGTTGCAGGAGGCTGTCATCAGAGTTCATCTATGTTCTTCTCTTTGGTACATTTGTGACATTGTCATCTTGCAAAAAATACTTCTGCACGAAACTGCAGAGATACATATTTAGCAACTGCACTTAAAATCAAAGACAAACATTGCAGAGCGCAGTTCTGTTTCGTTCTCTGGCTGATGGGCCTTTTAGCCACTTGCAGACTCTATCGATACACTTAATGCTTACTCCAGATAATTGAAGAAGAAGATTTGTATTTGGTACAATACAAGGCCTGAAAAGTAGTCTTACATGCCTATAATCTTTTTTCCCTCATTGTGTTCAGTGCATTTGCAACTCTGAATTTCAGTTATACATAGGAAGAAAAACATTTGTGCCAGGTGAATTACCTCACATATTTGGGCACAGAAGCACCTGTCCAGCAATATGCCTCTTCTTTCTGGGTATTTAAGGGAGGTTCAAATATATATGTGAGCCTAGATTTTCATATGCATAGGAATGCAGATATATATATAGCCTGTGTGTATATTGTTACAGACAAAGCAGGCTCCAGCTATGCCTTGGATGCAGGCCATTTGCAGACGTGCAGCAGCAATTGCTTCCCCAGAGGCAGCGTGTGAATGTCCCATTACCTATTGCTTTTGGAAGAAGGAAGGTTTATGACTCTCCAACTGCCTTAGCATTTTCAGTAAATCTTTGCTTGGCTGTAGAAATACATGCTTACATTCTGATACAGATATGCGTGTATGTTATGTATAGCTACAGCAAAAAAATGTGCTCCACTTCTTCCAGCACGTCTGTTTATAGGGACTTGATATTGCATAGAGCTCCTCTGCAGCTAGCAACGTGCATGAGTAACTGTGTAAGGAATCAGTCTGAAGAATCCGAGGAATAAAGTTTAAAGTATATATTTTCTTTTTTAATACTACAGTTCTGTAAAAAAAATGTAAATATAAAAAACAGATACTAACAAATATTTTAAAGGGCAGTTTTACTTGAATAATCGTATGGACTGGATGAAGTACACTTTTTTTTTTTTTCCATCTTTTATTTAGCAGTGGTAGTATTAAAGTGACTCGGATGTTCATGTGAATACCTCTTTGTGAGATCAATGTTCTCAAATATGCTCGTTTTTAAAACAATCAGATCAGTTCTATTTTATCAAAGGAGCAGACTTAGTGTACCTCTTTAAACTGTAGCAGAAATGTTGAGAAAATTGATCTTGTTATGAAACACAGTACCTGGAGTTTGACCTGTAGGGCTCTTAGAGAGTGTAGGAATCACTAAAAGAAGGAGATGGAGTGTAATGGCTTTGGGACAATAAAGCAGAAGACTAGAGATGAAAAATGTTCTTTCTCAATAGAGAACTGTTTTTTTTCCTGGTTGCCTGCATTTTAATAGCTTCTACAGTCGTTATAAGTGCTGTTATTCATAGAAAGCTAATAGCTCTCTTTGACTACCTGCTGTTATTTTGTAGCTCTTGGTACGGTGTAAAATTCTGTGGAGTGCAGCATCTGAAATCATAAAGAGTGCAACGTTCGTTCAGTGAAATTAGATAAGTAAATACTTCTTATATATTAGTATCATAAGAATACATTAGTATGCCAAGGACACTCTTGCAAACATACCCCCATACGACCTTATGCATGCAGTAAAAACATATTTAAATATTTCTCAAAATCAGTATATCTGTTCAAGTGGAGTATATAACATTACATATCAGTTTCTAACAAGGTGCTTTAGCAGTTGCCTTGGTGGCCATACTATTCTCAAACTCTTTCTGGGCCAATTAGTGAGTTTCTGTAATGAAAATTAATAAACCTTTATATGATAGACTACCACCAATTCTTTTAATCACCAAATGTCTGTCTCTGTCAGATGCAAACTATTTAAGTCTGACTGGGGTCACAGCAACTTTAAGGTTAGAACCCCCATTTCCTGATATTTATTTGATCTTTCCAGTCCCTGTTTGTCTCCTACTGTACACCCTTGCAACTTCAGACATCCAAATTTTTAGAAAGCCAAAGTGAAAAAAAGAACAACCAGATATACCAAAAGTGAGTCTTATTTTGGAGCTATATATGAATCCATGTACTGTATTGAAGTATTTTCGTATTTTAGTTTATCTTTCCTTGTATTAGAATCACAAAGCTTTTCCCAGTTTCCTTTCTTAGTTTTGGTTTGGTTTTTTCCAAAAAAAAATCTCAAAAAAAAAAGTTATTAACATTGTTAGTCTTTCTGAGGACGAAACTGTAAAACTAGCAAGTATATGTCTGAACTGTACGCATTTAGGTATTTTAAAAATAAATTGTCGAAGTCTGATGCTGCACCATTTTACTCAACACTGGATTTCTACAATCACATGTAACCCATGCACTTGTCTTTATTGAGACATTGCATACATATACCAGTCCTCATATATGCTGCAGCTGGGAGTTCTCTGAAAAAATTATGCATTTAAAAGAAAAAACACTGAAATTCAAACTGTATTTTTTTCTGTTTTACCAACTAGTTACCATCAACCATTCTACTTTTTGGACAAACACTGCTTGTACTGTACTACTTAACTGAAGTTCAGATTTGAAATGTATGCTTGTTTCTTTTAAGACAGATCTTACTTTAAGAATAGATAATTCCATTTTTATTGCCTGTTTGCATGTCATGGCAAAAAATAGCTTCAGAACCAGGTTTGGTTTGGCTTCAGTTGCTTTTATTGCCAAAATTGCTCAGGTATGTAACAGCTTACCATGTTGTTTTACTTTTATTTAATTCTCAATAATAATAAAAGACTAAGTGCTTTTAAACTAAAACAGATTTTGGAAATTGGGATTTCCAAATATTTTGATAGAACTGCATCAGTTAACTAGATGGTATGCAAATAAAGAAAAAGGATTATAAACAAATAAAAGTAAGTCAAGGTTGTGTAAATCAGGCTGTAGAGGAGATGCAGAAGGGACCTTTGTTTTGTTGCAAGTTAAATTTTGCCAAATTTAGCTGTGGACACGATAGCTGGGAGAAAAAGAAAAGTAAAGAAAAAAGCGGACAATCACAGAAACGCAGTTGTTGAGTCTGAATGCATCTATCAAATAAATTAGAAGCCACGATAATTTGGTCATTTTTCACTTTCCTTGAACAGATGCTTCACTTTCTTTCAAGGCCAGCCTTCATGCAAACACCCTAAACAAATAAATCCAAAAAGTTATTCGGAGCTCTTCTAACTTATTTCTCTTGAGGTACCTATTTTAAGTTGACATTTTGGAAAAAACAGCAGAAGTGTATGTGCTAAACATAACAGAGAGCAACGAGAGAAAAAAATAGTAATTTTCATTGTTCTATTAATTTCATTCAAGTTTCAATTTTATTTTCTAAGGGTAAAAAATTTCTGATGCAAGTTATTTGTATTTGTGTAGTCTTATTGTGTGTAGTAGTGGAGTATAATTACAAATGAGGTTACTACATCATTGTAGCTGTAGTCAATAACTGTACAGCTGAATCAGTGGTTAGTATATGTACTAGTTCTACTTCCATGCACAGTGCAATATGAAGGGAAGAGAGAGTGTTTTCCTCCTGCAGAATCTGTTGCAGTCTGGTGTTGCGATATCTGCTTGAGTAGAGAGCATCGGGAGTGAAGCTTTAAATCCCTGAAGGCACAGGAAAAACTGAAAATCAGTGTCTCACATCTTGCATGAATGAGATGCTGGATTAAAAAAAAAAGAGTCAAAGGACTACTTCTACTCTATTCTTCTAGATTTCTTTCTAAATTAAAGACTTGACTTCTTGCAGAATTTCTACAGAACTAACGTGCACTCCTCACCACCAGAGAGGTCTCAGTTCTGAAAGCAGCACTTGCCTTCCTGCAACTTGAACAATGGCACTTAAATCTTGGAGAGGATCAAGTTTATGCAAGGCTCTGTTTTCACCCTTTCCAAGAGGGCAGCTAAAGGGTACTGCAGGGTACAGCACTTTGGGCACCATTTGTGGGTACCATTCTTAGTTTTCCTGTAGATCATACAAGAAAGTACATCTGTCTTGGATGTCATTAATTCCAGTATGGTTCTCTTGTTTATCCAGGATCCAGAAATTTAAGAACCTAAATCACACAAAGTTTGCAAACAAAGCAAGCTTCTAAGTCCTTAAATTACTTCTGAAAACAGGACTTAAATTCTAAATAATTTAGCTTATATTTTTACATGCCATTCATTGTGCAGAAAACTTATGGGGAAAAAATTATTCTAGCTTTTTAAAAACAAATCCTGCCTATCTGCTTTCATGAGTCTATCACCTTCTGAGGAGGAAAGCAGACTACAATGTGGCAAGAAGGCAACATTGTTTTGATAGTCCCTGACTGAATGAGGACATAGTTGAGGTGAAATTCAATTTTGAAAGAAAAGACTTTTAAAGGATTTGCTTTTTTTCCTCAGGACCTCAGTCAAGCTGTAGACAGAGTACACAGTCATTTGTTGTTTGTGTTGGAGGAAGGGAATTGTTATGAAGAACTAAGCTTCCACTCTGGAAAATACCAAGTCATCCATACTTGATCAGAATTTATATATTTGAGGATAAGTAAACAGGTCACTGGATACTGTCTGAGAAACTAACATTCTGTAAAGCAGAAGTAATTTATGAAAGCTGAAAGATGTCTTAAATAAACTTCCCATTTTCAGTAACATGAGGCTTTCCCTTCCCTACTTGGGGGATAATCTTGTTGAACATTTCCTTTAAAGCTATGTATCTTTGTTGCTGCAGTAAGTATGAGTCTACAAATTTGTATGACTTCGATGTTGAGTAGCTATCACATAAAACTAGAATATTATTTTGGGGAGCAAATTATCTTTAGCTATTATTCATGTATTTTCCATCCTCAAAATGGTGCATGCTGACATAATTTGTTTAGTAAGGAACACTTTTGCTCTGATGAAAGTGCTGGTTAATTTTACACTGTAAGTTTTATTTACTGGATGTTGTCTTCTTGAACTGTCCTGAGATTTGCTGACTTTCTTAGAAAAACAAAATGAAAAAAACAAGGATATACTTTGTTTCTAAGTTCAAAGCATTATGAACCTAATGCTTATGTATTTCTTGAAGCCTGCTTGATGCAGCCTAGAATTTTATGACTGTTTTGTCATTTGCTTATTAAGTAAAAAAAAATCTGAATGTTAACATAAAAAATGCTGTAAAAAAGACCAAGCATTTTTGTAGCCTACTTCATCCACTGAAAGGAAAAGAATATAGAGGCAAAGAAAATGAACACCAAATTAACAAAACCAGCAGGGTTCTCAGGATGTATACAAGTTTGCATGTATGATCTGTAAGTTGTGTAATCATCATGGTCCTTAAAGACTGCATATTACAAAAAAAAACCAACAACCCCCCCCCTCCCCCCAAAAAAACAAACCAAAAAACAACAACCAACAACCAACAACCCAACAAATATGTTGGGCTTTTGGGGATAAGGATAGTCAGCATTTTCTGTTGGCAGGTGGTCATGCAAGTCTGCATTCTATCTCCTGAGCAGAGTTCAGAAGTATAAGAAACATAATAAGTCAAAAACCCATGAATGCATCACTGTAAATCCAGAGTGGCTTTTCTGAAAAATGAGATGGAGGTCAAAATGAGAACAGTTGTATTTCTAGGTAGAAAATTAGATATTCCAAGAAAATTACTGATGCAAGCTTTGATCCCCTGAAATACTTCTGGTGAGGCCACCCAGCAAATCTTCAAAAATTTTACTATATCATCTTATTCTTCTCAGCGATAGGCTTAAAAACCTCTCCCATCTTGAAGTAATGTTAACAATTTTCAGGCCTTAAGCAATCAATAAGCAATTAATGCAAAGCAGATGCATTCTTTCATGGTTAGAGTTACAACAGAGGGCTGCAGCTCCTAGGTGGTGTTGTCCTTACTCTAGTAGATAGCTAGAGGTCAAAAGAAGGGGACTTCCCCCAGAACTGTATTGCAACATGCTCTTTCAACGTGATTTCTAAATGGACCTAGTTAGCAGGAGCAGGGTATCTGTGGTGGTTTGGCCCTGGCTGAATGTCAGGTGCCCACCAAAACCACTCTACCACTTCCCTCCTGAACCAGACAGGGGAGAGAAAATACAAGTAACAGCTCGTGGGTTGAGATAAGGACTGAGAGATCACTCAGCAATTGCTGTCACAGGCAAAACAGACTCAACTTGGAGAAAATTAGTTTAATTTATTACCATTCAAATCAGAAAACCACCTTCCCCCCACCCCTCCCTTCTTCCTGGGCTTAACTTAATTCCTAATTTCTCAACATCCTCCTGCCGAGTGGTGCAGGGGGACAGGGAATAGGGGTTACGGTCAGTTCATCACAGGCTGTTTCTGTGGCTTCTTCCTCCTCACACTCTGCCCCTGCTCCAGCATGGGGTCCCTCCCACAGGAGACAGTTCTTCATGAACTTCTCCAATGGGAGTCCTTCCCACAGGCTGCAGTTCTTCATGAACTGCTCCAGAGTGAGTCCCTTCCATGGGGTGCAGCCCTTCAGGCACAGACTGCTCCAGGGTGGGTCCCCCACAGGGTCACAGGTCCTGCCAGCAAACCTGCTCCAGCGTGGGCTTCCCAAGGGGTCACAGCTTCCTTTGGGCATCCACCTGCTCCAGCGTGGGGTCCTCCACGAGCTGTGGGTGGAGATCTGCTCCACCATGGACCTCCATGGGCTGCAGGGCACAGCCTGCCTCGCCATGGGCTTCCCCACGGGCTGCAGGGGAATCTCTGCTCCAGCGCCTGGATCAGCTCCTGCCCCTCCCTCTGCACTGACCTGGGTGTCTGCAGGGCTGCTCCTCTCCCATGTTCTCACTCCTCTCTCTCACTGGCACAGATATTTATATTCCTCTCCCCGCCCCCTCCCGCCCCTTCTTAATGTGCTGTCACAGAGGCGCTACCACCGTCACTGATTAACTTGGCTTTGGCCAGCAGCAGGTCCATCTTGGAGCCGGCTGGCCTGGGCTCCATTGGACGTGAGGGAAGGTTCTGGCAGCTTCTCACAGAAGTCACCTCTGTAGCCCCCCTGCCACCAAAACCTTGCCATGCAAACTCACTACAGTATCTCTGTCAGACAAAACAGAAAATTTAATAGATTGCCTAAATATTAGTACAATCCAGCTGTGATGGCTGGATTTATTTATTTTATTTGATATAGTGCTTCCAGAATTTTAGATTAGCAGTTTAGATTTAAATACACCTACAGCAAATCACAAAAGACAAATTGACTCTTTGGATTAGAATTGCTTGTCCTTTGTAGTCCTTGGAGGGGTATGAGTACAGATAAATGACCAACAAAAAGCCTTGTTTGAATTTTAGTAAGCAGCTGTCAAAGACACGGGAGCTATCCTTTACCAGTCCTGGAGAAAAGAGCTCATCATGCATAACCTTTCAACTAAGAGGCTTATTGAACACAACAGGATTGTAAAGATTATTCCAAAGGGTGCTGGCCACTGTATGAGTTGCCCTTGTGATTTGCAGCCACGATACCGTGCCCTGCATGAATTTCATAGCAAAGCAATCTGTCAGTTCTCGAAGCTATAAAGTCATCCCTTGAAAATAACTGAGTCAACCTCACATTGGTGGTCATTTCAGGACCTGGCTATCATTTCTTTGCTTAATAATAAAATGGTGATGTGATTTAAAATGTCATGCTTTAGGATAAGACTAACAATCCTATTAAACTATAATACAGATGATAGATATTGTAAGATACTGTAAGTCCTAATCTAGTCTAAAGTAATATATCGGATCCATTTCAAAGTGGGTAGATAGGAACTGACAAGGGCCCATGAGCAGCTTGGAAAAGAAATGGGATGTCATAACCAGGTTATTTAGTGAGATGTTAATAATATTCACAATCATGTTTACTAGGATGTGGAGAACTGAAGAGTTCCAACAACTTTCAGCTGTGAATTGCTGCGATTTTATTTATTTGTGTTTATTTAGGATTCCAGAGTTGTTCAGATAGGGTACAAATATGAGATACAAACATGCATTGTTCTCTGAAGAGTTTCCATTGTGTGTAAGAATTTCTTGTAGTGATATGCTGGTCCTTAATGTCATCAGCATGGAAACTCAGCACCTCACAGAAACACCTTAAATGAGGCAGATTCTTTTGGATACAAGTCCTTCTTTCCATTAAGGATTAACATGATTTAAACTAGTTATATCGGATTGAGAACTTGTATATGTTTAGAGAAATTAGTAAGTTTTCTTCGCAGTAAGAGGACAGGAAAAGAAGCTTGTGCCAGCTTCACGTTGGAGCTCGCTCCATCTCTGACTGGTCCCTGAGGAGTTTCTGTCTCAGGAACAGGGCAAGCTTCACCTTGTGATTTACAGCTGCAATACCAGACCCTGCATGAAAGTCATGACATAATTGTGTGTTGATGCTAGAAGCTGCAAAACTTTAATTCCTTATAGAAAGTTCAGTTCTTCCTGATAATGGAAGTTTTCAGCCAGCTTCTGATTGGTAGAAGATCTTTGAGATTTTTCAATCCAGGCAGCATCTGGAATATGAAAATCAACAGCTCTGAGGCTTTCTCTGGAGAGAGAGAGAGAGAGAGATAATGTATGCAGAGAAATGAGGACCTAGATGTTACATGCGGTGGTAGTTAGGTTTTGCTAAGAACTGGTGCCTCTCTGCAGATATGCCACATTATGGCATTGTATGCCGGTGTTCAGGCCAGTGCTCTCACCCTGTTTAGAGTAATAGTGAATGCGTAGCTGGGGGAGCTCAGAAACTGTGAAGCTCTCAACTAGACCTCATCAGAGTATACTACAATTTATGAACAGGATGTGCTAGACTTGTAATAGTCTTTACCAACATAATAAGAAGTTCTTACAGAAGTATAAATTCTATTCAACTTTTCATTTTGAGAAAAATGTTTTTTAATAGAAGTTGTTATACATCAAGTAGTTGGGTATGCAATTAAAATATACTCGGGTCTCTATTCGCAAATTGTCTTAATGTTGTCTAATCACTGAGGTGCTTCCTGCACACCTGCACTTTCTGTGAGTCATGTACTCTGCACATGAAAGTTATTAGCATAATGACTGAATATTTTAAAAATGTGTTTATATTAAGTGCACAGATTTTCTTTTTTGGGCAAATAACCACAATATGGATAATGAACAATTTGTATCTGTAATTAATTTTTTAAAAGGCAAAACAGACACTGATAGCTATACGCTTGATATTTTTCATTGCAGGCTTACTGCTACCATACAACTTTACTTTTACCGTAGATATCTGACAGCAAAAATACAAGGGTAGTCTTTGTTCCAGTCATCGCCTATAAATATTGCTGATTCATGCAACACACTACTATCTAGATACTGATCCTTTTGATCTACTTGGCCTGGATTTATTCTTGGTACTGCCAACTTTACTAAAAAGCCATTTCATGTTGTGGGTGAGACAGGAAATTCTGTCATGCCCCAACACCATGTTTTATATTCTTCAGATTTTTATTTCACCTCCTGTGTTCTCACCCAGAAAAAAATTCTACTCTGAATTATAGATGGTGCATCTTTCGCCTTATCTCATTTTTGGTATCTTTGATCTAAGCTTTGAGAAGTGGAATATAAGATACAGAAGTCTCTTCCGCATCCCTGACTTGTGTCTGCAAGCTGCAGTTTGTAGGCACCATGTCATCACTGTCATAATGAATGTGGTATTAAAAAGCGCATTCATCTTGCCAGATGAGGCTTTTTCAGCAAGGTATGTAAGAGATTCTGCAAATAGCTCTTGGTATCAAAGGAGCTTACAGTGAGAAGAAAAATAGCCAAAAAACAAATAGACCTTTCATGTTGCATTCTCTTGATTACCTATCCAAACCCACAGAATTAATGTTGTAGTTATCATGCATTATTTATATGCCATCAAGTGTATTGTAGGCGCTTTGCAAACATAGGTTAATGAAAGCCTGGGCCAAGATATGTATATTCTAACGAAGTGTGGACCAGTGGCTGAGGGTGGAAATGGTAAGTGAAATCTCACTGCTATTGGTATGTATCAGGGTCCAGAACTTAAGGAATTCATTTTGAAAGGATGGTGGTTTGAGAAGTTGATACAAAATAGTCAAGAAATTTCAAACATCTTGCAATAAATAAGTCAAACTTAAACACATGACTATTAGAAAGTCTTTTAGGAACTAACTTTAAAAAAAGTGTCTTTAAGGAATCTGTTCATCAAGCACTGGGTCCAAAGTTGCTCTATTTCGGTATTTTAAGTTGTGGTTTTGGTTTGAATTAAAGACAATCCTCCCTGTCCCCTGAACTTTCACAAATCTTAAATCTTCTTAGTCTTAAAGCTTTCTGTGCTTCTGAGAGTCTCTGATTATAGTCAAAATCATTAATAATAAGGAAAGCTAGCTGTAGTGAATTAATAATGATCCTAACTTTCACATCAGAATATTCCTGTAGAATTATTTCTTCTTGCACTGAAATGAAAGAATTGATGTAGGTTAATGTCAGCACTGGAGTTATTCCACAGACTGTTTTCTGCCAATTGCACCTCAGCTAGAAGCAAAAATGCATCCTTTTCTGTATGAAAATACACAAAGGTACACTCATTAAGCAGCAGAAACCTAATTAAAAAAGTCATCTTTAATCTGTAGAACAGATGCATTGTCTATTGACTTCAAAGTCATGTCTGTAGCTAAAATTATATGATGAAGTAGAATACAAATGAAAGGAAGGGAACAATCAAAATAGTGCTCAAAATATTAAAGAACAGATTGAGAATTTGAGGTTGGATCTTGAGGAGTGAAATCTTCAACAAAGAGGAAGAATCAGAATTTAAAAGCAGGATGTCACAGTCTTCAGTATTTGCCCCAGACTTGAGCCTCCTCCTATTTCAGTCAATACCACAGCAGCCCACTAAATGAGTCCTTGAAAGGAAAACTGTATAAAAAGAGGGGGGTTGATCATCAGTCATTTTGGTGTGTTTCTGTAATACTGGTAAAGAATAAAGGTCATTTAGATGAGAAACACTTGCTCCCAAAACACTTAGTATTCTATGCGGACTTATTATGCAGTATTATCAAATCACATTAGATTGCATAAACTTTTCTGCAGCGTAATCAAATGGGAAAAAAAAATACAGATGCAGTTCATCAGATTAGTTTCACAAGAGCAGTATTTTTATCTTGCAAGCAATTACATATGCTGAGAGTGACACTGTTTCCGGCTTGCAAGGCAGCACTGTTTTTTCGTGAGAATTATTCTGTTCCTTAAAACTGTAGCAAGCATACTTCAAGTGTACAGTTGCAAGACTATCTCAGACTGGTTTTGCATCCATGCATTCACAAATTACACATTCACTGTTAATTAAAGTGTTTTGAAAGAGAATCAGCAAGAATAAAATAAACCTCCAGACTGTACAATTTCCTAGCATCTAAAAGGAAAGCTGGGATACCTCTTGAGTAGGCAGTGGACCAGGGTTCTTTATTCTGGATTCGAATTGGCACAAGTATACTGAATAAGGTTTAGACAACAAGAAGAACATGAAGGAAAACTTACAGCAAGAAGGGAAAAGAGATGTGTGAGAGAAAAAAAGAAGTAAGATAAAGCAGATGATGAAAGCAAGCAAAAGCAGTATACATGCATTTTCAGAGAAAAATGTAAAGATGGTGTTGAAATAAAGGAATGAAATCTAAGGAAGGGCAGAAGTATTTGGAACAGTGAAATAGCATGCCTCTGTGTGACAAAGAGAGATTAAAAGCCCAACTGAGAGAGTGAGAGCAAAGCAACAAACCCTGCTATGCTTGTATGGAGGAACAAGGGTCGCTCATAAAGAGGAGAAGAGAACCAAAGTAATGGCGTGGAGGAGAGGAGGAGTGCATGGAAGATGTGTGTATAGAAAAACAAGAAACTATAGACATTGAAAGACTCTGAATTCTTTCAATACCAAATAAAATTCAGTAGGCACCAAAGGACTTAGCATGTTGGAGAATGATGCCTGAAGAGAGGGCATTTTATTATTGTATCTGATTCTCCATTTTCATTCTCCATGGTTTGTGATAGTTTTTTCTTGCATTGTCGCCTTGTCAGTCTAGGCCAGGTCAGGAGCGACCAACTACTTTTCTCCTTCTGTTGTCTGCAATGTCCAACAGTTTCTCACACCGTTATCCCATTAGCTTAACCTCAGGACAGGGCTGGCCATCTGCACATGCATCGTAAAACATGTATCTGAGCAAGACTGGTCGGGTTTTCATAACAGATGATACCTAGCACAATTCCTCTGAATGTGTATTTCTGAAAGATACAAAGTTGAATTATTCAATTAACCTGGTGCATTGCAGGGAGTCTCCTAACAGCCAATGTCTTGCAGGACCAAGTCTTATGAGACTAAAAAATTGAAGCCGTGATGCATTGTGAGGTTGTACATCTTTCTCTCCATCTTTTTCACATCAGTAAAAGCTGGCAAAATCCCAAATTGCATTTTTCTCGAAATTTAAAAATTAAACAAACAGACCTTCACACTATATGTGATATACATTTCTAATGTTAGAAACACCATGGAATACTTCCTCTGGAGATGTATATCTTTTGGGCTGAGCACAGTATTTGGTCCAGGATTATTGGCAAATAATTATTCATTGGGCTTCAGAAATTTTGGAATATTTTCCTGGAATATTTTAGTAAGCCATTCTTTTTTCCACTGGTCCCATCTCCCATCAAATGTTAAAAATACAGTCTTTTGTGAGATTTTAATTTATGATGCTAACATGAATGAGATGCTCACTTTCTAACCTGTCACCAGGCATTTAGACTACCCATTCATTTAAATCTGTTTGGGTATGACTATTTTGCATAGACAGATCTAGTTCTTTCTCTTGGGCTTAAACTGTAATACCATCTGTAACCATTAATGTACAAACTGTTGGGCCTGGCTAAAGAATAGATTATTAAAAAAAGCATCAATCAAATACTTAAAACTGTCTTAGTGGTATAGCTTGACCTTCAGATATTTTTCTGTGGTACAAGAAAGTGCAGTGGATGAATCTGCTTTCTTGTTGATTCAATTCTGTGAAGGTTGTTGGTGTGACTTGAAACGTGTCCATTGTCACTTGTCACATGAATTGACCATATTTCCTAGCCTTTGCACTTAATGTTGCAAATGTATTCATTATGTACTGACCATTCATGTGGAATTTATTGGTCTATTATAGCATTTTGAAAACTTCATGTGCACTCTCTGATATTCATTTATCAAGCATGTCAGCCTCCCACTTCCAACACTAACCATCTTTATGTTAAATGGTTTTTGTCTTGTTCTTCAAACCAATATCCAAGATCAATTTATGATTCTAGCGTGGGAGGCAACTTGCAGAAACTTCCTGGATTTTATGACATTTTTATTTATGTATTTTAACCAAGTGGCACAACTAGAATCTGGACTACTTCAATTTCTCCTAGGGAGCTATAATACAGACAGAAAAATGAAAATGGAAGAATCTGAAGGATAAAACAAAGCTAGTTTAGTAAGATTCAAGATATGACAAGAAAGGCTGCAAACCTCTTCCTCCTTCCTAAACAAGTTCTAGTAGTAGTGATCACAAAATCCCCAGGCACACAAGCAACCTTTGAAATGCTTTGAACAATTAACCACTTTATTCAGTTCTTTTATTTAGCCCTTTGAGCATCATATATTTCTAGGAACACTTTACTCCCACTAGCATCTCCCTGTTTTCCAGTTACTTATACCAACCAGCAGTAGGAGTGGCAGAATGAAGTGGCACTAGAGATAGATAAATGGGGACTTACATGATCATGGAATCGTTTAGGACTTACCTGCCATTCTGCTGGGGTCACACTGAACACTTACTTGCAATACTGATCTGAACTTGCAAATCCGGTTTGGATATGGTTGCATGTATTCTGGAGCCTTTGAGCTAGTAGGATAGTATTCTGCCTGTGCTCTGAGTCATCTGAAGCCCTGTGGCAGTGCTGGAGCATAACTGCACTAAACCTCATCTGGATGTATGCTACTGAGTCAGATACAGGCATCCTCACACTTTTTAATGCCTTCACATTTACTTTCAAAATATCGTCTAATCACATGCATAGGAGGCAATAAATAATCTAGCTTTTAAAAATCCTTCAGAACAACATTCTGCATTTTCCTCTGCAGGATTTAAGGAAGGTAGTGACTCATAATCCAAAATACGTCTGGGAGCATGTGAAGGTGTTCAGACATTGACATAATATCGAGTAGTCAACCACATTTCTGATAGTGGTCTAGTATGTGTTAAACTGATGACAGTAATGTGTTGCAAGCACCAGCTGCTAGAATGTGTTGGGATGAAGAATACTTTGCTGCATATATCATCAGTTCTGTAGTAATCTGCAAGAATCAGTCTTAGTAAGTACATTTTTATTATTGGAGAAAAGAAGATTATATTCAGAACTGGCCCTAGAAGAATTTCAGGAGGAGGTGTACTGAGAAATTGGTGGTTCTTATTATGTGCTTTGTGTAGGTGTAAGGATGAAGGCAAAATTTTTGCAGAAAGGAGGGAACACATATAAATGGTGAGAGAAGTCCACAATTCATTTCTTGGGCAAGGAATTAACTACATTTCAAGTGCTTATTTAAACTAGCAGGTGAAGAAAAGGTGACATTCTTAGGATAATACACAGAGACTGAATCATGACACCAGTAATATCAGAGTAATTCCTGAGAAAGCCTGGTACTAACAAGGAAACAAATAAGGTCACAGGGGCACATTCCAGAAAATGTGAGATCTGTGTGATACAGGGGATAGTCTGAAGAGAATCCTGGCCAGTAACAACAGTGACCAAAGCAATACTTTACACTCCTATCTTTTTTTTTTTTTCATTTGAAAAATGTCAGATAATGTCATCTTTAAAAAGGTTGTTTATTTTCAAATAGTTATGGATAACTCAATGTCCAGAGAATTATTTTAAATGCAACACCAAAATGAAAAAGCCTCAAAATAAATCTCTGCCTTAGAGGAGATATCATTCCACAAGTTATCATTAAATTAATTATATATTGTTGTCACAGAAAGGTGCTCTTTTTCAGAATTATCCAAAAATGAAACTAGGCATGCTGTCACAGTATGTTTCATTATTGCTAATTCAAGTAAGAATGTGTAAGTTTTCACTGGCTTGAATTATTTGCTTTACTACAGTATCTCATCAGCAACAGGACAGATTTACAGGTTGTTGTTTTCCCTCCTCCAGAACATTTGCATTATTTCCTTAAGTTCTGTAACACAATTGGAAGATATCCAGACTATAGTTTAAATTGCATTTCCAGACATGTTGTTTTATCTCTTCATTTTTCAACTCAGGTCCCTAAGATTTATCCCAAATGCCTTTAAATGAAGAAAGTGCAATGAAAAATTCCCCTTATTCAAAACATATCCACTGTATCTGCATAAGCCCAAGCTTTTTATCGAGTACCTACTACTTCATCAGTGATCGAAAGAAGTGTGTGTGCTTGTTTTATTAGAGGACTGTAAATGATTGTAGGAGTATCCTACAGTGGTTTAGATCTCCTTGCAATGGTTTAAATGAGGTTTTGGCAGCTGGACCTCTAGAGGAACTTTTCATGTCTTTATATTTTTCCTCTGTTTTGTAAAAGTGGTTGCAAAGAAGAGTACAGTCTGTCTGGGGCTGAGACCCTGGTTCTTGGGTTGATTTATGCAGCGTATTTCAGGTCTCACTGTCCCCACTGAATCTATGTAGATCATCAAGGATAACATTAAAACAGAGCAGATGCAGCTCAGCAGCTATTAGGCAACTAAGGACAGATCAGCTGGTACAGACAATCAGAGAATCAACTTGGGGACTTCTCACACATACAGTAAGGATCCAGCGGCCTTCCTATGGGCACTATGCTTTATCACGTAATGCAGATCAATATTTAGTTACTTAGTATACTGCAACAAAAATATGCAAGTACTTTGTCAAAGCAAGGGAAGATTTATGTTTATATGAGTTGAAGAAGAACATATTACGTATGTTAAAATTCACAGGTTCATAGATAGGATCATTACAAGCTTCTTGTCTGACTTCTTGTGTAATCAGGACCAGTTTTCCATGTGCTTTTTGAAACACAGACATAAGAACTGAACATAATAATCTAGCAGCAGTGGAGCAGACCTTTGTCTGTTGTATGAAGGGGTAAGACCAGTGTCTTAACTGGTCCTTCAGTAAAGTAGAAATACAGAAGATACTCCTTCACCCCCCAGCAACTGTACCTGGGCCATATTGGCTGTTATCCTCCCACTTAAAAGTATGGTAAAGCCACCTGAGGTCAACCCAACCCTTGTTCTGCTGCTCAGTGGTTGCCTGTGATCAAAGTCCAGCTCAGACCACTTTTAAGATAAACTGCAGTTTAAATGATATGCGGTGGTGTTGTTAGGATTGAGATTCTTCAACACTTTATATTTCTTTACAGATTTGATCCATTATTTTTTCACTGTTTCTGCTAAAATACATGTAGTTATAACATGTTCATTGGGATGAGGTTGATCTTCTATAACTTAGTGTAAAATTCCGCTTCATAACAGCGTGCCTAATACTTGTTTTTTAATTACAAGCAAAAATTCCAACTTCAGTTTTTCAAATTGCACCAGAAGCCTGTGATGCTAGATACTTTTTTCTTAGAAACTGAACTTCAGTTCGCTCAGATGTTTTTGAGAAAAATCTGCATTACATTAAATTTTAAATTAGATTTAAGAGATTTTTAAGTCATATCAACAGAAAGGCTTGGTAACTTCATCAGAATCCCTAACCACTCATTCGTTCTTAGGTGTTTCTATAGGCAATGCATGGAAGATATTGAAGACAATAGGATTTAATTTTAACCAGAGTGCTTTGTCTAGAGGATTATTTCCTTCCTGTGGCACCAGCCAGCCAGAGGTTCTCTTCTGCCCCATGGCATATTTACAGTGAACATATTGGAATCTCCAAGATTTTAAGACAGACTGATAGTAAGGCTGAGCACATATTCCCAGGAGGTACACATAGAAACACCTGTAGGCAGTACATGTATGCATGTATACATGGCCAGCCATAAAGTACAGAGAGGTACGCTCAACACTCAACAAACACTGGCAGCACCAGCAGCCTCATCCTGCTCCCCTCTCTGGCTGAGCAGGATGAAGGTCCGCTAGTGAGGAATATGCACATATGTACAAGGTGGATCCCCCAGCAGCTGTCCTCAGACACTCAGTCTGCCCAGTACCTGCCCATGGATCCCAGTCTCCCCAGTTACTGGCACCCAGGTATAAGAGCCCCTGAGGTCACAGCCTCTCTCCAGCTGCTGATGCCCAGAGCCCTTTGCACACATCTGCACACATCTACACACAGACAGACAGACAGGCAGACACACACACAGACACACACACACACGCTGTTCCACAGTCCCTCCAGTAACGTTCACTCCACCAGTAGCTGGTGGTGGATGCTCCTACCTGTGATGGGAGGAGCTGGGCAGGATGATATCTGGACTGTCCCATGCCGTCATCTCCCTGTGCTCCTTTGCTAGCATGCAGAGGACCATTTTGTCACATCACCTATGAGTACTCATTAGGGCAATTAAACAGACATGCTACACTTTTAATTCATTTGCTTGCATGTTACAATATGCTAAAAAAATGTCTCATGCAGCTAAGGAAAAACCAACGAAAATAACCAGCAGTAACCAATTTATTTTTCAACATGGATTTCACTAGGAAGCTGGGTAAGCAATTGCTGTTACTTCCTCTGATAAACTAATTTTGGATCCTTGGATTGTGATAGGTGGCAGAATAAGAATTCTCTGCAGTTTAGGAGCAAGTAGCAGACTAAACACCATTTAGGATTAATTCTAGCAGGGAAGGCAATATAACAACTATTCCAGATGTGAGAGAGGCCAGAAGCACATAGGTTGAGGGACTTTTTTGTGCAGCTTGGAGTAAAAGGAGAGTTATTTTCCTCTCATAGCACTAAGAATGGAACCATAATGGCTTAGCATTGTTTAAAGCTCATAAACTACAACTGTAAATCAGCAAATTAGCTAATGATTGCCTCTGGGTAGCGATACATGATGAAAAACAAATGAGGAAAGGTACTCATGCATTGCACTTCGCAGCTACTGGAAAAATTAAAGTTCTGTCATCATAAAAAAACTGTTAAGGGATATTATGAAGGGTTGTGCCCTGGCAGCAGAACAATTACCGCTCCAAATGAGTGTGGTTTTTAATAAATGCTACTATAGTAAGTCTGCAGTTCAGTGCTAGCAGTTTTAAGTGATTCGTGCTGTAACTGAAAAGTTGTATCTGCAGTGGGAAACTGTGAAGCAGAATCGGGTACTACAAATACACATAACTAAATAACCAAATAATATCACAGTGATATCACTATACCAATAATCTCCAGTGAAGAGACAGTGATGGTAAGCAAGACCTCAGACCTTTCAAACCATAAATTTGTTTATTGCCATTTTGAATAAACTAGAGTAACAATGTAATCATAACAAAGCAATAACACTTTGATCTTATGACTCCACACCCACCAGGTTTCTACCTGCAGAGCACAGAGGGTTCCTGAAACTTGCACAATGATTCTTCAGTTCCCATGTTGCTTGTGCTCAGCATCTTTGTATTGTATTTTTGCTTCCAAATTACATTATTTTTAATGTGAGTTGGCTATATTTAATTGTACATGTTGTGGAAAAATCTAAGTAAAACTTGTTTCTCTTTGCTGTTTAACATCTTCCCAGAGAAATTCTGCAACTGAGATGCCTTGTATGTTTTTTGTCACAACATGACTCATGACAGTTTTTTACATTGTCATGCCTATTTGTTTACGGTACACCATGCACAGTAATCAAGGGTCTGATCAAATTTACATCTCTTTATGTCAATATAGGGTAGTGAGATGATGATCAGCTCATTCAAGTAAGATGGAGTCCACATATACAAAATGGTATAATTTTGGCTTGTTATTTCTGCCATTAATTATTGCTAATTTCTATTGTGATAGATAATGACCAATATTTTAAATGTCGTAGGGAGGTGTGGCTAGCTCCATGAAATTCAGAGTAGGCACTTAAGTTTCCATACAGCATATGAAGATCAGCATGCTAAAACAAGAAACCCGTTTTAAATCACATATCTCGCCAGGACTCAGGAGCCATTCTCTATAGCAAGACTTTCCTTCATTTTAGTATCCGTAACCCTAACTCTTAGGCACCTCACCTCAACCCCGCACAAGAGAGCCAGGATGCGATGTGTCACCCATCCTTGGAGCCAGCAGCAGGGAGTGCAGAGCACTTGCACAGGGTGCTGCAGATGGGACACTGACCCCAATAGCATGCTGTGTCGCTGTGATGTTTAAATGCCCCCAAAGCAGGAAAGAGTTAAATTTTTGTATTCTACATCTTGGATAGTCAGTCTTATCATTGACTTTTTAAATAAGAGAATTGTCCTCTCTGTTGGTTGAAGTTGGTGAAGTGGGATTCTCTAGAATCACCCCCTGGGCTGGGTGCTGCAGGCAAATGATTTATCTTGTGGGTAGAGTCTGGAGTTTGTCCTATCAGGAAGGTAACATTAAGACAATTCTAGTTACCCCCAGAAACTGATTTTCAGACATCTGAAGAATTTTAGTCATAAAAACTTAGATATTTCTGGCTTAGTATGTTGCAATGGCAGTTTTGAGAATGTGAATTTTAGACTTGAGTATCTAAAGAGGCAGTTATGCAGACTTGTGCTTCAAAGCAAGTGTAATCCTAAATGTCTTCAAGCTAAGGCATTTTCAAATGCTATGAGTCATGTTTTCCAAAAACTTTAAACCACATCAGGAAGCTGTCAAAACAGGTCTGTTGCTATAAAAGAAAAAATAAAGAAATCTACAGACTGGGGAGTATAGTCTCATGTCAAGGGCACTTTAAAGTGGTGATGAAGGGCCCCATACACTTGTCATTTTGTACAAAGACTATGCAAGATATTTTGATCAAAAACTTATGTTTCTTCCAGTCCCTGGTATTTAGAAATCAGTATTATTAATCCAAGCACCCTTTTTTGCAGCCATTCTACTACTTTTCTGGTAAACGCCTGGTTTACATACATAGATATATGCATAAGTCAAATTGTCATCAACATCGATTGTAAATGTTTTTTTGTTTTAGTACTACCCAAAGGCTGCAGAAATCCCTTGTGATACACTTAGAGTATGGTTATGTATAATGAAAACCTTTGAATCACAGAACACTTACAGTCTCGAAGCCTGCATACCAAAAAATGAGCAAGGCTGAAATAAGGGAAGAAGGACTTCTTCCGTGGGGAGAGTACCATCAAAGAAGCATACAAAGAATGTTTTTTAATCCAGACATATTTTTGTGGAGACCACTTTGTGATCTTATATTTTCTCATTAAAAGAGAAATTGCTGCCTTTTGACATTTCACTGCAGCAGGCGTATTTTGCAGACAATACATTTGTAACAATTCATAGATATACGAAACCAATTGGTTGTAGTGATCTTAGCTTACCCGTTACTGCTGCTGATAGTTTTATTGACTTTTACTGAACATAATATGATAGAGTGTAGAGCAGTGATGATGGATTCCTTGCCAATGAAATAAAAGTTGGAGTCTTGAATCCAGTTCTCACAGTGTTGTAAACATGAAGTAGTGAAGTGAAGTGAAGGTGTGGGTTTATCACAGCTAAATTCAGAAAAGAAAATTGAGACTGTTTGTGATGGTTGCATAAAATTAATCTTTTTCAGAGGTGAAAACAGTCTTATACTGCATATTTTGTTCCATAACGCTCATCTAGATGTACTTTCTTGGATACTATTTCGAAACAAATAACCAGAACCTATCTTCAGAATCACTGTCTCACTTTATTGACTATATATCGATTCTAGATTTCTTATTAGGCATGTAAGTAAATTAAATTCTCTGGTGCTTTTATTAATTGTCCAAACTGGCCTACTTCTCAGGAAGGGGAACACTCTTCTATGCTACAGCATTATGCAGGACCATCCCCAGTCCTGCAGGATAGTGGAAACTACTAAAAGTTGCTGCTTTCTGCGTTTTGCAACTTTTTGTAGTCTTAAGCAGACTGTATTGTCTTGGCAGTATATTAATTGCCACACAGAGTTACATTCTATTTCTTATTAAATACTTTTGTTTGTTTGTTTGTTTTTAATGAAAGTCATCTTCTGTTGAAAAATGACGCCAAGAAAATGTTAAACTGTTTTTTCTCCACAAAGAATACATTATCTACAGAGACCACTTTTGACTGTAAATACAAGGTACTTTATAGTTAAAAAAGAAAATGCTGTTATTTTAACATTTTAATAAAATACAACCCCAAAGCTGTTGACTAAGATAGTGTATAGTGTGATATAGTAGAGTCCTGGGAAATGTGCACTGAGGTGTTGCCAGGAATGAAATTAAATCACTTCTTTATATTAGTCTGTTTTACAAGGTCAAGAGCCTCAGTACTTAACTATGTCAAAAATAAGAACCCATTTAGAAAGGTACTGGTCAAATAATGGCAGCTGCACATTAAAATAATATTGGCATGGCCAAGAAGTCCCAGTGTTGATATTGGTAGTTCAGAACTACTTTTCTCTCCATATGTAACTAACTATGAACTCCAGTTAGTTACAAAATATTAGTGTCCTTGAAATGAGATTTCCAGATTTAAAGTTCCAAGGAGGCTGTTAAAAATAAGTTTCTGTTTGCAGACTTAATGCATCTTGTTCCTCTTATGCTTGTTGAGACCAAATAGACAGACAGTGGTGAATAAAGGTTAAGTAATTCCCTTCCCTTTGGAAAGAAGGATTTCATGTCAGCATTAATTTCATTCAGCTGCATATCAGGTGATAATACGATGACTCCTTGTCACTGAATCTGATGCAAAGAACAAAGGATAAATCATGAGTTAGGCTTAGATGCAGTGTTGTACACAATGGCACCTAATAAAATTATAATGAGCCTGAAATGTGGGTGCCTAGTAATGTCACTTGGTCTGGCCTTTCTAAAAATGTAAACCCTCTATAAAGTCATCTAAGAAGAGTAGGCTGCTCTGAAGATCAAGAAAAAGCAGTTGTGTGAATGGAGAACTTAGCACTGACCTGACTGGGATAGAAGAAGACATTCTGGGACATTCAGTCTCAAAAGTGATACAAATCAAGATACAAATATGATCTTTTGCAGGTTTACTGCAAGGGTGAGTTAATTTCATATGTTGTATCCTTGTTAATATATATATATACACACACACATATGGGTGACATTTCACGGAAGAAAAAATACAGAAAAATATCATACTCTGCAGTAGCTTGCTCTACCAAAGCAAGAACACAAAATAAACTTGCCACAATGAGCATGTCTACTGCTGCAGTAAGCATCAGACTCTGAATATAAAGGCAATGCAAATTCACACCTAAGAAGAACCACTCAGGCACCTTAGATCACTAATGTACATATACCCAAGCTGCACACGAGATCTGTTTCATATTACTGGCCAAAATAGGGATCATGATGGAAAAGGTCTGCTTTAGCTCCATTGCTTTAAAGACCCAGCACAATGCTGAAATCCAGTCTGCTGTAGTGAGGAGACCGGAGCAGAGTCTCCAGTTTTATGCTCTGTAAAAATTACATGTAAAGGGCACTTTCTGCTGTCTCTTGTGTCCTGAGAAGCCCTTGGGGACCCCCTGTGTGCTGGTGGAGTAGAGCAAAGAACATAGCTGAGAGCAGTCCATACAGTCATTGCAAACTGTCAGAAATCAGGAGGGAACAATGCTGAAGTAAGGTTTTATCATCACTGAAGGCAATATACTCTTTTTTTCTGTGGGTTATCATTTTAACACTGTGTTGGTTATTTGTAATTAGGTAGCTGGTACAGGATAGGGGATGAAAAAGTGTTTAATAAGGCTCAGGTATAACACAAGTTACTGACATTTTACAAATATAAAACCAGAAAATTAATATACTTCCAGGACAATCTCAGCAATAGCTATGAATTAATGTAAAGATTTTACGGAATGTTCAACCAATCTTAATTGAAATCACTTTCAAAAAAATCTTTCATTGAAGGGCCTTTCTCGTTATCATTATCTGCATATTTCCTGGCATTGTCATTACTGACATATATGATGTCTATCTGCAGTATTTGTATGTGTATTTCACACCTCATATTTATATGTTTGGCAAAGTTTTGTTAGCACTAGACAAACTACATGCTGAACAGTGTATGTTAAAAGGAGTAACTATTAAATCTGAAACTATTTGTGGAGTTTAGTTTTCAATGAATTACTTATGTAAGAATGTTTTTAAACAGGAGATGTAGTTTAGCATTTGTTCCTTTTCCTTGTAATGGTTGTAATCTTTACAGTGCAACAGATAGTTAAGCATTAGCTTCACTCTGAGGAGATGAGTATAAAATGAAGTTACTTTGGGGTTGTATATTTTTTATAATGACACAAACTAAAAAAGAGCAGGCTGTAATTTTTAATTACTAGTCTAAGATGCATACACTTAGCATAAGTCCAAGTTGGACTCCCAGTTATGACAACAATATAATATACAATAAATACAGCTTATTATATAATATACAAAAACTGTGTGCCTCTGCACTATCTTATTTAAATGTACATATGTAGGAGCTTGATTTGAACTACAAGAACTTGCTGAACTTGTTTCAATCTGAAAATATATTAATACTTAGAATATTAAGGAAAAAAGGATTCAACTTCATTAGCAATTCTCCTTTGTTTTAAACTAAAGCCCAAAAAGCCAGACGGAAATCGAAGTCATGTATCATTTCAGTAGAGGTAGGAAAAGAGGCACCTGTAGATTTTGGTAACAGAAAAAAAAATGAAAATTCTTTCATGTCTTAAGCAACAATATTAGTACAAAATAGATGAGTAAAAGCACAGGATTCATTTTTCCTGATAGGTTTGAAGTGGTTACTCCATGCTAAAAAGCTGTGGGCCAGGTGCTGATGTACTCATGATATTACTTGCTGCATGATGCAATCTATGGAAATAATAATGAAATAAAGCATTACTAAGTTATTAAGTTTAGCAAGATAAGAAATTTTCAGCAATAAATGACACAATCAAAATTACTGTGAGAAAAGTAATGAAAAGGGCCATAAAAGAATAGAAGAGGTTAGTGTTGGCAACACCTTTTTCTCTACAATGCCTAGATTTCCCTGAAGGTTTTCTATTCAATTAAAACCTCAACCTATCTATCTTAGGAAGGACACAAAGCCACTGGGTACTTTGTGATATATTTATAATCTGAAGATACATCTTGAAAACACATCAAAAGCTAAGTTGAGATGAAAATGCCATTGTGCAGAGGAAGCACTAGGAAGGGCTTGGAGAAATGGCCAAAGAGATGGCAGGTGATGCTTGCTTTTAATCCCTTAAGTGCACCAGTATGTAGTGGAGGAAATTCTATGGAAAGGAACAGCATTGCATCAGTGTGACTGGCCTTGGGGTAAGTGCCTTACTGATGCTGATCAAGCTGTTACACTTGTGATTAGAGGCAAGTTCCTCGTCTACGAGAAAAATAAGTACAATTTACATTGCACAGCATATGGATATGTAACTATGGAAAAATCAGTGCTTCCAAAACAACAACTACAAACCTCAGGGAATGTTCATGTAGGTGGGTGCATATGTGCACAGTACCCAGGCTCCACAGACTATTCCTTAAGGAAAGGCAAAGTCTGGGATCTATAATACAACTGCAATGCAGGCTGTATTACTTCACAGGGATTTCTAGAATACAGGGCAATTTCAGACCAAAATGCCTGGTGTTGTACTTGCCCTTGTAACAGCTTTTCGTATCAATAATAGCTGCCTTGTCCAAGAATCCTGAATGATTAATGTTAGAAGAGTGTATGCTAGTGTTTAGTTTAATTTGTATTTAGATGCTATCTTATACCTAGTGACCATGTGCTGTGCAAATAAGCAGCCCTTTGATTGCTGTGCAACATTATTAGTGACAGTGATTTGTGAACAGAAGGGTAAAAGGTAAAGAGTGGAACACACAGTATGTAGAAAAGAATGTGCCAGAATATATGAATGACACAACATTATCAAAGATATTTCAAAAATATGTTTTAGGGGCTGCAGCAACTGCCTGTCCTAGAATTTAATCAGAAACCAAAGCTTTGAAAAGACTCCAGGACGAAAAATGAAGGTAATATAACAGTGTCACTCAGGCCAGCAGGCAATGCTAACAAATTGCCATGTCTTTGTCAAATGCTCATCACTCATTCTAGTGTCAGATAATGACTGTACAAACTGTAATTGTATAGATCGGTCAAGATATTTAATCCAGGCTATCATCCTAGCTATTTTATTACATGAATGTCTAGTAAATTCAGAAAATGTTGAAAGTACTGTAGTATTTAATAGAAGAAAACTCAGAAATAAATGCACTGTAAAATAGGATTAATGGTATAAATTTGTGGATTAGCATAAATCCTATTTACCCCTACTTAATAAAGCATTATAAAGCAAGCAAGGTTTATGTAATAGGATTTAATCTTACTTAATTTCCTTTTTTAAGCAAATATCCAGTTGACCCTAACATATATAATGAAAAAGCCAATTTGTGGAACATTCCATAGATCCACAAAATGTCCTGTCATTAAAGGTAGTGAATATACTTGACACAATTGTGTGCAAGCTCCAAGTAATCCATATTGTAACCTTGTTCCAAAGTCGCCATGCAAGAAAACCTGTCACTAAAATCAAAGAAAATTGTGGGGTTTTATGAACGTAATAGCCTATCCCCCACCCCCTTTTATTGTTTGATTTATTTTATTTAGAAAGATTTGGAAATTTATGCTCTCCAGTTGATTATACACCCATTAAAATGATAACATTTAGTTTTTTAATAAATGTGCTGTGTTTCTGTGTATTTAATCATTTGATATGTTTATGTGTATCTGGAAATAAATAGTTTCCAACCAGTAGTTTTCTGTTCTGAATATAACTCATGAAATTAGCTTCAGTACAGAATGATGATAACAGGTTTGATTTTATGTGAATGGTGGACTTAATTAGTGGCTTTCTTACAGATATCTTTGTGAGTTTATATTACTGAATAAAAAAATATGGCCTTGTTTGCATTTGAGTAATACTTCTGTCTCAAGATAAAGGTTAATCATGAGGTTTAGGATATGTAGAGCTGAAAATGTTTTATTTATTGCTGGACAGAGTTTCTCCTCCAGGCTGTAAATTTGTTTATTGTTATCTAGTGTCTTTGAGCAGTGTAGATAAATTACAATGTTTGAAAGTTCACTAACTCATAAAATTACCACAATTTCCAAGCTGACAGCAAGATATCAATAGTCAGAAATAAGTCATCTCAATTCATCTACTTGCAATGAAGTCAACGTGTTTCAGATTTTTTTAGACATCTCTCTACCGTTGTTACTGTCATTTTCATTAGTCAAAATTAATTTCTAATGCTTTAGGAACACCTGAAAAGCTTGCATTTGCATGTGAAATATTAAGTATTTTTTCCGAGAATAGTCCTGTAGAAAGTGCTATTAGTGTTTGTGACTGCACCTATACTCCCTTGAACTCTGCATGGCCATAGTAATGATTTCTGTGACTTTACATTTTTAATGATACATTCTAATACTAGCTATCAGGCCTATTTAGTGGCTGGAATTCCTTTTACCATGTGAGCATTTTTGTTATTAACCCTACCGCCCATGTGCTATTTATCTTGATAACCCTCTTTTCTTAATTAGCGATAGACTATTTTGGAAAGTCAGGCTTTGAAGGTACTTTTTCTGGTTATGAAAAAGCAACATTAATCTTGTTCATCAAAGATGACTACAGAGGAGAGCTGTGGCTCCTCAGGTGCATAAGTAATTTCCTTGCCTCAGACTAGCTGAATACTGCACTGAGTGAGGAAGCTGCCAGCAAATGTGTCCTCAAGGAAAGTGCCGCTCAATGTAAGCAGAATTGCTCCAGTCTGAAGGATTTGAGATTTTCAAGAAAACTGCTCCCTCGTAGCAATTTTTTTTTTTTTTTTCCCCCCAGCACTTTCAGAGACTTTTTCATTTTCCTTCAGGAAATATTTTTTTATGTTTTTCACCTTAATTCTGTTACTCAGACAACACAGACTACATGAATTGCTGCTAATGTGTTGTTAACTGCAGAATCCAAAGTCATTTTCTTGGGATCAGGCACAAACTTCCTAACCTCACCTTCCCTATGTTCTGTGGCGGTTCCTGGCTGCTGAAGCCGTTTGGTGCAGTTCTCCAGGAATGCTTTCTTCGAATGCATTTCAGCGCATAATACTTTCTTTCTGTACTCATGTGTGGTGGGCTGACCCAGGCTGGACACTAGGTGCCCACCAAGTCCATTCTATCATCTCCCCTCCTCAGCTAGACAGGGGAGAGAACATACAACAAAAGGCTCCTGGGTCAAGATAAGGATGGGGAGAGATCACCCACAAATTACTGCCACAGGCAAAACAGACTTGACTTGGGGAAATTAGTTTAATTTTTTACCAATCAGATCAGGGTAGGGTAACAAGAGATAAAACCAAATCTTGAAAAAACACCTTCGCCCCCCCCCTCCCTTCTTCCCAGGCTCAACTTTACTCCCAAATTCTCTACCTCCTCCCCACCAGTGGCACATGGGGACAGGGAATCGTGGTTGCAGTCAGTTCATCACACGTCTCTGCCACTCCTTCCTCCTCAGGAGGAAGACTCGTCACACTCATTCCCTGCTCCAGTGTTGGGTCCCTCCCATGGGAGACACTCCTACATGAACTTCTCCAGTGTGGATCCGTCCTGCCAGCAAAGCTGCTCCAATGTGGGCACCTCTCTCCATCGGTCCACAAGTCCTGCCAGGAGCCTGCTCCAGCACAGGCTTCCTGTGGGGTCACAACCTCCTTTGGGCACTCACCTGCTCTGACATAGGGTCCTCCAGGGGCTGCAGGTGGATGTCTGCTCCACCATGGACCTCCATGGGCTGCAGGGGAATCTCTGCTCTGGCACCTGGAGCACCTCCTGCCCCTCCTTCAGCACTGACCTGGGTGTCTGCAGAGTTTTCTCTCACGTATTCTCGCTCCTCTCTGGATGCAGCTGCTGTTGCACTGCTTTTTCTTCCCCTTCTTAAACATGCTATCCCAGAGGCACTGCCACCATCACTGATGGACTTGGCCTTGGCCAGCAGCAGGTCCATCTTGGAGCCGGCTGGCATGGGCTCTATCGGACATGGGGGAAGCTTCTGGCAGCTTCTCACAGAAGCACCTCTGTAGCCCCCCTGCTACCAAAACCTTACCACGCAAACCCAATGCATCATGAAATGAACAAATGCAGTCAGTGCTTTTTCCAGGTGATTCCTGATTTTGATATTTAATGCCATTTCATTTCCACTTTCTCTACATGTTGATGGTCCGAACATTTTGGATAGATAACTAATAACTGCAGCAGAGAAGATACATCAGTTGTTTGACAAGCTATTCTGGTATGTTACTGTATTTAGTATTTCCCTTAAGTTATTGAAAATAATAATTTATTGTTTCAAAAAAAGCAAAGAATTGAGATTTTTAATAATCTACCTAAAGTGTAACAACTGAATATTCAGAAGACATTAAAATAACTCATCAGTAAATAACTCAATAATGGGTCATTGTTTGTGAAAGACACTTTTACTGAACATCATGTCAGTATTGTGAATGGTAGTGCTGCTACAACCTTGAGAAACGGGCCAGTTGCTAATTTGGTAATTAAGTACAATTACCAAATGCAATCATGAATTCTAAGTGTATTTTATAGGCTGTGGTAAAGAAAAGGTGATTCATTTTATAAAAAAAAAAATTCATTGGCCTGTCTGTGAAAGAAATTAGCTTTTGATATAAATGTCACAGCTGACATCTGATATGCTTGTTTATTTTAAATCGCGTATCACTTTGGAATTCAGTGGAAGTGTTTGAAAAATCCCTACAAATACATCCTTTGTGCACCTTACTGATAAACATATATAGGAATGACTTTCCGTGTCTTTTGTGTTTGTGGAAGCTCTCTTGACACCATTAATGCTGCACAGAGATGGCTAGGGACTGATTGATGACTTGCGAGCATGCTCCTGCGCTCTGATCTGAGTTCCTGAACACCAAGCACTCAGAAGCCCTTCTACCTGCAGACACACACTCGTTCTGCCTCCCTGGTGTCTTCAAGGTGCTGGTGGGAGAGGGGCAGGGAAGTCCTAATCCGTCCCTACCCCTTAATCCACTTGGCATGGTCCATGAGTTGATACTCTTCAGGGACTCTAACAAGCATTAATGTATTTTCGCTGGAGAGGGTGCAGTGGGTAAGGTGAATAATCTAGAAATATAAAACAAAATCCTATCCACTACCACTACTGAGTAAAATTTAATAAAGGTGGTTTTGGAGTTTTTTTAGACATTTGCTCTGTTCAGACACAATTATAATCTACTTCAGTAGCTCAAGTGCTATGTCTGATTGGCTTTTTAAAATACCACTAAGTGGTAGGGCTTCATTTATTTCCCTTGATACATCAACCTATTGCCTGATGGCCCTCATAGAGAGGAAATATTGTCTGTTCTTCAATTTACAGACTTCTGGTTTCATATTAAAGAAAAAAATAGTTCTTTTTAATGTCATTCTCTTGGGTAGGAAGAAGGTCATGCTCTGAGTTATGTTGCACTATATATTGTAAGGTTTGAGCTATCCCAGGAATCTCAGATATGAATCTGAAGTTTTCTAAAAGAATAAAAGTAAATATTAATTATATCATTTGTTCAATTGTTCTCTTCTTTTCTACTGACACTTCCTTACACTTCCCCTACTTTTCCTTTTTCTTGCCTATTTCATCTTTCAAGTTTTATTTGCTCCCTTTCCTCTTTAGTATGTTGCAGCCATTTTTGTGAAATCTAACCACTTCATAAAAATGTGTTGATATTGCTTCAGCTGAGATTTATGTATCTTTCCCACCCTTCTCTTGTCATTTCAAAGGTAGCTACAGTTTTTTGTAGAAGAGTGAAGAGGGATTATTTTCATATATTTTTGTAGTTCTTCAGTATTACTAGAAGTTTTTCATCAAAAGGTACAAACTCTGGTAGAAGTTCCAGTCATTTCACATACACTGAAGAAAGATGGCAAAACCTGACTTAAAACATGGATTCTGAAGTTATTCTTTATTTTAAATCAGCTTTCCCTGCTAGTATACTAAATGTGAATTGAATTAATCATTTTCTGCATCAGACACTGTGGATAATGTATTTTTGCTACACGGTTTTAATTCATTCAACAGTATGGTACAAGCTGAAATTGGATTTGCTGTGCTAATCCTTTTAATAAATATTCTAGCATCTTCAACAATATCATCCTTCTCCTTGAATCCTTTCCCTCTATCTGTGTACTTTCATATTAATTGGAAATGTCTCATCTTCACTTCTAAGAGCATAATGTTTTATATTGCACCTTTCATGTCCGAGACAGTGTACTTCACATCTACTTCTCTTTCTTGCTCCTTTCCCTTCTTTTCTTCCTCTGAGTCATACTATTTGTGGTGGTGACAGTACATCTGACATTACAGCCGTTTTCAAGTGTTTACTTCTCTTCTTTAAATCAACAATAAAATAGTGCATACTATTTACAATAGGAGGGAAGATAAAAATAGTAACTATGATAAAAGAGTTCTGAGACATGTGAAGTCTGAACTCATTAAGATGCCAGCTACTGTATGTTATCTTTTATTTAAGCGAATATTATTACAGAAACCTGAAGTGCACATGTATGCTTTAGAAAGCAAATTTTAAACCTTACGTCCAATATATCAAGATGTCTTTCAAGTTATAAATTTGAATTTCCATCATATTTGCATAGCCATTCCATCTTAAAAGTCATCTATTCAACTATACATTTAGTAACTCCACCCAAGTCATTAAAATACTGAATAGCACTGGACCAAGGATAAAGCCCTGTAGCTTTTATTCCGTTTATTTTGATAGTGCTTGTTGGTAATTATTCTTGTGAGTATGATTTTTCCAACATTTCTGAATCCATCTTTTAGATTAATAGATGTTGTTTTATCAGATGTGTTTCCCTAGCAACTCCACCAAAGGGCATTTCAGATCTTTCACAGGCCAAATTATCTATGAAAATGCCATTTTTTTCTCAGTTAACAGTGCAAGAAACATAAAGCAAGAGTGCTGTCATACTAAGTATTTCAGTCACATATCTAAAACTAAGTGGAAAAATTCTGAGCCTTTGTCAAAAGCAAAATCTATGAATTTCAATAACCAAGAATGAAAAGTTAAAAAAATGAGAACAGGGGAACTGATGTGTCTTTCAGTGAACAGAGATCTTAATTAAAAATATGATGAGTCAGGGTCTAAAAAAAAATAATATTTTAGTGTTAATGGTTGCCTCTTGAAGTGTTGAGTCCAAGGACATACAAAATAAATTGTTTTTTCACTTATTTCTTCATAGTGTACAGGCAGTGTATTCAGTAATTCAAACTGTGGCTATAGGTGAGCTACTAAATAATAATGAACACTTTATTTTTGCCAGTCTCAGGACAGATACTGTGCTGAAGGGTGAAAATGAAATACACAATATTTTTTAAAAAAATTCTTTCAGTAAACGTAAAAATGTAGTCCAAAGGATAAATTTTAAATTTGCCTTAAATTTAGGAATGAAGCAAATAAAATCCTCATATAGTTGCTTCTTAAGAAAATAACAGTGAGCTTAAAAATCGAAGATTAAACCAGTGTGAATATCAGATATAAAAAGTCTGTGAAATAATGTTTTATTTGCATCAGTGGGAATGTTAGCAAAATTATTACAATTAACTTTTTTTTATTTACTTGCAGAGAGTTGAGATATTTTTGGAGACTGAGCTATCAGTAAAATGAGATTTTGAGTAATGAGAAAGCAAGTGATAATCAGAACTCATTGAAGGTTTCTGAACAAAGTGAGTTCAAAATAATCTAAACTGTCAGAAATCATATATGGTCTCTTACTAAAGCAAAATTTCGTAAGAATGGAGTACCAAAAATATTTATACCTGTATGCTATAATCATTTAGCATGCAGAGGACATGAAGAAAACTCAGTTATGAAAGCCAGCAAGAGAATAAAAATCATGTCTACAATGAATTAAAAGAAATCTCAGTGCCATATTGTTCCTGGAACAACAATTTTTCTGTGCTTAGAGAAAAAATATTGCAATAAATGAAAATATAAACAGAATTAAAAAACATTCTGATGCCCACAGTCAAAAGCTATAATATGGAACAGCTATATCATGCATGTACATGTATGATGTTCTGCTACAGACTGTGAAAAGTGGAATCAAACCTTGCTTCCTAGGTTCTTTGATTGTTTCACTAAAGTACTGGAAGAAGAAGCTGAAATATTTTATTTATGCCTGCAAAAAGGCTTTTTACAGATACTGCTACTTTTGCCTGTTATCTTAATTATCAGTCTCCTCAGAAATAAAGTCTTATTCTATTAGGCAAGGTTCTTACCTTTTATAAATAGTTCTTAGTATTAAGGATTGTGGTGTTTAAAGCTTCTGTTTCCATTTCAGACCTGATTTTGTCCTCTACTCACCAACAAGTGAAAAAGTATTTTCGGCTTTGAATGCATGTATGTGATGTGTGGTCAAAAGGGTTTTCTTTTTAGGACTCAGTTGGATTTATTCATATGAGGTGCATCGAGTTATAAGACAGAGTAGATTTAATCATGTATCAAAAAGTTTTTCCCTTTCTATGCTAGTATTCACCCATGCAAGCATCATAGCAGGTTCTAAAAAATTTGATACCTTGGTCTGTTGAGGTACTACCAGCTGAGATTTTCCCAGCAAGTGTCCCTAGACCATCTATCTGGCTTCTTCATCCCCTGAGGGGCGATATAAGCAAGGAAACACCTTTGTTCATTCATTTTCAGTAATCAAAGTTAAGACTATCTTAAAGCTGTTCTGAATTATGCCAGGCGTATAGCACCAGTAGTGGCTTAGAAGCTACTGAGAATGTGAACCAGACGTAACTGGTGCATTTAGTCACCTATACCTGATGGCTGTCCAGTCCACTGAAACACTGCAGTGGAAGGGATGTCTTAGTTGATCTGCTCTAGATCTTTACTACTGCAGTATAGTATATCTGTCATAAACCTTTTTTACATTTATCCTTCTTCTAGTAATTTTCAAAACTTCAATTCTGTTTTCATTTGCAGTGTACTCAAAAGCTTACTGAGGTTGCATCAAATGGGCTTCTAATTACATTTCTTTAATGTGAAGTGTTCTGTTTATTATCTTGCTGGCATAGGGTACCATCCCCAGCTTGACAAATTTACCAGTAATGCTCATAACAACTCTCTGCAGAATAAATTTTCCAGGTTGTTGGTTTGGTTTTTTTTTAATTCTGGTGTATTTTGGTCAAGGATTCTGGAGAAATAGACAAAATCTGAGGAATCATCCAGATGTATTTAATCCAGTCTCAGTCCAGGGGCAGGGACTAGTCCTCCATTTCCACAGTTTATTGCTTGGAGAACTTGACTCTTTCCCTTGGAAACTCAGCTGGTTGGAACCCAGTCACCCACCCAGCCACTCAGCATCTCAGAGTCCAAGTACCACAGCATGGTAATGGCCCTTGAGATGGAGCCACTTGCTATCAAGTACTCACATACCATGTATAGACCCATGGATTTCTCACATATATCTCTAATCATAGTAGTCACTGCAAGCCTGAACCTGAATTTGTAAGGAATTTAATTTATATTGAATTCTTCAGTTACTTATGAAATCTATTTTTCTGCTTTTAACTCCAGTGCTTGAAATATTTTCTGTAAGTACTGTATTGTCATTGTGAGATGTTTCTGTAGAACATAACTTGCAGGTCGTGTGGCTTTTTGCTTATAATTTATTAACAGAAATTACCCATATTATCTTTAACTAAAATTTCTAGCTAGTATTCAAGATGAAGTACATGCACACCAAGAAATGCTGTTGTCGACGTGGTAAGTATGTAAGTTACAGACACCACTTCATGTTTAGATTATTAAGGATTGTATAAGGATTGTATTTAGACCACTGTCACTATAGACACTTATGTTATTCATACAGGTATTTTTGTTTAAATTCCAGGGACAGATGAACGACTCAGTCCACTAACTAAGCCAAATCAGAATCTGTGACGGTTAATAGGAACAGATAGTCATGATAAGAGTAGATGTTCTACTGTATTCCCACATCTGCTTTTTTTTATTTTAGGCAGGAACGGACCAAATAATGAAAGTCTAGAGGTAATACTAAACATTCGGAGAAATACTAATGCTATGACTGATTTTAATTCCTGTGACAGAATAGTCTTTTCCTTTCTACATGCAAGTAATATGGAAGAGCAAAGAGAGTCGTAGCAAATATATTGTAAGGCTTGCCATAATAAATTCCAATTTCTTTGAAAATACTGCATGTGATCAGTGAACCTGTTAATGTTGTCTAGGAAATTTATGCAGTCTCCCACCTAACAGCCTGTAAATCTCCTGCAGAATAATCAGGCTGAATTTAATTTAAAACCAAAGAACTGCTTTAGTTTTCTAGATTGAAGAAGAGATATTATGCTCCTTATAAATCATAAAGAACTTGAACCCAAATTTGAAGGATAAATGTGATACAGTGGTTTTGCTGGATGCTAACGTGTAGCAAGGGGAACATAAACAGTTTTAATTCCTTTGGACAGTTGAAGTTGTCAATCTATAATGCTGCACACCACATAGTCAGCCTTGGGCACATCAGTACTCTAATTACAGAAAGTCTGGCTCTTCACCAATGTTTTAACACTTGATTTATTTCCTGTTCAAGTTGTTCAATAGAGCCAGAGTTAATTGGTTTTCCAAATGAGTGTTAAAAATATAAAGATCCGGCTTCATTAAGTGGAGGCTGTACTTATTATGCATGACTGAGTTGTAAATCCATGTAAAGGTTAGAGAGTGAGATTTCAGAGCCCTGTGTAAAAAACCACAACTTGAATTGGATTGTTTTGCTTACAAATTATAGTTAATATCTGATAATTGACCCTAACTGCCTTTTATCTTTTTAAGAGGAAGTTAAGCTGCCTGGAAAAAAAAAAAAAAAACAAAAAACAAACAAACCAAGCTAAACATATTAAAAGTAGGCTAATCCATTTTATTTATTTAATGTGGTGTTCACCATTTTTCTAAAATGATCACAGTATTTTTTGTAATCCCAGTGTACGTACTTTATTCCTTAAAGCGGACAAGCATTCTACTGAGTCCTTTCCTTCTGTTTAAAAGATTCCTCCCAAGCACCTTGCAAACCAGCAATGTATCACAAATAAATCATAATTTCCTGTTCTCGTGATCTACATGATGATGTTGGAGAGAAGCAATCTGATGCTTCTGATAGCAAAATTGCAGTTCAAGAAACAAATTTGGCAGGTATTTTTGAATGTTTTTAAATTTCTATCAAGGCAATAAAATGGGATAGAAGGACTTAGCCGGGTTTTTCTCAGGAACAACTAAAGTTTATTTGCTCTTCTGTTCTGTGTGGATGCCTATGTGTGGTTTTGTTTTGCTGGGGTTTTTGGCGAGGGGATTGCACTATTTCCTTGCATTACACTTTTTCTTAAAATATATTCAAACTTTCAGTAAGAAAATGTATTTGATTTTTAAGACTCCTCAGTTTGGATTGAATAAAAGGAGTGTAGAACACTCTGTGGTGTTTATGAGTAACTTCAGTGAACAAGGCATGCAGAGAGTGCGTTTTTGATTAGGAGCCAGAGGTAGGAAGCTGCTGACCCAGGGCTGGAGCTGATCTGCAGGACAGATGAGGTAGTGAAGGCACACAGACACAGAAGTGGCATGATCTGTGGGGGGTCTCCTGATAAAACCCATAAACGAGGACCTCAGAGGAGCAGTGATGCAGCTGCACGTTTGTGGGGTTCAGACAGCGGCGGTGGAGAAAGAGAAAGGGTTTCCCAAGGAAGTATATGACTGTAAGGGTGTGATGGGGAAAAAAAATCATTAGTAGGGAAGTAATTTCTGAGGCAGAAGTTTGTATCTCTGATAGGCAATAGTGGAAGACAGGACAGCAGGGAAGAGCAGAATCAGTCTCCATAAGGTGAGCTGAAAACTGAGCCAGAGACCCGTGGCCATGGAGGGATGGCACTGATCATTAGGTGGGACTGCGTGAGCTCAGGGGAAGAAAGGAGAGTAGGCAGGGGATGCAAGTTTCTCACCAGTGCAAAATAATGCTCATGTGGACGTTTGCGTTTACCTGGCTGGAAGGTTGTCAAGAGCTGATAAACTCATCGGCAGATGCAGTTACCTGGGAAGGCACTGAGACATCAGTGTGGTAGACATGAAGAACTGCAACAGCAAAAATGGAGCTATTCTTGTATTCTTAAAACCTAATACCATGGGGAGAGAAGCCTGGCATCATATTAATAATGATTATAGTCCAGTAGAGAGTATACTTTCCTTTAGGGAGTAGGGAGGGCCAGCAGCTCCCTTGGGCTGGGGGCCGGCAGCGGCACATGCTCCCCTGGGGTGGCCTCGGAGCCAGGGCCCATCCCACTGCCCAGCCAGGAGCAGGGAAGCTGGGGCACACTGGGGTGGTCCCAGCCCTTGGGCAATGGGCATCTCCCGAGCCAGGACATGGGCCCACGGTGGAGCCCAGCTCGGCAGGGCCCATGGCCGGGCTGTGGGGAGCTGGAGAGCGGCCCTGCTGCGGTGTCACTGGGGCAGGGGCTGGCGGCCCCAGGGGGGCTGATGTGGGGTCTGGGCCCTGGGCCCTGGGCAGGGGGGGAGCCCCGGGGGGGGACAGGGGCCGGCAGGGCTGGCGGTGCGCTCTGGGCCCAGGTGTTTTCAGCAAATATAGAAAAATAAAGTAAGAATGTTGTATAGCGTGGTATGTTACTGTGATGACTATCAAAAAATAAAGGACAGACAGGAGAAATCGGTGTAAATAAAATATGACTTCAAGGAGAGATTTTTGTGTATAAAAGCTCTCAGATCTGCTGGAAATTTGCTTCAGATATTCAGATATGAATCCAGATATGGATTCAGGTATGCTTCAGAATACCTGAATGTCTTTGGGGGGAAATACCATGAAAAACTGTATAAGGCTTTAACTGCACTCTGCAGTCAGAGTTCAAACATTACTAAACAGTACTTGAAACAAATAGATATTTTTTTTTAATTTAAATATTTAAAAAGTGCAGGTATACTAAGATAAGCACTATGAATTTCCTTAAATTCATTTTCCAGAAATTTCCTTAAGCTTACTCTATAAAAAAAAAAAGAAAATCAAAATATCACCTTTTTTCTGCAGCATATAATTCATACTTAGGTTATAGAATATTCATAGCCAATAACATTTGGTTTTAGTCTTCAAATTAGGTGCTACTGTGAGATGTAAACCTGTCTAAACTATGATGTGCAAAAAAACTACATTCTGTCTTGTCCAAGAAATATTTAGAAACTGACACTTTCTCCAACTAACACTTGAACTTGACATTGAGTTTGCTGGAGCTTATCAAAATGCATTGGCTTAAATATCAATAAAACACTGGCTTTGGATCTTATTACTGATCAGGTTTATTCAAAGCAGAGCCAGATTGTGAATGTCATCTTTGTATCAGAGTACAATAAATATTTTAGGAAAGTTTTCCAGGTTTGGTAGCCATCAGAAATTTGTCTTTGCTAAATTCTCTTACATGGAAAAATCTTTTAGGGTAACCAAATTGCAGACTATATACTTGGTCGGCAGACTAATTGTGGTAGTACGTCTCATTAACAATGCTGAATGCTGTAATAGCTTTTCCTCAATTGCTGCTGCATTTAATGAGAAGCAGCACAATGCAAGTCACGTTACTGGCCTGACAATTTGTTCTATTGATTTATCATGTTTTACTGCTGCCTACCCAAAAGGACTGCAAAAAATTCATCAGATATTTGTGGGCTTTGACTTCTCAGCTTCACAAACGCACAATAAGACTATCTCTTTCAAGCATTGCCACATAACTTGGTGTTTAGTCTTACCTGGATTTTTCTTATTTGTCTTTCCCAAATGCCGGCTACAGTCTTCACTTCAGTAAGGTAGATTGAAGAACCCATTGTAAAGTATCTGAAAAAATTGCTGATGAAATTAAAAATATTCTAGTAATGTCGTAAAGGATGCCTCTTCCATTTTACAAAACTTAGTTCTGCCAGCATTTTAGGTTATTTTACTGTTTTTTTTAATAGTCTGACTATTTCTCTTGCACTGTGTGTAAAATATAACAGAAGAGACATCTAGAGAAACAGTGTTAAAAATTCGTAGATTTTTCTTGGGACGTAACAATGAGAAGACTGTATTTCCAAGCACTGAGTCATATGCAAGTGTCATAAATGCCTAGTTGCAATAGCTCATATATAATAAATGTTCCTTGAGAAATCACTCCAGTGACATGAAACATCTCAAAGCTATTTCTACTAGAAGATGCTCATAAAAGCCCTGGACAGGAAAATGAAGCCACAAATAAAATTTTACAAGAACTGAGTGAGAATTGTAATTAGAAATATTGTAATTAGAAAAAAAAAAGCCTGCATTGTCAATGCATGATGATTCATTCTCTGATTAAATCAATAAAAACATTCCCTTGTGAGCTCTACCTCTAGAAGCTTCTGCTTACATTATTGTTACCTACCATTTTGGCAAAGAGTATCCAGAGAGGTAAGACAGTCTGTGATACATTTAGCTGCAACAGCATCATTGTACATATTTAAGATCAATTGAAAAAGAAAGTTGGATTCAGTCAAAGGACGTGCTAGGTAGTGCAGAACCCAGCACTATCCCATAAGAGGATGTTTAGGGATCAATTATCAGACACTGGAGGGTACCTGTTTGACATAGAAACAGTACGAAAATTACAGACGGTGTGAGGTGTTCGGGCAAATTGATGTTATATCTCTAATAACTAATATGAGCATAAATGAAATTTAAAAAAAAAAAAAAACTTTCAGAAAAACACAGGCATAACCATTAGATTATATAAACTGGTCACCTTTGCCTAATTAGAAGACTTTCTAAAGGTCAGAGCGGGTGTGGATCCTGGATCCTTGGCACTTTCGACTGGACTCACGCTCCTCACCAGCGAACGCATTTTTCAAAGCAATGATAAAATCTCTTTTACCACTATGCAAGTACTGCACAGTATCTGAATCATCTCCTGGATGTATTGGAAAGAGATCTGAGGCAGTTGCTGCAGCTCTGATTTTGTTAGAAAATCTGACTTGGCAAGAGAATTTAAGATCAGAGAACTGAACAGACACCTGGGTGAGTAGTAGCTTACAATTTCCTCTGAAAGTTCAGATGCCTTCCTTGCCTATGAAAATTAACTCAGTGCTTGTTTTTTCTTTTAAGGGCTCATAACTAAAATATGGCAGAAACTAGTTCTGAAACTGTTGCAAAAGAAAATTGCAGTGATATCAAACCATCAAATCCATCAGAAAAATAACTTGTGGCATCTTAAAAATGAGATATCTGGAGGCATATTACGTGACAGAACTCCTCCCCAAATCCGTGACATTATTCTAGCAGGTTGTATTTCACGCAGCAGAGGCCAAAGAGATGGGTCATAGCCACCTGAGGGGCTGGAGATGGATGACAGACATGGAGGACTGCCCTGATCATGGCTCAAACAAACTCATGCCAATGCTTTGGGCTTACATGCTAGAAATGGGAATAGAATGAATGCTGAAGTCAAAGTGTTGCCAAAACCTTTGTATTTTTAAGTCTCATATGCTAAGAAATACAGAAAGAAATGCTAGAATAGATATTGCATTTGAAAGAACATTATAGCATGACTGTCATGTGAGTATGTCAAAATTACCAAGCAGGTAAAAGGCAGCGATGGAATGAAAAGATTTGAAGAAGCATCAGGCACATTTTATCAGAATAGTAATGACAAATTCCAAACCGTAATGCAAAATTTTTTGCCATGGATATACTTAAGAATTGGCTTCTGTCTTTCTACAACCCAGATAAAGGAAAAATCACCTTACTACAAAAAATATTATTACCATTTTGTCTTCCCTTTCCATACTTTGTTTAGTGATTGTGAGTAAGCTTTTGCCTACAACATTCTCTAATGACTCTTGAAGAGTCATGACAGCATACCCTAGTATAAGGACTTTGTTGTCAGCTCTTCTGGTAAGTCTCAAAGAAATGTAGCACTGCTGTTCGTAACAAATCTCAGTTTTTTCCATCCTTATTTGATACTGAGTGACAGTTTTTTGAGGCAATCTCTTCCAGAAACTCATGTTTGTGCTCCTTACAGTTGCTGTGTCGGTGTAAGATTACCTGTTCCTGATATATACAGATGTACTGCTCAATTTGTCATTGACTGGGAAGGGGCTTTCATTCCTAAGACCTAGAGAAAAGCTGCAAAGATACACAAAGTGCTATGAATGGCTGTTGACATATATACAACAGCCCTAATTTCATCCGTGTCTTCTGAATTTTGAAGCACAAGGCTGTGTATTTTCAAGCAGCCTTCCTCAATCTTGAAAATGGTATATAAAAAACTTCTCTTTATTTTATTCTAATGTTCCTTATTATGCTGTCAAAGTCTTTAAGGTCAGTGATCTGTGGTGGAATGCTGTCCTGATTGTCTCTTTGTCTTCGCTTATCATAGCCATACAGTCTTTGCAGTTATCACTATGCAGATAATGGAGTAAATCATGTTTTTCCTTCAGAGCTGGCTGGAAAAATCAGTACATCATTGCATGTGTTGCTTGCATGCAGTAGTCAGACACAGGGGTATGAATTAGTTTAACCAAATATTGGACAAATTAAGATTTCAGCTTATTTTAAATATTGTAGCATTCCTTAGCTGCCTTGATCCAACAAAGCAGTGATGTAGTCTGACAAATTCCTAACTGTAGCAGCATCTAAATGTCAGTAGCATCACCAAAAATTCATTTGCACTTTGAAGAGGTATTTAAATCAGAATCTTCTCTCATGAGCCTTAGATTTGGCCGAGTCAGTTGAGGAAATTAGCCTTGTGCATCCAGTTTGCCTAAATCAGTAAAGAAGGCACTATTATCAGCTGTAATTGATGAAACTCTTTCACTTCTTGTCAGTCAACTATATAAATCAGAAACTGCTAACTGCCTCTGTTCTACTAAGTATATCAACTGTGCTGAAGAGAAGAAAGAAGATACACCAGTCAAGTTAATGCCTGAACAATGTTAGTTTGCATTGTTGCTGCATTTTTAGTTCTTGAAGTTGGTCAAGTGTTTTGAGTGATACCTGCAGGTTGTAAGAAATTCTGCAGAAACTGTGCTGATCATCTGTCTTCGACCATGTCTAAACTAGAAGGTTTGTTATATTCAACATTACTTCTAAGAAGCCATCTAATTCTTTCTTTCATGAGTCAATACTCAGTATCTTTATTTTATGTTTTTTGTATTATACATTGAGACAGAAAATCTCATGCTGTTACTAATAATGATATCATATGGTCCAAGTGAGGATTAATGGTGTGTAGTGGTGGCTCAATTTGATAAGCAAACAAGCTGTACATAAGGTAGCGAGGGAGATAAATAAGTGTTTCTAATGTCTATCTAGTTTTGTTTATGTAGACAAAAAAAAAGGTGCTTCAGTGGCTTACTATGTGTTGGCACATCTATGTAGATTCTGTGGTAGAAGTATATAAGTTAATTTCAATCCTCAGTAGGCCCGTTGGTAAATGTGCACACAAAGTTTATTTGCTCATATATCCATGCAAATCATAATCAAGAAAATAGTGCAAGAGAAACTGTAAGGTTCAGACCTACAAACCCTTTATAATTTTTATGGTAGTTCTCTAACCTCAAGTTTACAGACCTGGAGAACTGAGGTATTTGGAGACTTTAAATTACTTGTAGAGGAAGATTATCGATTGATTGTTTCCTTATCCAATTTCTTTGTTATCTGGCACTACATCTTTCTAACTGGCAGTGAGAGGAAGATATTCTCTGGACAAGATTTTTGTTCTCAACACATGGCAGTCAGAGATATTTTTGTGGTTCTTACTTCCTTTTTTAAAATTTATTCTTCCTTCATAAATTGCTAATTATTGACTGCCAACAATGCATAATAAAAAGTTCACAGATTTCAATTTTTTTTTTGAACAGCAGTCCTGTCATTAGTACCTTCCACTTAACTTGGTTTTGTGCACTTAACTTGTTTTATGTATTTTAACATTAGGTGTTCTATTGTCTTCAGTATGTCTGCCTTTCTTCCTTAAACATAGTCTTGTAACCATGAACTTGACCTTAAAAAAAAAAAAAATCCACACTTTTAAAATGCTCACTGCAGAAAAACTATACATTATAAAATTAATAAAAGGTTCTAGTTATTGATCTAATATGCTGGTTGTTAAAAAAATTCATTTCAGACATTGAGGAAGTGACTAGATTATGGTTTTTATGTCATCATTTTGCTCCCTCTTACATTTAATGAGCACATATCTTAGTGGTCATATATTTGTAATGACTCCTTTGCTACCTTTTATAGAGTTCTGTATTTATTAGTAAATGGTTCATGTGGTAAAAGAATGATTGCACTTTCTCTTTGGTCAAGTGTTTCTGAAACTGACTGCTGAGCTGGAATTTCATGTACATAAAACTAATTCTAGGCAAAAATCAGACCTAAGCCACTACTAAGATGAAATTTAAGACAGCTTGGAATTTTCTAACTTATGAACTGTGTATTTTTAAAAAAGGCTTCCTGCTTATGGCATTGTCTTTGTCTTTCCTATATTCTCTGGTTTGGGGTTTTTCTTTGTTTCCTTTTTAAGCTTGTATGTGCTTAGTGGAGGTGAGAGGTTTGCTAGCTGTGTGAATATCATTAAATGTTTAAGAAAAGGAAATATATACAAGCTAAAACTAATTGGTCATTGAATGGCAGCTATTAAATCGTAATTTCTTTTTTCAAGCAAAAAATAATGAGAAAATTAGCTACCTGAGGCCAAATTCTCCTCGCATATGCTACTCACTGAGCTGAGCTCAATAGACATTACACCAACGGAGAGCATTTTTTTAGAGTCTGAATTGGAGTTTAGTTTGTTCTTTGCATCCCTACTACAAAAAAGGTAATTTAATACTATTATTAAGAAAGATTCCTTTAATTATATCAAAATATGTATAAAGTGACATTTATAGCTTGAACACAAACTGCATTGGATATTTAAAGGTGCTGTATAATAGATACCTGTGCCCTCAGATATTATATTTAAAGAAGCAATATGTGTGTGTTATATACTACTTACAGAGATGTTCTTCCAACTTACTGTGCGTTCACTAATTTGGTTCCGTGCAGATGACCAACCAGTTCATGGAGCACAAAGCCAGAAGTTCTACAAAATCAAATATCAAGTCTCACCTTGAAACCTGACTTCCCTCCCTTTCTAGCTCTATTCTCCCACCTCCAGTTCACAGTGCCTGTAGGTTAATTCTGTAAATCTGCATGAGCTTCTCCACTCTCATGTGACCCAACCTAAGCTATTGATGAAAAATCCAGCTAGCTGCTGCTTAGCTGAGATCAGAATTTGCTACCAAAGTGGGCAGCAATGACATTTCAAATGAGGCTCCTGTTTTGCGTGAGTAACTTACCCTGTCTCTGAACACCTGTGAGTCAGGTACACCCGATCAAAGCTGAGAACTGCAGCCCACTAGCTAGTTTATAGCAGACTGTAAGCATTGCCCATATACTGCTTGAATATTCAAAATAGAAAAGAAAAAAAAAGTGGGACTTCAGTGGCATCTTAATTAGGTCTCGAGGTAGGATGACAGCGGAATCAGAATATAGACAAAAAAGCTTTCTCATCTGCCCTAAATGTAATTGTATATGCCAGGTGTGAACTTCATTATTTCAGTTCTACCATGCAGTTTGACTAGGTCAACGTAGTCAATGTCATAACAGCAGTACTGAACAAATGGCACACAAACTGCACGGATGTAAATGACACTATGAACCTACAGTGCTGGAGCCCTGCTGCGGTAACTCACCCTGCTTCCAGTTTTACTCAGTGATAAGGACAGCTAACAGAGTCAGACAACAGCCACAGCAGCCTACAGAGTGGTTTGCACAGACAGGGGCCAGTAACTCTGCAGAGAACAGAATACACATGCTCAGCAGGGCTGGCGATGCACTACAGGGCACAGTCCCACCACTCGCTGGTACAATTTTTCCTGATGCATCAGAGGCCTTGACTCAGTAGGAGTTCCCAAGAGAGGATGCAGCTCTGCAGATGTTGGCTGCAAGGATGCCCAGGACCTCTTGCTGAGGCAGGGGCAGCAAGTGCTGGACTTCTCACTGGTAGGTGTGCACTGATGTGACACAATCTGTCACCAAGCAAAGGAGTTGAAGGAGGAGGTCAGCAGACTGCACAGCAGCAGTGGTAATGAAAAGAACAAAAAGGAGATTAACCATGTCTTCTCCAAGACCCTGTGGATATGAGAACCTGATCCCCCAGCCATACCAAAGGAGGGGCAGACAGGGTCTGTGCTTTTTGCATTGGGAAATAGAGAGTCCTGGTGATGGCAAATGCTGGAAGCTTATAACTGCTGGCGGCAGAGGAGGGCTCCTGCCCCATCTGCAGCTCTGCTGCTACAGAATAGTTTCAGTACCTTGGAAGCAGAGTGGGGGCTGGGAGCTTTGTCCTATGAAGCATCCAAGCCAGATGAGCCCGAGCCACGCAGTAGTACCAGGAGGAAGCAGTGAGTGCCTTCCTGCTGCCAGGGATGAAGACCCCATTTGCTGACCTGGCCAGCTGTCTAGTGTTGCTTGCTAGAGCTAGGACATTGTGGAGAGGCTGCTGAGGCTTGTCTAACTGTTAGACTATTACCCACCTGGTTTTTGTGTGGGCACCAGTGTTGCTGCCGGGAGAGATCTGGAGCATATTGAGGGTGTCTGCATGGGTCTGGGAGTGGGGGCCAACAGCAGGGGGGCCATGTGGGTTGGTCCTCAATATTGCCAGTGAGGGGAAAGGGTTTGGGAAGGATTGGTCAGGTAGGTGCGTCAACAACTGGCTGTGCAACTGGTACCAGCACAGATTCAGCTTTTACAACAGTGGGACCCTCTTTGAAAATTGAGGACTGCTAAGAAGATATAAGATCCCCCTGACAAAATGGGGTGAAAGTATCTTTGCCAACAGGCTGGCCATGCAGGTGGGGAGAGGTTTAAACTGGGAACAATGCAGGAAGGAGAGGAAAACCAACAGTCATGTGAAGAAGTGATGAAGCAGGTTGGCAAGCAAAGAGTGCTGAGTGGTGTGGTCAGGAGAGACCTTGAAAACAACAGACCAAGGCAGAAAGACCCACACTCAATTGTATGTTCAGGAATAACAAAGTGCTGCCTTATGGGGGAAACTTTTTTTTCTGGGAAATCTCCGAAGCCTCTCTGAAACACTTATATATTAGTGCATGCAGCAGTGAGAACAAATAGGGGAAATTAAAATACCATTACAGGACTACAAATTTGTTGACATGGTGGAATAGCTCACACAACTGGAGTGGTGCAATGGATGGATACAGACTCTTAAAAAGAACAGGCTGGGATGGCAAGGAGGAGAATTCAACCATGTGAGAACAGCAAGGATGCTTTGGGACTGGTGGTGAGCCAGTCGAGAGCTTATGGGCTATCAGGCAAACCCACAAGGGTGATGTGGTGGTTATCAGCTACAGACCACCTGATCAGGGAGAAGTGGAGGAGGCCTGCAGACAACTAAAGAAAGCCTCACATCCACAGGTTCAGGTCCTCATGGGGAGGAGCTCCCTCCTTTAAGGGGGAGGAGTCCCCTTAGATACCAATTTTCAACTCTATCAAAGTTAATTAGTAAGCTAGATATGCTTGACAAATTTGGCCCCAAAACACAATCCTAATAAAACTAGGCTAAAGTATACCCCATGATACAGGAATGACTGGAGTATCTGAAGATTTTAATATCTTTTTTTATGTCTTCTCATCTTTCTAGATAGCATTTGTTTGAATATACCGGTAAAATAGAGGTGAAAGACTGAGCTACAGTCAGCACCATTAAACAGAAAAATACAGATTTTGCCTATGTGGAAAGTAGTGCAAGGACAAGAAGGGCAGGATTACCATCATGAGTGCCATTATTTGTCCGTGTTTATTGAGTAATCTATTTTTGCATTTAGTAAACTTAATGTAGCTCCTTTTGCTGTAAGAAAGATACTTAACTTTAGCTCTTAGGAACTTCAGTCAAAAAGAGTTTTCTTAGTGCTGTTGTTGGAAAGTCCTTGATTCTACTGTCTTTGTGTTGCTGATTTGTTCATCTGTTTTTGTTTTGTCTCACCTACAGAACTGGAGAAAATATTGGGGATTTTGAGGGCAGCAACAATCTTTACTTTTTATTTTAGAAAAGAAAGAATAAGCATTTGTTACAGACACAAAAGCTGACATATCAATAGAAAAGATACTAATGGGCTGTTTTCCTGTCACTTAACTTTTGATGTAATTCTAGTGTCAGCACTTACAGTGCAGCTGTGCTTCTAAGATCCTGAAAGGAGCAGAGAGAAGCCCTCGCTAGGTCAGCTGGAATCACAGACTCAGACAAACAGACCTGTTTCCTGTGCACCACCATGTACTTCTACCTTTTCATCAGGAATATACTAGCATGAATGTTGGCCATTTGAAATAAAGCTGAGCAGAACTTAATATGAGATAATGGATAATTAATGTCATTGAAATAGTGAAATAGTGAGTTAGCCATAAGCTGCAGATGTATGTTGGCCAGGAAAAATAGCTTTGTGCTCTTAGGGCTGTAACTTTTCTAATCACCAGTTGAAACCTTTGCTAAACCAAAAATATTTCTCCTAAATTCAAGACAAAATTTGATGTGTGACAGACTGCTAGATGCCATTCAGACTCCTTTCTAGATACTCTGGAAGTTCATCTTTCCACACAGGGCTCTGCCTTCAATTCCCTTGAAAATTCCTATGCAAAAACTGCCCCCAGCTTCACAGGACTAAGTGCTAGTTAGACTAAGCACATTTGGACTCTGTGCTAGTTAATCACAAATCATAGAATTGTAGAATAATTGAGGTTTGAAAAGACCTTTAAGATCGAGTCCACTGTTAACCCAGGACTGCCAATTTCACCACTAAACCATGTCCCTAAGGAAGTGCCACATCTACACATCTTTAAACCTCCATCAGTCACCAGCCTCCAGGGATGGTGACTCAACCACTTCCCTGGGCAGACCGTTCCAATGCTTGACCACCCTTTTTGTGAAGAAATTTTTCCTAATATTCAATCTAAACCTCCCTGGCACAACATGAGGCCATTTCCTCTTGTCCCATTACTTGTTATCTGGGAGAAGAGACTGACCCCACCTGCCTACAGCCTCCTTTCAGGTAGATGTAGAGGGCAGTAAGGTCCCCCCTGAGCCTCCTCCTCTCCAGACTAAACAACCCCAGCTCCCTCAGCCGCTCCTCATCAGACTTTTGCTCTAGACCCTTCACCAGCTTCGTTGCCCTTCTCTGGACACACTCCAGCACCTCAATGTCTTTCTTGTAGTGAGGGGCCCAAAACTGAACACAATATTCAAGGTGTGGCCATACCCAGTTTGAAAGTTTTATGGTTAGGATTTTGCTGCTAGATTAATCTTTTTCATGTTAAATTCTTTCTTATCTGCTTATTGTGTGCTAGCAGTGGCAGTCACTTACAGGTCTAGATAGACAAGCAAGCGTTGTCGAAATGGAATGAGGCTATACTATGCACACAGAAATATTCCCATATTCTCTGCATTTATATTAGAGAGTATGTTTCTCACTCCTGAAAGGGGTTTATTTATAGTTAGTTCCTTCATTCGCTATCTTTACAACCTGCAGTCTATGTGCATTTCATGAATTATGATCATAAGTTACATTTATGCATTTAAATTTAATGTGTTTTTTACTCCTGTCTGAAGCTTAAGTTTGTGCGGTGTGCCTTGAAGAGAGGAATACTGTGAGGCAGTTACAGCACAGTCAAATGACTTGGGGCAATGCTACATTTTGCTGTGCTGCAGTTTTCCTTGACTGGGATTGTCAGCTTCCCAGCTTCCATCGAGCCAACTCTAGGGGAAAATTCAGAACTGGAACTGAATCAGCAACCTGCCTGCTTCCTCCTGTGCCAGGGTAATGAGTGTGCCTGTCAGGAGGAGATAGCAGGTCTACTATTCCCCAGGAACAAGTTTTGCTATTGCATCTGAATTTTTTACAACTCCTTCACAGGTAATTTCCTCAACCCCAACACATAGGTTAGGCACAAATACACTGCCAGTAAAAGTAAGGAACTAATCAAGTTACCTTAGAAACAGAAAATATTTCTGTAGTTAGAAATTTCTTGCAGCTCATGGAAACACTGTTTTAGAACAAGGAAGAAACATACATTGAAGCTTAATGTAAAATTGTCTGATTTTGTTATGCAAGATGATTTGACTTCAAGTAGATCTCAAGCTTTCTATCCATGAGAACAAGAGGGCATAAAATTTGCATAAAAGATGCAGTTACAGAAAGAAGACAAGGATGTTTTTGAGGCAATACATAAATATCTCACAATTGGACATCCATGATATTCAAACATACACATGTACAGATACACTCCTTGTGCTTTAAGGTATTGTTGTGAAGCATGCTGAACAGGAAGAATGGACATCATGTGACAATGCATAGTAGAAGATAAGCTTAAAAAGCTTCTAAGTGTAACTAACAATACGTCTGGAAATTCAAAAATTAATGTTGAAATGTTACCTGTCAATTTTCTGTATGATCAAAAGGTAAGTTAAAAGCAAATCTTGTTCTGTAGCACACTTCCTCATGGCAGTTGTAAGGCATTTCTAGAAAGCAGCTGCATCCCAGGAAAAGAATCAGATACAGAAGTAGAAAGGGGGACCCACCTGCTTACATAAAAGATGAGAAAATTTGTGCAAAATTTTGTTGAGGAGGTCAGAGAGAAAGAGACCAAATAAACCACAAAGTTCAGTGCTAAAGAGGGATTGAAAACAATGTTACTCTCTTCCCACACACACTCGTCCAGGGGTTTTGTTGAAACATGGCAAATAAAATTTCTTTTTAAATATGTATTTGGAATAATCTGGAGAACTATAGATCAGCAAACTGGACTTTTCTTCTGGAAAACTGGTAGAAACTCTGAAGAACCAAAGTGACAGATGAAGCTAACACAGGAAGAAAAAGCTTTGACACAAGCATATGCATGGGATGTTCAGCCTATCTACAGGCTGTATTTTCAAAAATAATAGAACTCTTTGCATGAGGCAGTGAAAAAGTTAACGTGATGAAGGTTAGTCCACTGACATTTCTGAGAAGACTGTGATTATGTTCCTTTAAAGAAAAAAAAAGCTCTTAAAGGTATGAAGCCATCATGTATATGAGGAATAGTTTTCTCATGGACTTAATTATTGAATAAAAGATATAAAGTGTGCACAAGTCCCATAGTTTGCCCATATCTGGAATGGTGTAACTGTAATGTAAAAGAATGAAAGGGAAGCATTTTTTTCACACAGGAAGTAACTTTTGGAATCTGTATCACAGGGTGTTACAGGTGCAAAAAATGAGTTTAAAATTATTTTTAAAATGATTGCAAACATTCATGGAAAGTAGGTCCACCGTGATGAGCACTTGCAACCACTGACATAGGAAATCCTTATATTACTGTTGGTTAAAAGTCAATGGACTATTTCTCAGACTATGCCTATCATCACCCCTTTATTTACTCTAGATGGTACTTCTGTCTAGTTGTCTATCCTGTTTATACTTTTTCTCAAAATGTTTGCTACCATTTGCAGTCAGAGACAGCATAGTAGTCTAGTTGGAGCTTTGGTGTAGTCCATGATGTGTGATCTTATATAGGGTGGATAGAGAGTTTTATGTCACAGAGTCATTAATTGGTATAACCACAGCTGTTATACCTCAGTCTTTTTACTACAGGACAATAAATTGCAGTCACAAAGATATATTCAAGTAAGCACTTCCACCGCGTGCTTTGCCTGTGGGCATGATGGAAGATGACAGCTGGTATCAAAATGGCAACGTAATAGCACATGTGACCACTATGCACCTTAGATGCACCTTGGCTTGACACACAGGAATTTTGAAAGACTATTACCTGTCTTTAATGGCTATCATCTCTGCTGCAACCTGCATACATGGTTTCTGTACCACAAAACATCATGGCTTAGATTGCTTTTGAAGATATTTTTTCTAAAGCAGACTGCTTTTTCAGAGTAGTTCTTGTGTTATGTTTTAACATTTCATGATAATGTTAAGCCTGACATCCACAGAAACACTTGAATGTCTAACAACCCTTATTTTCATAGTGATTGGTATTAATCAGCAGTGTTAGTCCTTAAATATCTTAAGTTTAGCTTTAAGGCATTTAGAGGGAGATGTAGTCCTTATTTTTTCTTTGTGAGATTTTGCTCTTCCCCCACGTTTTCTTACCATCAGTTTGACTATTTAGGTGACTAAAAAGCTAGAAAGTGTTCTTGTATTTTTTGTTTTAAGTTTCCAGATCTTTTCATTTTTGTTTTATGATGATCTTAAAGGTCTTTTCGAACCTAAATGATTCTATGATTTTAATTCACAAACTTAAATCCTACAGACTTTTGCTTCCTTCAGACTCAGTTTGTTACCTTCATCTCTTCTCCTAAACTCTCTATCTTAAAATGGGGACCAGTACTTCAAGCTTTTGACAGCCTTGTTCACCGCGGAAGATCTTAAATTAAATATGCAATGAAAAAACCAAGCATCCTATTGTTGTTTGTAAACATGGGCTCTACAGAATAGAATGTTTCCAAGATAAATGATTCTTCATAATAAGCACCTAGGACAAGAGGTTATAATGTAAGTTTTTAGAAAGCAACTATGTAACAAAAGCAATTGGATTTGATGTCCTATTAACCTGGAAAAATAGTACTTTGAGGCTGATCTGGATCCAATGGCTGGAACAGTGCAGGGGAAACACAAACATGCTTCATTTTTTTAACAGTGGTATTAGTCACCTATAGCATCTCTAACTGCTGGATTGATGTTTCTTTTGGAACATGCCTTAAATCAACAGCCTTTCAATTTGAGCCTATCCTTCTGTTTATTCTACCTTTTATATATAGAATCTGGCACCACTTTTTTCTTATCTTGCTCTATTTTATAATGGTGATGAAGATTATATGCATGAAATATCTTTCCAGCTCACCAATATTGATTAGCAAAATTATTATTTGTAGGGTTTATTTTTAAATGGTTTCCTAAGGTGCTTATGACTAAAGAGAACAGTTCAAAGTGGTCTTTGAAGAAGAAAGGAGATCGTGATAACAGAAAGTGTAAAGTAGTAGTAAATTTAGGATATTCTACAGCTTGAAGATGGTCCTCTCTCATGAGGATGACTGACTTCCTTGAAGAATCTTTGGTAATTGCAGCATAGTCCATAAGAAGTGGTGGTTTCTTTCTGCTCTTCAGTCCTTCTTACTTGTTTTCCTCTGCTGCTCCTTGCTTCTTTCTTCTCTTCTGCCCTGGCATGGGTTGCCCATGGGCTGCAGTCCCTCAGGGGTGTGCCTGCTCCAGCGTGGGTTGCCTACAGCCACAGCCCCCTCAGAGGTGTACCTCCTCCAGCACAGAGCACCTCCTTCAAGGAGTCAGTCTCCAGCCATGTCTCCTTTGAGACTGCAGATGTCTGAAGGCTTTAATTTCCTTTTTGTTGTTAATATACCTGGCAACTGAAAAATTAATATGATCTTTAATTCCTTTGCTTGACTATCACACCTCTTTCTTAGGGAAATTATTTATTTTAAATATATTTATTCACTGTGGATCCTGTATTATCCAAGTAGTCCATGTTGTTTTAAATCTAATTAATTGTATTACAATGAGACTGAAAAATGAAATGGTCGTGATGCCTTTGAGTTTGACAGAAAGAAATTTGATTACGGGATATTAGTAGGTGCCTGTAGTAAATTAATTTTGCAAGTACTTCAGGAAATTTCCTTGAAGGTGGTTCTAACTTTCATGCATACGCATCTAGTAGCAGTTCTTAAGACTAGCTTCAGTCATATGTCTTCATGGAAGGCTCTTAATTTCAAGGGAAAGGTTTCACTTTTTTGAAAGGAAAATTTGACAGGAAAAATTCATTTTATTGTAAAAATGTATTGTGACTAAATCAAAGTACATATATAATTTTATTTCAACTTCCGGTAAATTCTGAAGAAGTTGCAGTTTTTTATCATATGCTCCCTTGGTTTTCTTTGTGTTGGTTGGTTACCTGTATGCCAGCATCCCCCAGAAATGGTTGGATAGACATTAGAAAGCCTATAAACTCTCTTGATAGTATTTTATAAGAAGAAAAATGTAGAAGTACAAAAGGTGTTAATCTAAAACACATACACAGAAAAATCTAAAGAAACATAGAAAACCCCAAAATGAAATCATATTTTAATGGAAATGGAAACAAAGTATTAGGAAATAATGTTGACTCTTAAAGATACTAACCAGAAACAAGTGCTAGAGTAAGAAACAAGCTGAAAGTTCTATATAGGCAGTTTCGGAGGGGGGCAACATTTGAATTTCCTGATCACATTTAATATGACTACCCTCTGAAATGTAATGTTAAAGTGTATGTATAAGTAAACATTTAGAGCAAGCAAATTTCTGATGTGTATACATCAGTGCTTCTGTCTCAGTCCTAGTTGTAGTAATCCAGTAATGGAAGAGAATTAATATGATGTGATGTGAGATTAATTTAAAAGATCAAATACAACTAAAACGTAATCACTATCATTCCCTTTGGATGAAATAATTAAGAAAAAAATGAACACCTCTTTTCAAATACCAGATATACTTGGGTAATTCATAATTTTCTCACAAACAGAAAGCTCAATTTTTCCTTCAAATAATTATTGTGAGATACTCTGTCAGCACTCAGACACACTGACGGGCATCACAAAGTATACAAACTTCTTTTATCATCTTGCAATCTTCATTTTCTGACATGCAGTTATTATAAATGTGTGATCAGAGAACATTAAATGAAGGTCTGAAGGGCAGACTACACCATTTACATCTTAGTGAAATCAGATGAGGAAATGTTTTGACAAAGCAAAAGGATTTTATGTCTGTTGTGTTAGCTTAAAACTGTTCAAAAGCTAAAGAATGTTTGAAAATTCATTGAGTCTGATGAGATAAGGGAAAAGTCGAATGAGGGTAGACTGTAATAAACAGAGCCACACCCTTAAGCTCATCAAGATAGAAATGTATTTCAGTGCAATTTTAAAACATCTTTTTGCAACAATAAGTTGTATGTTCTAAGGTGATATAAACCTGTTATTGTTGGCTGTGGACTTAAGTGTTAAGTGGTGGATCTTGAAGTGTTTGCGTTGGTAAAGCTGTTTGAGCAGATATTCATGAAAGGTTTATAAAACAGCCTTTCCAATAGCATCAATATCTAATCTGCTCTTAAAGCTGATGTGAATAAGAAATGAGTCATACCATTTAGGAAGGTGGTGATGTGATCAAAGTAATTCTGAGGGTTTTTTCATTGCTCTGACACAGATTTTCACTTTGATTTTGAACATGTTAATTACATTAACACTTCTAAATTCTATTTCCTGCATCTGTATAACAGGGATAGTGATAATTAATTATATCGCAGGTTTGCTTGAAAGTTGAATTCTCTAATACATTAAACAGAATCAGTATAATTATTTATATTATTAGTATGATAGTTTTTGTTATAAATAATGTCACGTAGAGTATAACACATTTTTTCATTTCTGAATTAGTACCTATAGTTACATTTCCCAGCTTTAAAAATGCAAAAAAATCCCACTTGTTTTTCTGATGCTGATGCCACTGAAGTCCATGAGAGTTTTTCCGGTGTTTTAAGGAGGAACCACAGTTAGCTCAGGTGATAACTTGTTCACACGCTGTAGCTATAAAAATATTTGGACCAAAATGTCAATGATGTTTCTACCACATGGACTGAGCAATCCAGGAGACAGATTAGTCATGCAGGAAAATATTTTTCTTTTCTACTTGCCATTTCTGTGATCAATGCTAGTTTCTATGAAAAGCAGAGAAGCTGATTCAGGAAACAGAAATATGCAGTGGGTTTTGTGTTTGCTTTCTCATTAAAAGGGAAAGTGAAAGCAAAACATGAAGTATTGCTGCTCTTTGTGAAGTTAACATTCCAAAAGACTATCTGTAAACAAACAAAGCCTTTACAGAGATATTATGTACTTAAACAGCAAGATTTACATCTTAGATTCAAAGGTATTTGGAGGATGGAAATCAATAACATTAAAAAATTGCTATTTCCAAATATTTTCTATGTTAAAACACTGTGATTAACATCCCAATTGCGATGTTATAGAAACTTTATATAGCATGCTTGAATTTTGCTCAGTTATGAGTAAATATGTGTAAGTATCTATTTATGAAGTCCATTAGGGATAATTATACTTTACAGCCCTGAATCTTTTGCAGCTAGAAAACTAAGGAATAAAGAGGAACTATATCTTTCTTGTGAAATGCCAATGGAGGAGAACAGATAATTTTGCCTCAGTGTTCTGTTTCTGCTGTAAGGATGGTAACATGTTGTGAAGTAACTGAATACAACTCAGAATAATTACTGGACTATGGATTGCAATCTAAAATTTCCTTTTCCCAGAGTATGTCTCAAAACCAAATTTGGATATTCATGCTTTCTTTGGCCACCTCTCTTTCCTGAATTAATCTTTAAAATTGGGAAAAATATCAAAGTAAGAGTACCAGTATCACAGAATAGCTTAAAGCCTAGTTGTTGCAATAGCCACTCTCATTAGAAATGTAGCTTCAGGCTGAAATAGGTGTTGAATCGAGTTTGGCACTTCACTGGAGTGTTGTGGTATTATGTTCTTTTGGAAAGAATTAAGTGGTGTCAGCTGTGTTTTGTGGGCAGACTGATCACGGATGTATGTATGAGATATTCTTGGGGCATGCCAGCTGGCTCAAAACCTTCCTGGATGATAAGTGGAGAACTTCTATTTAGTGGGTACTAATTAGGCATTAGTAGTATACAGTTGTTGAGCTGTTCAGTTCTGCCAAGACTGAAGCTACAAGCCTGCCCAGAAGAAAAGTTGTAGAAATACAAATCTCAAAATTTTAGGTGCTTCAAGACTTCAGCCATGTGGGTAGTTAGCCTCACTTTTGGAGGATAAGTGCTTAAGACAGCTCCCAGCTCAAAACACTAATGTAGCTACATCCTTCATCTCCAAGTAAATCTAATAATTTGAGTTCTGTTTGGGTGCCTGTGCACAGGTTCTAATGTCATTTGAGGATCCTACAGCCTTCCAGACATCCACAGAGGATGAACAATGTCACACAGGACCGAGGAGAGACCTCTGCCCTGCTGTACTAGGAGGCAAAAGCCAGGAAGTGTTACGATGTCTAAAATGACAGTGCAGCTGCTGAACTGAGCTCTCAGTGTCTGCCTTATGGTCAGATGTGAGGCATCTAGTTTTCACACTGGCACCAAAATGAGTCATTCTTAAACTAGACAACTCCACTAAATCAGCGTCCAGCAGGCACTGATGAGAAAGACTTCTTGCTAAGAGGATTTTTTTTTTTCTAAGAGGAAAATGTTGTTGCTTTTCCAAATGAACTTCAATTTAATTTTTTTTTATATTTTTTTTTTCTTAAATAAACCTAACCATATTAGCAACTCACTCCTATTTTGTCCATTACATTCAACTTCTCCACTTCACATCTTGAAATACAAGAACCCCTTGGATCCTCAGATAGTACAGATGGCAAAATGGACAAGAAGAATGTTGCTTTTAATTTCTCCAAGAAATGTTTTCAGTTATGTCTGGCTGCTCTGATTTTCACTCCTGTGCAGACTGCAAATATATTCATCAATCTGCCTCAAGGTCAAAACTTGAGATACAGCCTTCTTCAGTTGGCAAGATGACTACAGTTTACAAGCTGAAGGCTGGGTTTTGATCACCAGTGATGCAACCCTTAATGTTTATTTGAATACTAATAATTAAGTATTATTTCAGTGATGCTTGCAATTAAGTGCTGTAAATGTCCTTCCTACATTTTATAATTCTGAGCCAGGCTTTAGGCTTCCCAGATGTTCAGGGTGATGCTCAGGAGTTTACCGATCACTCTTTACTGACACGTCTCCAAACCAAGGGAGACACGTCTCCAAACCAATTTATTTCCTTCAGAGTTTTAGTATCTTCAGAGTTTAGAATTGTGTTTTACAAACCTATGCAACAAAGAGCTTATTAAATTGAAAACAGTGGAAACAGTTAATTGAAGAAATATTTTTTTTTTAATAGTGTTTTGATGTTTTATGTAATCATGTATACATTTTTATGGTGGACTAATTCCTAGTCTTGGTTAGGGAAAAAAACCCACCAAGACCCTTGGTGCTATGGATTTTCTGTTTCAAAACCCAACTGAATACTGTAATGAAGCACTATATAAAGTGCTGACAACCGCCTCTGTGAATCATGAAGATGTTTTTTTTTTACATGGATTCCTGAGTCATTGGCCATTACAATCACAGATAAATCAATGTCTTTATTTTCTCCAGTGCATTAACAGAACAAGGATGTGCCAATGAGGAGATAATACTGCCATTGTGGAGTAGTGGTCTACTGACTGAATAGGTAGTGATGAAATATTACCAGCATGAACCATCCCTTTTTAGAAAAATTTGAGACTTTAAAGAATGATGACAGTTATCTTCAAGCTCAGTCATTATAGCTTGTAAGATGAGAATAACATTCTGCTCATTTTTTAAATATTCAAACAGAGTCTAAGAGTTAGCTGGCCTCTTCTCTGAACTGAGAGTGAAAAAATTTATCCGTATGCTTCTCCTTTTCTACTTCAATAAATGCCGACTTACCATCTTTAACTTTATTATTTCGCTATGAACACTCCATCCTTCAGTACTTCCAAAACTGACATAGTGGCTTTTTGAACTTGCTGCCTAAGACCTGTTATAAATGTCAAAGAATTCAATTTTAAAATTCCTTTTAACATTATTGCTCTTTAAAACAAAGAAGATCTGAGACATGAGTAGATTTTTATGTTAGCCAAGGCAAGATATTACCATGGCATAAACAACGTAAAGGTGAGTGTGTAAAGTGCTGAAATAATGTTTAAAAGGAAATAGTAATTAACAAATTATTTCTTTTCCTTCCATTGGCCTACTTAATCTTCCTGAAGTAGAATTAGGGTACATTGCAGTCTGTATTTCATACCATAAAAATACCCCTGTATAAAATTAAAATAAAAGAAAAAGAAAAAATAAAAAGCTGAAAGTTACATCAATAAAAATTAAAAAAGGCTAGAACTCTTTAATAGCCTACAGAGAAATGTAATAGCTGAGGATATGGCCTGAGTGGTAATCAGGATGGAAAGCTGCTTTTATAAAAATCTTGGGTTTTTTCTACAAAGCTGGAGAGAGAACAGAAATGTTTTGTGTAGGAATTGGGTACATCAGTTTTTGCTCGGGTGTGTGTATATTTGTATGTGTTGCAGGGGGGACACAGTTCTTCCTAGAAGATTAATGCACATTGACTTAGCATGCAAGCTATAGAATCACACTGAATTATTTTCAGTGCTGAATATGGAGGTAAAACGGTTCAGAGCTTAGTGAGAAATTCTAACGAATGATAGCAAAATTTATTCATTCAACAAAACCAGCAACAACACAGGATTTCAAGTACATCAGTCAAATGTTTACTGCAATCTATATTGTGCTTCCACATCTATGGCCAGAAAATAATCTCTTCAAATACCCTTTTCTTTTAGAAGGTAGTTTGCCTGTCACATTTTACATTATTCATCTAATGTAGTTGTTAAAAAGAGGAATTAGAAATTACACCTCACCAAAGATTTAAGTTATAGTGAACATCACTTTCCGCCTTCCACCCTTTTTAGTGAGTCTCAAAACCATGTTCGTTCATGCAATCTAACTGAATGAAAAGAATGCAAAAATATTGCTGTTACGCAAAAGCAAGATAGGTGCCCCTGTGTGTATATATGTATGTATATGAATTTATATGTATATATTCTGTAATGTATTAATATACAGCCTACAATACAAGAATCCATTTCTTACATAAACTTAGATTTCTACAGTGCAAAGCATTTTTATAACTATATCAGAAGTTATGATTACAGTGGTCTGCTAGAAACCTTGCTCTTGGTTTATAGACCTCACCAAAATCTGGAATGGTATGTTTTCCCAAACGTTGGTGAGTGTAAAGTAGAACAGTGAGGTTGATATGATTATGCTTTCTATTAATCAGTGCACATTAAAATGTTCCTATAATCAACATCTTGTTGATTTTTGATTGGTAAGTATACTAAAATAAATAGTTGAAAACAAATGGAGATATATTAATAAAAATTAAATTGTGAGCTATAAGAGATGGACTGAAAGAAATGTTGAGATTCTGCAGGTTCATTTTCAGTTCCACTGCTCAACACCATCAGTAGACTGTACAGCGACTGCAGCAGTCATGGCCCTGGATGATCTGTACAGCGTTGGGAATCCAGCCCTAACACACTTGAGAAGGTTGTTGAACTCTGCTTTTGGTGTCTCTATTGCAGTGCTTAGAGCAGAAGAGGTATTATTAGGTGTGAACTATCACTTCTATATGGTAAATGAAGATCAGTACTGGACTGATTGGCAGTCCATCAATATTTTAAATCATTTTTTGTTCTTCATTTGCTGACAGGCTGTGTCAGGAAGGGTCAGAATCACTATTCTGAAATGAATAGTCTCACAATTAACAGATCTGTTGGCCTTTTTTACCTTTTTGTAGGCTTTTTCTTTTTATTCCTTGGTAAGCATTAGAAGAACTAGCATAGAGATATTATTAGTGTTTTCAGTATGTGGAGTTTACTTGATTCTGTATCTTTAATGCACTTAATTTAGTTAATGTTTGAAATACCTGGTCCATTTTCTGAGTTTCCGACTGTAAGCGATAGCCGGCAGGTAAAGGCTGAGCTAGACCAAAGTGATTACAGCTGCATTCTAGAAAGACTCTAGTGTTCCATAAGGGAAACTGTTCTTACTATTTCTCCTTCCTTCTTGTGTCTTGCCACAGTCTGGGATCATGGTGCATCCCTGTTTGCAGCATCACAGTCAGGCTGCTGTCTAGGACACAGACAGAGTCTAGGAATATGCTATACATAATAACAGGATTTTCATTTCCCATTTAATAGGGATTTTGTTACTGTGATGCATATCCACATAACTTCCATCACTTTAAAAAAAATATCTGCAAATTCGATCTGGTGCACCGCACAAAGGCTTGCTGAGTGTCTTGCTATGAAAGCCATATTCTGAGGTCCGTACATACTTCCTGCAACTTTCTGGGTGGATTTTAATGCAATAAAATTCCATCTGACTAAGGATTTAATTCAGGCAGGTCATCACCACCTGAGAGCCACTTGTGTTAAAAGGGTTTCACTTTAGAGAGCTAGTTGTAGTGTTTGACACTCTTGATCCAGTAGAGTCAAAGATGACTGGACATCTTCTTTGGCACAGCTATTTGCCAGACCCAAGAAAGAGGAAAGTAGTTTGTGGGGGTAGGGATCTGCATAAGGTTTTTATGAAGATTTGGGGGTTCTGGCTTGTCGCTGTGCTATCTGCTGATCAGTATCTCTTGTCTGTGTCAGGGTTACATTTGACTTTGAATATTTATATTTGAATTATTTTTAAACAAAAACAGAAGAATGTGACACAGAAATCAGAGAATAGTGAGACTACTGAGTTGGGAGAATACATTTCACTGGTACAGTGAGATATATTTAGTCGTATGGGATAAAGTTAGCAGAGATGTCTGACACAAAGATCTATTAGGCTGTCAGACAGTCTCCCAAGAGAAATGGTGGAATCCCTACTACTGGCAATATTTAGAATTTGATTAGAGAAAGCACTAGAAAATGTACAATCATATTTGATAGGAGCTCCTAGTAGATGATCTGTTCTTTTCCATCCCTAATTTCTCTAATTGCATGCTCAAACTTGAGGGAATACCAATTTAAAGACTACCTCTAAGTACCTCAATAAGTATTAACCAATTTTTACTGTTTTGCTCATTACTATACTCACAAATGAGAAGTCCCATCACATTCTACATGTTTGCTTTTAATTATACCTGGCCTTTCTGCAATAATTCCTGCATGAGATTGTGCTAGTTAAGTTTGCTCTTCTCACACATCTTTTAAAACCAAGAAACATCTGCATTACCTGCAATGCTTGCATTTTATACATCATGCTAAACTGTATTTCCCAGTCTGACAATATCTGTTAGAAAATGAAATATTACAGTTAACAAGTTGCTGTGAGTAGACACTTCCTTTTTTATTCCTCTACAGTACACAGGACCAAGAAGAATTTCCAGGAACATTTTTGTTCAAACATGATTAGCAGCAGTGCAAACATTGCTGCATTCATTGTAAGCAGCTCTTGTATAGTAAGTTTAATCATTGTCATAAGCAGAAAAAAAAAACTAGTTCCTTTCTTCTGCAACTGATATCAACTTAACATTTAGTTTCCCTAATACTTGATTAATTTTCATAACTTTCAAAATCTACCTATATTTTTCACAGTAAGTTTCATTATGTCAGCTCTTCAAAATATAAGTTTGAATGAAAAAAAAATTTTGATCAATTCAAATATATAAACTCATGAGACACATTATTCAGGTTGCAACTCCAAAAATTAAATCAAAGGTATCATGGCACTGGTGGAATACTATTTAGCTTAAGTATGGCTTGGAACACCACCAAATAAGAGTTACCATTGTTATGCCTTCTAAATACTGCTTTACAAAGAAAAATAAATATAAAAGTTAATATTTTTATGTAAGGAATCAAAAAATATGCAAAATGCATAACTTACATAAACAAGACAATTTAAAATTCATTGTCCAAATTTATTTTCAGAAATATTTTTCTATAAAATTAGATTCTAGGAAATATGTGATGAACTATCTTTGTAACAATCTAGGACATTTGGAATTTGATTCAGCAAGAGATGTAATTTATGAAAAAGGTGTGGGGTGTCTGGGAAAGATTAGGATATAAAGATTCCAACATTAAGAATGCCTGAACTCTCATCTAGACGTGCTTCAGGATTAATAAATAAATAAATCTGTATTTGTGCTATGTTTTAAGTGCTTTGAGTGCTTTAAACAATGTTGTCTCTAATCCTACTCTGAAGTTTTGTTACTGTTATGTATTACTAATTCATGGAATCCTTAAGGGTTAAATACATTTAAATAGAGAATAAAAATGGATCAAAAGCAGTGGGATTGCACAAAGAATTAACCTGTGTAGTTTCTTTTCCTTTCTTAACATAGAAAATACAAGGCTATTTTTGTGGAGCTTTTTTCTTTAATGCTGCAGTAAAATTGGACAGATCTCATAGCTGTTAATCATGATGACTCCTACAAGTCTTCTCCTGAGGGAATTCTGTAAGTTCAGAGACATGGGCAGTTTATAGATTTTGAGGATGTATTTACTAGAGCACATTATCTTGCATTTGGCCAAGTTGTATTTAATCTGCCTACTTCCAGCATTAATAATACATCAGAGTGAAATTTGATTTTAAAGTAAATGCAATTCAAAGTCCTGTAAAGCACCTATCAAAGCATTTCTACTCTTTGCTAGTACCTCAGCATTTTCTTGCACATTTACAAGCTCCAAGAGGGACAGTCCTGTGGTCCAGTTTTCAAGGGCTGGAAAATAAAAAGGAGAATTCCTTGGAATTCCCAACCATTCAAGACCTGGAAATTTCATTTCCTAGGTTATTGTAAAGCTTATTTAAAGTTTAAATGGTTTACTTTTAAGGCATCATGTCTAGCAACTCAAACCCTTGTGAAGTGCTTTAAACCATCAATAAGTTGTTAAATTCAGACAGAAGAGTTGTCAGTCTTTAGTAGATGCTTGTAATGATTTCTGTATCTACAATACAAGAAACCTCACTGCTCCATGGACAGATTTTATGTCAACTCCATCTATTGATTATACAGCTGGGAGAGCATCAGGATGCACAAGAAGTTCACCATCTGCTTTGCTTAAAATTTTGGAAAAAGAAATATTAGATAGATAGAGAGATTAAAACCAGCAGTGGGTGTATTACAGCCCATCCTCCCTTGGCAGCCAAAGACTACTTTCTACTCTTCATTTCAGTTCACAGGGAAAATAAATGTTTCATTTAAATGCCATTTATGTGATGTATTGTCACCAGTGCAACTTGTTACTGTAATATATTATCGCTCAAGTACTATGTCAAGTACTTGAGTACTACTCAAGTACAAGTCATCAGTAAAAATGAAAATTAAAAAATCCTTTCTTCAGAGATCTCAGAATTATAGACAAATGCAAAAATGCAAGTTACTGCAGATACACAAAAATACCTTGGATTGTTTTTCATCTCCATTTGCTGCTTATTACTGAAAGATGCCTTTTTGTTGATATTGGAAGAAAGAGATGTTTCTGTGAGACATTCCTGTGCAATGGGAACTGAGTAAAAGGGTTGCCACTGAGCTTAGGATACCATTCCATAAGGAAAGACAATATGAAATAAAGCACAAGTGAAATGGGGGAGGAAATGGTTTCACTGTTGACAGTAGCAAGGTCAGGGGACAGGGAAAGGGCAGAAAGTTAGATGGATGTAAGCAGCAGCTGATTATACAGAGCTTTGACACACGGATTAGAAGGTTTAATGTGACTTCATGAGCATAGGAGAGCTACCAGAAGGATTTGAAGAAATAAAGATGTTAGTCAGATGAATGTTGTAGTATAATAATTGCAGCAGCAAATTACGCTGTAGGCTACAGTCCTGCAAATATGGAAGGAGTAAGAAGAGTTTCATTGCTATTAGATTTTCTTTTATATTTTCACTCCATTCTGATTTTCTTTTTCAGTACACCAAAAATGTATTTTAGTTGTTATTCATTCATTTTGCATTTAGTTGAAGAAGTACAGAAAAAATGGGGGTGGGGAGGAGGTGGGGAGGAGCGGGGAGAAACCTACATTTAGGAGAGTACACAGCAATTCCTTGAAGTATCTGAGATTCTGGTTTACTGTGACTGCTTTGGCACCGCACAGCTATTTGCTTCTGTGGCCCGTGCCCTATCTTTATCTTGCATACCATCAATTTAGGACTTCTGGGTGGTAAAACTTGTTTAGATTCACTCATTCTTACTATATTAATTGTTCAACATAAGGTTTATTTAAACCATTGAAATATGAGAACATGAATAGCTCGTTTATGTTCTCTGCTTTGAATATGCAAAATCTCATGACTGTGGTTATACTGAAATTTCAATCATATTTCCATGACTCTGTGAAAAATGTTCACCTCTGGTTTACTGTTCAGTTATAAAGGTGTTTCCCATTGCTGGTATGTGAAGAAAAAGACTGATTTCGTTGAGAGGTCAAATGTGTTGAGATTACTTCATTGCCTCTGGCAAGCATGTCTACTCTGGATTGTCTCAGCACTGTAGACTAGTTCATATATTGCATTTATGAAGTCCATAACATAGAGCTCTGATTTTTCAATTGATTAGTGTTCCCATTTTCATTTCAGCATTATTTTTATTATTATTACTACTATTTATAATTTTGATGGATATAGTGCCGCTAATCTTCGAGTTCATTTTCAAAATGCTTGGTAGATCTCACTATTGCAGGGGATATATATTATCTTCAGCAAAGTGATAATATCTAGTTTCTCTTTTTTCTGATCCTGGAGGTATAGCTGAAGAATCCACAGCCAGCTATGACAGCAGGCATACATACTTATGTAGTAATTTAATCAGAATTTCAGTTTCTAAGCATAAATTACAATTCTGGAAATCCTTGCTCAGCAACAGACTAACTTCCCAGGTACTTCAGTGAGACTCATCTGCTCTGACTGCAGTTTTCCAATACTGAATAATCCAAATCTAAAGTAATTACAGTTTTTATCCCTCTTTGTAGTCAGTAAAAAGAAATTGCCATTTGTCTAAATTACATAAAATTAATCTGTCAAGATGCATTCCTCTACATCTACTCAGAGCTGCCCCCACCTTAGAACAGCTTGGGGTCTGAGCACCAAAGTGGTGAGTGTGACTGTGACGGAAGGCAAGTCCTCCCCTTACAGCGCTCTAGAGAGGCTCAGCCAGCTCAGCACTCTTGAGTCGTCGTGGACACACAATGATGGCGCTATCTGCCACTTTTTGAAAAACAAGTAGCTAAAGAGGTGACAGTAGTACAGCTCCAAGTATAAAAGCTGTGATCTGTTTTAATTTTGGCTAAAATTGCCATTTCTCTGTGACATGATTTAATCACCTTAAATGCTCTTTGCAGGGAAAATTTTAAGATTCATTAAAACCAAACACTCAGTATGACTAGCCAAGGGCATGAGTCATACATCTGGAAGGAGAAGGCTTCCCAGATGTATTTCTTTATTTCTCTCCAGTGTTTCATATACAGTAAAAGGAGTGGGACTGAAGATTTCCCATAGTTGTTAGCATTTCCTGATTTGTAGGTGTGCAGTCAGTTGCATGCCAGACTAACTCGGCATCTTTTCTGAAGAGAGTGCTGTCTGTCTGTCTGAGATGCTGGTCTTACATGCCCACCCATCCCCATGCATCATTTCCAGCATTCTAACTGCATTCTGGTTCTGAGGTGGCTTCAAAACTAAGCTTAGCAGCACTGATTTTTACAAGCTCAGCTTTCTCTAAGCAATAAATTCTTTCAAACAATGAGCTAACTTACATACCTAAAGGTTAGTTATCTAAATCTAACACATCCATCCCGGGCTCCCTTTATAGTCATTGGAAAGAAAGCTCTCATTTAGAGTGCAATTCAACTTGTCCTCAAATAGGTGTCAGAAGTATGTGGGATGAATTACCTTCTAAAAATGTTTGATTTCTACCCTGTGATTCTTATGGGAATCTACTGCTAGGTTAGTGGTAGATGACTGACTTTTAACCTTCTAAGCTAAGGTGATACGGATATGTGAGAAAATATGGATGTGGCCACGTTACAACAGAAAAGAGTGAGATAGCATTTGTAGATTTATAGAACCAAGGAGAAGAAAATAGTGGAAATTACACAAAGGCCCCTTTACTGGGAAACAACTGATTTTACTTAGAGTTACAATTAGAGATGGATTTTTATACCCTTATCTTCTCTGAGGTACAGTACTAATTTGTGTGTACTGCTGGGTGCAGCAAATGAGAAGGACTACCCTGGTTCTCTGGCTGCAGACATTTTTCTTGTTCACATATTTGTCAAATACAGAGTTGCATAATTCACTTTACTTTGATTTTTTGTTGTTTGTGTTTTGCTTTTCTTTCTTAAAAAAAAGTCTAGATATGTTGCAGGTTGCTACCTTAGAAAGAGCTGGACTATCATCTTTTAAATAACAATTAGTTTTGACTTCCTTATAATGTATTTCATCATGTATTTACCAGGACACATGTGAAATATTGAGTAGGGCAGTTTTCATTAGAAGTATTAGAATTATTTTCCTTCTTGGTTCCCAGAGCTGAAACCTATCATTTTTCAGAGTATGCTGTGAGAATCCTATTTGCTAAGGCTATGTAGAGAAGAGGTGATTTAAACATGGTGCATTTGAGTGTGGACTGTTATTGTTTGAAATTGGGTTTTAACATTAAGTAGGAAATTCATGTTTAAAGAGATCGGATTGCGTTAGATTACGATACCCTTGTTATTGGTCATGCATATTAATTTGTGTGTATTTCTAATATTTGTTTTGGTATCTGAAACTTAAAGACAATTTGAGTAAATCTAAATAAATAAAATAAATCTCTTAATGATATCTTGGGTGTTGAATCAAATTGAAAACTTTTTCTCAGGTAGTAGAATATAAGCCTTTTTCCAATCCTGTCCCTTTTTTCTTCTACACCCTTTTTTCCCTGACTATAATTTTCATTTTCAGTGGTAGATTAGTGTGTATTTGCTCCTGAAGTGAGTGTTCCCAATGTTAATTTAATGTGCTATTCTGAGATTCTTCTAGGAGTTTTTCCTATCTTCACTTTGTGGGGAAAGACTGGCAAATACTTAAATATGCTCATTTTCAAAGTAGTCTTTTCTTGAATTGTGTTGTATTTTAAAATTTTCCTTAATTTTTTTTATTATTTTTAAACTCTAAACTATACCGAGACTCCTCAAAATCAACCATAATTGTTTATAAACATTGTTAGTCCACTGCAGCTCCAGATGTGTATTTCTGTCCCTTTATCTCCGGTTCAGGATGTATCACTGTAAGGCCAGAGTGAATCCTAGTCTTTGAAAGACTCACTTTCCTTTTCACTGACACGAAGTAAAAAGATCTTTTTCTTATGTTTTTGGAAAGATATTTCATTAAGAAATACCTGAGATAAAAATAACCTGGCATAAAAACCTAACCTAGAAATGTCTATCAGTTTGAATATTTCTAATAGTTCCCCTGCTTCAGATTTTTCAGTTAATTCCAGTAATCTTCTGAATGGTGGTGGCAGCAACCAGGGGGAAAAAGACTCCTCACACAGAAAAGGAGTCTTCCCAGGCAACCAGCAACAGTCCCCTGGATGGTCTTGAGAATCAAAGTTCATGAGTAACTTTTTGGAGTTCAAAGGAAACTCTTTTCCTTAGGTCCTGCCTATCTGCATCCCCATTAAGCTCTTCAAAGAACTCTGAAGATTTAGGAAAGTGCTTTCTTCCCCTTCACTGAAACCAGGTGGCTTGACCCTATCAACTTTTCGTACAATTTTTGTAATATTCTGATGAGCATGGAGATGGATTCTCTGGTGGCGGACATTGATCAGATCAGGCCCAAAGTTGCTTTATCTGAGAGATTTCTGCTTGAAGAGCACAGACCTCAATTAAAAGTCGTAAGAACTTACACATGGGTGGAATTTCTAAGTGTTATACACAAATATGTGAAGATTTCTGATGAAATAAATGAAACTAGAAATTATAGAAGAAAAATGTCCTATTCAGAACACTGACAGCATGGGTAATCAATCCCTTTTCCTTCAGTGAGGTAAGGATACAGCACTAGCAACTAAGGTTGTCTAAGGGGGCAGCTCTTCCTATCAGCATACATTTACAGAATGTTTATCGATTTACTATGGCTGGTTTGTTTAATAACAAGGACTAATAGACCTAGAGAGTGCATGAAGGAGTCTTGACTGTTGCTAAGTAGAAGATTGCACTGCATGTGGAGAGGGCATCCTGGGTTCTGGTCTCTAGATTTATACAGAACTGCTCTTGGGAGCACCGTCCTCATCACACACAGGGCACAGAATATGTGGATTTGAATGTCCTCAGACTCATAGTTTCTGGATCTTAACAGGGTCTGCATGGGAGCTGGGTGTTTCATCTCTCAAAATGTGCGTGCAAGAAATACTTTCAAACGTTAAAGTTGTGTGTTCCAAGGAGCTGAAGGTTAAAGAGGAGAAAAATGCATAGTGAGTTTGAGGCACTTCAAAGATGCAAAAGGAGCTATTTTGGATTTCACTTCTAGATGCCTAAAGGCTTCTTTGGGGCAAGCGTATCTGAGTACAATACACTGTATTAAACTTTGAAAGAATGCTAGTATATATCTTACATAAATAGTTCACCTATAGGATTAGAAGATAATTCTCATACAGATTGACACAAATAAGAGAACATTATCCAGAAAATACTTTTTCTTTATTATAGATGCATTACATTGTGCTTTTTTCCTCTGTCTCTGTTTTCCAACCACTCCACTTGAACCATTTGCACTGTATTGTCCTGTTCTGAGCCTTGAGGGAGGCTGTTAAAATCTGTAACATAAACCCACATAAGTGTCAAATATTAACAAGTGTTCTCTGCTGGTGCTCAGTGTTGATCCACCTCAGGCATCGAGAAACTGAGCGCGCTAATTTGTAAATGTTGCCTTTCCTGTTCTCTCATGTGGTGGGTAAGCATGCTGAAATGTCTTTCCTCTAGCTATGCGGCATTATATAGGAACTTGCGTCACCCTGATCTTCACAGTAGCAGGATCCCACCCAGTAGCATACCAATCAATGTGACTAACATCCGTCTCCTGTGGTTCATTGTTTCTCTCGTCCTGTTCCCAGAGGCAAGATTGTGTATTTAGCTATATAATGTTAAATGTATCACTGTAGTCTGCAGAGATACGTGTTCAACTGTACATTTTGCTATGAGCTTATACTAATGAAGGCTAGTCAGACTGGTGCACTTCCACCTGAAGTGGAAGATGACAGGGTTTCTGTGGACTTCAGATTCTGGGAGAGGCCATTCCCCAGTATCAGAATGGGACTCTCCCTCCTTCCCAGAAAAGCTTTCCCCTGGATTATCCATCTATTTATTTATTTATTTACTGTCTGGTTCCTGAGCATTGTTTGGTTCAGATGCAGCTACAATGGATCATAATTGCCCACGGCTCCCTGAGTAGAAGATCCAGACATTAGATGGGCTGAACTATCTTCTGAAATTACTTGTGTCTCTCTAGCTTAGGCAAACTCAGCATCTGTCAGAGCCCTTCAGTTAGGACTCTTAAGTTGGATGGAAGGAATCTGTATTAAAGTGTTCATCAACATGTCACAGAAAAGCATGCCTTTAAAAAGAGTAGGATACTCAATGAAGGAAAAGGTGCTTACTGTAAGTTATTTATAAAAATCATAACCCATTACTTCCATCACAAACATGCACAAAACTTGTTTCTCATGTTTGGTTGGTTGTTGGGTTTGGGGGTTTTTTTAAGTAGACTTAATCTTCTGGTACAATAACATTCTTAATAATGTTGAACAGTCAATGTATTTTTCCTGCCATTTGTTCATTTCACTTGTAGGTATTTATGGAACCATTTATGTAACAAATTGCTAGGAAATTATTGGTTTCATTATCATTCATCAGTATTCTACATAGATCCCACTGAAGCACTGTGGTTTGGACAGTACACCGCAGTTTATCAATGAATAAGCTGAGGTCTTACATGCATAACTGATTTCTTTACCCTTGCAAAACACAGAAAGTTCTTCACGATTCACAATTCTCATCAGTAGGCTGCGTGTTTTACATAATAGTGGGGAAACATAGCACATATATGTTGATGCAAGTTACTTTTACAGCTTGACAATATACTTTGATTTATCACTTTTCTGAGCTGTGGCATTCTGCTTTTCCCTTAGGGATACGATGATGGGTATGGGGGTGAATACGATGATCCAAGCTATGAGGCATATGATAACAGTTATGCCACCCAAACACAAAGGTAAGCACTTGCATTTTTACATTAATTTTCAAAGTACACTTTTTTCTCTTAGCTTTTCATGTAAATTTCCTGTTTTATTTTCCACATTAAATTTTACAAAAATCTCTACAGTACTTTTAAAAAGCTGTCAAAAAGTAGTAACAGCAGTCAGATTTTATATACAGAATTATTCAGGTGAAGCAAAAATGCAAGCAGCTATGCTTTTAAAATAGGTGCAAATTCAGTGTGTTTTTTTAGAAAAAGTCATTATATCATTTTCCTGTCTGATGTCATTCTGAACTTGTTTGTGCAATTTTTTTTTCCTTTACTAGTCCAAAGTTGTCAAGGGCATCTCATATTTATGGCTTTTACAGCGTTTTGGGCAAAACCAGAAGGAAATAAAATAACAATAATTATGATGGTAAATACCTGACATTGGTTGGCATCCACCATCAAGGTAAATTATAGAAGGGAACTGCAAGCCTGAAGTAAGGCTGAAACTGTGTTTTCAGCCAGTTACTTTCTCAGCAACTCTCAGAATTGATAAAAGCAACCAAGTTTGAAAACTTATTTTATGTCCTTACTGCGTGCAATAATGGGGAAAATTACATTCATAACTTTTATGTTTTGTGTCACTAAAATGAGGCAGCAAAAATGATCGTCTTTATGTACTAATACACCACACACTTATACATTAATTCGACAGTTGGTCCATGTTTAGTAAATATGGAGTGACACCTTTTTCACAGTTAAGCTGAAGGATAAAAGGGTGCTTCAGCCAATTATTCAGACAATGCTCTGATGGGTTGCTAAGACTACATGTAAGATTGTGGGAAGATAAATAAAAATTTAACAAGACACAGATTTTAACTGTTAGTGTGATTCTCACTGGGCAAGAAAGCAATGTATGTGTACAGAGGTCTGCACTCCAAAGACCAGAAGACCTTAAACTTCCTTTTGTTTAGCCATCTTTTTTGTTGAATGCTTTGCTGATGAAAATGCCTGTCAGAATAAGTGAGTGGCACTTGAGCTAATAAAAAATACTTTGTAAGTATTTTTATAACCAGTGAAGTATATTTAAAAGGATTTGTCACGCCTAAATGTGAACCCCATCAAGTATACTTTAACAACACTTATAAGTAATTATACATTACTAGCTGCACCCATCATGTCATTGTGTAGGTAGATATTCTTGTTGTCAAATGTACTCCAACTTTTCTGAAAAGAATTCAGCCCATCTTTTGCTACAGTAGTGAACTGTCACAAGAGATGCTGCCTCCAGTGTAAAAATAATAATTAGTTGGAAATTTCTCTGCTATGACATTGCTTTATATCATCTGAATGAACCTGTAATTTCTTTGCAAATTGATGTCCTGGGCAACTAAATGACCAATATATCAAGTTTATGAGGAGTGTATTATAATCCAGCTAGAACTGGCAGTGATAATTTTACTCAAGAAAGAAAACTTACAGAGAGTCACATAATATTGTCAATTAAATAGCTATTAAGTTTAGTCATCAGATATGTTTTCTACTAACATGAGCTACCTCCGGGATTCTTGTTCTGTTTAAAACCTGCAACTAAAACATTTCCTTTTGTAATATATGGCAGGACACACAGTCATTCATGTTGAGTGGTGCTGAATGCTGCAAGTAGTCTGTTGATTTCAAAGAAAGCACTTCTGGAACAACACACTCCTCATTTCAAAGATTTAAAGAACAAATGGACCATTAGATATGCAATTTGGATTTCTGTACCTTATTGGCCATTTAGCTTCACAGAAATGCCTCCCTAATGAGGCAAAATAGTACAATACAATGAAATAGAATGACCTAAATATTTGGTTAGATCTATATATCAAAAAGTTTTCTTCCAATCTCAGATCTTGGTTATTAGTATGCTCCAGTCATATAAGCAAGACATAGTACGCACACACCTAACAAAGAAGATAAGTAGCACTGCTTCAAAGTACTTCGTCTCATCCAGTATGTGATTTACAGGAAAAAAATAACAAAAACTTGCAGGCAATGTCTATGCTCAGCAAGAAAAATATCATTACTGCCCTCTGCAGGGATTGACTGAAATTCTGAAGCATGAGACAAGAACAAATTGTAGTTAGTGGCTTAAGGCAGAGCGTCAATGCTTCTGTTCACATTAAGGGCAGAGTTTCCACTCAGTTTTTATGGCTCATTAAGGAATCAATATGTGAATTCTTAGAGAAGGTGCAAACTCTTGCCTGTCTGTCTCACCATGCATGTTGACCAATTCTTGCTCTCTTCATTGCTTCAAGTAGAAGAATGTGTTGGGATGGGGGGCACGGACAGATGAGATGGGATGGATGGTCTGAATGCAATCTGAATTCAGGGTGCTTTAGAGCAGAGCACATATAGTAAGTTGTGCCTTGTTTCCCTACTCACCCAATGCACAGAGTGAAGCTAGTGTTTGGACAGCCTGCCACCACCATCCCTGTTAACTATATCTTTGTCTTCCAGACCTCATATCTACTTCCTGTTTGCTCACCAGAGGCTTTCTGCCTGTATATATTCCTTCTCGGGGCCCTTAGTCCTTCATTGCCCAAGAGGTCCGATTTAGACTTTTTTATAAATCAGGCTCTGCCAACAGCAGGGAAAATGAGCACACTATCGACACACACCACTGTGCTACAGCAAAGGATTGTGATTTAGCAGAAGGATCACCAAAAATACAAGGCCCCAAGACCATCCAAATGCAAGTAGTGATAAATGCTGCACTTCTGTGCACAAGTACCTGAAGATTTGTTCTAAAGGTCAGGGACAGTGTTGCAGGTCCAGCAATACATTTTGTATAGGTCCTTCTCTAATGAACTCTGCCACTGCCACCCTCCCAGACAGAGAGCTCTGTCCTTCACGACAGCAGTCTTATTTTTAGGCTGAAAATAGGGGGATGGTGTCATTTACAGAAGAGACCATGACAGAGTCACGGGATCAGACTAGAATGAAACCCACAATAACTATGTGGCTGAATGAGCTAAGAGACATCTCAAGAGCACTTTGAAATGGACACAACAAGCAACGTGAAGAAAAAGCACAGCAGGACCTTCACTATGGTAAGTGCCACCCATACTTTATTACGTTTGGGGAGGCTTGTTTTAGGAAGGAGAGGATTACGGGCTATGACAAATACAGTCCATATTATGTGAGGTATGTCTTGCTTTAACTAACAGAAGCTGTATTTCTAAAGCCACCTTTTTTCCTGCTTATCTTCCTGTCCCAGAATGACAACCCAGAACACAGGATGGAACCCTAGGACAAAGATTTAAATTAACAACTGGCTGCCCTTCCCAACTATGTCTATAACCGTTATTTACAAGATTCCATGAAAGACTACAGGTTTAGAAAGGACATTCCGAAACCCTGCTCATTTTAGAAAATTGTTCATACTGATGTCAAAATACAGCTTTTAAGGTAATTAGAATGAAAGTTTTGTGCGATACCAAAGAGAACAAGGAAACAGCCATTTCAGGGGGAAGGGGAAGACAACTTCTGACATACTTCCCATGGGCAATGTTGCACTGCACTTCAAATTTCTTGATGAAACCTCTTTTCCCTCTGTCTTCATCTCCCAGACACACCAAGACATATTCAGTAGTTGTTAAGTTTATACACTACACCCCTAGGCTCCTGGAAGTCAGGCAGAGAACACTCAAACCCTTCTGCCAGCTAGATTTACCTATCGAACCTCTAGTCTGACAACTTTTTTTAAAAATATAAATCCTAGACATGCTATTTAGAAGTAAAAATTCCTTTCTGAATATGATTGCCATCACTGTTCTTCACCATTGCCTGTTCACTTGTGTCAATGGTAAGGTGCAGAAGGGAGGTGAGGGAAAGAATTAGCCTGATGTTCTCAAACAGCAGCATCTCATCTCAGCAACCAGTTAATATCCATCTAAGTTTCCCACTCCCCTTACACTTGGTACTTAAAAACTTGTAAGTGTATTCTGGTTGTCTAATAGAATTCTGGCATTAAACAAAATTACTATCACTGCAGAAGTGCTTAGCTAGACTCAAGCCTCACCTGTAAGCCGTTGTATCAGATGCTGCCCAATTTCCATTGCTAAGGTAGATGTCATCCCTGTGCAGGCCTGTATAGGTATGCTGCTTGTCCACTTTCTGATGATTCTTAGCCCTTCAAGCACACTGATGTTCTCAATGCCTTCTCACCTTCAAACCATGTTGGAACATGTGGTGGCAACCATTCTCCCTTTCCATTCCCACTCAGATATTGATTTAAATAAATAAATATGATTTTCACAGGGCAACAAGCAAGTTCATAAAACAAAACTCCAAAATGGTAGAAGTCTCAAATTTCCAATTCAGCTGTAACACAGAAGATGCAGGAGAATCCTGTTAGTTTTCAAAATATAATACACTTTTTTTATTTTCTTAGCAGGAACTTTTAAGTCTGTTGAACACCACCACTGTTCAGGATTCATGAACTGAGAACACTAGATCACCAGGAGAAAAGGATGAGAAGTTTTGTGAAAGTGTCTACAAGATCTGCCTCTTTGGTTACTCAGAGGTTGGTAGGAGATCAGACTGTACCACATGAAAAGTGTGTTCAAACCTCTCAGCCAAGACCAACAGAATAATTTTGCAGAAGTGGATCAGTTACTGGTGAATCAGCAGATAACCGTGATGGCCAGCAGAGCCATCTTCAGCTCTGCTACCATAGCTATAGTCGTCTCCACTGACCTTTGTGTCTCTGCCAGTGCCAGCAGTTTCATTTAAAAGGCACCATGTCTAACAGCCAAAAGAGATACTAAGGAAATCTGAGACTGACTGACTGGTGACGGAATGAACCAGGAAGGATATGTTCTATTTAATCCACTTACACATAACCTGTGCAACCATATGTAGTGTAAACAATGGTGCCTGACAGGGCAAAGCAAAGGAAGTCAATGATTGTCCACTGAAGCTTAAAATTTGGGTTTGGTATAATTTCCCAGTTCCACAGTGCCTGGCATGAGCACTCTCACGTCAATCAGTTCTGGTTTTTGTGAACAGGTAGTTGGTATGCTAGCAATGGCTTCCAGGGCTGGTTGGATGGCTTGTTCTTCTGTCATTAGTTCTGTCTGGCTTTTTTTAAAAACATAATCCAGCTGAAAAATGAGTTGCTGAGAAGGTGCTTAATAAAGAAGAGTCTGTGACTCCCATCCTAGGCTGGAAATAGGTTGCAAATATCAGAAAACCCGTAACATACTGACAAGAAGAATAACTATTTCAGTGATAAGAGTTTGATTAAAATAGTGCAAAATATTACTGTTACAGATGCCATTCCACAGTGACAAAGGTCTTCTCATGACATATCTTCATCTGTGCTATGACTGCAAGACGACATAAGTAAAGGGCATTTCTCTTGCCTGTGTGGACCCAGCCTCACTAATGACAGTAACCCAATTTTAGGGCCTTGACGCAATTCTTGGAAAAATAGTTACTGTTATTCTTGCAAATACTTTATGTAACACTATAGGCAACGTGTAAGTGTTGTAATTCTGTAATGCTCTGGACACTTGTTCCATGGTGGTATGCAGATTGTTTGGGAACAATGATTTTTTAGTTTGTCAAACACACACGGCAAATTTATCCTGATCGGCTAAGCAAACAACCAGACTTTTGTTTCTGATGGAGAAATGCATGTCATAGGCCTTGTCATCGCCAAACTTCCTCCTTAAGAAGTTAATGCTAGTACAGAATCTAAATCTTAACATGAAGAAAGATGGCATTAACACATCTGAAATAAATTCTAAGTTTTTACATGATCTGAAGACTTACATGCATTGTGTTAGATAACTGCCAAAATTAAATTATCAGAGAGGACTGAAGAAGAAAGAAAGGAAAGATGCAGTATCGGAGAATTTCAAGTTGACTGGAATAGCTTTCATCTAACTGAATTATATTTAATTCAAAAGATATAATTATCTGTAGTTCATACCTGTAGCTGTGCTGTCATGTGCAAAGTCCCATTGGGCTCTTGTTTCTCAGTGCTAATAACAAAAGTATAATGAGAAAAACAAGTTTCAGGGCATATATGCTGCCTGTGTCCACTTTTCTGCTGTGGCAGATAGTTTGTATGACCATGTCAATGTAGTAGTATCCCTTTAACTATATGTTCATAGCAGTACCTATCAATTCAGCCTGTAATAGGCTCTGCAGTTCTGAATCATGTTCTTAGAATGACTCAGACCCACTGAAAATTTCAAGAGCGTATTCCACCATTAAGATTGAATATATGACAAGTTATTGACTTTGAAAAGGAACTTTTTTCCCTTCTTATTCTTGTTTCTATTAAATTCATGCTGTCTACTGTACAGCTTGTTTACAGCTCCTTTTTCTACAGTGTGGGCTGCTAATCCCATTTTCAAACTCCATTTTGATTTGTGGGGTTTTTATGACTGATAGAAATCCTTTTAGGAACAATTAAATTAAATGTGATGTTTCAAGCACTAAAAAAAGTAAATGTATTTTTAATAGAGTAGGCTACTGACTTTCATATGTTTTTCATGTTGTGTTAAATTACAGTAAATAATTCTAGTCCATTCCTTCAGGATGATATCATAATAAAGATATCAGATTGTAATTTTTCACAGGTAGCATTTTCATCTAGATACATAAATGTACACAAACTGAAGACTATAATACATCTCATAATACCGTACAATGCAGCACTGGATGAACTTTGTTTTTGACTATCTCCATACTTATGTGGAAAAGGGGCAAAAATCATTATTGGGAAAAAAATCTTAGATGCAAAAGTATCAAGAGACTAAAGGGTTTTATTAATTTGCCACTACAAAGGAAATTAATATCATGGCCAACTCATGTAAAGTGTAAACTATCTCAGATGCTCCTTTTAGTTTCAATATTGACACAGACTTCTGACAGTGCCATGGTATGTACAACAATAGGGCAAATTGCAACACAGAACTTGTTTAGTCAGTCTTCTCACTGACATCTGTAGTCATGAAAAGCACAAGTCTCCCATGATCCTGCAAGACTGAGCTGCTAAAAACCTTCTGCTGTGGATCTAATGGGCAGATAGCAGCAGGATTCAGATTGCTTATAGCTTTTACTGATGCCATAGCTCTCTTGGAGCCACCCAGTTTAGAGGCCACCTTTGTCCTTGTAAGTGATGTAACAGCATTAATTCATTAGCATCACTGAAAAATCTAGAAATCCAAGTAGCCAATCAGCACATCTCTGTGCTAGAGTTGTACGACTGAAAAGTTTATGTATTCTTCAAATATCTTTGAGTCAAAATTCCTGAAAAATTTCTACATCCATGACAGAAATGACTCTCATATTCCATTTTGTGCAGAATCTTTTTTGATACATTTTTGAAGGAAAACTAAATTTAAAAACTTCGCAAAATCAAATTATAACAATAATTTGAGAAAGCCACAGCCGGTAACAAATGGCTGTTGTACAGCAGAGAAGTTCTGATCCCTGTTTCTGGATTCAGTCTTCAAATGACATCTGTCAGTTTTCTTACCTGCTGATAGACATTTGGGGAGAGGGAACAATCCCAGCAGGCTTCTAGTAAGTTCCTATCTCTTGCCAATGTCTCTGGTGTGTTTGTACATACCACTTGTAGTGTAGTTCAGCATTCCCTGAGGTGTCCAGATATCTACCCTCCCTCCAACTGGATCCCCAGCTATAACACTATGGAGAGATTTCCAAGCAAAAGACAGCAGATGTGGTCAGGGTAAGATCTTTGGCTGGTTAATTGAATACGAGGGAACTCAGGAGCAAATATTTCTGAACAGTCTTAAGACAAAGATTTGGAGTTGCCATTGAGAAACTCACAATTGTATTCACGTATTCTCTTTCCTCATGTCTTGCTGAGGAGCTTTAGTAAATGGCATTGCTCCGATTCCTATGTTCTGATGCATTCAGAAGGAAAACACTGAGAGAGGTCAGTGATCTTCCTTGAATGTAGAAACAAATCTAGTAAATGCTAAAAGAAACAATCAGATATCTTTATTTAATCCTGTCCCACTGTTTTTGACTACTTGCTTTGTAAAACATTCCTGCAAACTAGTTGTGGAGAGAACTATCCATAGTTAAATGAAACAATTTTGTCCTTAGTTTAAAAATGATGGCTAGACAGGACTGTGAATAATCAGTAATTTATTTAGAGGATCATCACATAGTTAAATCTTTTGGTGATATAATCAGAGGTTTACTTAATTCTCTTTCACTGTCAAAATATATTACTATATAGTAACTACGTAGACACATAAATATAATCCAAGCTGCAACAGGTAGAGTGGTTACACTGGTTCTTTGTAAAATGGGATATTCATTATTATTTCCTCTACTATGCACTCTTACTTTTTAACCAGTATGCATTGTATTTATACTTTGTCATATTTCATTTTGGCTTTGTGCTTATATCCACCTGTTCATAAATAAAGATTTCCCTGTATTTTATTTCCAACCTGTTGAAATCAATCAAGCCAGGAAGCCTAGAATATGACATTTTATGTATCTTCACAGCAATCCACTTAGGGCATTCATCATCAGAAACTGTTTTCAAATGCCACTTCTCATTTATTTGATTCAATGAGCAAAATGGAATCAAATTTCATTACTCTGAAGTAAAGAAAAGTTTTTCCTCTAAAACTGGGTAGGATTCCTAAAATTCTGCATGATTCCCTTCGCAAATACTGTGTCTGCAGACATTTCGTATTACATTCTGAGCTACTCAGTCATCCTTCAGCGTCTATGAGAAAAGTACAGCTGAATGGAGACTATTTCAATAGAAATTCCCATGTGTCTGTGGCTGTAGCAAATAAATAGCTAATTAGTTTCTATTTCAGATTTTGCAAAAAGTTCAGAACCCAATGTCATCTTGTAGTTATGATGGCTCTCCACTCCTATGCTTGTATAACTCTACTGGCTTCATCATTTCTTATATTTTTTAATTTAGATTTGCAGTAGCATGAAATCAAACAGGAAAACGCTAGACACCAATGAGATATAGTTTAACTTCAGGCATGTTGTAAGCTACTAAATAAATCCAGGGAGTATTGTAATGGAGACGTCCCTCTCTGTTAAAAAATATTAGACAAAATCAAACTCGAGCTTTCAGAAAAAGGGAGACTTTATCCATGAAAATATTCACCATATTATTCCATTAGTTCCAAAGATCTATTTAGTAAAGGACTATATTTGTGATTTAAGGCTTAATCCTACAAGAAGTTCCTTTATTCAACAGATTTCTCATCTTTCCTATAAATATAATGCTCTGTTAAGTAGAGATGTTCCAGGAGGTTTCAGATTCCTAGGAGGATTATTTCTTTATCCACACATTTCCACTAAGACATATTATGAAATACTATTTTATAGAAATTGCATATATTGCAATTCATGTGAATGCAAATCTTGCTCACCTGTCTTCCAAGCAGAAGCATACTGCTTTGTGTAAATAGCTTTTCTTTCATGGCCAACTATGTGTTAAATGCTGCTGGCTCCTTCCCTTGTGTTGAAGGGAAACATTACAATTGCAGTTTTACATAAAACAACTGCGGTAGCATTAGGATCCTGTTAGCATAGGTGCTGAGTATTTGGTTGTATCAATTTTCGATGTTGACAATTCTAAACTCCAAGGATTACTCAGCAGAAATGATACAGAGAAAAAGGGAGAAAACAGGAGACAGGAGACCCAGACCTCAAATTATCCATGTGAGGAAATAAAAAAGAATGAGAGTTGTCTAAAATATTGAATCCATCCTAGGGGTCCTTTTCAACGGTCCTGGGTGTTAGCTTGCCTCAAGGATCTGTTGTCTGAAGCTAACCCAGACCGGGATATATCTATAAGGAGTGATAAAGTTTCATTTACACGTATCTATCTAAAATATAGATGCTGATTGCAAGCTGACCAAAGGCCGGGAATCCCTCTTCAAAGTGCTGATCCTAAACCACAATACTGGTTCACTCTCACATTGCTGAGTGCCACAACACGAAGAGATAAGTCTCTCAAGAACTACTTTTACTTCTTCAAAGGCTAACATGGAAGTTTTTAATCTGAACTGTGGAACTTCACTGGCATCAGCTGAATGTCTAATTTGGACCAATTCAAGTATTTCACAAAAGAAGCCTGAGTATTATCTAATGGCTGTTCTAACTCCAAGGTTGATCAAAAGCCTCTTTTCTAAATTGACTAGCTCTTTTCCAAACATTTCCTAGTAAAAGATTCCTATGATATTCTAGAAAATACTCTCCCAGTTAAAAAGCACAACCATTAAGAAAGGAAAATAAGATATAATAATGACTTCACAGGAAAAAAATATCTGTTAAATCTAGCTCAATAGGTCTTCATCAGAGGCTTTCAGGATATACTACAGAACACAGTTCACACATGGACTCACTCTTACCAGTGTTTAAAGCAGATAAATCCTTTCCTGTAACTTTCAGCTTTGGCTTTAGTGGGCCCATTGTATGTCTGTAATCACATCTTGTGCTCCACAATTAGAGAATAAAAAGTTAGATGCATCCCTCAGCAAGTAAAAGCAAAGAACAAAAAGAGAGAAAGGAAGGAATGCAAAAAAACCCAACCAACAAACCACATGAGGGAACAAGAAGTACTTTGCTTCTTCAGTTCTTGCTGTGTTCTGCTGCCTTACCTTAGAGAAGCTGTAAGAAGCCAGATGGTGATGTTGCTGACCTGGGGTCTCTTGCCAGCAGCTTCCTGCAGGTGCAGGAAGAGATTGGTCAAAGGCTAATGCAGCCTATTTATTAACGTCATGGTTTCCGCTACCTAACACCACTGATCTCTGAGTGGTGAACATCGCCCTTCCCCCGGGTGGCTTGTTGACCCAAGAGTCAGGGTTTTGTGGCTTCAATCTTAACTTTTCTGTTTGTGGTTCTCTGCTTAAACCACCTCAAAGCACCCTTCTCTTACAGCCTTTTGGATAACAAGCTGTGTGGTTTCCTATGGGTGGTGACACAGTCAAACTGGAATTTCAGTTTTGCATAATTAAAGTCAGTTTGAAAAAGTCCCAGTTAAAAAAAAAGACTAGAGAGTCTCTGTGTTTGAGCCTTTATCATATCATAGGAGCACTATATAATGCAGGTTGGAAGGCACCTCCTGTGTATTCTTCCACGAGTGGTACATGTAGAAGGTTACTAAATTCTAAGTCATGGCACATCAAGACCTCTGTGTTTCAGAAGCCTGGTGCTGAAGTATAGCGCAATGCTTTGAAAAATTAGGAGTAAAAGCTGGGAAGTTGGTAATGAGTTAATCTTATCTGCTTTCTAAAATGTATTGCATCCTGCTTTCAGGTGGGTGCAGGTACTTAAGTAAATTACACTTCATGTTGCTTGAAAGTAATGAATGCTAATGACAGGTAACGGTGTCTTGTTTCAATTAGCACTGCCAAGAGAGCCTGAGGTTTCTGGAGCTCATGATCACTGTATTTTGCAGGAACAGTCTGAGAACTTTAAAATTATATAAACAAGTTTTATTTGTGCTGAATGCATTTGCTGATTGGTTCCTTCCACAGCTGGGCATAATGCAAACGAACTACATCTCTTTGTAGTTCAATAATTAAAAAAACCTCTACATATGCAAAGCCATATTCTATCACCCATTTTTTATAAACACACATTCATTGTTCACTTTGCTAAAAACCAGAGGAAAATGTTTACAAATAAATGCATATAATAGATTACTGTGAATATTCAGAAAGGTTTAAGATAGAGCAGACTAATGGATAAGCAGTCTGGCTCACAAAATGTGAGTTAAAGTCAGGTATTTCATACGAAGAAATAAATTTTGTTCGCTTAGGTATTGTTCAAAATGCTTTCTAATATGAGTTGGAAAAAATTTTGAAGTACCATTTTGGCTCAAATCTATGAAAAATGTGTAGTATTCAGGGAAATGAAGTTGGAGAACTTAGATCACAATCATGTATTGTGCTATAAATTATATGTTTTCAGAAATGTGTTAAGTATTGTGCTCGCAGACATCAAATATGCAGTATATAACAAATCACTTCCTTTCTACAGTTGCAATACAGATTGTTTCTTATTTTAATGGTTTGAGTATTAAGTTTGTATTGTGTTTATAATGTATTTCAGCTCAGAATGTTCACTGTGCAGGATTTTTATCTCACATCCTTATTGTCTGTATGATTGTGTGTTATTTCTCTAATAAAAACGTACAATAACAATAATGTAGCAATGAATTTTTACGTGCTCTTGCAAGTCTTGCATTTTGCTGGATGTTGTATCGAAGGTAATAGCTCAAAGCCCTACTCGGTGACCACTGAAAGCAGGACTGCTGCTGATAACTTGTTGGCCTTTGGACTGGGTCCCAAATGCACTGTTTTTAAAGCTGACCTTTGGATGCAGCCACTTTGTTTTGTAAAATGGATCAGGGAGAAATATTAGCATCTTATCTGCTGACAGAAGATGAGAGTTCTGGGGTCCCTTCTCCTGTAAGTCCCCTCACTAGTCCAACACCCTCCTCTACCCAGAAAAAGAGGCAATAGGCAAAAATAGTATTACATGAGACTTTTCATGCAGCTGTCTCCCAGATGTTGGTGGTATGTCATCTGCCTGTTCTGAACATTTCATGCAATTTCTCAGGTCTAAAACATGAGCTCTGTAGATATGACTAGATACATGATTTAACCCTGATGCTGCCTGTGCTTTACTTCGTCTTACATAATCCTGTAATTTTATTTAGCTGGCTACTAGAATCATGGCAAAATAGTACAGAATGCTTAGTATGTTCAACAAATAAAAGATGTATTCTTCCTGTTTGTTTCTTACACCACTTCATTAGGAGGCTGTATATATTTAGATAATTGATTTTCAAGCAACTGGATGCCTCCCATTATCCTAGAAGGCAATGCTCTGCAGTGATTATGTCCTACAGAGCTCGGCTGGCATTGGGAAAAATCTTTAGAAGTATTAACTTCATTTTCATTCATGTCACTCGTATGTCCACTTTCTGCAACTGCTTTAGCAAATGAATTTCATCTGTCTGAGATATTGACGTCAGTGTCCTATCCACTCACATGAATGACTTCTGGCTAAATTACTAAATTAATGCACAACAATTATAGTTGCATTTTCAGTTCAAAAAAACCCTACAGATAACTGTAGCTGAAAACTGACTATGAGAGCTGTGCCTAGCCAGTCAGGGGATGACATGTCCCAAATCAAAACAGCTTGAATATCAGTTATCAGATAAGCACAATCAGTGCTCTCAAGTGAGGTACAGCACATGTTCTCAGAACTTAGTCCAAAAATAGTTACGGATAGTTATTAACCTCAAGAAATTAAAAATCTGATTACAGATAGTTTGAGAACAAAGAAGTCAAAATTAGTTTAAGGAAATAGTTGTTACAGATTGCTTACTTATCTCAATTGCATTTTTGAAGTATTTTTACTTACACTCCACTGTCAACTAAGCTTCTCTTTTAAGTGTAAACTAATATTTTTCAAACAATAATCCAATATGAAAAATAGCTTGAGCAATAATGTTATAAATAATGCAATATTGAACTGCTGCTGTTCATTTTGCAAGAGTCTATCTCACACGGTGTCCAAGGAAAAAGAAGCCAAAGTGACAACAACAAAAAATTAACAGCAGGGAAAGTGTTACATTTTCTGTTTGGTTCACTGCAGATGGAAGAAACGCAATATAGTAGAACTCAAGGAGTTTGCAGGTTTTTCTGGGTGGAGACTGGTTCTTGTTATGTCTACCTGGTACCTGGTAACAGCAGTAGTCTGATCTTGAATTTGGTACCAAAAACACAATGCAAACTGTAAATAATAATAGCAGTCAAGCAAAAGTGTGAATAACTCAATTTCCATTTTGTTATTTAGGACAATGAAGCTGGTGAAGGGTCTGGAGCACAAGTCTTATTAGAAGCAGCTGAGGGAACTGGGGTTATTTAGTTTAGAGAGGAGGTGGCTCAGGGGGGATGGGAGAGGACCTTATTGCTCTCTACATCTACCTGAAAGGAGGCTGTAGGCAGGTGGGGGTCAGTCTCTTCTCCCAGATAACAAGTAACGGGACAAGAGGAAATGGCCTCAAGTTGCACTAGGGGAGGTTTGGATTGGATATTAGGAAAAATTTCTTCACTGAAAGGTTAGTCAAGCATTGGAACAGGCTGCCCAGGGAGATGGTGGAATCACCATCTCTGGAGGTGTTTAAAAACCACATAGACATGGCGCTTAGTGACATGGTTTAGTGATGGACTTGGCAGTCCCGAGTTAACGGTTGGACTTGATCTCAAAGGTCTTTTCCAGCCTAAATGATTCTATGATTCTATGTCTTAGAGGTCAAATTTTCTGGGTGTCCACTCCAGGTGATAGCTGGGGATTGCTGATTATCAGAATGTAACTATGATCTGAAATCTTTTGATTACATGTTAATATGACCATACGTAATTTCTGTTAATTAACAGAAAGCAGTGGAAAAGTGGGTTTGAGATTCTAAGTCTGATTTTCTACTCCTTGACCCTCACTACTTTCAATATACTTTTTATTGACTACTGTATAAAACTTTCCATGGGCGTGCAATAACTGCCTAAGGAAGAAGGCTGTGGACAATCAGGTTTCTCTCTACAAGCAGCAGAAACATACTTTCTTCTTCAGGGGAAAAGCTGAAAACCTCTCAGTGTTTTTAGTAAAGATAAGTACTTAACAGGTTCCACACAATAAAATACACTCAGCTTTGGGGAAAATAAACTATGTCGAGTTTGATACCACATAAATGTTTGGATTTACAGATAAGTGAGATTAACACCTCTTTTGGCAGTTTAACAATAGTGAATAATAAAGTGCATGGTCTTTTTTCAGACCTTTTTTTTGCAAATAGAATTTTTGTCAGAGTTTGTCAACATCTTCTAGGTTTACATATTTAGGACCAAATCTGGTTTATGCTCAGTAGATAAGAAATGTGATGTGCTGTATAATAGCTGTTATTGTCACTGATACATTTTCCTTCATATTTTTAAAATTCTCACTGTCCCTGAGACTAGCTGGACTGTGATATCATGTAAAAGTGTTAAAATACATTTCATTTTCTGTGCTCTGTTTTTGTTTGGACTTGGTTACCTATGACAACAGTGACATGGCTATCTGAATCTGTTACAGTGTGCCTGAATATTATGACTACGGTCACGGAACAAGCGAAGAGGCTTATGACAGCTATGGTAAGGTCTATTCTTTCTTCAGCAAAAGTGTGAAATCAAAAGAAAAAATCTGTCACTGAAAATTCAGAAATTACTTCCACATACTTTTCTTTCTTTCTCTGCTTTTACAAAGACCAAACAAAATGGATTTGTGTAACTTTAGGGAGAGGTTTGACTTATTGAAGTTGGGCCAGAAAATTGGACAGATCAATTTTGATCAAAATTACAAAGCCAATTAATCACAGTCACAGATCAGTTTCACAGCAACACTGAAGTTTCGGATTAGTGCCTGAATATATTTCACAGTCTTAAGTTTCAGTCTGCTTGATGTGCCAACAATACTATGCATCTGCTACTGTCATATGCATCACTTCAACTGGCAAGTTTTGGGAGATTTTGAAATACAGGCTTAATCAAAGTGGAAGGAGAGGGTGCTATACCACCATGGGAACCCCCACCGCACCGAGACGAAGGAGTATCTCATGCCCCACCAGGCAGTACAAGTAGAGTGAGTGCTGTAGTCTTTGCACCTCCCCACTGAATCTGTGTCTGAGCTGAAATAGTTCCACTTCATGGGAACCAAGAGCATGAGAGGAAAAGAAAGTGTTGCTTTAGTGTGTACAGCCTGTTTTCTAGGTCTGTTGTTTGATATTAGTAATGGGTTTCAATAAATAGAATCTGGTCCATCTTTTGCTATCGATATTTTTTCAGTACATTGTGCCATCAGATGGCACAGCAAATCTCACTCTGATGTTTTCACTGAAATAGCAGAGCAAAGCTGACTATTGTGAGATTAAATACTGACTCTAGGATATTCAGCAGAGATGTCATGCTTGATTTACTACTACTAATAAAGTATCGTAAGTTTACATTGTGGCTTCCAAAACATTGAGAAAATGAGAGCTGCTAGAAATGATGCTGCAAGTAAAAGTTACAGTAAGGGGTTATATAAGGATTGCTGCTTGAAAGAAATAATTTTATTCATGCAGCTGTGAAGCAAATGTAATACAAAGTTGCAGTTTCCTTTGTACAGAAATCATGAGACATTAACTGAGACGTTGTTAAAATTATTGCGTTGCATAATCAGAAATATTTTTTTCTATAATCAGTACTCACAATACATCTGGATAATACAATGTGCAGCCAAGCACATTTTCAGCTCTAAACAAGTAATAATAATAACTAATCCATATGAATGTGTGGTTGGTTACTTGTTGGTTTGTTTCCTTTTTGTATGTACTTTCTTAATACCTGCAGTGAAAGACCTTTCCTCCCCTCTACAGATCCCCTCTCCGCCTGTCCTCCCAAACGCATTGCTAAGGTTTTGGGTGGTGTAGAAAAGCATAGTCTTGGGCTCAGCAGTAAGAATTACCCACTGCTTAACTTTTAAATAGACTCCCCCACACTGAATCTCCGTGTGTTTGGACAAGACATTTAAAGTAATGTCACTCTTCCTCCAATCCCTCATTTGTAAAACTAGAAGAATATTACTTGTTTTCCCAGCAGGGGTTTTGAATGGACTAATTAGCTAAAGCTTACAAAGTGTTCAAAGATTGGGGTCATGACTCAATTTATGCTCTGCATGAAGCTACTTTCCCCCCCCCCCCCCCCCATTCAGCAGCTGAAACAAACTCAAAATGCCTGGGTTTGCTTTGCTAGACCTTGTCTTAAAATACATGGTTGGTAACTGTGGACTGGCTTTTTTGCTATTTTCTGAGCTGGCTTTTGAATACAAAGATCTGGAACAGTTTTACCGGTAAAGTGGAATAAACTTAAAAATGGAATAATATTCCAAATTATGATTTTTCTACTTTTTTAAATCAGACACATTTATATGTGAGTGTTTGTGCTCCTGTTGGTTCGCTTACTGTAGCAGATTATTGAATTTGCTAGTGCTGTGCTCTGGAAACATGTGCGTGAACTTCCATCATCCCAAAATCACCACCATTTATCTGAGGAGGTAATCTGAATATACCAAGGTATAGAATATATGCTTAACTTCCTCGCTTTCTGAATTCTTGGTTCATATACTGATGTCCTCTCTATAGGTGACCTTTTCAGTGCCTCTCACCTAGCCAACAAGCAGTCTCGTACCACCCCTTCTCATCTTCATGTAGCTTTTATCCTAATTCTCTGTTCCCAGAGAACTGTTCCCAGTTCTCTACTTTTTCAGAATGTTTTGCAATTGATTGTGAGTCTTCTGAATTGATCCCACTGTATAAAATCAGCTGTCCCTTCATTTTTCACCATCCTGCAGAAATCAACAGTCGGCACAGTTCAGTTTCACATCTTGTTTTACCTTCCACAACAAGGCTATATTCCTCCTTTACAATTCTTTCTGGCACACTTCTGTAATTGGAATTCTCCCAAACTCTGAATAAAACCACACACAAATGATACATGAACACAGAACTGATGTCTTCTTGTTGTTGTCTCTTAGACGTTTTGTGTAACAACTTGTCTTTTTACCCTTATCCCTTCCAATAACAGTATCAGAATTATCAAAAATCGACTAGCTTGGCATTTCTTTATTTTCTCCTGTGCATCCTCTTGCTTCCAGTTTATCTTTAGGGAGGACAGTTCTCAATCCCAGGAAGGTTTTCTTTTATTCTTTTTCATGAAGTACATTCGACCCAATAACGATACTACTTTGTAATTACAAATATTTTTTTAAGTATAATACAGAGCTGTCTCTAGTTTGTGAAGTATTCTACAGCACCACAGTACTCCTACATGAGCTGCCTGCTATGACCTTTCTTTCTGTGTGGATTCCTGAGAAGTAGCAGGTGAGTTTTGTCTCATGGGTGCTTCTATGCTCCTTTTAAAAGAGCTTGTGGAGGAGTCTGACTGGGGGCACTGTTTCCTCAGAAGTTCCCAAGATTTATGCATTTGTGGGTTGTTCATGGTAGGGTTGCAAAAATCACAGAGGTGTTTCAGAGCAGAGCCCACCTGAACACCGTGTCGTTCTCAGGAAGTTCATCTTTCTTTTGGTTAGACGGCAGTACTAAACAAAAAGGGGCCTGAGTTGCTTCTCTGAGGCTGGGCAAGATGAATTCTTACACACTGTTTACCATTGTAAAATCCATTAACTTGAGTTAGTTGCCTTGACTCCTTGTTCAATTTCTGATGTGAAGGTTCCTGAGATTTCAATCCCCTCCAAATCCAACCAAGGAACTTCCCAAGACAATAGCAAAACAGCTGAGAAGGATATATGTAAAACCCCACTATTTCCCATGACTGAGAGATGTCCCATGAATAAAAATTCATAGCACAGAACCCTCTCATGCAGTTAGACAATTTTGTGTCTAACTATTGTGATTTGATATGCTTGCCACCCGGTCTCTCAGAAGGATCAAAGTAGAGAGACTTCAAAGCATTCCCTGCAGCAACCTCTGGGCACCTGGAAATACTCTACTAAGGAATTATGAGATTCCTACAAATTTTTTATAGGACCAGAATTATGCAGCTATGCTAGAGAAATCTGAAGATCACTGCTGTGGGCTGAGGAACATAAATTCAGGACATATGCCTAAAAATCTACTGGTGGAAGTAGCCCTTACAGGCTTCCTCATGTGAGTGATACAGACATACCTTTATCAGGCACTTTAAAAGGCCAGTCACTTAAAGTACTGTACAGTTTTCAAAAATGCGAAGCATCCTCACCTCTAATCACACTCAGTAAACATTTACGATACTTATACCACTGAAGGTCTTGATATCTGCAGATATTAATTTATATTTAGGAGTCTAAATAGTGTCATTTTAACTTGATGGTGATGCTTCCGTTTTAAAACGGAAGGCATGAAATTGGGTTAATTTATGAACAAAAAGTTTGTATCCATTGCTCCCATTATAATTTAATAATTTGGTGGTTTCCCTTCTGGCACTGTTGTCATCTGAGGAGGTATCTAGTGAAAACATTAATTTAATGATTTGTCTTATAAATTGATTAGGATAAAACATGCAACTAAAAATTTTGTAACTAAGAACCATTCCTGCCCATATGTGATGTCACACCCTAGTCCAAAAAGCACCTTCACTGAACAGGAGCACTGTAAAGGAAAAGCCTTTTGTAAACTATTCACGTCCTCATTTCTTTCTCCTTTTTCCTGTTTTTTAGGGGAACCAGCATTTTTGATACAAGTGGTGTGCTGTGTTGGGCCACTTCAGAAAGATAAAAGAGATAGTATGACTTGCTAGCAAGGCACATCCAATACCTTATAAGCTATAGTAATTGTATCTGACCTGCCTCACAGTTGTGTCATCTGAATCCCTCTCCTCCCCTGCACTGGTCAGAGCACTCAAGGTTTTCTTTATCAGATATTTTTTCTGTCTGAGTTCTTCCAAAGGCTGGGGACTCTAGCAGATGAGCTCTTCCACTTTCTGTGGCAGAAGTTTGAAGAGGCTCCTGCCTCTGCTTCCAAAGGTTGAAAGTGCCATAGCGAGGATGGAGAAAAGCAAAGAGTGCCTTCTGTCACATGGTATAGCTCACAGCCTGGTGCGTGTACTGCCTTGGATATTACCTGAAAATGGTGGCTATTTATGGTTTTATGCCAGGTCATGAACTGCAGTATCTGAGAGGAGAGTAGGCATGGACTTCTCTTGCTACTACCAAAAAACCAGAAACCTTAGGTAGAGAGTGAAAGGACAGGGTTAAAATCTATAACCTTTTAAACCACCACAATTAAATTAGAATAACACCGTATGTCAAAAGCCTTAGGCAAGAGTTAGGATGCTTAATCTGTACCTTGTCGCCTATACAAACAGGTAAGACATAGGTGAACTCCACTCACATTCCTGCTGCTATTCAGGAAGAGCTTGCAAGACTGTTTACTGCATGTGCTGCCATTGTGGCAAGGAGACATTATTTCAGTATGTTCTATCTTCACCAAAAATTTTCAAATGCACACATTTGCTCTAATTACCACATTCTGTAGTGCATATTCTACTCCAGTTTAGCATTAAGTGCTCACTTGTAAACAACTGGTATTTGGTTTTAGCATAATTTCATCTTTAATTAAAATTGGAGAGTGTAACTGTTTGGTATAATTCCTTTTAATGTAAGACATCATATAAAGTTGTAAAATGTTGCCACAATGATTTAACTGACTATTTCACAAATAATTTCCCACCAGTCACTCAATATGAGAGCTTTGTAGTTGTGATGACAATTAATTTACAAAGTAATGCCCTACACAGACAGCACTTTATAAACAAATTCTTTATAGGGCTTTATAGGGCTAACAACTAAAAATGTATAGCAATGTTCCAGTAGCATTTTATTATCTTGTTTATGTTTTCTTTTTGTGTTTGTCCTGAAGAGCGTATTATCTAGTTTTGGTTTGGTTGTTTTTTTTTTTTAGAATGCCAATGATAGTTTCTGCTGAACAAGTAAAAGTAAAAATAACTATGTAATGATGAAATGTGGACAGGAAAATGTGTATGGGGGGTTCAAACATCAGGAATTCTGATAAATAGGTTGATTAAGAGATGTTACCTTAGGAGACATAAACTCTCATACTTCATTATGAGACATAAGGATGCTCATTTCATGCAGAAACTTGAGTAACTACCATCCTAGTTTGACATAAACCCTGTATTGATTAATCTGTGTCAGTGACAAAGCCAGATGAAGCCATGCTGCAATGTATACAGAAAAGTATTTGTAAATTTTGAAAAAGCACTTCTTAGCAATCATTCTGCAGGTGAAGATAAGAGGTTTGTTCAGCTGTCAAGTTTAGCTTCCTTCCTCCTTATTTTTAATAACTTTAGTATTGCAGGTCATTAGTCCAAATATTCATTATGCTCAGGGTGCTAAGGGTTCCTTACCCTATTATTTTCTAGCCTAGTCCCACTTAAGCCTTCACATGTAGGAAATCAAATAAGGTAGTGACTGTTACGCAGATGTAAAAGACAGTGGTCTGATTCTCCTCATTACAGTGTTTGACTTCACATAGCTTGTGATTACAGGTAAGATCTTTACTAACACTAATTAATAAAGTCTTAATAATGTGCACTGATTGTTTATTGATATCATCTGAGCATATATGTTTGGTATCTGATAGCAAATATCACTGGCAACATACCAAAGAAAACTTCCTTTGGTTTCTAAGTCTTGGAGCATCTTAGTATTGATTAGGCATCTCAGAGGTGACAGGACACAGACTGTGCCAGTGTGGTGGAGTTTTTGTGCTGTGCCTCGACAGAGCACCGGGCAGGCAGGTTAGCACGTGCTGGGTGCTTCTGCACTGGCACAGCAGCGGGAGTGCTCTGTTGAAGCAGATCTCCCCATCGTCTCCATCTATCGCTCTTCCTCTCGCATCACTGACTGGGCTCAAAGTACACGACTTAGTTTGAAACTAAACCAGAAGAAGCAGTACCAACTGTCTGTGAGAATTCAGTTCAGAGGCTAAACTAGGGCCAGTCTTAAATGCGAAAAATCTCTAAAAGCCATATACTATGAACATGAGGTCCACAGCATCAGCTGTTTCACTCTGCAGATCATTCCTACTTGTATGCATTGTGTGCTAATACTGGTAGAGCACCCGAGTCCTGATGCCTCCCCAGCTGTCCAGGCTAATGACTTTTCTACATGTGCCATGGTTCTCTCCCAAAAGATGCTGGAGCATGCTGTGGGCCTGCATGATTGCCTTTATTTTGCAGTGACAGAGGCATCTGGTCTCTTCCTGAATGTGAGGCAGGTGTACACCCAGCCCTGAGAACTCAGAGGTGCTCCTGAGTCTTCCTCTACTCTGCGTTATTTTTCTTCCACCAGAAACAGGAGTCATTGAAGACTTCTACTACATTTGGACAGAAGATATACCAAATAAATTGTCCTCCTTTAATCTTCTATTTCAGCCATTCCTATACTTATTAGGGTGTCAGAGATCCAATTCCTACTCTGTGGGACAGAACGAACTGTCAAAAGCATCTGCTTGATTTTTGTGAATTCTTTTACTGGAAGAAGCACCTTAGCTGTCTCCAAATAAGTATTTATTCCCTCAGAAGAGAGTTATGATTTTCATAAGAGCGTGATTTTGAAAGTCTGCAGGAAAAGGAGCACATTTTGAATTCAGCTATGATGGCTACTGTGGGGATGATACTAAAGTTATTTCTGTTTTATCAAATCAGTGTTTTAATTAGGCTATAATTCTTTAGAAAGTTCCGTATTTAACCTGTCACATTCTTTTAACCAACTGTATATCCCAAAACTTTTGTACTTCAGCTATTATGCTACAACACTGAAAAAAATCCACACGTAGCACAAGAGAAGAGAGTGCTTTTAATTTGTAGCGACTTGTGCCTCCTCTATTACCACTGAATTATAAATCATTTCCTATGACACAAGAAGAATAAGTAAAGCACGCAAAACTTTCCTATGTAGTACTTCAAATGGTAATTTCACTGCCTTTCACTGTGGGAACCACAGAGTTGGAGAATCTAAGACGAAAGTCCTGTAATACTGATGTGCATGTAGTGTTGGCCATCTGTATAATTCCAGACACAGTATATCGCTGCACGTGTCATGTTGTATTGCCATAAAGTAATGGAAAATTAATTTTTGCTGAAAATAAGAGAAAAACAAAACTCCCTCCACACTGTCACATGCACACTCACCTCACACCAACACTGATAACAGTCTGTCTCGTCCCTGTGTTGCAGTTTCCCAGACTAGTTACCTGTGCACTCTGATGCTGCTCCTTTCCTGTCTGAGGCAGACATTCGCTGCAGAAGTGGCGGAAGCCTTGTAAGAAATTATTTTCTCCAGCAGTCGTTACTGCTTCTCTTGCTGACATTACTTAACCTGCAGGGAGAGCTGGCAGAGTGGAGTGCACGAGCATTCCTCATCTGCTCCAGGGCTGGGTCAGCTGGAGGATTTATGTGCTTCTCCACTACCCGTTTGAGCCAGGGCAGCTCACAATACCGAAGTAGATTTGGAGTACCCGTGCAGTCTAATTTGTTAGCCCTCCTGAAGAGAAGGTACTGTCAAGCATAGGGACAGTAGTCTTTTAAAACAGTTACAGCTAAGTTCAGAAAATAGACTATTAAACCACAAGGTTTTCCATTCATTTTTAGGTTTTAAGCCACATATATATTGCATATGCAGCAGATTTCGTAAAATAAGTGGGACTTAGCATGGTATAAATAAGCATAGTGGTTTTGAGCCTGTGTTTTGAAAACATTGTCTTCTCACAAGATTCCACATTTCAAATAAGAAAGGTACCATTTGTGATTTGAAAGATAGCCATTTCAGCTATTCTTCTCACAAAATTATAAAATGCATGGATATCAAGTCAGAAAATCCTGTGTATATTGCAGGCTTTGCAGATAAGCAAAAATAGAGCAAAGAGTGAAAAAATAAGCAGATGCTGTCATTTCAAAAAAAAAAAAAGACAAAAACTATTATTGACTTTTTGTCTAAAATAATACATATGTGTCCAGTGATGACACAAGAAAAATACAACTGTCTTTTCTGTGTGGATTTATGAGGTGAAATTCTGGCTTTGTCACTGTTAGTTGAACTTTAGTAATTAGGTTGTATAGGGCAAATTTTCCAACCATTGCTTTGTACATTGTCTCCACCCATCTTTCCATGGAGGGCGAAGTTTGGAGGCTTGCTAGAAAGACAGCACAAATTGAATTATCCTAAGAAAATAATTCTAATTTTCAGCATTCTCATTTTAAAGTTAAATGTCTGGTTTCTATTGGGTCTTCTGCTCAGCACATGTACAGCACTTTTCTCTTACTGCTCAGGCAATTAATTACATCTCAGAACACCCAAGGGAGGGAGGTATTCCTGTCTTATTCTACCGGCGAGGAAGCCATACCACGAAATACTAAACAATTATCCAAGGTCACTGAGCAAACAACGAGAAGAGCTAGGAATCACAATTCCTGAATTCCACTTACGTTCCATCACTAGTGTGGTGTGCTCTCTCCAAATGTACCCTGTCGTGGTTTAACCCCGGCTGGTAATTAAGTGCCACGCAGCCGCTCGCACGCTGCCCCCTCACCCAGAGGGATGGGGAGGAGAATTGGAAGGAAATGTAAAACTCGAGGGTTGAGATAAGAACAATGTAATAATTGAAATAGAATAAAAATGGAAAAGCAATAACAATAATAATAACAATAACAGTTATAATGAAAAGGAGGGAGAGGCGGAGAGGAATGAAATCCAAAGGGAAAGGAGGAAAGGAAACAAGTGACGCACAATGCAACCGCTCACCGCCCGCTGAGCCATGCCCAGCCAGTCCCCGAGCAGCCATCGGCAGCCCTGGCCCACCTCCCCAGTTTATATACCGAGCATGACATCCCATGGTATGGAATATCCCTTTGGCTCATTCAGGTCAGCTGTCCTGGCTGGCAGGGCCTGAGAAGCTGAAAAGTCCTTGACTGAGTATAAACATCACCCAGCAACAACCAAAACCATGTGCTGTTAGCGTTGTGCTCACACCAAACCCGAACCACAGCACTGCACCAGCTACCAAGAAGAAAATTAACTCTGTCCCAGCCGAAACCAGGATAATGCAATATAATGACCTTGCAAAGAAGGTAGAGATATTTTTCCTTGTAGGAAAGAAAACTATTTTATTCTGAATTAAAAGAAAATTTTATGTTTCTAATAACACTGAAAGCTAAATGGCAAATCAAGTTAAACCATTATCTTAATTGCTGTTATACACATCTTAACTATCTAAACAGAATGGCTCTTTTTATCTCTTCCTAGCCACCTGTTCTAAAATAATTGATCAGAGATGAATAAAATTGTGCCCAAAAATTGCGGGCAATATTCAGATGTTAAATAAGTTACCAGGAAGAAGAAGTGATCAAGTCTTTATTATTACAGGGACTAAGCAATGAATACAAATGTAAAATCATTAGGAAATAACATATTCATATGCAAATCACATGCTGCTAATATGTATTTTTTAATTTTAAAACATCTGTTAATATGATCTGACTTTTAATTTCTTGTATTGTTGACCTCTTTGCATTTATGAAAGAGTTTTATTCAAGGCCGGAAAATTCCACGACAAGGTTGCAGAATGCTGACTGAAGAGTAGAAGTGCTGTGAATATGTGCTTTTCTTGACTTTTGTACTAGAAAACATTTAAGCATCAGATGATAGCCACTTCTTTGGGTAGAATTTTGAGGTATATGGACCACCATGATTTTTTCTGTGCTTTCAATATATGGAAGTAGAATACTAAGACAGAAACAACATCATATGTATCTACCTTTTTTATAAATCATACCATTTAGTGACCCCACATCCACAGGAATTTCGGGGGCTAAAAATACTGTGACCTCTTTTTCATTCTGACTCTCCAGTAAGAAAAAAATCTAACTTAAATTCTGTATTTAAACAGTAGATCAGAGCTACTGAGTCTACTAGCAATTGATCAACAATAATCTTAAAAATAGTCTCAGCTAATATATCAATAATGTCTAATAGATACTGGATGTATTTATATAACACAATTAACACAGCAACTAAGAGTCTATCTCAATTGTATAAAGTAGTGCAAAAATACTAACATATAATTTCAATTATTCATAAACCAAGGGTGCTGATTACCTGTGATAATAGCTATTAATTTATGTATCCTAAAGGTGAGCTTCAAATATCAATACACAGGGAGCATACAGAAAACTGAAAGAAGTATCCAGTGTAATTAAAAGAGCTGTGCCCATGACTCCACATTTCTTATCAAAGTAGCCACCCAAAAATTTGCTACGACGCTGGTTACCGCACCCAGAGCAATCCTCATGCCCAAGCACACTCAGGTTCCTCAGCTGTAAACTTTTATGATGCCATAACTTATACTTTTAGTTTCTGAAACCAAAGCATACAGTATTTCTTCTTAGCTAAGAATGGCAACATCTGGCAGATGTTACAAGTTGGCAACAACACCGAATTCCTGGAGAAACTGGACGCCCAGCCCTCCGTTATTAAGCTGCCTGTGTGGATTTCTTTTCAGTCGCAGCCTGTGACAGCCGGTAGCACGGGGGACAGACAGAAGTGGGACGGGCAGGGGGCGAGAGCAGCGCCGTAGGGCAGAGGGGCTGCACGGCAGGCTGGGTGTCGCTGAAGGAGCGGGGAGTTTGGACTCCGGGGTTTCTTTGCACGGGAGTCAGGAGGCAAAGGAATCAGTGTTAAAACACGACGACCATCTTGCGCATCCCTTCAGCTCTTGGACACGCTGATTCACAGGCTCGCTAGCAGCTCTCCCAGTTACCTTTCTCTCTGCAAGGCTACAGCTCTTACCTGCTCTTCACCTGAAATCCCTCTCAGTTTCCCCTTCATTAACACGTCACTCTATTAAGATAAAATATATCCAGGCTCTCTTTCCTTTCCGTTTTGGCACAGTCTCTCAGAGAAGGACCTGACTCCACTGTTCTCAGATGTTCTGAATCACAATGAAACTCAGCCTGGGACTCGAAAAGGCTGAAGGGACTTTCAACCCTTCTGCTACCCGACAAGCTACCCAAACCTCCGTGTGACTACTGAGGTAGTCTGGATGGCTTCAGTCCTTTAAGGGTATTCCTGCAGATAGAGCCCTCCGTTCTCATGACCCCTGCCTTGATGCTGAAAGAAAAAAAAGGTCACCTTGGAGTACTGGAACTGTCGTATAAAAGAGCGACTTTGCACATCAAGGAACCTTTAATTACTGGCATGAGCATATATTGTTCTATATTAAAAATGCCTGTAGAAAAAGGCACTAATAATCTGATTTCATTTTTGGTGTGGCTGCATCTAGTAATTTATTGGCATCCTGTGCTTCAGAGACTCTTGATAGTGTTGCTGAATATCATCTTGCTTTATCCACAACAAATATATAATCCTTTACTGCTGTATGACTGGTAGAAACCAGAGTTTTCCGGGTTGAACACTGTAATCGTAAAACTTTCATCTAAGTTTTGGCTATGGATTCACCTATTAATGCAGTAGGGTTTATCGTGCAGTATCAACAAGAGCTGTTGGCTGCCAACCATCCTCCCATATTTTGATGATGATGTTACCAAATAGATACAAATAAGTTGTGACCATCATCCTTCCGTGTTAAAGTTTGAAATCAAACAAGTAGGTCCCCCATGTTACTGGAAAACAGAATGGAAGAGACTTGTGCCACAAATCACATTTCTGTTCTTGTTCTGTATCAGAAGCTGGTACAGTCACAGCAGCAATTTACTTTAAGAACACTGTTAGTCAAGGAAAAACAGCTTCTTCCAATGGGTAGTATAAAGCAATTTTTTGCTATATGAGTACTGCCAGAAAGACTGTACGTTTCACCTTTATATGACGGTGTTTCAGTCCGGAGGTGGGGGAGGGGAGTCAAAGGGAACAAGAAATTGGTTTGTCTTTGTGTTGTACATTTAGTGAGTATTTTTACTACTTTAGCTATTTTCATTTATATAAATAAAGCTTCTCCTTTTTTATCTAAACCTTACTTTTCCCCAAGGCCTCCCTGCAAATGCAGTGACACTTCAGCAAAGGGTAATTGAAGCTGCAGCACATTTACAGCAAAATGCCATTTTTAAAGGGTGCAATGAAACATACGGCAGAGGCAGGATTTTTAAATTCACTATATGGAAACTGATTCCCTGTAGGAATGAGAGACCTGAGGATTTAGGGCTATATCATATTGGCTGCCACTTCTTCAGCCCTCTAGGCAATAGCTTTTCACAGTAAACTTTGGTTTCGTGTGACCATAAAACCCCTGATATTCAACAAGAGAACATCCTGAGCAGCTCAAAGAAAAAGAAAATAAATGGAGTGCACAAAAAAATCACAGCAGGATTGTTTCTTGTTCCATAGCAAGATCAGCTGCTACCAAATCTTCTCCAGAGATGTCCAGCCCTAACACATGCTAGCCTGAGCATCACTTTAGCTCTGCAGCTGGTGCTCCCCCTCCCCAAGCTTTCCCCTGACACCCCAAGGCAATGAGATAATGAAATGTAGTTGCAGAGAAGACATCTTGCAGAGAAGAAACAGCTTTCAGAATTTTAACAGGCTTTTTATGTTTTATATTTTCAGTTTTCTGTTTTCATAGAGCATTAGCTTCTTACAAAAGCAATCTTTGATACTGGTTTTAACCATACAGTATTGCAGTCTAGAGTCAACTAATTATTTTTCTTAGTGGCCACAAAAGTCAGCAGTGATTAGCAAAAACAAGATACCAGCAGTAAAATCATGCCATTAAAAAACAACAGGCTCATTAACAAAAATGTTTCAGTTTAGTCAAGCTTTCTTTCTGCTACCTCTGCTCACTCCTGGAGTCTTTCAAATATAGGTCATTTTTTGCAGTTGTAGATCTGTAACATTAGATACTCCAATTAGTCAAGTAAAAAAAGGGCAGGTATTCTGATTTTCTAAGGGAGCTATTGTGGTTTTTTCATACTAAATGAAAGTGCATATGTGATGAGTTTCATTTATTCAGGGAGAATTTTTAAAGTCTTAGAAGTGTTTAAGTGTTACTAAAAAAAAAATAGGCAGCAGCAGCTTTTAAACTTCAGAGGTGAATGGCCAGAAGGAATAATTCTTTCTTAACATCAACAATGTCTTTATTCCTTTTTAAAATGAAGTTTGGACAATAAGGAGGTCAGTAGATACATAATACTTCATTTGCACTAGAGGAATAGTCAATATATTACTAATGGTTGACTATCTTAAACCAAAACTAGAGTACTCATTTCAATACTTGGTGGCTGAGAAGGTTAGCAAACGTCTAAAAGAAGACCTGAGCAAGGAAAATATGTTCTGAAATGTTAGTTTCTTCAACAGGCATTTAAAAATAATTGTGTGGATCAAGGCATAAGAATTATGTACCTCTTAAAAAATAGATACAATCAGATTTTTAAATTTATGGAGCAAGGACCTCCAATGCTTCAAATCTTCAGTAGTTCTAGACTGGATAGTTCAGTTTATGACTGTGTTACCTATTTATAAATGAAATTAAATAGCTCTACTTTAGACTTAGGAAAAAGGATCTATTTTAATATACCAATCAATTAGGGTTTTTTTGATAACAACAGCAAGTATACTGTTTCATGATCAATTGGAATATTTCTTTCGCTTTCCCACTGGCTCCAAGACACCTTCCAATCTTTTAAACTCCTTTCTTTTCAATCTCTGTCTTTTGTACACCTTAAAAAGTGGGGGGTTTTTTCCTAGTATCAGAAAGCTTGACCCTTGCTTTTATATTTTACAAGCATTAATATTTCACACATACCTGTAATACAAACATGCTGATCACCAATAAAATAAAACAATATGGATAGTAACTAACATTTGCTGCGCTGGTTTCTGCATAGCTTCTATAGTTCATTAGAAGACATAGACAGAATATCATATAACTCTGGAGGGGTATGGAGAGATTTGGAAACTTCCTCATGAACATGTATATGTCAGATGTATTCTATGACTTGTAGCAGGGGTAATGTTGTGCTATGATGTGATAGATGATACACTATGATTTCTGCATTTCCATTTTAATGACCTTGTATATGATCACTTGAAGTTGTAGGAAGATAAAACTAGAAATTGTTTGACAATCCATTAGCTGATTTAGAAGAGACTTCAAGTTTGGGGTTCAACCACTGGACCACAACTGTAGGTAGCTTCCTGTTTGCTCCTTTGAAAGGCTTAACTTCCAGAAATATCTTTTCTGTGGGGGGAAATAATCAATCAATAAATAAATAAATAAATAAAAATAAATACTTGTAGAAGCTTTCTAAAAACTGAACTAGCTTTACAGTTTATAACTTATTCTTCCTGATTATATTTCATTCACAAAATTTGAAAAGTATTCTGAAGATAATGCAAACTAAAAACTATTTGGCAAAATTTTTTTTTAATGTAGTAACTTCATTTCAACACATTATTTTTCTTCCATTATTTTCTTCCTTTTGATCTCAAATGGAAGTGAAAAATCAAATGCATTTCTATTATCTTTTCATTATTCAACTCCTCATCTTATTAACATACCATCTGCATTAAATGTTATTCACATTGGTGCTTTAACGTAAATGCTAGAAGTGCAAAACATCAAATAAATTCTGAGCTGGCAGACTAGTGCAGTGATGTTTCCAGAGCTGACTGTACTGCTGCCGCCACAGTAGGTATTTATTCTCTGCTGAAAGAGAAAGAGTAAGTTTTTCTCATCCTGAGACAGACATGTTGCCTATGTAGAGAAGTAGAAGGTTAGTTTTCTGTAAGTTTTTGTGGGAGGGTAAAGAGATGGATCATAACACCATCCTCATTTTATTTTTCTAAAGCTTTCAGCCAAAACCCTGGAGAATTTTTACAGCCGTTAGCAGTGGCATCACTTTGTTCCTTCAAGTTTAGATATTTACAAAGCATGTTTTTCTCTTCTGTTTTTAGCACAAGAAGAATGGGCCACAACCCGTTCCAGCCTAAAGGCACCACCTCCAAGGTCAGCCAGAGGGGGTTACAGGGAACACCCCTATGGTAGATATTGAAGGTCCTCCTCATCTGTGACCTCATCTCAAAGACAATTAATAGCCTGTGGTCTCCACATAAACAGCAACAAGACAAGTAATAGTCCATTTCTTTTCTATCCTAGGGATTACTGCTCATTATTATCCTATGTACTACTTGTATTTCCTATAACATTGGAGTGACATTGGCATTAGTATTATTTTATAACACGGACTTAAAAAAACAGGGACAAAAAACCTTTGGCAAGCATTGTCTATAAACCATTCAAATATGATGTTCTGTTGGTTGTATTCATTGCTGTGTGTAACTTAAAAAGCATGACACTGTTACAGATCTTGAGTCTCTCTACATACTAGCTAAGGCTGAGTTTTTGTTTAGGGTTGCTGAAAGACTGTAATATGATTCTTTTTTTTTTCTTTTTTTGGTTTTTTTTTTTTTTGAACCAGACAATAATCAAGCTGTAGATAAGATGTTTTAACCTGTCTTTTTTAATATATGTTAGTTTAGATTAAGATGTTCGATATTAAGTTTGTAAATTTAATTTTAAATGCTGTTTTAATGGGGTTGAAAACAAGCAGCTACTGTATGTATGTAGCTAACTGAATTTGTTCAGTGTTTTAACCTGTATTTGTTAAAAAAAATCACATAAAGTTCCATGTGTAAGCTTCTCTAAATAGGAAACCATAATTTTGTCAAATATGTTTGCCATAATTTGTCAATAAAGCTGAAACCTTTTGTAACAAACTAAATTTGGAATTACTTGTTTTCTAGCTTTAAATGCCTGCTTTATTTCTTTTTCAAGAGATGCCTAAAATGTTTTTTATATAAAAATTACAAAAATGAACCCAAGCCTGTTTTAAGATTTTTTGTGTAAGACTTTAAAAATTGTATTAATAACTTCTGGTTGTTAAATAATTTAAAAGTTAACAAACTAAACTGTTACATGAATCATGGTTAGTATCCACTAATGTATAACATGTTAATGGAAAAAAATGCTTTAGAACAATAAATGGATTTTAAACTATCCTCTAAGCTTGATCTTGCTAAACACAAACTCTGATTGACTTGTTTGTATTAGCATGTCTCTCGTGAGAATGTAATGGAGTTTAAAGAGGTAAGATTACCACTTACCACTGTTAGACTGTCTAAATGCTAGTTCTTCAACCTTTGAGTTTCCCCGCACATTAAATATCCCATTCAACATGTAAGCATTGCATAGATTCACCTATTTGTTTTCACTCAGAAGAGTGCGTTGACTGCATTTTTCGTAGTATATAACAATTTGTCTTGATAAACAAATCATCAGTGTCACTGCCCAGTTGTTGGTACTCAACTTCAAAAACTTTATTTGTAATTTTCAGTGCTAAATATCACCGCCCTTGAAGGCAGTTTAGAGGGCTGATATTTCTTTTGAGACTATCAGACTTGATGGCTGATGATTATTAAGGAAATATGTCGCAGGACTCAAAGGATGACTAAACGTTAAACAGGTAACACTAATAGTAACTCTGTAATTTTGAGTATGCAACAGTAATGTTAAATATTCTCAGTTATTAAGTTACTGATAGTTAAAAAAGTAAACCTACCAAAAGATAACAAATAGGTATATAGGCTATTAAAACAACTAATTAACATTAACTAGTGACAACAAAATTATTCTACAATATATAACCCTCAAGGTAATAAACAGAACTAAAATTAACAATAATAGTAATGCAACTCTTGCTAACTACAAATATATAACCTAAATTTTGATGAAAAAAGAAAAAAAAAAAAAAAAAAAAAAAAGAACACTTGAGGGTAGGGATGCCAAACCTGTTTATCCTTTAAACACAGTCTTTTTGTTTACAGTGGCTTTTTGTCAATGTAATTGGTTTACTTTTTTGATGAGAATAAAGTACAGGCCTATTGCTGTTCAGTTTGTGAACAAAATCTCTTGCAGCTGGAGTTGCATGCTAACTCTTTTTGAATAGTTTATGAAGCGTATGTTTTGTCGTTTGAAGTGTTGAAATTAATTCAGTAGGCTACATGATGGTTACATTGAGTTTATTCTGTCTCACTATTTCAGGGACTCACAGGCACTGGACAGCAAAGCAGCAGATCTGCTGAGAAGTGGACAGGTAAGCTCTGCCGCATCTCAGGGTTTTTTCCTGTCTCCCGTTTTATCTGTGCATTTGTTTTTATTAACACACAGACACATATTCAGGTAGAGTTTTAAAATAATTCTTTCCAGCAATGTTTCTCTGCATAGCAGCATAGTGATTATGGTATAACGGCAATCAAAACATTTGCTTTTATATGGTACGATACCCTTCATTTAAATGAAAGAAGTCTTGTCATCTAGCCTTTTAATGGTAAATATTAAGATGGTATACTTTATAGCTGCTTCTCTAAAAATAAGAGCTGGTGTTTTTTAAAAGCATGCCTACATTTTGGAAGCAAACTAGTCACGTGACAAAAAAATACTATACTGGCTTACCTTTGCTTCTCAAAATATTTATCATTTCTTCCTATGACAAAAGTATCTATAAAGAGACAGGAAGTTATTTACTCTTTCTCATGGTAGGTTTTTCATTTTTTTTATGCTTTAGAATGGCAGAGACATTACTGGTATTACCATGCAACGGCATGGATCAAGGCATAAACTTCTATATTTCTCTGTTAAGTACGTTTCAACATAAAGGTGTATCTTGGGTAACCTTCTTCTATAGACTTCAGATTATATATGAGATTTCTGATTGAAGACAAACGTCACTGCTGGAAACATTAAAAAAAATTTCAACTCAGATATAACCTCATTGACTCAGAAGTGTCAACCTAATCACAATACAAAAAGTACAAATTCTCCTCCTCTCTCATGATTGTTAAACTAGGTTAGAGCCAATAAACAAAACTGATAATGTTGCACACCAAATACACAATCCCAGACACATTTATTACTCTTGCGTCTTTTCCCATGATTGTGGTGTGGCTGATTTAAAGTTTCTAGTTATCGGTCGGTGTCGTCAACGGTTACTTACAAACCACAAATTGTGTTGTATAACGAGATATAAAGGGCTTAATTTTCCTCAGGGTTGCCTCAAGACCTGTGTAAATTGGTTTGATTTATGTGCTACAACCACTCTACAGGCCAAAGTGATATAACATGCCTTAGAGATTTGTCTGCATATTACAGTCACATCAGCATGAGCGTACCACTGTAGGAAAAAGCTTCTGTCTACCCACCTTGCATATAGTTACACAAATGCGGTTCAGTCAGTATGTTATATCTGTACAGGCAAGAAAAACACATTCCACTGCTATAAACAGTTTCGTGCTAGTATAACTGTGATTATAGATTGTTATACATTAAAGATTTTGCTATATATGTATTTCAGGAAATGCTCATATGCCTCACTGAAATGATTAATTACACAAAACTGTGATCAGGTCATACCTGATATAAGAGAGATCCAGGGCAAAGCACATAAAATTAATTTCTCACTTGTGCATCAGATTTTTATGTGAGGCTAACTACTGTGAACTTCTTGAGGATGGACTCCAGTAAATACAGATTTATAGCAGAGCAGCGTCCTTTAATATTATTGTCTCAAAGTCCATTTTGCAGCCATTATTTTTGTAGATTTAAAAAAAATGCAGAATATGTCAGTAAAACGATGCTTTGTGAAATATTCTCATACAAGACTTATAAGTAAGTTAATAAGTCAGTGCAAGCAAGTGTTTATGCAAAAAAATTTTGTATTGATTTTCAGAAAATTGGTGTGAAAAATTACCCATTACTGCATGTGCTGTTCTGGGCTAACTACGAAGCATATTTCACACCAGTTTCTGAATAAGTCTTAGAGTTAATCAGCTATGTCTTAAAAAAAAAAAAAAATCCACCTTCTTAATTTGTGAGAAAGTAACAGGAGAGTGTGATTATTCCAATTAACAGTCATCTTTAGGTCTTCCATGAAATGCTGTGATGTATTCCACACATCTACCAGTCAGGTCAGCCATAATTCTGTGGTCCTGAAAACTTACATGCATCATCAGGAAACACAGGACTTCACTTGTGCTACAGATAATTCCAAGACACTAGTCACCAACCAAACATTTTCTTTGGATGAATTTACATACCAAGTAGTTTTGTTTGTAATAGGAACAAAAACTAGTATAAAATATCAAAACAATGAGTAAGAAACAGTGGAAGAGAGAACCAGAGTTGAAATAGCAAAATTTCTGTTAAAAGATTACCAAGATATTTTTTTTCCAGGTTGACCTTGTCTATAGAACAGTTTGATCTTTAAAAGAAAGTAGTGCATTATAATTTTCAGCACTTAAACCAGCAGAATATATTATTTTATAGAATTGTGCTAAAATATTCGTAATGGTACCTCTGCAGCATCAAGCTAAATATTCTTTTCGTGGGTTTCTTTTTAAAATGGAACTATCTACTTTTAAAATATTCGGTGCTTTCATGAGATAGTAGATAATATATGCACTCCTGGATGAAAATCCTTATTACCCTAAATAGGTAGGCTATTGCATTGCAAATGCAAACAATGCACATTCCAAGAAGTATTTGTTATGAATAGAACCAATGAGCCAGTTTTCAAATGGATTTCTGGAGGTGGGTTGTGCAACATTTGACAGTCCATGTTGTTGGAATGGTGGCCGGATAGTGGAGTGGATGGCACAGTGACAGAATCTGCAGCTTCGTATTTCATGCGGTCACAGCTTCCCTTGCTGGAAGTTTAGTCAGGGAGGAGGGAGCAGTTTTGATGTCCAGTTAGAAACAGAGTAGGAAGAAAGCGCCGAGGGGCTGAGAGCATTGTCACCTGCTGGAGCAGAACCCGCAGAGCTGCACCACCAGGGACAAGCTCCTGGAAAAGTAACAGATGAGGAAAAATTGCACTACTGGACTGTTTTGTCTAGCAGACTTGTTACATGTATTCAAAAGCCATTCTAACTGAAAAAATCAGACATCCCTAGAGTAGCAACCTTTATCAGAAAATGAAGAAGCACCATGTAACTATTTCTTTCCTGTACAGCTTATGTTACGGTGTTTAAACAAGATCTTAAATCTTCATATGAATAAATGAAGAACTTTAGCAAGTACAGTATACCTGACCTCACCTCAAAGGATATTGACAATATTTTTCTAGCTCAATGAGGTCCTCAACCTCCATTCAGAGTAATGGAGCTATAGCTGTAAAGCTAGGGGATGCTCTTAATGCACATGCCCCATTCAGTCTATTACCCAGCAATAATTACTCCACTGTAATTGAACACGTGCTGACTTTTAAACCAAGTGACACCGATGTTAGTGAAGTGAACGAGTGCATGTAAAACAGATCACTGTGTCCGTGGTAGCTCTGCAGGCACAGATGTGAAGGTCTGGTCACCAAGCACGGCAGGCTGGAGGAGTCTGTCTCCCCTATTGCCAGGGAGCTGCCAGACCGCAGCCAGGGCTGAGGTACTGAGCTCAGTATCTGGAATTTAGTAAAGCAACCAGGTTACCATTGGAATCAGGATGATGAACGTGTATGAGTGCATCACTTAAAAGGCTTAACGTGTTATCGTGATAATATGGGTTTATGGCATTCCTCATGAAATATCGTCCAGGAGTATTATCTGAAGGTTAAAATCAAGAACAAGGAAGCAATGTATTGTGTGCAAATAAAAACCAATTTGGTCTACAGTAGTGATGTATTTCCCTCATGTTTAGCAGTAGGAGTGTTGTGTTGTGTACTGTTTTTCTAAGAAGTCAAAAATTTTGCAGGAGTCAAATAATGCAGGTACAAAATTATAAACACTGGCAAAGGAGAGTGATAGAATAAGCTGAACATCAGAGACAAAAAGTCTTTCTTAACATCTGAAAGAGGAGTATGATCCATTAAGGAATGAAAGTCCTAGAAAATTTTCCCTATTGCATTGTATTAACTTGCAGAAGTGAGCTAAGTCAAGATTGTATAAAGATTAAATAAGGACATCACTGGATATCAGTGTTGTCCATACAACTGCCTTAGAGATACCTCGTACTCTGTAAAGTTTATGGGTATATTTACTTACTTTTATGGAAAAACACTGTCAAAAATGAAAAGATAACTGAGAAACTCTACCTGAACTTCCTAAGCAGCTGCATGTTTTGACAGAAAAATTGTTTTCCTGGAATATTGTGAAACAAATACCAAATCTAAACAAAGTTATAATCTCTCTACAGAATCTATTTATTAACAACTTTCTAGCAAAGATATTAAGGAAAATAGGGTGGGGTTTTTTTCCATAAGTATTACCTGAACTCTTTTATAATGCTGTAGAACTTCAGTAAATGGTTCAAGAAGATGAAGTAGTTTGGGAAAAAATTTCATATAGTCAGAATCATAGAATAAGTTATGCATTCATCCTACGTTACAACAAACTCACTTCTCCCTGTGTCAGAACATATGTATTTTTAGGGTTCAGGAGGGCAAAGTTCATTTGTAGATACATTTTGCCAAGGTAGGAATAAAAAAAGAAAGAATTTTACTAAGACATTACAAAGGTTTTTTAAAAAAGCAATAGTTTTTCTTTACAAAAATTGAAAAGGCTGGCTATAATTAAAGATCTGTTGGAAGAATGATCATATTTGTTACTATTTTAAGTCATCCTCTGTAGTCAACAGATCAACCAAAGTACAAAAAGAACCCTAATTAGTAAGTAAAATCACAGGAAAAACTGGAAAATATTTGAATGCTAAACAGAAAAACAAGTCTAATGTCTTCTGAAGTTTTTTGTCCTCCATTAAAAACTTAGAAGCACTCTGTGACCTCCATCCATTATTAGAACCCAAGAGTTATCAAAACCAGTATCACACGTTCTCCATTTTACTGTGTTGGTGTATGCAGACAGGAAAGGGGTACAGGTAACTTTCTCAGACCGGTTACGGCTTCAGAGATAATCACCATCTTCCACTTTGTTGTTAGCTAATTCCATTTTTCTAGTTGTTATTATTGCTTATTGGAACCTGACTGAAACCTGTGAAATCATTAAGCCTTTCCTTTTTCTTGAGGTGGTTTTGTTTCTGGTCCTGCAGGTTAGATGCCAACATTCATTGGAGACATTCTGGAAAGCTGTTCCCACTGAAAAATTTGCTGTTGTATGTAGTTATTAGATAAATTATGAGCTTTGTTCATGAATATGCTGATATCTTTTAGTAAGGACATGCTGTATACAGTACTTGTTTTCTGAAACAGTGGCATCTAAAGATGAACTGTGGCTCCCAGTATGAGTATAGGAAAGATTTTCCGTCTTTTCATGATCTCCGGTTGACTAAGTAATTTATATCATGACTCAGCAGAACATTTCAAAATTGTTGAAATGCATCTCCATAATCGTACATATCTGGGACAAAGTTTTTATTCACAAAGAGAAGCAATCTCTGTCAACTTAAGCATGAGAAATGCAGATTTCTAAACTTCTACTAAAACCATGTCACTGTTTTAAAGTTTTGTTTTCCTTCTATAAATCCTATGGAAGGGCTGTGTTTAGTACTTATTGAAAGACATAAATGCCTCCTGTCCTGAAATAATTGAATTAACTTTGAAATCTAGAATGATTTACCAGAGAATAGCAAGATTTATTGAGAAAGCAATTTCAGGCTTTCATATTTCAAATCCGTAAATCAGAAGGAAGGTTTATTGGAGGAAGATCACACCTATGCTGTAATGGTATAGGTCATCATTCACATATTAAAAGGAAAAAAATGAAAGAAAATGCTGTGTAGTTGATTCTCTAAATCCAGTGTGTGCCCAGAGGATTTTTCAGAATGCTGTATAGAAATGATCAGAACTTTCTGATATCTTTTAGCAGCATTTGTGTGTACGAGTAGGATAGTGGAAATGCTTGACTGCCCTGATAAGAGTCGAATTAATTCTAAAAAGAACGTTTCTTGTTTCTTCATGTTACTGCTGTATCCTGTTGATTTAATTGAGGTATAGTTTCTTATACAATGTTGTTATTATAAAGTGTGAGAGCACCTGCTTATACCATGTCTGGCACTGTTCTTGCTGTGCTGGATGCATTAGCTGACGATGGATGGCTTGCTGACAGGAAAACAGTGAATACCTTTGTTACATGCCTTTGCATTACAGGACCTTCACACTGTTACCACTAATGAGTCAGAGGTGCAAACTGCTGAGCTGCTCATTTATGGCTTCTGAGCATTCTGGGTCCTTTGGTTTTTTCTTTACTTCTGCACAGTAAACAGAACAAAATGTGAGGATAATTTGTGTCATAATTTACTATATTCACTTATGACTCCATAGTCATTGTTCAGCTAACAACTCATTATATTTCTTCTTGAACATTACAACAATCCTGGACAACTACTGGCAAAATTCAGTGGAAAGGTCTTATGCATGCAGCTTCTTTCTTTTTATTTTTATTTTTCCATTTTTTTCCTCTTCTTCCCAAAAGAACATGATTGTTCATATACCTACTCTAACTGAAAGTCAAGGACACTCTCATTCAAAGGAAATGTTGCTATTCTCTGATAATATAGGACTTCAGCTTAGCATCCTCAGAGTATTTACAATTAGTAGGGTTCTTTTTCTTATTCTGCATGATATTTGAGCATGATATGCCTTTTTAATATCTCTATCAGAATCCATGATGCAAAGATACAAACAACTGGCAGGAATGCTCTATTATGTTGGATTCCAGTTAACCAAAATAGCTTTCTGATGGAGAATTCAATCCTGCAGATCTTACTCAGGTTTCATTCACTGAAAATCCATGCTGACATCAAGGAATGAAAAGGGAATATGAAATTCAGAATTTGATCTGCAGTCATTTCTATAATTTAATTAAATTCAAACAGAACACATATCTGTTAAGGACTAGAATGTGTCATTCCAGCCGATGTCCTGCTTAGTCGACAGGGTGAAATAACCTTGACCCAGGAAGAGTACTTCAGTTACAATACCAACATCACAATTCTACATTTTATATCATCAAAACTAATTCTCCCATGTGCAAGAAAAGCCTTTAGTTGAAGGTACTTCCTTGGAACTGTCACTCACTCCAAATCTCAACTTGGCAACCAAGTTCATCTGTTTATGGTAGTTACTCCTTTGTTTTCATAGAGTGACAACTAACAGCTTTCTGAAGGAGGCACAATACTTTTCTTTACATAGTTTTTAATGACAGTATTACTGAACTTGTTTGCAGATCTAAGGCAAAAATGGGCTGCCCACTCGACTGTGAAGGCCTGTGGGATATGTGCCTCAGGGAATCTAGCGCTCATTCACAAGAAAGGAAGACAGCTGTCTGTTGTTGTAACACCAACAGTACTGCACAGCTCTTATAAAGGTTGATGAGCACCTACAGAACTTTAAAAAAATTGCTGAATAGAACTCTTGCATAGAACTCAAAGAAATGCGTACTGAAGGAAGCAGGTATTTTAATCTCTGCCTTGTAATGGAGAATTAGAAAAACAGTGAAGCTGAATGATTTGGCTCAGGTCACTCAGCAGGTCGAAGAGATGCAATAAAGTGCAATTAGCAAAGCAGCAGGCGGGGGTAAGAATTTGCATCAGGAAATGAAATACGGGATGTATTTGGAGCTGTGGTTTGTTTGAAGAACTGAACTCTCGTCCACGGTGCAGATATACTATCATCCCTTGAAGCCTGCTGGGCTTTACCAAGCAACTGGATGAAGCAGCTAGCAGAATGTGTGCATGTAGTGAGTATACATACATACGATAAATTTACATTGAAGAAGCCTGTTGTTATTATTTTTTTCCATTTGCATTATAGCTGTATTTTTCTATATCTGCATCACCTATTTCCATGGTAAGTTTCTCATGCTGTATGTCTTTGATGAACAAGAGCTATGTCTCTAAATAGTGATAAGGGCTTGAGACTTCTAATAATACCCAATGCCTTCCCTGTAGCACTGAGTACGATAGGACTGGACCCTGAAAGCCTACATATTATTAAACTTTATACTGCTGACAATTCTAGATATAACAGAAGTTCTATTTTAGACCATGTTAGGGATAACTTTAGACTCTGGATTAGGTGTGGGTTTTTTCAGCTTTGGAGTCTATACAGACTAATGGCAATAGGACACCTGGCTTTGTAATACATAGTCAACCAAAAATAACCCTAAGAATATGTTTAAGGATCTAGAAAGTAGTTTTGGGGTTTTAATATAAAATCATTTTTATACCCGGTTCTTCATCCAGACTTATTTGGATGACTCATTCTCATTCACAGTTCTCACAGATAAGATACAAAACTTCAAAATAAGCTATACAACTTTAATCTGTCATGCCTCCATTTGTCTCATTTATTTTGTAAATGTACTGTTGGCAGGGCTCGTAATGCTATCTACCATTAAGATCACCAGGTCTTTCTATAAATCAACTGCATCCACTTCAAATTAAATTTTCCATGATGGGTATCTGCTGAATCCAAGGATTTTGGCCAAAATGCCAGAGAGTTCAGAAAAATACAAGGTTTTGGCCATTTACAAAATAACAAAAGTTTTGTTTTACAGCAAATGTCTATGAAAATCTATTGCGGAATACGTGTCACAGTACACTCTAGTGCTGGTTTCTTATACGCAAGAGTGTGAGAACTGCCTTCCTTTGTCAGACCACGAATCTACCCTGTCCAGTGTCTTTCTTCTGTCAGATCCAGAATGGATGCTTGGGGTGCATGGTGGAGAGGTCAGGAGAAATATATAGAACAAGTAGAAGTTCTGTCGGCATTAGCAAATTAAACACCACTAAAATGATCCTATGTTGTCTTCCCAGTGCCCATATTTTTTAACTCCACCGTCTTGCCTAATGTACAAATACGTGGCTGTGGTAATGTATAAGGGTTTTGTGCCCAAATAGCTCTTCTCGTAGGACCACTGGCTGATGTTCCCAGGTGCTGGGGTCTGTGCAGTGCTTTGGGTTACCAGGAAAGTGGAGGGAATTTCATGACCAAAGAGCTGAGTTTGACTAAAACAGAGGAATGGATTATATTCTCTTTCAGCATCTCTACCAGCAGAGTTTTGTGTGAGGGTAGGCAAATTGCTCAAAGTCAAAGTCTGCTAATGCTGTATTTCTTGTTGTCCTGAGGTCTTACAGAAAATCCTGGGGTCTGATTTTCATCAGAATTGCAAGTGGCGTCATCAGGAGTTATGGCTGACTATACAAAGTGCTGTTTAAGTTTAGGTATTTAAAAAAAAAAAGGCTTGCGTTTCCCAGGGTACGTAACAGTGATGAGTGGTTTATTTTAACTCAGAAATGCAATAATAAAAATTAGTCACACTCATGAGGTATTCACATATTATAGCCACAAATGGCACAGAAAGCCAACCGCAAAATTTGTAATTTTGTCAAGAAAAATTAATAATTTTAATAGAGTTAAGCAAATTGAATAATGAGGATAAAAGAAATACTGAACAGCTGTTCTTTCAGTGCCTTTTCTTATTCATGAAATCAAGAAAGAAAAAACCCAACTCAACCGTTGTAAAGTCTATATCAAATGTATACATGAAAGGAGCTGAATTAGGGTTTCACTGGCCCATAATTCATATTCATCTACCTTCAGAGCTCTTTGTTTACTTTAACTATTTCTTTTGCAAGCCTGACGTTTATACCTACCTAATACTTTCCATCATAGAAAAATGTCTTCAAGTTTATGGAAGCGTTTACAGTTTGCAAATTGATTGTTACAGGAACTTGCTTTTGGTAGGGGGAATGCTCCTGAGTGTCCCAGAAATTATTTTTTTGATGCTTTCAGGAAAATCTGTTTGATTTGGAGAATATCACGAGGCATCCAAAAAGTTACCTTTTGCCGTTTCAGTAAACTTGCTAAAAGCTATACAAAAATGTCTATACTCCCCTGCCCCACTGATCAAATTTTTTTTCTTTTATGTGAAGTTACCTTAGCGTGGAATTTGGGTGAATATTGAGCATATTCATCACGGAGACTCAAATACCTAGTTTTTGGCCACTTACAGGTACCATGGGTACGTATACACTCAGTGGAGTAGTCTTTGCTTACAGATAGTAATTCAAAGCACCCAAGCCAGGTACTCTACAACACTTTGTGGATGTGCCTTCTCTCCATTGGCTGGTTGAAGAGACTAACTAACTAATGCCTTTAAAAAAACCCCTCCCTCTTCAGCCTAAATCTTCACATTATCTCTCAGTCCATTGATTTTAATAAGAACTGATTTTAATTAGTCTCTCATAGACCTGATTATGTTAATATTATCAAGAAATGCAACACAACTCCAACCGAACTTGTTCTCACAAGTTCCCATTCTCATCCATACCAACACTCAGAAGTAATTTTCTAGGATGAATATAATTATTTTGCTGTATTATCTGCATAAAGAGTGTTGGTGTTCATAAAATTCACTGCCACAAACCTCCTTTTTTATTACATTGATAAAAGCATACTCATACTACTGTGCATGAACCATAAGCCTTCATCTCAAGTAGATGACTGCAGGTGGAGAAAAGGTATTGAAGGCAGCACTTCGTAAATTTGTAGCATTATAAAAAGTAAGAAGTTCAATGAGAAAGCTGAGCTAAAATGATATTACTGAAGTTCCATACAGTAACTTTACAAAAAAAGTTCAAGAAGTTAAAAAAGAAATCACAACCAGAAATGCCAGTATTTAGTTTGTTCCATTTCCTCATTTTTGCACATTCATTATTTTAGAGACTGTAAGCAGATGATCATATGCTATTCTATTCTACTTGTGTTTCTTGCAGGGCACAGTAGTGTGTAAGAACTGGGCAGCAAATTGTTGTTAATTTTTGTAACTGCTTTATCTTATAACTTGCAGAATTTGGAGGATAGTTTGTCTCCCAAGCGTTTTCTGTCATCCAGACTAACACTGTGTCACAGAGATGCCGTGTGGATCTACATAAGTCATTTAATCTAAAACATTAATGTCACAACTAATTTTGTGTTCTTCATTGAATATGTCTGCCCAACTTTGTCTTGATTTTCAGATTTTTGGAGCCTTAGGGAAGTACTGTACCTTTTGAACGGTGTTCAGGGAAATGAGAGTGTTCAACATCATTTGCAATACATCAGTGGGATCTGAAGGACTGAGCCTCAGGTTGGGACTCTTCGCAGCCCTGAGTTCTGGACCTGCCATTACCAACCTCAATAGGATATGGTGGCACTGAGACTTACAGTGATCTTCCAGTCTATCAGGTGAGCTGTGGTGTTTGTCTATATGGTTTTAGTTTATGTCAAATGTGAGATAATTCACCTTACCTCAGTCTGAAAATAACAGGATTATTTTAAATCAGTTCACCTTATATTTGCCATTGGAAGAGAGCTCATACACAGTTACCTACGATGCATGTTAGTTTGAGACAGGATAGTTTGATAATGTATGTAAATTCTTATGTTTTCTTTCTGTGGTAAATAAATACAGTATTTAATCATCTCTCTCACAGAAGTAACACAAAAATAATCAAACTATATTTGTGCAGTGTGTTGAACATAGGAATAGTTTTTAAAAATCCCAAATATTTGGAGAAATCATCTCTCCTTGGGTTGAGTTAATTCATTGAGATGGTCCTGTTAAAACCAAATTTTGCAGATTCTGGGGTTTTTTGCTCTGTTCTCCACTTGTTCATCTAGAAGAACTTTGGTATCTTCATGAGCTATTGTGAACATACACTTATTAAAGTTTATAAGGTTCAGTTACTGTAGCATTGTTGCTACAAACTATGGACAATAAAAACCTGTAAGAAAGTAAATAAATCTATACCAGTGGACATTTGGGTGGAAAACAGTAAACAAAAGCCAGTCACACCACTAGGGTTTAAGACAGATACAAATGTTTAATTCAGTCTCATATCCAGAATAAATCAGGTCTAGTGGAGAGAAGGGTTGCAAGGGGTCCTGTGATCAAAGGCTATGTCTTCTTGTATATACTGAAGAACATCATCTAATTATATTGGAAAGTAGAAATCTAACATTTCCTAAATCTTCCAAAACTAAATACTTATACGGAAGTTGTATTTTTCTGTAATAAGCTTATTTATAGCCGTATGTCATATGAAAATACAGTTAGTGAATTTAGTTGTTAGGGTTTGTTCCTTCAGCAAACAGCATGTGAAACAAAAGGCCATTTTCAGTCTTGTTGATGGTAGCTAGCAACGCCCAGAAGGTTTCAGCCTGCTAGCAAAAGCAGAATCAATAGCTAATGTGGAGATACTCTGCAGCTGCCCTGGCAGATTCCATACAGCGGCAGGAGAAATACCCACCTCAATCCTGTACACACCACCACTTCCCATACTTCTGGTGCAACCACAGTCCTTCCCTTGGTCCTTCTGACCGTACACCAGAAAACACACTGGAAGCTTAGTCTCCTGCACTGCAGAACAGCATGAAGTCCTCTTACAGGACTCCATCCCTTGTCAGCATGTGTTCTGAAAGTGATGACACTTTTTTACCCATGCTATTTTGGATTTGTTCTCTGCAAATGACGATAAAACTTTGAACTATGCCCTGCTTCAGATGTAGATTTTTCTCTACAGAGAAAGAGCTAAGAGAATGTGGCCAAAAGCTATTCAAACCTAACATGTTTCTACACTAGAGAAAAAAAATTTTTTAAAAAGTGGATTTTTCAAGATTCCTCCTCCTAGCTAGAGCTGGAAATAAACCCTAGGTCACAGTACTCACACTCCAGTTTGAATTGGGATGTGAGATAAAGAAATGGGTGAAAATATGCAGGTTTCTTAAGGGTTTACTTAGATTATATCTAAGTGTGTTAACACTGTAGATAATAATCTAAGGCTCTTAGAAATGTTTTTCACATTATATCAATGTGGAATAAGAAGATTGATGCCTCTATTAACATTTGTGCCTTGCACATAGCAGATGGAAGGAGAAGGGGGAAGCTGTTTGCTCTGCATCACAAAGAATGCTATTCATCAAAACCAAAATACCTGTACTTGTAGCCCAGTCTCAAGCATTGGACTACATTTCCTAAAATGGCTTAAAAGTGAGACATGGAAGTAGGTCATCATTTTCATTCTTTGCCTAAAGGAAATATTGTAGTGTTCATGGAAACTCAGAGTAGTGATTCCTTTTGGCTTGATAACTTCAGGGTTTAATAACTGAAAAAGTGTTTCAGGAGGGTGGAGGACCCTACTTATATTTCTAGAAGGTGAACAGAAATCTGTGGAGGAAGAAAGGGAATTCTGTTTTTTCCCTGTCCTGAGCAAGCCAGTACTTCATAGTAAAATACCAAGTTTCACCTGCTTTCGTGACTTCCTCTACTGTTTCTGACTTTCCTGTTTTTCAACTATATGTATATGGATGTGCATATATACTCAATTCAGGTCCAAAGGGCAATTTAGTCCCTTTTCAGGTATGTGTCAAAAGCAAGTGGGATGAAATGGCCTCTGCTGTTTAGAAAATGAGACTAGATGCCTAGCGTAGACTATGTGGCTCTCTTTTAGATAACTGAGGTTGGGTGAAATTAATCCCAACCTTAATAATTAAACTTTTAAGGAACAGAATTTTAAATTTCAGTTATGGGAGATACTTACATTAAAAGCTACAGGTTGTGTTTATCATATCATAACATTAAGTTGTGTAGAGCTGGGGGAACACAAGGCTTGATACATATGCTTGTCCTTGGAGTTTGAGGTAAGCCTGTTCTGTGCCCAATGCTCTGCTACGGAGCAATAGGTTGAAAAGTGGGCATAGAGGAGCACAGCCTGATGCACAAGAGTTTTTGCTGTGATAGAATGAGCTGTTCAAGGCCTTCGCTTTGAGCTCCACATGTGCAGCATTCACCTCATGGAAACTGGCCTGTGGAGCTTCCCAGAAGTGGATTTTCTGTACTTCTATAACCTTTGCTAATTCTTTCCTCTCATGGCTTTGTTGTTGAACTGCTTGCTTATTAAAGGAATGTGATTGCTTAGGAGAAGGCACTTGTGTTAATAACCCTCAACATTTTCAAAAGATAGATTAGAAACTTCCATCGGTATTCGAGCACTGAAGACATACTTTGGTCTTCAGAAGACATACTTTTGTCTTCAGAAGTGCTGAAAGCCTGCAGCTTTCATGAGCCTCAGCTTCAGGTTCTCAAACATCAGGAGTCATCACTGGCACACAAGATCTAAATATCCTCACCCAAAACACCTTTTTTGAACTTCTTGTCTTGCATCTTTATACAGATACTGTGGAAATTAATATATTACAGATTTTGAGACAGACAGCTGGTATTACTGAAAACCAAAGAAGTACTGCAGATGCATAGATTACGCTAATATCTCACTAACAGCTTGAATTGCAGCTGAAGTGAGCCTAATTTATTTTTCTAAAAGCATCCCTAATGACTGGGATATATTGCTGTACTCATGCACTGTAGTGGTCATCTATGAAAGCAGGTAAGCAAATAAGAAAATAAATTGTAGATATATATGGATTTTTCTAAAGATAGGTAGAATTAAGTGTTGGAGAATATTCAGCCTGAAGCTAATAGATATAAGACACTGTGGACCATACTGGTAATAAATACATTAAGCTGTTAGTTAATCATAGATCTTACTGGTGAGTTCTGTAGCTACATCTCTAACTGTTCTGCAGCATGTAGATTCAGGTGACTACACACTCCTTGTAACACTGGTACGGAGACAAATGTTTAGTTAGGGTTGAATCTAGCCTTTAGGCTGTGTTTTGAACTCTCTTTTCTCTGAAAGTCAAATGCTATTTTTAGCTTTTATTGACCTGACCATCTGACCACTCAGCATTAGTTTCTGGTCGAATGCACTTCTCCCCCTCTATGTCTGAACTGACTGACCAGAGAAGTTGTGTTCTTCAGACATGAAATGGATTTTTATTACTGAAGTCCACAGTGCAGATCACTGGAACTTATGTAATAATGTGGAAGGACATGTAATTGAAAGGCTGTCAGAAGATGAAAGTGTATCAAGCTTCCCAGAGCGTTCGCATTGCAACCCATGAAGTCAGATGACATTGAAAGAGCAACTCGGTGTTTAATGCATGCACCTCTGGTGGCTGTGCTCTTCCACAGCACTAGCTCTGGAAGTATCAATCACAAAGTCTGTAGCATTAAATTTCATACAGGAGTTTTCCATTAAAGAAGTTAGCTGTTGCAGTTCAGAATAACTTTCTTTCTAGCTCAACTTACCTGCTGAGGACACAGTACTTTGTCCTTGAGTAGGCAGGATCGCTTTCATCTTACTCTTCCCACTGGAGCAGAGAGGATGTAAAGTGTAAGTACATATGGAGCAATGCACACGTGAGTAACTGCAACACAGGCATATATTATTATTGCATTTTTTTCAAAATGTCAAGCAATAATACATGAGAAATAAAAGTAAGTCTGTAACCCTCCTGAAATTCTCCTAAATGTGCAGTAACACCATGAAAGATGCCTGTATTTACTACAAATAATAAAACTGTAGCATTACACTAATCAAATTCAAATCAGTTCAGCTGCGTAATTTTCAGTGAAGAGGTGCTTATGAAACACAAAATGAACTCCAGAATGGAAGGTTCATTGCTTCCTAATCAAAAGCAGTCAGCTCTAAACACCAGCCAGTCAGGTGACAAGTTTGTCATTTCTCAGCTGTGCTCTTGGAGGGAAGTTACCAAGAAGGCTTGACAGCCTTTAAACTTCGCAGAGCACTTTTGCCTGTTTCTGAATGTCATGTTGATCTACAAAAACTCCTGGGAAGCTGGGAGGAGAGGCAGAATAACAGCAGTTCTATTAAAATATATTTGCAGCAATGAATGTCAAGCAGAGTTTATGGTGTGAAAAAATGGGTAGTTCCTGAGAAGAAATTTTCACCACCCCTCAAGTCTGGTTCTTTCTTGTCTAATTGTGTCCAGCTACTTTGGGGGACTGAGGAGTGTCAATGATTAATTGCCTAGGTGTCAGAGAAGTACAGGTTGGTAATGCATCATTAAAAGCTAGAGATCGGGGTGTCTGAATTCAAATGGGAAGCTCTGAGTGAATATATTACTGCTATATACAATTAACAGCTCAAACCAGGAATCATTTACTTTCATAATTTAGAACAATGGCAGCTCTCCAGTGAAAACATATTTACAGTAGTTTTACATTGCTCTCTACAGGCTTAGTACAAAAGGTAGAGACAAAAATTAATATGCACCAAGGCAGGAGCAGAGAAACCTGTCTTTGAACTGTTCTTTCCTTTTAATCAGCATAAGCTCTGCTAAATAGGGGAAAGAATTATGAGTAGGTGGACAGCATCTAGGTTACTGAGGGCAAATCACTCTCAGGGGAATAACTTTGCAATTTGAGCAACCGAGTCTGACCTTTATGTGACCTGGGATGAACAGGTCTTCCCGGTTATAACCCAGCATGAAGAGCAATTGCAGGGCAGCCAGCCTGAAGTCACTCAACTATCTTTCCCTGCGTGAAGGGCTGTGTTCCCCTCCTTTGGCAATTACACCATTGTCCTGGAAGAATTCCCTAATGCTAACTAATTTCTTCTATTTCACATCCTCAAGTGTGGGACCTTATATGTATTTTATTAAATTTTAGTATTGGTTGAAGTCCCATTAAGCTTCTGAGGTCCTTAAATTGCTTCTTGCAGGTTTTTGTGGTTTTTTGTCTTGTAACTTAGGTTATAAAAGTAGCACTATAAACATTAATTGAACAGCCATTAAGCAGTATGGGTGTTTGTTTTGGGTTGATAGAGGATATAAAGCTTCATACCCTGTGGTGGAAAACAATTAGATCTGATGATGAACATGCTATTAAATATAGCATTACCAGACTTCTATCAGTTTAACTTCAGAAAATAGCAACCAGCTGTAGCCAAAGCGTACGCAAGCTATAGAAAGTCATATTTTAATTGTCATGTCAGAGCCTGTTATAAATATTGTCATTTCTAATGTTTTATGCTAATGACAGTGACTAATGGTAGTCATTACCTCCATTCATTCTCATAAAAAATTTCCTCAAGAGAGGATGATCATAACCAGTATGCTGTTTAAAATTAAACTCTGTTTTTCTAAAATAGAGAACATAAAAAAAAACATTTCAGTACCAAGAGGTTGGCTAGCTAATTTATTTTGTTTTGAGTGTGTTTGACAACTACAGCTGTTCTTAATTGTGCCATGAGTTGAACATATATTCCTTTTAGAAATGTTTTTGGCATACCAACGTGTATGTGTGTCATGTCTTTGTATGGTCTCTGCGGAGTGCGATAAAAGGTGAATCTCACAGTGGTGTACCTGTGGCCAGAAAAAAAAGCCTGATGCTGCCCCTGTAAAGCCTTAACATTAAGAACATTGAATTTCCTCATCCATTTCTTATTTCATTTATGAGTTCTGCTTACCTGACAGGTACAGGGTACTTCATTATGTGCACAAACAGAAATGCTTAAATGGATGAAGCAGCTATTTACGTCTGATAGGAGCTAAGTGGGACATTAAATTAATGCCAAACAAGTGAGTGCTCATTTTAGTTTCATTATAAATGGCTGCAGCACAGCAGTAAAGTGTTGACTCTCATGTGCTGACAAGTTCTATATTTCTTACAAACTTCCCTCAGAGCTCGATGTGGAAAGACAAATTCACACTCTGCGTGATGAAATTAGCAGCAGATGTGTTAATAATTTAATAAGGATCTCTGGAGACACACCATAGTTCGGCAGGAGATTTGGTGACTGGCTGGTTTTAACTAGAGGCTTCTGTCATATGTGTGTGTGTGCGCATATATATATATATGTGTGTATATATATATATGCATATACATAAGGCCCAAGTTAAGAGCCGCTGCCTGTATGTAGCCTTTGGTATCAGAGTCTTTTAAAAGACTTTGAAGATATATTTGGCAGGTCCACAAGCAGACTGCTGACCATTACTCTGGACAGTGTGTGGCCTTGCTCGTCCCTCCTTCCTTTGTGACTGTTCTCAAATCACAGTCGAATTCAACACAGTCCTGAATTTGTCTCCAGATGATGAGTTGAGTACGAGTGACTGAAAGACTTTCACTGTATGCATGACTCTTGCCATAGACCTCCACACCTGGAGTTCCTATAGAGCTGAAACGTTTTCCTGAAGTACAAAACATAGCTTCTCTCAGAAAAACATTAAGATACTGTGCTGCCATCTTCATTTCCATCCCTGTAAGCAAAGTCGTTGTCCTTTGAACCACATGCATTCCAGATTCTCAGGTTTGGGAAAGCAAGGATGGAGCTTGTGTCTTTTGGACAGTAGCAAAAGGTTTGCTAGAAAAAAAACTTCTGCTCTTTTTAAAGAGCCACAATGCCACCAAGGCAATGATGCAATTCCTAATACTTAAATTATGATTGCTCCTCACACCAAGTAATATTATGCTTGGAAGACATTGACCAAACAGTGTGACATCTCATAGACAGCAATACACTGGGGTAAATTCTCATGGGTTTAAAATCAGCACTTTATTGCACTAGTGCCAAGAGAGTGATAGCAATTTTAATAATGTAAGAATTTGTCCCATTTAGAAGAAGAGTAGCAAATTTAGCACACTGTTACTAGATTAACTCCAGATAGTTGTCAGCTCTACTCACTGTCCGTGCAGACTTCAGTCACTAGTTTCGAGTTGCACAGGTTGAACCGACCTCTGTGTTTTGCTTTCCTCCTCTTACAGTTTATTTTATAAATCTCAGGATCTGGAAAACAGAAAAATTGAACTTCAAAATATCTATGAGTGTGTTTTCTGGAGTTTCATCAACTAAAGGAAAGCTAATTCTAATTTTAGGTTTCTTTAATATATTGCAATATTTTGAGTAAGCTATAATATGATTTAATAAAGTGGTACAGTTTTTAAAAACAATACTCACCAATATAAGTATTAAGTTCTATTCCTTCTCTTTAGATATGCAACTCTTTTTATTCAGTAACAGTGGATACATTACTTATTCCATAAGAGTCTGGTATCAATCTTGTCCTAATCAAAATATTGGATTTGAGATCTTTCTAGTATAAGAAACATTTACACAGTTTCTGTTGTCACTTGAAATAGGAGGTAAGTCCCAGAGATTCATATTTGTACAATGAAATAATGTCTCAATCTATTAGACACCCTGCAATATCCTGCCAGTGACTCAGCTGAGGGAAGAACAGTACATTTTTTGCTTTGTGAAGTTGGACCACAATGCAGATGTTAAGAGATAGGAGAATATCAGATGAAAGAGTAAACATGCTAAAAGAATACCCTGGTTTCAGCATCACCTCTTCTTTTGAGGTGCTTGAAACAAAGATGTGGAAATTAAATTGGATTTACATATGCATTTTTAGTGGACAAAGGTAACTTTTCAGAATAAGATTTTTCATTTGATTCACACATGTATAATACATTTCATTGCTATTTAAAAAAAGTAATGTTACCATCATCTGAGTTTTTAAGCAAGAGACTTAAACAAGGTCATGTACTGCTGGATGAGAAGAATATACATGACTTACATAGACCAAAGAGGAATAAAGAAGCTGTATTAATGGGGACATGGAGAGAGAGATCATGAGTCATTAGCTATGGCTTTATGCTTCACATCTCTGTAGAGTGGGTTAATCCTCTTAACTGCTTTCCATTCATTCTGTTATTCCCATGGAATAGGAGGAGTCTAAGTCTGCTCCAGGTTAGTCATGAATGTTTTGCAATCCAATAACTTTTGTATCTTTTGTTAGCATATACAAGGCACATCAGAGGTGCCACTGTTTATTCTTAAAATCTGAAGTAATCACTAAATTTCACAACTCCGGGCAGTTATCATTCCTGTAGAAGCAAAGAGAAATTTCTAAAGCCTTCTAGTGAAGGAATAAACCAATGGCTTTTATTCAGGTTTTGCAGGTCACCGGATGTTCAAAACACCAAAGCAAATTAAAAGAGCTCCTTCTCTTTTGCTATCACAGTAATTTTGCACTTGAATATATGAGGATTTGCTAATCTAAAAGCTATTGGGGAAGATAAAGTGATTTTCTTCTAGCACTGCCTTGAAAGTAGTAATAAATGTTGCATTTCAAATGACAGCTTTCCTTGAAATGTGACTTCATTTAAAAAGAAAAGGCATCTTGAGCACCAGATTTTTCTCCCTTTGTGAATTCCAATCAGAGGTAATCCATTTAGAAGTAAAAAGATAATTTTCTAATTGCCAGTCCAGTAACCTCAGCCTGAAGATTAAGTGGCTACTTTTTGGTTTATGCTTCATTACTAATATTGAAGCTTCTGCAGGCCAGAAATGCTTTTTCCCTTGTAGTCTTCATACTTCTCCTCAGTTGCCCCTTCCTGTTATTATTATTACGTGTCTTCTGAATTGTTGTTCAGGTATTGTTTAGATGCACCATTGGAATAAGTTGGAAAGTCTCTTGGTACTGCATTCATATATTTGTACTTTTGTACAAATATCCCAGAAGAATAAATCATACCTTAGACTCAATATGTGAAATGGGGCGGGG